>JALAZF010000236.1:3985000-4636071 GCA_022829125.1 Lathyrus tuberosus | reverse complement strand
TACAGTTATTTATATTTATTGACTGATGTCATAATATTAATAACGTATACTAATCTGTGATCTTTTGGAGACTGATACACTCCTTCATCATTCTTTGTTCTTGTTTGTATCTCGTGTATTGGAAATGATAAATTTCTCGTCTCAATTCATCTAGTATTTATTGCTATTTATTGCTATCACTCTTTGTTCTCTTTATATACCACACTTCTCCTCATAACTATTCATCCATTTCTACTTGCTTTTCACTCCTATCCTTCTTGCTTTCACAATGTCTTCTAAAACCATTAGGGGTGAAATCTCTAATTTGGATCTCTTGAAAGAATACTCTATTGATTTCAATGATCTTGATGAAAATGGTCATACCAATATTCTCTCAGACATCATCTACCAAAACTGGGACAGATATCTTGAAATTCTCAATGGACCTATCTATCCAGCTCTTGTAAAAGAATTCTGGGCCAATGCTCGCATCCTTGCATATGAGTCCGATGCTTGTTGCATTCTGTCTAATGTATATGGATTTCCCATCATGATTAACTCCTCAATCATCTCTCAAGCTATTGAATGCAAAGAAGATGGTGAATGTGTTGAATACTACAGAGGAAATAACTGGTTTGCTAAACATATTCACATCATCTATCTTCAAGAAGGACCTGCTGACAGTCCCTCTTCTCTCACTCCTGAGGCTAAAATCTGGTACAAAATCATGGGAACAAATCTTAGACCCATGGAAAAGGGAACAGGACGACTCTCTACTATGGATAGGCTCTTCATTTTCTTCTTAATCTCCAAGATTAAGATTAATCTGCCTCAATCCATATTCAACTTCTTGAAAGGAGAAATTCTTTTGTCGAGAGCGGAGTTATCGTTTCAGATTCCTTATAGTAGAGTTATTTCTCACATTCTTGATCTTCAAGGAGTTGTTGCTCACTTAAAATAAATCGGAATGAATGAGAAACTCGATACTGAATGGTGTTCTCCCATGAGTTATTCTGAAACCATCTTCAGGGAATGAGATAGCTGGTTGGCATGTGTTTCATCACTGTTGGTCTCTTGGTTGCTGGTTGCATGGTCTTTCTTCCATTTATCATTGCTTTCCTTGTCAGTTGTCCTTGTTGTTGTTTGTTTTTCTGTTTTGTGATTCTGTTCTTGTACTGCGCTCTGGCATTTTGTTGTTTTATCAATGAAGTATTTTCCTTATTTGCATTTATCTTATCTTACTGCATTCCATTATAATTGCCATAATAAGGAAGAAAAAGACTAAATTTAACTTATATATATTCTTTCAAATCAAAATGATTAAGTTAAATCTTTTTGTTACCCTTTTTTATTATGACAAAAAGGGGGAGTATTAATATGGAAAAGTTATTTTGATAAATATCTTGTCTCCAATCATAGCTCTAACATTCTAACACTTTAAATGTCATATCTTTTTAGAATTTTTTTTAGGAAAAATTATTATATTGGTAAAATGACTCTGATATCAATCAGGCTCTGCAATCAGAATGCATCACCACTATAATCAAGTTCTGATATTCTGGATCTATCTAAGATCTCTGCAATCAGGCTCTATATCCCAAATCTTATAAGATTTTGTTAAGTCTTAGATTCAGGGGGAGCTTGACAAAGGGAAGTTTACTTTGAACTTATCTGAGTAAATTCTGATTATCTTCGTACAAAATTGTGTTATCAAAATACATTGTTTTGATATTATCAAAAAGGGGGAGATTGTTAGAACATAATTTGGTTCTGCAAGATATCTCTTTGTTTTGATAATAACAAAGTTGTATTTGTGTGAGAACAACTTTGGTACTCTAACATGTATTTTCTTAAGAATTGACAAACAGGTGCTGACTCTAATAAAGATAGCTCTGACTCTGATAGAGATCATGTGCTACATCACTCTGAAATTCTCAATGGTCGCCTCTGCGTAAAGAAGCAAGATTGCTTCTGATTTACTGTGCGTCAAAAAGACTCTAAGAAGACACTATGTTGCTGTTGCAATGTTCTCTTGGATTCTGGCTCTGAATTTAACTCTGATACTTATCTTCTGAAGACTAAGTGCTGAAGACTCTGAAGACAAGGTTCTGATAAACATCGTTCTGAGGACTTTGAAGACTTAAGTTTATGAAGACCAAGTTCTGAAGACTCTGAAAACAAGGTTCTGCTGAACAAGTTCTGAAGACTCTAAAGACTTATGTTTCTGATAACCAAGGGTTCTAAAGAAGGAGTGCTGAAGACTCAGATGACAAGGTTCTGCTGAACAAGTTTTGAAGACTCTGAAGACTCAAGACTTTGAAGACCCAATGATTCATTCTTCTGATCATGCTTCAATCATATCAACTTAGAAGCCTATGATGAATAGAAGAAGACAAAACATTTGCGTGGTAAATTAGTACATAGTACAAGATCAAACACGTTCTTTTCCACTACCATTCTACTACCCTGATTTGGTGGTACAAAGGACAATTTCAGTGTACGATTTTCATCCCCGCATAACGACATTATTTCAAGTCGCCAGTATTTTTCTGATATTACCAATCTGCCCTTCAACGGATCTTTTTCTGGCTATATAAAGACTTGATCATTCAACGAATCATGTGTGACATTGAGTGTGAAAAAGAGAAATATTCAAAACACTAATTCATACAAAGAAAGAACTCAAGAAATAGAGAAATTCATGAGTGAACAATAAAGCACCACAATACAAAGAAGAAGATTGTTCTTACTGTGTAGATTCGCTCTAAGTTAGATTGAGCTAGAAATAGTGTTTATATCAGGTTATGTAAGAAGAATTTCATTGTAAACATTTTATTTGATCAAACAACTGTTTGAATTCCTTAAGGGATCAGTTAGGTCAGAATCCTTAAGAAGAGACTGTTAGTCTGTGTATTGTTAGTCACCAGCAGTTGCTAGTGCAGTTATAATCAGTTTGGTTATAGTGGATTAAGTCCTTGTGTATAAGGTGAAATCACTTTGGCGGGTGGACTGGATTAGTTGTGTCTTTCTCTATTGTTAGTCTATTTGTGATCTTTGTTTGAGTTTCACAAAAAGCTTTAATTTTGAAAACCCAATTCAAACCCCCTCCCCTTTCTTTTGTTTTTCTCACACCTTCAGACAAGAGTGACACTTATGTAGATGTTCTCTACCTACGATACTTCGAGCGGATCCATGAGTATAACTGGGGGTCGCTTTTTTGGTCTACTTGTACTCTAAGCTGTTTGAGGTCTGTAAATGGAAGAAAAAGTAGGTGACATGTAACATCACACTTTTGACGGTAATATTTATTGGCCTTTAAGTGTTTCTGTGTCATTTTCATAACATTTTTGCAATGCCCTTACTAATGATTTGTGTGTTCCAACACTTTTGAGGCTTGGATCCTCCAGCACTTCCCACGCATCTTCGGCTGGTCGTCTTTGTCGACCTATACTGAGGATATGTCGCATACTTCTCCATTTTCCATGCTCATAAGGAACCAGTCGACAGATTCGTTTCGAGTGTATCTTGACCACTTGGTAGCAGAGGATATGAACTTTAACACCTATGTTGATCACCGTGGGACGCGATCATCCAATGCATAGTGTTATACTCGGGATGATTGGCTTGAGGTTTTAGCACATCATGCGGAAGATTTACTACACCCAGACTATTCCCAGACACCCTATTATCTCTACTCCTCCCGCTATGGCACGTAGATATATGAATTCCATATTTGATGATTATCTTAGTCATCTAGTATCGGAGGAGGCACAAAGTATAATATTTGAGAGCGGTTGAAGCTATGTATACGAGTACATCAAGTGGTTTTTCAGGGGTTCACATCCATATATGGTGTAGGTGCTCTAGGAGATCCACTGAGGCCAGCTCATTAGGAGATAATAGAGGAGGAGCATGTTAGATCTTGTTCATGATGTGTTGTCTAGATGTCGCCATATTGTGGAGATTGCGCAGGCAGGCATTAACATATGTATTTTTCCTGATGGTTTTGAGGTGAAGGAGGTCCTAGATGTCATTATGATAGAGACACGATAGACACTGATGTACCGGAGATAGTGTCGGAGGACGTCGGGCAAAAGAGGCAGAGGAGCTCTAGTCCGGCATACACAGTAGTTAATAGTATTTGTAGTTTGGATTTATGTTTAGTTGTTTTTTATTTTTACTTATTTCATCTTCATTGTATATTTCGACTTTATTCTAAAAGTCATGATAACTTATTTTGACTCCGGATTTATATATGTCATTTTTTTCATATTGGTTGTAGGGTTTAATGATCATCACATAACAATGGTCTTAACATTTATAAATCGTCATTTTCATCCGAGTAACCATAAAACTAACTCAACTTACACTATTTTGATAGGTTACGAAGATGCATCTCCGTAAACCCTAAACGAAGATGCATCTCTAGATCAGTTGTAACATTTTGACTTAAGACAAGGTGCGTTCAGAGATACATCTCCAAAATTTGCGGAGCATTTTAGATTTTCCATAGGGTGTTTTTCTGCCCCATAGAGTGGGATAAGAAATCCCCAATATAAAAGTTGTTTTAGTCTTTAAACCAAATGGGTTGGCCTTAGTCCCAATTTAACATTTCTAATTAGACAAAACACTTATAAATCTATCAGTAAGTAAATAAGCAATTATTCTTGAAAGCCATTTTTTTTTATTTTCTTTTACATTTCATCCCCAAAAAGGAAAAATTAAGAAAATTAAGCAAGGTTTTAACAATCGGACGAATCGACCGGTTCAATTGGTTGGATTAGGAACTTGAGCTGAATCCAGTGCGGTCAACCTTTATGAACTGTTAGTGGGTCAAAATTGGAGTAAAACTAAAAAAATCGAATTGAATCGTTCAAAACTATTCGAACTAAAAAATCAGAGTCCATTTTGTAAAACCGCTCAGTTTAAAATAAATAAAAATTATCATTTTTCTTAGAATTTTTGAAAATATTTAATATGTCGATATCAAAATTTAAAACATTCATCATTCATAAAATGAATTAATTGTTTTTTCTAGAACCATACAAACTTTTAAGTTTTATCATTCCGGCTTTGCTTTTCTTTCAACCATGTTTCTTCATCATCACATTGTCTATTTCAAATATAGTCAATATTGATTATCGTTTAACTCAATATTATTTGTGGTTTTTTAGCTATGACTTGTTTGTCGTCGTTCAACTTACATTTTCTTAATGTTACTCAATTAATTATTTGAATTTTATTTTAGATATTATGTTCCATTATTTTGGTTTTAGTTTTAATTGGTTTAATTTATTGTAATTCTTTAATTTGTTTAAAATTATTTTAAAATGAAGGTTGAATAATGTTGTGTTATTATATATATTATTGATATTGTTGTATTAAATTTTTTATTACCTGTTATTATGTGTATTATGATATTGTTGTATATTAAATTTGTAATAGATTTTTAAAATATTTATTTTATTAAATTTTGAACATAAGATTGTGTATGACATATTTATGAAATTTAATTTCATATTTGTTATAAAATAAGGAGAAAGAATATAAAATAAAAGAGAGAAAGATTACAATGATTATGTATTATTTCATTGGTCTATTGTATACAATGAGATTGGTCCTATTTATAGGATATCAAATAAACATTATAATAAATACAAATTAATTAAATAAGAAAAAAGTTATTGGGAGACAAGTCATCCAATTATTCATAACACTCCCCCTTAGATGTTTGTTTTGGATATGCCTCGTTAAAACCTTACTAGAAAAAACCCAGTGGGAAAAAATCTAGCGAAGAAAAAAGAGTACACTATCCTTTTAAAACAAATTTATTTCTCCCCCTCAGCTGAACGATTATTTCTTCGATGATGAAGACCAATCTTTTGTACTAGTTGATTAAAAGTACTAATTGGGAGTGACTTTGTGAAAAGGTCTGCAAGATTGTCACATGAACGAATTTGTTGGATGTTTATATCACCGTTCTTCTGAAGATCATGAGTGAAAAATAACTTTGGAGAGATATGTTTTGTTCGGTCTCCTTTAATGTAACCATCTTTCAGTTGAGTGATGCGTGCAGTATTATCTTCATATATGGTCGTCGTATTTATTTTTCCTGAAGACAAACCACAAATATTTTGTATGTGTTGGATTAAGGATCTCAACCAAACGCATTCTCGACTTGCCTCGTGTAGTGCTAAAAGTTATGCATGATTAGATGATGTTGCTGCTATTGTTTGTTTCACTGATCTCCATGAAATTGTTGTATTACCACATGTAAACAAATAACCTGTTTATGATCTACCATTGTGAGGATCTGACAGGTAACCTGCATCTGCATAACTTGTTAATTCGAGTTTGGATACTTTGGTATAAAACAGACTCATGTTTATTGTACCTCTAAGATAACGAAGTATATGTTTGACTTTGTTCCAATGTCTTCGTGTAGGCGAAGAACTGTATCTTGCTAATAGATTAACCGCAAATGATATATCAGGACATGTATAATTAGCAAGGTACATCAGTGCTCCAGTCGCACTGAGATATGGTACTTCAGGACCAATTAGTTTTTATCCTCTTCTCGAGGTCTAGAAGAATCTTTTACACGTCCAGCGATCTAAACATCATCGGGGTACACGACATACGAGATTTGTCCATATACAAATGTTTTAGCACTTATGCTACATAACATATGATATTTGTCCATATAGAAACATTTTAATACTTTTCTATATAACCTTCTTGGTGTATGAAAGTTCCATTGTCTAAATGTTAATTTAGTAAGGACCTTTTATTTTCCAAGTCCTTCATCTCAAATAATTTCTTTATACAATTTATAGCTTTTGGAAACTCTTCAGTAGTTCCAATAATATTTATGTCATCCACATAGACAACTATTATTGCACATTCTTTTCCAAACCTTTTTTGTAAAAATGGAGTTATTTATATATCTCTACCTTGGTAAATATTTACCGAGATGATGTGTCCATATTGTTTTAGCCTATAGAGATACTTGTTCAACTTTATGTCCTATCAAATGACCAATACAAATAAGATGTTACAACATCCATCATGTTCAAATCAAGCCCTTCATGTGCTATAAGGCTAATTAATTTTCGAATCTTAATAGAATCTACTACAGGTGGATATGTTTCATCAAACTCGATCTTAGGTCTTTGTGAAAATCATTGAGAAAAAAAACATCAAGCTTTATATCTTACAATTTCACCCTTCTTATTTCGCTTTTCACAAAACTCATTTATATCAAATTGGTTTCACACCTCGAGGTATTCAGACTACGAGTCCAAAAACGATCCACTTTTAAAGTGAGTTCAATTATTCTTCAATTGAATCTATTTATTTTGGTCAATTCTCACTTTGTCTATAATTTTGGATAAACTTTGATTCATGAGCTGTTCATTTTTGCCAATTCTCACATTGTCTACAATCTTTGATAGACTTTGATTCATGATTTGTTCATTTTAACCAATTCTCACTTTGTCTGCAATCTTTGGTAGACTTTGTTTCATGATCCTCATTATCGTTTATCATCTTTAGCGCTATATTGTATACAAATACATTGCCAATGTCGACTTTATTTGGTTATCTTAATTTCGGTTCCATTCTATTTCATCCATGACATAATTTATCGAGATCTCTTTATTTCATATTTCAAGTACTTGATTAGTTCTTCTGGAACTGAAAAATAAATTATGTCAAAGTGCTCTTAGAATTTTCATATCCTCACTTGGGTCATCTTTAACTTTACTTTCTTTTCTTGGTAGAGAACTTTTTAACATTAGAACCGACTTTTCTACCATGCTTCAGGCACGGCTATAACTCATTTTCAATATTAGATTATCTAACAAGAGAATCTACTTTAATTGGAATATTAGCAGCTGATAATTTGTTTCATAAACTTTACAAATGAATTGTGTTTTGAACTTTGAGGATCAAAATGATATTATAATATTTTATTTCAAATTGTTAATTTGAACTTCTGGTTCACACTTTCAGCTGCTTATTCTCTCCCCCTAACATTGAGAAAATTAATTTATCAATTGATAATCAGCCTATTGGGCTTCAAATAAGTATTCACTTATTGGATCAAGGTATATCCTCAAGTATGGGATTCATATAAAATACCTTTTCTCAAAATTCTTTCAAAACTCATATTAGCGTACTATATTGGAGCAATTGAATAATTACAACACATCCAAAAGTTTACTTAGATGAGATATAATAGGTTATTAACCTAAAATAATTTATAAGTTAAGGGGAGAATCATCTTATATTAACTTGTTGGCTTAATGCGAATAAATATCTTAATATCATACTTTGTGTGTTTCAAATATCTAATTTAGAATTTATGATCTCACAAGTATCAACTATATAACTAACTTTAGACGTCTAAAGAATGGATCTTCAAGTCCATTTTTTATGAGCATGTTCTTCAAGATGTTCAATATTAATTTTAGTAATATATGTGATACTTATCAAGGAATTTCTGAAAAATCCAGAAAATAAGATCTTATTCTAATTATTTGAGAAAATAATTTCACAAACTTCTAGTTGTGAATAGACATATGCATGATCTTTTAGTCGATGCAACAATTAATGTCATAAAATTTCAATTTCTCAAATTTTCCTTTAGGAACACACAAATTTTATTAGATTGAAGAAACTTCTAGTTTTTCAAAACTAGTTCTCACATTATAATACATCTGAGATAACCCAACCGATTTTGCCAACAACACACTTAAGTGTGTTTTGTAAACATATGGTTTACCATAATACATATGATTCTATTCTTCTAATTTGTTTCAATCTCTAGTAAATATAAAATAATTTGTATATAATATATATTTTTCAATCTTAATAAATTTATATTTATTAATATTATTCATGCAATCCTTCTGTGATTGTCAATTTTTCTAAGATCCATGAAAATCGTCACTGATACTTTTCTGATCAATGGTAACAGAATAATTATTTTCTTATCAATCATCAAGGGATAACCATTCTTTGATGAATGAATAAAAGTAATTCATTCTTTGAACAATCCTCTAGGGGTCTTTTATAAATATATAATTTTTTCAAGAGGTAGATCATAGATCTTCAAACAATGATAAAAATAAACAGTTTACGTGTAATCCTCTGGGGATGCATTATAAGTTCTTCAAGAACTATATACATTATTATTTTTCAATCATTCATAGATCTTGATTAGTTCTTCAAGGACTCTATAATAAATTATTATTATTTTGCAATCCTTCAGCGATGCTTGATATGTTCTTTAGGAACTATATAATAAATTATTGTGTTGCTCTCCTTCAGGGATGCTTGATAAGTTCTTCAGGAACTATATAATAAATTATTATTTTTCTATCTTTCAAGGATATTTGTTAACTTTTTCAAGAACTATATAACAAACACATTATTTTATAGTTTCTCAGAGATATTTTAACATTATTCATCCAATCCTTTTGGGATGCGTGAAAATCATCGTTGATTTTTCTCTTCTAATCAATATATCAATACATAATAGGCAGAATTAAAAATATATATTACGAAACAAAAAAAGAATAATGTTACCTTCTAAATCTTGGAGCTTCATACAGTTAGACCTTCATTATCAAATTATTTGTATCACTTCTTAGATAGTTAGTTAACATTCATATGGTAGAGTTTCATGCTGATAACGTGTTATAAAATAAAGAGAAAGAATATAAAATAGAAGAGAGAAAGATTAGAATGATTATGTATTATTTCATTGGTCTATTGTATACAATGAGATTGGTCCTATTTATAGGACATCATATAAACATTATAATAAATACAAATTGATTAAATAAGGAAAGAAGTTATTGGGAGACAAATCATCCAATTATTCATAACAATATTATCAATTTATTTAATAAACGGTTCGACCATATATTTAATCGGTTGAATTAATTGAATCTTAAACGAAAATTTAATTTCATATTATTAATTTATTTAATAAACGGTTCGACCATATATTTAATCGGTTGAATTAATTGAATCTTAAACGAAAAGTTTCATCGGTTCTACTTTCAATCCGATTTTTAAAAAATTGAAATTAAGTGAGAAGACAAAACGAAAAAAAAAATTAAATTCATTTAAGGGTTAAATATGTATAAGATCCCTACAAATATCTCAACTTTCAGGTTTGATCCCTCCAAAATTTTCCTTCAAACAATGGTCCTCTGAAAGTTTTCTGTCCCTAACTTTAGTCCCTGCCGTTAGTTTTCACTAAAGGTGGCTTATGTGACATGCCATGTGGAAATTTTTTTGATGACGTGGCTTACATGTGGCAATGCCAACGTGGCAAAAAATGCTGACATGTATACCACATGTCAATTGTTTCAATTTTAATTTTTTATATATTAATATCATATTTAAACCCAGAAATGGTAGCTAATCTGCAGCTACTTCATAGCTAATTTTTAGTTAATCCCTAGCTAATTTAAACACACTATTCTAATAATCAGTAGTTAATTCCTAACTAATCCCTAGTTAATTTAAACACATCATTCTATTTTTTATTCCATAAAATGTTTTATCAATGATCAAAACGTGATATTGAAGATTGAAAATCACAACTAAAGCTTCAAACCATAACAAAGGAAGATAAAATAATCAAAAACACATTTAGAGAGAAAGAGAAGACAAATAAATAAAACATGAATCTTCTTTGAATATAGACAAATATTTATGACTACATACAAAAGGTATACTAATGTATACTCACAATGCTTATATTTCGTATCTTGGTTAACTTATTTAATATATAACAGTTGCACATGTTTCAATCGCTAGGACAAACCCAATACCAGCCCCAAGGGATGCGCCTACAACAGCAAAATTCAATGAAATTGCCCTACCTACACCATTTTTACTTCCTTCATTTGATATTCTTTGTTCTCTCGCTAACTCCATCATTAGTCTATCTCTGGCAAGTTCCTGTGATATAAACATTCAAAAGGGGAATAAAATTTAGTGTGCATTATCATAAGAAATACATTTGAAGTTGTGCAATAAAGAACATCAACAAATATTGTGCATCAACAAAAGGCCTATTGATATAGTAGTAAAGTTTCACTTGAAACAGAATCCCGAAGAACATAAACAACCGAGCTTCAAACTCAAAAGCTTCACTGTGATTAGTGTACACCTGTTACACAAAGAGTAGTGCCAGTAACACTCGCGGTAACTCGATAAACTCATGTAGGCGTACTAAACTAACATGTCCCATTTTCAAAGTGGTGGAACAAATATGAACTTCACCCTATAGAGGTAGTGTTTGGAAACTTTAGACAAAGTTTGGACAAAGCGAGTTAATGTGTGTTTCAGCACTTCTGTTAAACTAAATGTCCCTACTAATACTACTGATCGTACCTGGATCAGATAGTTAGATGGTGGCCAACAGCGTCGTGAAACCTTCAGCTCCGGTGATGGTGAGACGGCTGGGGGGGAGGGTGTACCTGCAAGGTACTCCGACGCTCAAGTCAGGAAAGGTCAGAGAAAAGCAAGTACAGAAAATAGGTGTGAGTTTAGAATGTGTAGTAACCTGACCCTCTCAAGTGAGAGGGTATTTATAGAGAGCCCCCAGCACGGGGCCAACAGTTACTTGCACTGGGCTGGATTGCAAAGCCCAATCCAATAGGGGTGTTCGCGGGCCGGTTTGATTCGGTTTCAATAGAATCTGATACCCGAACCAATGAAAAATAAATGGATTGGTTTGGATTGGATTTCTATATTTTTTCAATAAAGCCCAAACCAAACCGATCCGAAAAATAATGGATTGGTTTGGATTGGATTGATCGGATATATTAAAAATAAATATACAAAAATATTTTTTAAAAATTATTTGTTTACACACTAAAATATGAAAAATAAATATTGAACACAAGACACACATATTTTTAAACAAGTTATGACCACCATAGTCATATAGTTGTTGTATTTCCCTTAAATATTCAATAACTTAAAACAACTTTACTACATACTCATACTCCATTTCATAGCCTAAATTTGAAGGTTTGCAGTTTGCAGATACTTATGATTTGAGATTTTGTAATTTGGAAAGAAGCTTGTGGTTTGCGGATACTTGTTGTTTGCAATTTGTGAGTTTGATTTATAATGGTGGTGATGTTTGGTTTCTCTATATTTGTCATTGATTGATATGCTTGTGATAATTTGAAAGATATTGTTCCGTTTTTCATTGGAAATGTCTAGAGACTATGCCTCTTTGTTACTTTCATTATGGTTTGTACTTGGTAATTGTTATAACAATTATTCTCTTCATTCAAATAAATAAGTAATTACTCAATTAAAATTAATAATTTATTATTTGAATTAATTATGTTGATTGTTATTGGTTTGGTTCGGCTTTTGCCCAAACTAGAAAAATGCCCAACCCAAACACATTGGTTTGGTTTGGATTCCGGTTTGGTTCGGATTTGCCCGAACCAATGAACACCCCTACAATCCAAGTAACTGTCAGGGCTTACATGGCGTAGTGAAGACTAACACGTGGTCTTCTCCCTGGGGTAACGGTCCCGAGATCTCCGGAAGTAGGGCAGACCGAAACCTTCGGAAGTGGGAGGTTACAGTTGGACGTGTCCTCGCGGGGAGGCTCATGGGTGTCGAGGAGAACCGAGGCCTGCAGGACTTGGTGCCTCTGCTCGACGGATTCAGGTGTATGCGTGCCTGACCATACTGATGGCCGTTACGTGCTCGACGTAGACATTTTACACGGGCCTTGTTGGGCCAGCCGAGGTCGTGCGGGCTGGGCCTGCCCGTGTGAAGGGCAGGCGTTGGCCCAGTCCAGAACAGGAGCCCCCCAAGTCGTTGCTCCGAGGTGTCGGAGTAATGACTTAAGGGTCAACAACTGTGTCGAGGACGCACTGCGTCGGGGAAAATCCTCTATGCGGGGAGCGATTGGTCTGCTCGAGTTTGACAGGCCGTGTTGGGCGATGCTACGGGGATACGAGAAGTTTGAAGTCGAGCAGCAAAGCAACGAAAGGATGCGCGAGGTGGAACGAAGGGACGTGTATGGGGAAACGCGTGCCACGTGTCACACTTCATCATTACCTAGGGCGGCTAGGCTAGGGTAGCGTAATCGAGTGCCTAGGAAACCCCTCGAGTCCCATGAGGGTCTTATAAATAGGGGCCATCTTGTTTTATTTGCACTTTTGGATCCCTCCTTGTTCAGACTCTCTCTCTCTTCCTTCCCTGTTTTCACCACCGTTCTCCGCCGCAGAACGCCACTTTCACACCAGACTGCCGCGCCGGAACCCTATCAAGACTGTATTTCAAGTAAGTTTTCTGATCTTTCTCTTTTCGTTCGCATTTTGTACGGTGGTCCTATGGTGAACAGACGAAGTTACCATGGGAAATGTGAAATCTCCAGCGAATACGGCGAAGTTTCTTTGTTTTCTTGTTGAATCTCGTGGGGAGAAGGTACGAGAATTACGGGGACAAGAAGAACATCCCGAGGACACAAGATGAATATCCCGGGGTCTTCGACAGTATCCCTAATTGCGGGACGAGTCCTTGGGGGGTCGAAGCACCGGTGGCCGGAAGATGGTCACGGGGTCGCTCGTTGGATACCCCGAGGACGTTGTGCAAGCACGGCAGTCGCTTGATCCCAACGCTCCTTCTTTGCCCTTTCACTTGATCAGCGGTGGAAGGGTGAATTTGATATGGGTCATCGAATTCACCGTTTCCTTCTGCTTTTCAGGTAAATGGACACATTGCCCGTGGCCGTGGGAACCTTAGACATCGACGACCAACACGACTCTCCGATGGCGGAGATTATTAGTGCCTAGGAACGACCGCTCGACGAGTGGGTCAGCGACGAGCTCTTAAATATGATCTCCCAGTTTGTTGACAGAGATGAGGACGACATATTTTGCACTGTCGAGCATCGCCTGGTAGGCTCTACAAAGACGTGGAAAGTGTTCCGGCCACTGGAGCACCACCGTATTTGCTCAACGTACAGAGGGATGAGGTTTCCCCTGTACGAATTTATGTTCGATGAGGCGGGATGGCGCCTGCCCTTCACGGATTTCCAACAGTCAGTCGGTGTTCGTCTGGCTGCGCTTGGCGCCATCGCAGCTCCATCCTAACTCCCTTGCCTTTATCCGCGCCTTCGAGCTTGTTTGTAAATACCTCCAGATCGGGGCAACCGTGCCCCCTTTCTTTCGTATTTTTTACCTCCAAAGACAGGCGGCCAACGGCAGACACAACTGGGTGTCCTTCAAGCAAGTGAGCAGCCTGTTCCATACCTACATGGATTCTAAAATTCTGGTATCAGATGTGTGATGTTAAGTGTGATGTCACAACAACACAATCTGCTAATATGAACAAGGCTATAACAACAGTAAATCAACACAATGAATTGTTCACCCAGTTCGGTCTAACTACCAACGTCTGGGGGCTACTAAGCCAGGGAGGAAATTCACTATTAGTAGTATTAAATTACAGACTCAACAATCCCAGTTGACATCTAATAATCTTAATCACTACCCAATGACACTTCTACCTAAGAGACCACTTAGATATGAGAAACCACTCACTCCCTAAATCACCTCAGTGATACAATTCAAAGATTACACTTTAAACCACACCTTGATCTTGCTTAATAACTTTGATCAAGAATAACACACTCTTGCTTAAAAGCTCTAGAGTGAATACACTTACAACCCAAAATAGTAACACCTATTCAACCATGAAAGGCTTACAAAATACACACGAAAACTCTAACTTGACTCTCAGTCTATGCTCTCTTGTCTTCGTCCCCTTCCAACAAGGGTTGAGGCTGCTTTAAATAGAATTCTGACTTGGGCTTGGACCTCTTCCAAAAATCTGATTTGATTTGTTTTAAAAACATAATTTAAAACAGATTTGATCTTCAAATCTTTTTAAATCAAACAGCCCTTAAACATAGCAACAGGATCTGCTCCAAAACTGATTGCAACTGAAAATATCTTCTCCAAGATATTCGCACACAATCTCTCTAACAGATCTTCTCAAACCAAACTTTTACGCGCAGCCCTAAAACATCACAGCCTGATGTTCTGATGTTCAGATAACTGATGTCAAGACATCAAGTTTAACATCAGCATATAAAACTTCAACCCTGCAACAACTAATGTTAGGAACCAATGTTAAGACATCAGACATATGACATCAACATTGTTCAACTTTGTTTTACCAAAATTCCAGCCAATACAAGAACTAACAATCTCCCCCTTTGGCTAATTTTGGCTAAAAAAATCTCTGCCAACATCAGAGATACCTGCAGCGGAAAAACTTCATACTCCTAACATTCCAAAACACAACCAGTAACAATCACATCCAAAATCTACTCAAAGCTAAACTCCCCCTCAAAACAAGAACCAGCATACCAGCTGTTCAAACATGCACACTCCCCCTCAAACCTAGAACCACAACTAGACAACTAGGCAACACATAGGCTAACTCTCCCCCTTTTTAGCCATAATTGGACAACTTCTACATCAAACACAAAGATCTGACAGCCATTAAGACATGGTCAAATAACAAGCTTCCCAAGGAACACAAATTCCAAAAACTTTGACTGGTCAGGCGATACAAACAATGGATTCTTATAGAACTATAAAATCCAAGCCTTCTTCCTTCTAACAGCACCAGACAACAAACAAGTATGAGTCAGTCTATCAAAGATGCAGGGAAGAAACACATGCAGGAGGTCAATATCATACCCAAAATTTTGACCAATAAGATTTCCCATCATTGTGCAAATCATCAGCACAATATGGATGTACCTTTGTACCTCATTAGTCTCCCCAAAGGTGGGTGAGCATTCACTACAAACAGGATTTAGGGTTTCAAGCCCTCGCAGAGCTCTTAGACAAAGGGTCAATCAAGGAATGACATGATCTTCAACTTGTCTAGCCTCTCAAACATCCATAATGGATCAAGAGGACTCCCACTACAAGGATTAAGCACAAGTTTGCTCCCTTCTAGGTGGATCAAGCCTCAGGATCGCTAGTGTCACCAAATTAGGGTTTGGTCGACTAGGGCCTCCAGATGGAAATTTTCCTCTGGGCATGAGCCGATGCTTCAAAGCATAACCTAAAATGCTCCATGAAACATCATAAACCCCATTATCAAGTCAATTTAGCCTCAGGGGATGCATACATCAAAAATCAGGAATTAGGGTTTCTTGACCTAATTCACCCCTAAGTTGACTTTTGGGACAAATCATGAGCCAAGACCTCAAGACATGATTTGAGGGTCTCCAACATACCATGTTGATCCATTTGCAACAATGGATTGACCCAAGAAGCTTGAGCAACAAGTTTCAATTTCATCTGAACCACAGTTGGGGTTTCGCGGGAAAAGTCAACTGTAGCTTTGACTTTTGACCAGGACATGCTCCCAAGTCGTGGGACACGATTAAATACAGCCTATAACACCCATGGAACATGTCCATCAATTTTGATTTAGGTCAAGGACATGATTTCCTGAAGAATCGCACGGTTTGGAATTCATCTGATAAAAAGTCAACTGTGCACAAAAGTCAAACTTTGACTTTTTGAGATTTTTCATAAAAATAGTTTTTTAACCCTAAAATGATGTTAATGTATGATTGGAATCATCATTCATCAAGAAAAATCAAAGAAAGTGGGATAACTTGTAAAAGGGGTAACCATAAAAACTTAGAAATTTTTCTAAGTTATGAAAAAAAGTGGCAAGGGTACCAACTTTGGAGGATCATAACTCCTAAACCACAAATCCATTTTTCCCCATCCAAAGCTTGATTTGTAGCCCTCATTACCCTCTACAAAAACTTCAACTAGACCTAAGTCCAATTCATTAAGGATTTTGAGTTATGCTTGGATCAAAATGGCTAAAAAGTTAAAATTGACATTTTTCAGCACAATGTCCCAACTTCAAGGCTGTTTTTCTCCATGACCCAAGTTGAACCAGGTCTAATGTTAAACATCAAAGTTGAAGTACGTCATCTAAGCTTTCCGAAAAGTCCTAGAACGTCCATATAGCATACTCGAGGAGGGAGTTATGGATCTTACAAAATGGCTTGCTGAAGCTGAATTTTTCAAGGCAGATTTGCACATTTTTTGTGCCACACGAATTTTCAAGCCTTGTCATCAGTTTGGACACATCTAAGGATCAAATCCAAGTGGGATGATCTGATCCATGAACCTCCCAAGTCCAAGGAACAAAGAAAAGCATGCCAAAGCCTAGAAATCCCTAAAAGAGGGACAAAACTCTAATTTTGGTTTGGAGCATTTAATGGATGCTTAGAGGTGGCATGTACTGAGCCATTCTCATCTGAAATTAGTCAAGACTTATCCAAGACCAAGGGAACCAGCAGCCTGTGCCCTAACCTCTAGTCAATGGCTAGAGGAGACTTGGATTTCCATTGGCCAACATGGAACAAACACCTGCTGCAGCCACCATTCACTGTGGATCCCAAAACAAACTTGCTCCATTATAAATAGAGCTCATTTGTGCTCAGTTTGAGTACACCAAAGTCATCAAACAGATGCTTTCCTCAAATTCTCTCTTTCACTCCAAAATGCCTTCATTAGTAAGGAAATTCTGAGTTTTTGAGCTAGAGAGCAATTCCACTCAAACTAATCACACACACACACCTCATATATATCATATGTAAGCTGTGCAAACCATCAAAAGTGACCTGTAATCACAACATCACAAAGTCACATCTCAAAACCTCAAAATGACATTTGTTTGCATTTTTCAAGCCATGTCTTGATTCAGTCACTTTCCAAGCCAGATAAAACCTCAAACACACTCTAAATATCATCCTTGAACTGTCTCAAATGGTGCCACACATCTGGAACACCATTTGAGAGAGTTGGCATTTTGGCCGTTTTTTACCATTCCGCGAGAAAGTGCACAAACTTGCTCTAGAGGTTTCCAGCCGATTCCAACCATCCTAAAAGCTTCTAAGAGGTCATTTGAGGTTGTCTAAAGCATCAAATCATTTCTGGAACAAAGCACTTGGAAGGTTGCCCAAAATCTCCAAAAAAGAGGTAAAATTCACAACTTGAATTCTTTGAATCATGTTTTCCTTTGTTGTCCACATACATGCATCATATTGAACAATTCTTAAGGTAAAAATGTAGTCCTTAATGTGTATGTTGTGATCCTCCCACTGTTTGCATTTTGACATGTTTTTATGTGGAATTTTGGTTGTTTTGAAACCATGTACAGTTCTGTCTTGTTTTCATTGGTGTGTTCTATACATTAAGTTTTAGCTTGCATGAGTAACACCATTGGATTCCTTGCGAAAAATCGGTCAAGATAGGTTTTTACGGATTTCAATTCCGATGAAAATTGAGAGAGTTACGCGCGTTGGAAATTTTACGCGAAACGGCGTCGAAAACAACGATAGCAGTTTTTGTTTTTTAATTTCTGCGTTTTGTGCGTCGATTTTTCCGTGTCCGTGAGTAATACCATTGGATTCCTTGCGAAAAATCGGTCAAGATAGGCTCTTGCGGATCTTGATTCGGTTAAAAATCGAGAGAGTTACGCACGTTGGAAATTTTACGCAAAACGATGTTTTTACACGCAGCAGCTCTGGTTTTTTTATCGCTGCGATTTGTACGTTGAGTTTTGGCCTGCCTGAGTGATACCATTGGATTCCTTGCGAAAAATCGGTCAGGATAGGCTTTTGCGGATCTTGATTCGGTTAAAAATCGAGAGAGTTACGCGTGTTTGAAATTCAACGCGGAACAATGTTTTTAATCGATAACAGTTTTTGTTTTTGAATTTCTGCATTTTATACGTCGATTTTCCGCGTGCGTGAGTAATACCATCGGATTCCTTGCGAAAAATCGGTCAGGTAGGTACTTCCGGATTTTGATTCCGATAAAAATCGAGAGAGTTACGCGTGTTGGAAATTCGGCGCGGAACGGTATTTTCAAAACGATAGCAGTTTTTTCTGCATTTTGTGCGTCGATTTTCCGTGCGCGTGAGTAATACCATCGGATTCCTTGCGAAAAATCGGTCAGGTAGCTACTTCCGGATTTTGATTCCGATAAAAATTGAGAGAGTTATGAGTGTTTGAAATTTGATAAAAACGTGTTGAAAATTAAAGTTTCGGTACTCGTTTTTACCCCAAAAAATGTCGAAAATGATATTTTGATATCTTTTCTCTTTTTCTTACTTTTTATTATCAAAACTCAACCAATTTTTTTCACATAGCAAAAAATCATCATTTTCCAATTCGTATCCCATAATATTTTAATCCAAAAAAATAAAAATAAAAAGTATTATTTTTAATATATTTAAAAATAGTGTTTTAAATTGTTTTAAATACTTTTAAAATGATTTCTTTTTTTTTTTCTTGATTTTTAAAACCAAAATGATTTTAAATATTTATGTTGATAAAATATTTTTTTTCATAAACTTTAATCATTATTTAATGATTTTATTTGATATTTTTATCATTTTTTACTTAATTTTTCTTGAAAAAATGCCTAAAAAATGAAATTGAGTTTTTTTTTTATTTTCACCCTAACAAATCTTTTTTAAACACTTGGGCCTCTAATAGAGTGTAAGACCCAATCCTTTTTTGACCAAATCATTTTTGGGTCTCATTCATTGTATAAGCCCCGATATCGTCAAAAACAAACGCCGCGATCGTCGCCTTTTTAAGAAATAACCTTGGGCCTCTCCTCGAGCTATAAGACCCATTCAAAACTTTTGGGGCTCTATTAGAGTGTAAGACCCAATCCCCTTTTAACCAAAACTATTTTGGGCCTCACTTATTGTATAAGTCCCTCTGCGTTAAAAGAAAACTTCGGCGCGATCACCATTTTCAAACGAAAATCAACTGGGCTTCTCTTTGAGTTGTAAGTCCCATTTCTTTTCATTTTTTAACACTTTGGGCCTCTATTAGAGTGTAAGACCCAACCCTTTTTTAACGAAACAATTTTGGGCCTCAGCTATTGTATAAGTCCCGATACGTTAAAAATCTCGGCGCGATCGCCATTTTCAAACTGAAAATATTTTGGGTCTCTCCCTGAGTTGTAAGCCCCATCTTTTGTACAAAAATACACTTTGGGCCTCTAATAGAGTGTAAGACCCAACCCCTCTTTTTTATATTTTCTTATTATTTTTTAATAATTTGGAAAATTAATAACTCCTTCAATTTTGATTATTTTTTATTGGTCCTTTTTCTGAAAAATCACAAAAATAGTAAAATATTTTATTCTACAAAAAAATCAAATTTATATTATTTATTTAATATAGTTGGTATTTTTGTGAATAAATTCATTTTTAATTGTTTTTAAGCATTTTAAAAGTGAATATTCATCTTGAAAATAAAGACTATGGGCCTCCCCTCGTGTTGTAAGCCCCATTTCTTTTCTTTAAACTCTTTAGGCCTCTAATAGAGTGTAAGACCCAATCCCTTCGTAAATACCAAAATTTTGGGCCTCAGTCACTTGTATAAGTCCCACGGTGTTTCCAAAACCTCGGCGCGATCGTCGCCCTTTTCAAAATTAACCATTGGGTCTACCCTCGAGTAGTAAGACCCATTTCTTTTCTTAAAACTCAATTGGGCCTCTTGATAGAGTGTAAGACCCATCCCTTTGTACAGAAAACCTTTCTTGGGCCTCAGTCACTTGTATAAGTCCCTCTGTACAAATTCAACAGTGCGCTCACTGATAAAATCCGAGGCCTCTCCTTGAGCTGTAAGCCCCAAATATTTCTTTTTCAAAGTACTTTCTCCTTTGATTTTGAATATACTGTTGTTTTCAATCTTTCTTTGTTGAACAACTAACCAAACAGCATGGAAGCTCTACAACCGAGTAAGTGTTTACCCGCTTTCATTTACCGCTTTCATATGTATATAACTGTATTGTGGGGTTGTTTCACTGTAAGTCTCCTTTCATAAACTCATATACATATAACTGTATTGTGGGGCTGTTTCGCTGTAAGTCTTCTTTCATAAACTCATATCAACTGTGTAATAATAATATAGATATTTAGAGTTTCCCCGGCAACTACGTCTAGAACTAGGTGACGCCGTTTCGTTTATTCGTAGAAATAGACAGCTAGACCCCCAATAGGATCACCAGATACAGTCTTCTCTTCGGCTGTCCTCATTAGGAATTGTCTAGGAACTCTACTCCCAAAGATGAATGTCTTCTCCGTGAATGGCATCTTTGAGTTTCTTCCAAATTCTCGAACTTTCCTGACTTGATCTATTCCTTGTGAATAGCTTGCCTTGAATTTCTCGGGGTTTGGGGACCCACGGGCTTCCTAAAAGCATCGGCCTCCTCTTGGGCATCGTACAAGGACCCACAGGCTTCCTAAAAGCAACCCCGCCTCCTCTTGGGCTTCGTACAAGGACCCTACGGCTTCTTAGAAGTATTCACAGCCTCCTCTTAGGCTTCGTATAATGATCTCTTCCTCCGGGAATGATAGCCTCCTCTTGGGCTTAGTACAAGGACCCGTCGGCTTCTTAAAAGTTTCCAGCCTCCTCTTGGGCTTCGTACAAATTGTCCCGACGACCTCCTAAAGGTATAGGAACATAACCTAGTCATCCTCATAGAACAGTCCTTTCATAGAGTCTACTACTGTTTCTCAAAGCATAGTACAAAAGATAAAACTCTAGACACGGACAGTCTAACTTCCTTGAGTCTCAAAGACATTCTCAAGTGACCCCTTCGTTAAATAGGAAGGAAACCCGTAGACTCGGACAGTCTCAATACCCTTTGGATTTCCCGTTTCCTCAAAGAGAAGGAAATATCCCTGATCCTCAAATCAAATCCCTGAGTACAGTGTTGCTCATATAAGAACTGATTTTCTCTTTTAAAATCAGTATATTGGATCTGTCACTCAACTGAAACAGTTACAATAGCCTCCATCTCGGGTTTCGTACGAGATACAAAGACTCTCTTGTTGAGTCAAACCTTTTAGCCTCTCTCTCGGGCTTTGTACGAGACACATAAGAGACTCCCTCGTTGAGTCAATTACCCCTTTTGCCTCCATCTTGGGCTTCGTACGAGATACAAAGACTCTCTTGTTGAGTCAAACTTTTAGCCTCCATCTCGGGCTTCGTACGAGATACAAAAACACTCTCTTGTTGAGTATAAAAGACTCTCTTGTTGAGTCAAACCTTTTAGCCTCTCTCATCGGGCTTTGTACGAGACACATAAAGACTCCCTCGTTGAGTCAATCACCCTTTTCGCCTCCATCTCGGGCTTCGTACGAGATACCAAGACTCTCTTGTTGAGTCAAACTTTTAGCCTCCATCTCGGGCTTCGTACGAGATACAAAGACTCTCTTGTTGAGTCAAACGTTTAGCCTCCATCTCGGGCTTCGTACGAGATACAAAAACACTCTCTTGTTGAGTATAAAAGATTCTCCTGTTGAGTCAACCCTTTTAGCCTCTCTCTCGGGCTTCGTACGAGACACATAAAAACTCCCTCTTGTTGGGCCAATAGCCTCCTCTTAGGTTTTGTATAAGAAAACCACTGGTTGATCCGATCAACCTTTTAGCAGCAAAGCTGTGCCTCGTTCACAGTACACAAACATCAACAACTCTTTTCCCGTCATCTAATCGCTGTAAGCGGCAAGCCTCTGGATCATCTACATCCATGCCACTGTCCCTCTTTTAGCATGAGAAATTCTTAAGGAAAGATAGATTGCTCTACACTGAGTTAAAGTCTTCTCCTTCAGGTTAAAATCCCCTTTAAAGGAAATTATGGCATTGCTAGGATCCGTGTATCCCGGTTAAAGTAATTCTCCTTTATAACCAGTCACCCAACAATTGTGACAGACAAACCCTTCTTTAGAGATGACAAATTCTCTCTAAAGTCGAGGTCCTTCAGCTTCACGTCTTGGGCTTTGAACAAGACACAAATAGACTTTTCAGCTTCACGTCTTGGGCTTTGAACAAGACACAAATGGACTTTTAAGCTTCACATCTTGGGCTTTGAACAAGATACAAACCACCTTTCGCTTCACGTCTTGGGCTTTGAACAAGACACCAAAAACACCCATTTCCTCCCATAGAATAGGAGGAACTACGAACGCTCTGATTTCCCTGTTTCGGGAAACGGGAATACGTAGGCATAAGATCGAAAGAAAAGATCTTAGCGAGCGCAATCAACAAAAAATCCAAATCCCATATCTCCATCAATCAAAAGCAGTATTTCAAAAGCACCAGTCCTAATACCCTAATCCTTGTTCCCCGCCAGAAACCTTCTGCCCAGGTAAAAAGAAAGAAAGAACCTGTATTGGCGAAATACGAATAACCAGTACAAAGGCCCCCCCACATTGATAGCATCCGTAACCTAACAGACCGCTGTTTAAACTCAGTATGCAAAGCAGGGTTAATTGGAGACATCTATTTCCCTTCCTTATTCAGCTCACAATAGGATAAAAAATGAATCGACCTGTAGTTTTAAGCTCAACCGCAGAGAGCGACCAGCGCTTAAGAACCGCGTCCAAAATCGCTCGCTACAGAAAAGTGGCGCCCACCGTGGGGCCCGTTCCTTTCTTTCTACTTCTCTTGTGTGAAAAATTACACAAATGGCGACTCTGCTGGGGAGTCTCCTTTTCTGCCTTAGGGCATCATCCCCATTTTCTACGGAAAATGGGAACTCTACCGAAGAGAAAGATTGACCTATGCTGGTCCATCTCTTAGGCAGGGAACCACAGATTGGGGCTTCCGCCGGGGAACCCATTTCTGTCAGGAACTTAAGAATTGTAGCTTTATAAGTCTAGGACAAATATATATACTGCTTTTCCTAATTGCTATACATGTTTATTTTTCTGCTACTGGGAATGCGTGTGATGCCTCATGTGGTGAGAATGAGTATACACCTAGAAAAGCCAAACCCTTTCGTAGTGCGGAAGCTATCGGAAATAGCTGTTACGCGATACTACCCTCATTTGAGGCTGGTGATCTATTCTCGGTGAATAGCACTTACTCTAAGATTGCACACAACTCGCTGGCGATCCGCTTGTTGTCTGCCTTCCTGGGAGGAGCTGATGATAATGAGTACAGGTACAAAAATCACCCTAGTATAAACCTTTGGGGATGGGTAGAGCCTTGACTTCATGACAACGACCCTTTGACCCCATGTTTTTTCTATGTTTTTGTGTGCTGCATTCATGCATTCATTTAATAAAACATTAAAACATTCAAAAAACTTCTCTTCTAGTCTCTCTATTTTTCAAATTAAACTAAGACTGTGATTGCAAATATCAGAGAAAAGGATTACGCTAATGGATTTCGGTAGAAGGAGAACTCATACGTACACCTTCAAGGTTCCAAAACTAGAGGATTTGAGAAGGTTAGCAGGGATGATCACTAGCCCTGAGGCTTTCAGAGCCAAGTACAGAGGTCTGCTACCACTGTTAAGAGTCCATGTGATTGAGGGAATCATGGACGCGCTCGTTCAATTCTACGATCCTGTTTATCACAGTTTCACATTCCCGGATTACCAGCTAGCACCAACGCTGGAGGAGTATTCTCATCTGATCGATCTACACATTACAGATCGAGCTCCATTTTCTGGACTGGAAGAAATTCCAAAGAATCAGACTATTGCAAGAGCAATTCATTTGGACGAGTCTGAGGTTAGGACTCACATGACCACTAAGGGTGGCATACAAGGTTTGCCAGCCCAGTTCTTGACGAAGAAGGCCCTGTATTTTGCCAGTATAGGAAACATGACTGCTTTTGAAAGCATCTTTGTCTTGCTCACCTACGGGTTATTTTTGTTTCCTAACATCAATAACTTCGTCGATATTAATGCCATTAAGGTTTTTCTCATTGGAAACCCTGTGCCGACTTTGCTCGCAGATGCGTATCATTCTGTACACTTGGGAAATTTGTACAGCAGAGGGGAGATCACGTGCTGTGTACCTCTGCTTTATAAATGGTTTATCTCGCACTTACCCAAGTCTGCTGCTTTTCGGGATTGCAAGAGTGTCTTACGTTGGTCGCAGAAGACCATGTCTCTCACCAACTCTGATATTGATTGGTGTAATAGGATCTATGATGGAATCAGAATCATTGACTGTTGTGGAAACTTCCCCAACGTACCCCTCATAGGAACTAAAGGAGGAATCAACTATCACCCGGTATTGGTTCATCGTCAATTTGGATACCCAATGAGGCTTGTTCCGCGCAACGCTCATCTGGAAGGTCTTTTCTTCAAGGAAGGAGAAAGTGACAGAGCACTAAAGATGGAAATAGTGTACGCTTAGAAACATGTTCATAAGAAAGGACGAGAGTCCCTGGGAAAACCAAACTGTGTCTCGGTGGAGCCTTATCTCCATTGGGTACAAACTAGAGCTCTCAAGCTAAAGATGCCTTATCCTCGTTACGAAATTCTTCCACCGAGGGAATTTATCATGTACTTCATGACGGAAACTGAAAAGCTTCAGGTTACTCTCAACAAAGTTCAACGGGAAAGAAGGTCTTGGAAGAACAAGTACCGCACCCTCGACGTAGAGTGCATCAAAATACAGCAATTACTGAAAGAGAAAGATGCTCTGATTGAAATTTTGGAGCAACATGCTGTAGAGAATCAGGATGACCAAAGGAATTTGCTCGCTCCTTTCACTTGGCAAAGGAATGACAACCCGACAACGGCCCAAGAGCCTCGGTCAAAGAAAAGGAAGATATCAGAATCAGCACCCGATTTCTCTTCAGAGAGGACTCGGGACCCATTAGCTTAGGTTTCTGTTTCCGCATCTTGTAATCTACTGTATTTCCATTTCTGTAATCCTTTGGAATTCAATAAAAAGGGGTTTCCCCAGTGTTTGATATTTGCAATCTAATTGTCGAAGTTTATTTTGATTAAACCAAAAAACAATTAATATAATCATTGCATTCATCATTCTCACATCGCGTAATCTTCTTCCCTACGAATCTCACGTTTGTGTCTCGATTCTAGAGTCAAACTATCTCATTCGTACAATACTCGGGCTAATCGTCAGAAAAAGATGGATGATCTTGAGGAAGAAAACAGAGAGTTGAAAGAAGAGATCGACGCTCTAAGAGAGGATATGAGAAAGCTTCGTAACGACATGCAAGCCATGGCAGAAGCTCAGCTACAAAGAACTGTGATCTCAGAGATCACCTCAATGCCCATAGTGGAGAAGAATGATCCTAGGTATCAGATACCGAAAGATCGTCCTTGGGGCATGCCTGTTAACTATATCCCAGAAGGATATGTTCCGCCGATCACTGAAGATCAGGGAATCGCAACAGAAGCCGCTGGGCCTGAAGGTTACAAACTTCGGGAAAGCGAAGATGCC
This sequence comes from Lathyrus tuberosus, assembly GCA_022829125.1. Lineage (NCBI taxonomy): Eukaryota > Viridiplantae > Streptophyta > Magnoliopsida > Fabales > Fabaceae > Lathyrus > Lathyrus tuberosus. The sequence goes on along the minus strand of JALAZF010000236.1, from coordinate 4,609,749 downwards.
AGGGGCATACTGAAGACTCCTGAAGGTTACAAACTTTGGGAAACACCAAGATTTGCTGCCGTAGTCACGGTACCACCCCCTGTGGTGCACACTGTCCCGGAAGGACAGATTCCGCCAATACCTGCTGGTAAGAAGGAAACTATGTTTGACCAAATGGATGAATTCCAGGAACAGTTCTTGGAAATGCAGAAGGAGCTGCAAGCCATTCGCGGTCAGGATCTATTCGAAAAGGACGCCGCAGACCTCTGCTTGGTCCCCAATGTGAAAGTCCCGCACAAATTCCAAGTGCCCGACTTTGAAAAATACAAGGGTAACTCTTGCCCTCAGAGCCATCTAGTGATGTACGCTCGGCGGATGTCAGCTCAGACGGAGAATCAGGACCTGCTGATTCACTACTTCCAGGATAGTTTAACCGGTGCCGCATTAAAATGGTACATGGGTTTAAACCGTGCCACGATCAGCACTTTCAGAGATCTTGGTACTGCCTTCGTCCAACAATACAAATACAATTTGGACATGGCACCCGACAGAGATCAACTCAGATCAATGTCGCAAAAGGACAAGGAAACCTTTAAGGAGTATGCTCAAAGGTGGCGTGAAATTGCTGCTCAAATTTGTCCACCTCTTGAGGAAAAAGAGATGACAAAGATCTTCTTAAAGACCTTAAGCTCATTTTACTATGACCGAATGGTTGCCAGTGTGCCCAGTGATTTCACCGAGATGGTCGGCATGGGCGTACGTCTTGAGGAAGCCGTCCGAGAAGGACGTTTGGTAAAAGACACTAGATCGACGAGCGGTACTAAAAAATATGGTAGTGCTCTTCCTAAGAAAAAAGAGCAAGATATTGGGAATATCTCTCTCGGAAAGCAAAGGCGACGTTATCAGTCAGTAGCAGCTGTGACTCCTGCTACCAGCCCTGCGCCTATTCCTACGTATCAACCTCAGGTTACGCAGAGCCAACCTGATCAGCAAAGGACACAACAGCCTCTTCAGCAGGCTCGTCCTCCATACAATAACAACCGTACAACACGACCATTAGGGTTTGATCCTATACCCATGTTGTACGCAGAATTATTTCCGTTACTACTGGCTAAGGGGCACATCCAGACTAAGTCTCCTCTTACCGTACCGGAAAATCTGCCTTTTTGGTTTAAGGTGGATCAGACATGCCCTTATCATCAAGAAGGTTCAGGGCATAACATAGAGACTTGTCTTAATTTCAAGTCCGATGTGCAAAAGCTTGTTAGGAGCGGGCTCTTATCTTTCAAAGATACGAATCTCAACGTTCTCACGAACCCGCTGCCTCAACATGAGAAAGCTGCAGTCAATCTGATTGAGAAAGAGACTAAGAATGTCTATCAAATTCATGATGTACTCTTGTTAAAGACCAATCTGGTCAAGATGCATTGTAGACAGAGTGGATATGGCCATGTGCCACCTCATAATTATCACCAGTGTGATATCTGCTCTAAAGACAACCAAGGATGTTCGGTAGTGCAATCAGCTCTACAGGAACAGATGGATCTCAGATGGATCCAAGAGCACCGAGTTCGTGGAGTTAACATGGTTTACACGAATTCTAACGTCATTCAGAGCCACGACATCCGTGCAATGAATGTCAACTTGGTGGCGATGCACTCAAGGCAAAGCCAGTATCATAATCTGCCACGGCACGATTACAGTTCCTGTCTGATTTGCTCGGTAAACAAACAGGGATGCTCTTTCATACAAGAGGCCCTCCAGCGTCAGAGGGATCTTGGATGGATCCAAGACTACCATGATAGGAACCCTTATCAGATCAATATGGTTCAGATCTTTGATATTCGCGTGATGAATACCAACCTGGTAGAGTTACATGCTGAGCAGGTCCGACTCGGATTCTTAATATCACATGACTATCAAAGCTGTAAAGCAGGTTGCGAAAACGATCAAGGTCGTACCATTGTCCAGGAGGCACTTCAACACTTGTTAAATCATTGGTGGATGCCAATCTACATGGATGAAGATACTCAGCAAATTAGTATCAGTAACAGGAATCTTACTCGGCGTCAAAGTCAGGATGTCCGATCAGTGGAAGGTAACCTAGTGAGGTTACATTGTATTCAAAGTGTGCGTGGCCAGGTGCCACTACACAATTACGATCGTTGTAGCGTCTGTTCGGAAAGTAACCAAGGGTGTTACCTTGTGAGAGCAGCTCTTCAGGATCAGGTGGATCGTGGAGAGATTCGCCCATATCTGAGTTCTAGACCCATCAACTGGACGCCGAACTACCTTGCCAATCAAGTCGAGGATGTTGTCACAATCTCTGGTCATCACAGGACCAGGGATGTTTTTGCCATCATCCCTCTATTTGATGAATCTAAAGTTCCCAACCAGGAACGGATCGAGATTACTTACGATGGTCAGAAAAATCAGAAAGTCCCCATAGTCATCTATCTACCGGGACCACTACCGTATGAATCAACTAAGGTTATCCCTTACAAATATGGTGCAACAATAGTCGAAAATGGAAAGGAAATTCCATTACCCTCCGTTGTGAACATTGCAGACATCAGTCGTGTAACACGGAGTGGTAGAATCTTCAACCGAGGGGTTGGGGAAGTTAACAAGGAAAAGGAACTTCAGACAGAAGCTCCCGATCCACCAATCGGTCAATCCAGTAATCCCGACCTTTCAAAAAATGATGATGAGATGCTGAAGCTCATCCAAAGGAGTAAATACGACATTGTCGATCAACTGTTGCAGACTCCTTCAAAGATCTCGGTATTATCACTGTTACTCAGTTCAGAAGCCCACAGAGAGGCTCTACAGAAAGTCTTGGAGCAAGCCTTTGTGGAACAGGATGTAACAATCAGACAGTTCGATAGTATTGTCTCTAACATCACTTCCTGCAACAATTTGGGATTTAGTGATGAGGAATTACCCGAAGAGGGTCGCCGTCATAATATGGCGCTCAATATTACACTTAACTGCCAGGACGATGCTTTAGCCAGTGTACTGGTAGACACAGGGTCAGCCCTGAATGTTATGCCGAAGTCCACTTTGACGCAATTATCATTCAAGGGCCCTCCGATGAGAGTCAGCGTGGTCGTCGTCAAAGCATTCTACGGATCCAGAAAAACGGTTATTGGCGAAGTTGATCTTCCCATAACTATTGGTCCTCACACTTTCCAAATCACTTTCCAGATCATGGACATCCGGGCAACATACAGTTGTTTATTAGGAAGACCTTGGATACATCAGGCTGGAGCGGTTACTTCAACCCTCCACCAAAAGCTAAAGTTCGTCAAGAACGGCCAACTTGTCACGATTTGTGGGGAACAAGCCTTGCTTGTGAGTAACCTATCATCATCTACTTGTGTGGAACCCGAGGAGGTTATTGGAACTCAGTTCCAAGCACTATCGGTGAGCAAGGACAATCAGTTCAAAGAAGGAACTTCAATTTCTTCATACAACGATGCTATCAAAGCGGTCGAGAGTACCGATACGACAGGATGGGGACAGCTTGTCATTCCCATTGACAATAAAACAAAGAAGGGTCTTGGTTTTTCTACGACCTGTACCCAGACAGCTGTCAACGATGAAAGTCTTCATCCCCTTCAAAACTTCTTCCACAGTGGAGGGTTTCTTCACCCAGTGTCTCAGACAGTTCATGCTATCAATGAGGAAGATCCCTCTGACACAGATGAAGAATGGAAGTCCTATCTTAATGAGGACGGTTATATGTCTCAGGAAGAGGTGCCTATGCCTTTTTGCTTTCCTACAGAAAGTCCGAGATTTATACCAAGATCAGATGTCGAAATGATCTACGGAGATTGTGATCCGGAAGGATGTCGTGCTCCGCCAAATTCATTAGAGGAGGACACTCTGATGAAAGACAACTTTGACCACAATTACTATGGCCCAATGGATGGCCTGCCAATGTGGCAGCCTTACCCAGGAGACTTGGGGCAAGAAAGTCAGCTGAGTAATGAAACTCAGCTGAGCATCATTGAACAGAATACCTGTGTCCCCACCATGTCATGGGATCAACACTCAGGTCATCCTGAAGCCACTCAACAAGAAGATGAATTCGCAACGTTCGCAGGACTTAAATTCATCAACTATGCTTTTCCCGAGGTCAACGTCATCGAGATGGATAACTCCTCCAGTTCTAAAGAAGTGTGGGACACCTTGGGACAACTGAGTGGAAAATACGACTATATGGTCAAGTACACCGCTCCCGAAAGCTCTCGTATCAGTCTCGAAGATATCCAGCCAACTGGATGGGGAGATACAGCTGAGAGCACAAATGCTATGCAAAATACAACAGAGGAATCCTCCTACGACAACTCTGCTTGGGAGACAGATCCCAATGATCCTGCTCCACCAGAAATCAGCGTCATTTCTGAAGACAAATCAAGGAAGGTGCCAGACTTTGTGATTCACCGAGGAGTTCGCCGCCAATGGGTTGCTGTCGATGTTCCGAAGACCGTTCACCAGTCAAAGTAATTGCCATCTTTAACCTTTCACCCTGCCCAGGTGAAACGGATGTTTTGATAGGGCTCTCTTTCTGTAAATATCCCTCTTCACTTCGCCCAAAGCGACAAAGTTTTGTTTTATAGGGCTGTAGTTTCAAGATTCAACTTGTTCATTAATAAAATAACGTCGTTCTGTAATTTCCGCATTAATTGTTGTTTTCTCTTTTTGCTTTTTCAGAAAATGGTAATCCTAAAAAACAATTCAAAAATAAAAACAAGCAGTAAAATAAATACACTGCACACACTTGCATTTTCTCTATCTCTTCTAAACACGAATCATCACGTCATGCAGATTGCTTGTTTTAAACCCAGTTGAAACATACGATCCGATGCCTTCTCCCAACTTTGAGTTCCCGGTATTCGGGGTTGAAGAAGAAGTTGACAATGAAATTCCAGAAGAGATCTCCCGATTACTCAGACAAGAGGAAAGGTCCATTGAACCTCATAAAGAGTCGTTGGAAACGGTAAACTTGGGTTCAGAGCAAGAGAGAAAAGAAATCAGGATTGGGGCACTGCTCAGTCCAACTACCAGAGAGGGTTTGATAAAGCTTCTCAAAGAATTCCCCGATGTATTCGCTTGGTCTTATCAGGATATGCCAGGGTTGGATACCAGCATCGTGGAACATCACTTACCGTTGAGATCAGAATGTCCGCCAGTAAAGCAAAGGTTGAGACGGACTCACCCGGACATGGCTATCAAAATCAAAGAGGACGTACAGAAACAGATTGACGCGGGTTTCCTTGCTACATCTGAATATCCTCAATGGTTAGCCAACATCGTACCCGTTCCCAAAAAGGATGGAAAGGTCAGAATGTGTGTTGATTACAGAGATCTAAACAAGGCAAGTCCAAAGGACGACTTTCCTTTACCACACATTGACATGCTGGTTGACAGTACATCAAAGTTCAAAGTATTCTCCTTCATGGATGGATTCTCGGGCTATAACCAGATCAAAATGGCGCCAAAAGACATGGAGAAAACTTCGTTCATTACCCCATGAGGTACCTTTTGTTACAAGGTAATAACGTTCGGTTTGAAGAACGCCGGGGCAACCTATCAAAGGGCCATGACTACTCTGTTTCATGACATGATACACAAGGAAATCGAAGTGTATGTCGATGATATGATTGCAAAATAAAAAACAGAGAGTGAGCACGTTGAACATCTGTCAAAATTGTTCGAACGTCTAAGAAAATTCAAGCTCCGCTTGAATCCCAACAAGTGCACCTTCGGTGTCCGTTCAGGGAAACTACTAGGGTTCATCGTCAGCCAGAAAGGAATTGAGGTTGATCCTGACAAGGTCAAGGCCATTCAAGAAATGCCTTCTCCGAAAACTGAAAAACAAGTCAGAGGATTCTTGGGACGTTTGAACTACATCTCCAGATTCATATTCCTCATGACCGCGACATGCGCGCCGATCTTCAAGTTACTCAAAAAGAACCAGGATTGCGTTTGGTCAGAAGATTGCCAAACTGCCTTCGACAGTATCAAGGAATATCTGTTGAATCCTCCGATTCTATCACCTCCAGTGGAAGGAAGACCACTGATCATTTACCTCACAGTCCTAGAGGACTCAATGGGATGTGTACTTGGCCAACAAGACGAAACTAAAAGGAAAGAGTCTGCCATCTACTATCTAAGCAAGAAATTCACCGACTGCGAGACTCGGTACACGATGCTTGAGAAAACTTGTTGCGCTTTGGCTTGGGCAGCCAAACGTCTTCGCCAGTACATGATTCGTCATACTACTTGGTTGGTCTCCGAAATGGATCCAATCAAGTACGTTTTCGAAAAACCTGCTCTCACGAGAAGAATTGCCCGTTGGCAGATGCTGTTATCAGAATATGACATAGAGTACCACGCTCAGAAAGCCGTTAAAGGAAGTATTTTAGCCAATCATTTGGCTCATTAACCGATTGACGATCAAGAATCAATCGGGTTTGACTTCCCAGACAAAGATGTCATGTATCTAAAAATGAAAGACTGCGATGAACCGCTACCCAGTGAAGGGCCAGAACCAGGTTCCCAGTGGGGACTTATCTTTGACGGAGCAGTTAATCATTATGGAAACGGAATTGGGGCAATCATTGTTACCCCTCAGGGTACCCACATTCCTTTCACATATCTACTTACGTTCAAGTGTACGAACAAAGAGGCCGAATACGAAGCTTGTATCATGGGGCTCGAGGAAGCAATTGATTTAAGGATCAAAAACTTGGACGTATACGGCGACTCAGCCCTAGTTATCAATCAGATAAAAGGAGATTGGAACACATACCAATCAGGATTGATTCCTTACAAAGACTATGCAAGAAGGTTGTTACCTTTCTTCAACAGAGTCGACTTTCATCACATCCCTCGTGATGAGAATCACATGGCTGATGCATTAGCCACTCTCTCTTCCATGATTAGTGTAGGTCAATGGAATGACATACCTAAGATCGACATCATGCGCCTTGAACGGCCCGCTTACATCTTCATAATTGAAGCAGTCATAGGCGACAGACCTTGGTATCACGATATCAAATGCTTCCTTCAGAAACAAGAGTACCCATCTGGGACACTCATAAAAGACAGGAAAACCCTCAGAAGATTGGCTGGAAACTTCTTCCTGAGCGGTGACACTCTTTATAAGAGAAATTTTGACATGGTCTTGCTCCGATGCGTCGACAGACCCGAAGCAGACATGCTTATGAAAGAAATTCACGAAGGATCCTTTGGCACTCATGCCAATGGACACACAATGGCCAGAAAAATTCTGAGAGCAGGGTACTACTGGTTGACCATGGAATCCGACTGCTACAAGTACATGAGGAGGTGTCACAAGTGTCAGATATACTCCGACAAAATTCATGTACCGCCATCACATCTCAAAGTTCTTTCTTCCCCGTGGCCTTTTTCCATATGGGGAATCGACATGATTGGTATGATTGAGCCCAAGGCTTCAAACGGACATCGGTTCATTCTAGTAGCCATTGACTATTTCACCAAGTGGGTTGAAGCAGTGTCATTCGCTAATGTAACCCGACAAGTGGTGGTCCGATTTATCAAAAACAATATCATCTGCCGTTATGGTGTTCCAAGCGAGATCATTACTGATAATGGATCTAACTTGAACAATAAGATGATGAAAGAGTTGTGTGCAGAGTTCAAGATCGAACACCATAACTCATCTCCCTACCGACCCAAGATGAACGGAGCGGTAGAAGCGGCTAACAAGAACATCAAGAAGATCGTTCAAAAGATGGTTGTAACCTATAAAGATTGGCACGAAATGCTACCCTTTGCTCTTTACGGTTATCGAACATCTATCCGCACTTCAACAGGGGCAACCCCTTTCTCTCTAGTATATGGCATGGAGGCAGTTCTCCCCATAGAAGTAGAGATCCCATCAATCCGGGTATTGATGGAAGCTAAGCTCACCGAAGCTGAATGGTGTCAAAGTCGACACGACGAACTGAACCTGATCGAAGAGAAGCGAATCACGGCACTATGCCACGGTCAGTTGTATCAACAGAGAATGAAAAGGGCGTTCGACAAAAAGGTCCGACCTCGTGTTTTCAAAAAAGGAGACCTCGTGCTCAAGAAGATACAATCATTTCTCACTGACTCTCGGGGCAAATGGACCCCAAATTATGATGACCCCTATGTGGTCACGAAAGCTTTCTCAGGCGGCGCCTTGAGACTTGCAACCATGGACGGAGAGGAATTTGCCTACCCCACGAATGTCGATGTAGTCAAGAAATACTTCGCCTAAACTAAAAAAAAAAAAAAGAAAAAAAACGTCTCGGTGGATTGAAAACCCGAAAGGGCGGTCCAGGCAAAAGTTAGAGACATGAAAAAAAATCATCCCGATGGATTGGAAACATCATAGTACAATCCAGGCAAAAATTAGGGATAATGGCAAGTAACTATGTTCAACAGAGGCAAGTCCCTCAGCAGCAGTTACAGCATCCATTGGAGGAAAACTCCAGTCAAGGTCATCTTCGACAAAAGCTCAGGATGTCCCGAATTCAAAGTTGGTAGAAGGATAGTGGTCGTTATGTTTCAACGTAGCCCTTTTCCCTGTAAATTAGCATTTTCAAACTTTGTAAATACTCTTTGGAATCACGCGTTTGGCTGATCTCCATCTTATCAATAAAATTTGGGCCCTTGTGCTTTTGTTTGTAATTCTTATTTGTTTTAGCTTTACAGAACGACGTTGTTAACATGATTAACGATTCTTAAAATAAAACAAAAATGAATTTACTTGATAAAAATTTTCTGCTTTTTTAAATAGAGATGGCAATTTCTTTTGACTGTTAAACATCGAAAAAACATCAATCGCGTCTCCAAAGGTGTTCGAACCTCAAAGTGCAGAATCAAAGTACTCCTTCTAGACCAGTACGCCTGAATGAAGGATCAGCAATGTCAGAGACCATGTTTCGTCTGACATCCTCGGCCGAGTTCTCATCTCCTAAGCCCGACCAGCGTCGCTCCCAACAGGGACCGTTTCTCCTAAGCAAGGCAGAATTGCTATCTTGAACCAGCGATATTTCTACACGCCCCGCGATGGCCGAGTATCCAGTCATGTTCATCTCTTAGTATGTATGTTGCGTTAGTTTTGTCCGCATATACATATATACATCATGCATTATTGATTTGCATTCACATTCATATTGCATCACTATCACTCTAGTCGTTCTTATCCCCTAGTGATAAGTCCTCTCAATCGAGTTGTCAGACCTTTCCTCGTTAGGAAGTGAATCATCTAAGCAATCTCTCCTCCAGTTTATCTCTGGATTAGAGACGGTCCTTGACCACTTTGATAACTTGAACCTCTGAGAAACAAGAAAACTTTCAACAAATATCACTCTTCGCCATTGAAGATGATATCCTTGCTTTCCCGGATTAAGGAAAATCCTCAGAGAAAGCCTCTTAATCAGAGATTCGGCGGTACAACAGTTTTTCTCCGAAAAAACCACTGATGAAAAGGTCATTGGCACCTCAAAATTGGATCCCATCATATGGCATTTCTCCGGAAAGATCCCGAGAAAAGTATGATGTAAGCCCCCAAACGAAAACAGTCTCTCAAGAGACTTGCTTTTCCCAGTAGAATCGACAAATGGCGTCTCCAAAATAGAGAAGTTTGTGTACCTCTACAATTCAGACGAATGGGTTCCCCAGCAAGTCTGACATCAAATCTTTTCCCACTCAAATGGCATCTCCCCAGGAAAATTCGGCGAGAAGTTTGAGGAAAACCGCTACTAATAGTGTTCCTTGTCAAGAAAGTTTATTGACAAAAGAAACTGAGACCAGTTCCTTGGTAGGAAACCAGGATCGAGGGGAAGTTTATTTCAGCAACTAAGACCAGGTCCTTGGTAGGAAACCAGGATCGAGGGGAAGTTTATATCAGAAACCGAGACCAGATCCTTGGTAGGAAACCAGGATCGAGGGGAAGTTTACAAAAGAAACTAAGACCAGTTCCTTGGTAGGAAACCAGGATCGAGGGGAAGTTTATTTCAAAAGAAAACTGAGACCAGCTCCTTGGCTGAAGACCAGGATCGAGGGGAAGTTTACCTTTTCTAAGCATCTTCGCTTAGCTAAAGAAGATGAATGCGTAAGCTACCATTCATAACCACCATCAAAATTTCGGGTATTTAGATATTTAATCCTCTTGCACCCCGAATGCCCGAACACCTTCGTCATTCATACCTTCGGGTCCAAGAAGATTAAATAGGGGCATCTGTCATACCCCAAATTTTGACCACTAAGATTTCCCATCATTGTGCAAATCATCAGCACAATATGGATGTACCTTTGTACCTCATTAGTCTCCCCAAAGGTGGGTGAGCATTCACTACAAACAGGATTTAGGGTTTCAAGCCCTCGCAGAGCTCTTAGACAAAGGGTCAATCAAGGAATGACATGATCTTCAACTTGTCTAGCCTCTCAAACATCCACAATGGATCAAGAGGACTCCCACTACAAGGATTAAGCACAAGTTTGCTCCCTTCTAGGTGGATCAAGCCTCAGGATCGCCAGTGTCACCAAATTAGGGTTTGGTCGACTAGGGCCTCCAGATGGAAATTTTCCTTTGGGCATGAGCCGATGCTTCAAAGCATAACCTAAAATGCTCCATGAAACATCATAAACCCCATCATCAAGTCAATTTAGCCTCATGGGATGCATACATCAAAAATCAGGAATTAGGGTTTCTTGACCTAATTCACCCCTAAGTTGACTTTTGGGGCAAATCATGAGCCAAGACCTCAAGACATGATTTGAGGGTCTCCAACATACCACGTTGATCCATTTGCAACAATGGATTGACCCAAGAAGCTTGAGCAACAAGTTTCAATTTCATCTGAACCACAGTTGGGGTTTTGCGGGAAAAGTCAACTGTAGCTTTGACTTTTGACCAGGACATGCTCCCAAGTCGTGGGACACGATTAAATAGACCCTATAACACCCATGGAACATGTCCATCAATTTTTATTTAGGTCAAGGACATGATTTCCTGAAGAATCGCACGGTTTGGAATTCATCTGATAAAAAGTCAACTGTGCACAAAAGTCAAACTTTGACTTTTTGAGATTTTTCATAAAAATGGTTTTTTTAACCCTAAAATGATGTTAATGTGTGATTGGAATCATCATTCATCAAGAAAAATCAAAGAAAGTGGGATAACTTGTAAAAGGGGTAACCATAAAAACTTAGAAATTTTTCTAAGTTATGAAAAAAAGTGGCAAGGGTACCAACTTTGGAGGATCATAACTCCTAAACCACAAAGCCATTTTTCCCCATCCAAAGCTTTATTTGTAGACCTCATTATCCTCTACAAAAACTTCAACTAGACCTAAGTCCAATTCATTAAGGAATTTGAGTTATGCTTGGATCAAAATGGCTAAAAAGTTAAAATTGACATTTTTCAGCACAATGTCCCAACTTCAAGGTTGTTTTTCTCCATGATCCAAGTTGAACCAGGTCTAATGTTAAACATCAAAGTTGAAGTATGTCATCTAAGCTTTCCGAAAAGTCCTAGAACGTCCATATAGCATACTCGGGCAGGGAGTTATGGATCTTACAAAATGGCTTGCTGAAGCTGAATTTTTCAAGGCAGATTTGCACATTTTTTGTGCCACACGAATTTTCAAGCCTTGTCATCAGTTTGGACACATCTAAGGATCAAATCCAAGTGGGATGATCTGATCCATGAACCTCCCAAGTCCAAGGAACAAATAAAAACATGCCAAAGCCTAGAAATCCCTAAAAGAGGGACAAAACTCCAATTTTGGTTTGGAGCATTTAATGGATGCTTAGAGGTGGCATGTACTGAGCCATTCTCATCTGAAATTAGTCAAGACTTATCCAAGACCAAGGGAACCAGCAGCCTGTGCCCTAACCTCTAGTCAATGGCTAGAGGAGACTTGGATTTCCATTGGCCAACATGGAACAAACACCTGCTGCAGCCACCATTCACTGTGGATCCCAAAACAAACTTGCTCCACTATAAATAGAGCTCATTTGTGCTCAGTTTGAGTACACCAAAGCCATCAAACAGATGTTTTCCTCAAATTCTCTCTTTCACTCCAAAATGCCTTCATTAGTAAGGAAATTCTGAGTTTTTGAGCTAGAGAGCAATTCCACTCAAACTAATCACACACACACACCTCATATATATCATATGTAAGCTGTACAAACCATCAAAAGTGACCTGTAATCAGAACATCACAAAGTCACCTCTCAAAACCTCAAAATGACTTTTTTTTTGCATTTTTCAAGCCATGTCTTGATTCAGTCACTTTCCAAGCCAGATAAAACCTCAAACACACTCTAAATATCATCCTTGAACTGTCTCAAATGGTGCCACACATCTGGAACACCATTTGAGAGAGTTGGCATTTTGGCCGTTTTTTACCATTCCGCGAGAAAGTGCACAAACTTGCTCTAGAGGTTTCCAGCCGATTCCAACCATCCTAAAAGCTTCTAAGAGGTCATTTGAGGTTGTCTAAAGCATCAAATCATTTCTGGAACAAAGCACTTGGAAGGTGGCCCAAAATCTCCAAAAAAGAGGTAAAATTCACAACTTGAATTCTTTGAATCATGCTTTCCTTTGTTGTCCACATACATGCATCATATTGAACAATTCTTAAGGTAAAAATGTAGTCCTTAATGTGTATGTTGTGATCCTCCCACTGTTTGCATTTTGACATGTTTTTATGTGGAATTTTGGTTGTTTTGAAACCATGTACAGTTCTGTCTTGTTTTCATTGGTGTGTTCTATACATTAAGTTTTAGTTTGCATGAGTAACACCATTGGATTCCTTGCGAAAAATCGGTCAAGATAGGTTTTTACGGATTTCAATTCCGATGAAAATTGAGAGAGTTACGCGCGTTGGAAATTTTACGCGAAACGGCGTCGAATTAACAATAGCGGTTCTATTTTTTTCGCTTTGTATAGTGAGTTTCCGAGTGCGTGAATAATACCATTGGATTCCTTGCGAAAAATCGGTCAAAATAGGTTTTTACGGATTTCAATTCCGATGAAAATTGAGAGAGTTACGCGCGTTGGAAATTTTATGCGAAACGGCGTCGAATTAACGATAGCGGTTCTGTTTTTTTTCGCTTTGTACAGTGAGTTTCCGAGTGCGTGAATAATACCATTGGATTCCTTGCGAAAAATCGGTCAAGATAGGTTTTTACGGTTTTCAATTCCGATGAAAATTGAGAGAGTTACGCGCGTTGGAAATTTTACGCAAAACGGCGTCGAAAACAACGATAACAGTTTTTGTTTTTTAATTTCTGCGTTTTGTGCGTCAATTTTCCATGTGCGTGAGTAATACCATTGGATTTCTTGCGAAAAATCGGTCAAGATAGGCTCTTGCGGATCTTGATTCGGTTAAAAATCGAGAGAGTTACGCGCGTTGGAAATTTTACGCGAAACGATGTTTTTACACGCAGCAGCTCTGGTTGTTTTATCGTTGCGATTTGTACGTTGAGTTTCGGTGTGCGTGAGCGATGCCATTGGATTCCTTGCGAAAAATCGGTCAGGATAGGCTTTTGCGGATCTTGATTCGGTTAAAAATCGAGAGAGTTACGCGTGTTTGAAATTCAACGCGGAACGATGTTTTTAATCGATAACAGTTTTTGTTTTTTAATTTCTGCGTTTTATACGTCGAGTTTCCGCGTGCGTGAGTAATACCATCGGATTCCTTGCGAAAAATCGGTCAGGTAGGTACTTCCGGATTTTGATTCCGATAAAAATCGAGAGAGTTACGCGTGTTGGAAATTCGGCGCGGAACGGTATTTTCAAAACGATAGCAGTTTTTTCTGCATTTTGTGCGTCGATTTTCCGTGCGCGTGAGTAATACCATCGGATTCCTTGCGAAAAATCGGTCAGGTAGGTACTTCCGGATTTTGATTCCGATAAAAATTGAGAGAGTTACGAGTGTTTGAAATTTGATAAAAACGTGTTGAAAATTAAAGTTTCGGTACTCGTTTTACCCCAAAAAATGTCGAAAATGATATTTTGATATCTTTTCTCTTTTTCTTACTTTTTATTTTCAAAACTCAACCAATTTTTTTCACATAGCAAAAAATCATCATTTTCCAATTCGTACCCCATAATATTTTAATCCAAAAAAATAAAAATAAAAATATTATTTTTAATATATTTAAAAATAGTGTTTTAAATTGTTTTAAATGCTTTTAAAATGATTTTTTTTTCTTGATTTTTAAAACCCAAATGATTTTAAATATTTATGTTGATAAAATATTTTTTTTCATAAACTTTAATCATTATTTAATGATTTTATTTGATATTTTTATCATTTTTTACTTAATTTTTCTTGAAAAAATGCCTAAAAAATGAAATTGGGGTTTTCTTTGATTTTCACTCTAACAAATCTTTTTTAAACACTTGGGCCTCTAATAGAGTGTAAGACCCAATCCTTTTTTGACCAAATCATTTTTGGGCCTTATTCATTGTATAAGCCCCGATACCGTCAAAAACAAACGGCGCGATTGTCGCCTTTTTAAGAAATAACCTTGGGTCTCTCCTCGAGCTATAAGACCCATTCAAAACTTTTGGGCCTCTATTAGAGTGTAAGACCCAATCCCCTTTTAACCAAAACTATTTTGGGTCTCACTTATTGTATAAGTCCCTCTGCGTTAAAAGAAAACTTCGGCGCGATCACCATTTTCAAACGAAAATCAACTGGGCTTCTCTTTGAGCTGTAAGTCCCATTTCTTTTCATTTTTTAACACTTTGGGCCTCTATTAGAGTGTAAGACCCAACCCTTTTTTAACGAAACAATTTTGGGCCTCAGCTATTGTATAAGTCCCGATACGTTAAAAATCTCGGCGCGATCGCCATTTTCAAACTGAAAATATTTTGGGCCTCTCCCTGAGTTGTAAGCCCCATCTTTTGTACAAAAATACACTTTGGGCCTCTAATAGAGTGTAAGACCCAACCCCTCTTTTTTATATTTTCTTATTATTTTTTAATAATTTGGAAAATTAATAACTCTTTCAATTTTGATTATTTTTTATTGGTTCTTTTTCTGAAAAATCACAAAAATAGTAAAATATTTTATTCTACAAAAAAATCAAATTTATATTATTTATTTAATATAGTTGGTATTTTTGTGAATAAATTCATTTTTAATTGTTTTTAAGCATTTTAAAAGTGAATATTCATCTTGAAAATAAAGACTATGGCCCTCCCCTCGTGTTGTAAGCCCCATTTCTTTTCTTTAAACTCTTTGGGCCTCTAATAGAGTGTAAGACTCAATCCCTTCGTAAATACCAAAATTTTGGGCCTCAGTCACTTGTATAAGTCCCACGGTGTTTCCAAAACCTCGGCGCGATCGTCGCCCTTTTCAAAATTAACCATTGGGCCTACCCTCGAGTAGTAAGACCCATTTCTTTTCTTAAAACTCACTTGGGCCTCTTGATAGAGTGTAATACCCATCCCTTTGTACAGAAAACCTTTTTTGGGCCTCAGTCACTTGTATAAGTCCCTCTGTACAAATTCAACAGTGCGCTTACTGATAAAATCCGGGGCCTCTCCTTGAGCTGTAAGCCCCAAATCTTTCTTTTTCAAAGCACTTTCTCCTTTGATTTTGAATATACTGTTGTTTTCAATCTTTCTTTGTTGAACAACTAACCAAACAGCATGGAAGCTCTACAACCGAGTAAGTGTTTACCCGCTTTCATTTACCGCTTTCATATGTATATAACTATATTGTGGGGCTGTTTCACTGTAAGTCTCCTTTCATAAACTCATATACATATAACTGTATTGTGGGGCTGTTTCGCTGTAAGTCTTCTTTCATAAACTCATATCAACTGTGTAATAATAGTATAGATATTTAGAGTTTCCCCGGCAACTACGTCTAGAACTAGGTGACGCCGTTTCGTTTATTCGTAGAAATAGACAGCTAGACCCCCAATAGGATCACCAGATACAGTCTTCTCTTCGGCTATCCTCATTAGGAATTGTCAAGGAACTCTACTCCCAAAGATGAATGTCTTCTCCGTGAATGGCATCTTTGAGTTTCTTCCAAATTCTCGAACTTTCCTGACTTGATCTATTCCTTGTGAATAGCTTGCCTTGAATTTCTCGGGGTTTGGGGACCCACGGGCTTCCTAAAAGCATCGGCCTCCTCTTGGGCATCGTACAAGGACCTACAGGCTTCCTAAAAGCAACCCCGCCTCCTCTTGGGCTTCGTACAAGGACCCTACGGCTTCTTAGAAGTGTTCGCAGCCTCCTCTTAGGCTTCGTATAATGATCTCTTCCTCCGGGAATGATAGCCTCCTCTTGGGCTTAGTACAAGGACCCGTCGGCTTCTTAAAAGTTTCCAGCCTCCTCTTGGGTTTCGTACAAATTGTCCCGACGACCTCCTAGAGGTATAGGAACAGAACCTAGTCATCCTCATAGAACAGTCCTTTCATAGAGTCTACTACTGTTTCTCAAAGCATAGTACAAAAGATAAAACTCTAGACACGGACAGTCTAACTTCCTTGAGTCTCAAAGACATTCTCAAGTGACCCCTTCGTTAAATAGGAAGGAAACCCGTAGACTCGGACAGTCTCAATACCCTTTGGATTTCCCGTTTCCTCAAAGAGAAGGAAATATCCCTGATCCTCAAATCAAATCCCTGAGTACAGTGTTGCTCATATAAGAACTGATTTTCTCTTTTAAAATCAGTATATTGGATCTGTCACTCAACTGAAACAGTTACAATAGCCTCCATCTCGGGTTTCGTACGAGATACAAAGACTCTCTTGTTGAGTCAAACCTTTTAGCCTCTCTCTCGGGCTTTGTACGAGACACATAAGAGACTCCCTCGTTGAGTCAATTACCCTTTTCGCCTCCATCTCGGGCTTCGTACGAGATACAAAGACTCTCTTGTTGAGTCAAACTTTTAGCCTCCATCTCGGGCTTCGTACGAGATACAAAAACATTCTCTTGTTGAGTATAAAAGACTCTCTTGTTGAGTCAAACCTTTAGCCTCTCTCATCGGGCTTTGTACGAGACACATAAAGACTCCCTCGTTGAGTCAATCACCCTTTTCGCCTCCATCTCGGGCTTCGTACGAGATACTGAGACTCTCTTGTTGAGTCAAACTTTTAGCCTCTATCTCGGGCTTCGTACGAGATACAAAGACTCTCTTGTTGAGTCAAACGTTTAGCCTCCATCTCGGGCTTCGTACGAGATACAAAAACACTCTCTTGTTGAGTATAAAAGATTCTCCTGTTGAGTCAACCCTTTTAGCCTCTCTCTCGGGCTTCGTACGAGACACATAAAAACTCCCTCTTATTGGGCCAATAGCCTCCTCTTAGGCTTTGTATAAGAAAACCACTGGTTAATCCGATCAACCTTTTAGCAGCAAAGTTGTACCTCGTTCACAGTACACAAACATCAACAACTCTTTTCCCGTCATCTAATCGCTGTAAGCGGCAAGCCTCTGGATCATCTACATCCATGCCACTGTCCCTCTTTTAGCATGAGAAATTCCTAAGGAAAGATAACATTGATCTACACTGAGTTAAAGTCTTCTCCTTCAGGTTAAAATCCCCTTTAAAGGAAATTATGGCATTGCTAGGATCCGCGTATCCCGGTTAAAGTAATTCTCCTTTATAACCAGTCACCCAACAGTTGTGACAGACAAACCCTTCTTTAGAGATGACAAATTCTCTCTAAAGTCGAGGTCCTTCAGCTTCACGTCTTGGGCTTTGAACAAGACACAAATAGACTTTTCAGCTTCACGTCTTGGGCTTTGAACAAGACACAAATAGACTTTTCAGCTTCACATCTTGGGCTTTGAACAAGATACAAACCACCTTTCGCTTCACGTCTTGGGCTTTGAACAAGACACCAAAAACACCCATTTCCTCCCATAGAATAGGAGGAACTGCGAACGCTCTGATTTCCCTGTTTCGGTAAACGGGAATACGTAGGCATAAGATCGAAAGAAAATATCTTAGCGAGCACAATCAACAAAAAACCCAAATCCCATATCTCCATCAATCAAAAGCAGTAATTCAAAAGCATCAGTCCTAACATCCTAATCCTTGTTCCCCGCCAGAAACCTTCTGCCCAGGTAAAAAGAAAGAAAACAGTATTGGCGAAAATACAAATAACCAGTACAAGGCCCCCCACATTGATAGCATTCGTAACCTAACAGACCGCTGTTTAAACTCAGTATGCAAAGCAGAGTTAATTGGAGACATCTATTTCCCTTCCTTATTCAGCTCACAATAGGATAAAAAATGAATCAACCTGTAGTCAAAGCTCAAACCGCAGAGAGCGACCAGCGCTTAAGAACCGCGTCCAAAATCGCTCGCTACAGTCAAGAAACCAGATCCACTGAAGAATAAGAACAAAATAATGACAGCCGCTGGGACTTCTTCAGGAGCAACAAGAATAAGAAAAACATCAGAGACAAGGATGAAAAACATCCAAAAACCTCCAGTGCAACTTCATGCTTCTGATGATGAATGGGATAAAGATTGGAAATCTTTTCTTGATGCAGGGGGTTGGGATAATCTTTAGACCCTTTATATGTTGCTTTTGATGTACTAAAATCTAATCTTGTATGCTTTCAGCAGTTGAATAAAATTATGTTTCCTTTAAACTAAACATATGCAATAAAGATTACAACTGCACAAGACACTTCCCAGCACATTTAATCCTCATATATGCAAATTCCTAATTTGCTTATTAATTTTTCAAATTGATTTGCATCTAAGGCCTTGGTAAAGATATCTGCTAACTGCTTTTCAGTAGCAACATGTTCCAGAGCAACTACTTTGTCTTCAACCAAATCTCTTATAGAATGATGACGTATATCAATATGCTTAGTTCTGCTATGTTGAATAGGGTTCTTAGAGATATTGATAGCACTCAGATTATCACAGTACAATGTCATGACATCTTGCTTGACATTGTATTCTGTTAACATCTGCTTCATCCAAACAAGTTGAGAACAACTACTCCCTGCTGCTATGTACTCAGCTTCAGCAGTAGAAAGAGACACACAGTTCTGCTTTTTACTAAACCATGATATCAGATTATTCCCTAAGAAGAAGCAACCTCCTGAAGTACTTTTTCTATCATCAGCACTCCCTGCCCAATCAGCATCACAAAAACCACATAACTCAGTGTCTGATCCATGACTGTAAAGCATTCCATAGTCACTAGTCCCATTCACATATTTCAGAATCCTCTTCACTTGATTCAAGTGACTAACTTTAGGCTCAGATTGATATCTGGCACACACTCCAACAGCAAAAGAAATATCAAGCCTGCTAGCTGTGAGATACAATAAGCTATCAATCATGCTTCTATATAGACTTTGATCCACACTCCTGCTATCATTAATAGCCACATGACTATTTACTATAAATTCCTTGACTAACCCATCACAGCATTTGGACAACCCAAAAACAGTCTTCATTAGCCCAGCAAATTTGATCAACCCCATAACTTCCTTAATTTCCAGAGCATCTCCACCAAGCTCCCTTTCCAGGGCTAATCTCCTTTGACACACAAACTTCCACATGTGAGCACTGCTTGCATAGTGAAAGGATATGTTGTCAATAGGCACTTCAGGACCCTTGTCAGAAATCCTCTTCAAAATTGACCTTCTGACTAGAGTGATGTTTTGAACATCATCATCAACATCAAACTCAGATTCTGATTCTTCCCTCTGCTTCCTCTTTTTGGAAGTCACAGCAACCTTGCTCTAAATCTTAGTAGGACCAACCACAATTGACTTCTTCTTTTTGTTCTCAGGTCTCTCCTTAGGTGAAGAATCTGCAGACTTCCCTTTTCTAGACCTTATTCTTTTGGCAATACCAGGGACAGCTTTACCAATAACTTCATTATCTGATAGGTCAACCACATCCACCACCTCTGGGTCTAGAAACAACATTCCTAGCAGGTGATGTTCTGACATCAGGTTCAACATCAACCTCTATGACCTTAGTTTCTTCAAGATTTCCTCTGAATAGTTGCATAACACTAGGTTGTTTGGTGATCCTTCTAATGTCACATTCAGATGTCATAACATCATCCTTGACATTACATGATGAGCTGGACTCTTGAGGAACCCATAAATAATAGTTATCTATGGATCTAACTCCCCTCATAACGACTCCACTATTCTCATTAGTCACTAAACATTCATCTTTAGTGTAGCTAACCTTGAATCCTTCAACACATAACTGACTGATGCTAATCAAATTAGCAGTCAATCCTTTGACAAGAAGTACATTTTCAAGATTAGGTCCAACCTCACAATTCAATTTTCCAATTCCTTTAGCTTCCCCTTTTTCTCCATTACCAAAAGTTACATCATTTGTAGAGTAAGTCCTGATATCCACCAAATGATTCTTGAAACCTGTCATATGCTTTGAACAACCACTGTCAAAATACCAACCATCCATAGTTGGGGTTCTAACAGATGAGTGAGCTAATAGACATGTGACAGCAGCTTTAGGAACCCATTGTTTAACAGCCTGAGGCCTGTTCTGCTTCTGTCTAGGTTGAGGAACAGATTTGGGATAACCATGCAGTTTAAAGCAAGAAGATTGTATATGGCCAAATCTTCCACAATAGTAACATCTCACTCTTTGAATCTCTTCTCTGAAGTGATTGAAATGTCTGCCACCTTGATGATGATTTCTGTCATACTACTGAGGCTGCCATCTGTCAGAATATTGATGTTGTCTTCTCCCATAATTAGGCTGTCTTCTGTAATGATGAGTCTGTCTTTTGTAATGATTAGGCTGTCTTCTACCATGATGATGAGGCTTTCTTCTGCCATAACAATGAGGCACATCATTATTAGGTCCAAAACCATACATTTTCCCTTGATGTTGAGACATCGGATGGAACATGTTATGTTTGAAACTAGAAGTCTGCATACTCCTATGGTATTGAGGAGGCATATACTGCCTAGCTCCAGAAACCTGAGGCTTTCCTTGAGGTTGAGGCAAAAACTTCTTAGGTACAGGACCATTACCCTTTCCATTATTTTGTGGCCCAAGGTGAGGGACAACCTTCTTAATTCCAGAACCATGTCCTTTTTCATGATGATGAGGAATATTTTGTTTAACCCCAGAAGAACTAGCCTCTGCAGATATCTTCTTCTCACCCTCATATCCTAGACCAGTCTTATCACTTGCCCCTTTTCCAGCTTCAAGTATTTTATCCAGAGTGTCAGTTCCACTATTTAACATTCTGATAGATTTTGACATTTGATCAAGCTGGGATTTTAACAACAAAACTTCATTCTCAAGTTCAGCTTTATCAGTCTCAAGTTGTATTATAATTTTCTTCTGCTTCTCCCCTTCTTAACAGACCTCTTCACTTTTCAGACACAGCTCTTGATAAGAAGATACCAGCTCTTCAAAGGTAAAATCACCATCACTAGATTCACCATCAGAGGCACATATTCCAGTTAATGCCTTAACATGCTTGGCATTCTCTTTTTCACTTTCACTATCTGTATCAGACCAGGAAACAGATAACCCATTTTTCTGCTTATTGAGATATGTAGGACATTCTTTCTTGACATGACCATAACCTTCACACTCACTCATAGCATTGAACTCCTTTATCATGATTGGACTTTTCTTCATCTCTTGTTTTCTTCACTTAATTACTAGACCTGTTGTTGTCAGATGTGATGTTCTTAACATTAGGTCTATAGTTTCTGTCCATTCTCTTTAGCACCTTATTAAACTGTCTCCCAAGCATCACAACAGCATTTGACAGTTCCTCTTGAGTTTCAAAATTACACTCCTTCTTACCATCTTCAGTATTAGACACCAAAGCTATGCTTTTGGTCTTCTTTTCAGGCTCCTCATTCAACCCCAACTCAAAAGTTTAAAGAGAACCAATCAACTCATCAACTCTCATCTTGCAGATGTCTTGAGGTTCTTCAATAACAGTCACCTTCATTTTATATTTCTTGGGAAGGGATCTGAGAATCTTCCTTACCAGCTTCTCTTCAGTCATTCTTTCTCCTAAAGCACTAGAAGCATTGGACAACTCAAGAATATTCATGTGAAAATCATGAATGGTTTCATCCTCCTTGATCTTCAGATTTTTAAACTTAGTAGTCAACAGTTGAAGTCTTGACATCTTGACCTTGGAAATTCCTTCACGAGTAGTTTTCAAGACATCCCAAGCTTCCTTAGCTACTTCACAAGTGTTTACCAGCCTAAAGATGTTCTTGTCAATACCATTAAAGATGGCATTCAAGGCTTTTGAATTTCCAAGTGCAAGCTCATCTTCTTCCTTGGTCCAATCTTCCTCAGGTTTCAGCTTTGTTGTACCATCCTTTTCAACAATAACAGGTGCTTCCCATTCTTTTAAGACAGCCTTCCAAGCCCTGTTGTCTAATGAATTCAAGAAGGTAACCATCAGTGGTTTCCAATATTCATAATTAGAGCCATCTAGAATAGGGGGTCTATTCACAAATCCATCACTCTCCTTGTCCATTGCACCAGAAAGTATCAGCCCTAGATCTCACCCAGATGCAGAGCAGGATGCCTGCTCTGATACCAATTAAAATTCTGGTATCAGATGTGTGATGTTAAGTGTGATGTCACAACAACACAATCTGCTAATATGAACAAGGCTATAACAACAGTAAATCAACACAATGAATTGTTCACCCAGTTCGGTCTAACTACCTACGTCTGGGGGCTACCAAGCCAGGGAGGAAATTCACTATTAGTAGTATTAAATTACAGAATCAACAATCCCAGTTGACATCTACTAATCTTAATCACTACCCAATGACACTTCTACCTAAGAGACCACTTAGATATGAGAAACCACTCACTCCCTAAATCACCTCAGTGATACAATTCAAAGATTACACTTTAAACCACACCTTGATCTTGCTTAACAGCTTTGATCAAGAATAACACACTCTTGCTTAAAAGCTCTAGAGTGAATACACTTACAACCCAAAATAGTAACACCTATTCAACCATGAAAGGCTTACAAAATACACACGAAAACTCTAACTTGACTCTCAGTCTATGCTCTCTTGTCTTCGTCCCCTTCCAACAATGGTTGAGGCTGCTTTAAATAGAATTCTAACTTGGGCTTGGACCTCCTCCAAAAATCTGATTTGATTTGTTTTAAAAACAGAATTTAAAACATATTTGATCTTCAAATCTTTTTAAATCAAACAGCCCTTAAACATAGCAACAGGATCTGCTCCAAAACTGATTGCAACTGAAAATATCTTCTCCAAGATATTCGCACACAATCACTCTAACAGATCTTCTCAAACCAAACTTTTACGCGCAGCCCTAAAACATCACAGCCTGATGTTCTGATGTTCAGATAACTGATGTCAAGACATCAAGTTTAACATCAGCATATAAAACTTCAACCCTGCAACAACTAATGTTAGGAACCAATGTTAAGACATCAGACATATGACATCAACATTGTTCAACTTTGTTTTACCAAATTTCCAGCCAATACAAGAACTATCAGATTTTGTTCGCGACTTCAAGTATCGGTACTACATCGTGAGTCCGGTCTCGCTGGAAGCTGTGAATTCGGTGTATCGTCGGGTCTCCTGAGAAGTAGATGGGCGGGAGGAAAAAACCCTCGTACCGAGGTTCTCCTTGTTCTGGACGGAAGAACATTTCAAAAGGGGGACGGACAGCTACATCTTCAGTCCTCGCCGACTTTGCGAGGGGAACCGACTGGCACACGAGGCAATAGTCAACTTTGTCGTCGGTTTTAACAAAGCCAAGCTCGTGACGCCGGACGGAGAATTCGTCCGGGGTGACGACGGGCAGGTTTTAACGAAGCGCCGGTTAATCAATACGAGGGAGCTCCTCGAGACGTTTTCTGACGAGGATGCCCTCGACCTGTTAGGTGGGGGCGGCTTCCTCGACCTACCTTTCCCTTTTGCTCTCGGTTTCGATTTACTGATGCATTTCTTTTCTTTGCAGGCAAGATGTCGAGTGCTGAAGAGCGCTTCAAGAAGCTGAAGGCCTCCCGAAATGCGAAGAAGGGTCGGGTTGAACATCTCCGTTCACAGCCTCTCGCCTCTGCTTCAGTACTTGTGGACTCCTCCGGCTCTCGTCAAGGGAGTCAGTCTCCTGGCTGCCAAGGATCCCCGAAGCGACAACACACAGACGGGCAAGTTGATGCTGACTTGACGGTGGTGGCCGACAGTCCTCCTTCCGAGAAGTTCGTACTTCCCCCTTGTCATTCGAGGCCCCATTTCTTCTCGGATGGCAACTCTCCGGGCATCGCAGCCGCCGAGGTCCAGGCCGTCCTGGGTGCTGCTCAGTCTTCGAGGAGGAAGGCTCTGCTCGAGGACTTGTCCGCGGTGATGCGAGTCTGTTCGACGACTTTGATCTTGAACGACGAAACTTGTCCGGCAGCTGAACTGACCAAGCTGCAAGAGAAATTCAAGTCCATTGCTGCCGAGATGGAGAAAGCGGTCAAGGAGTTGAACGAGTGTAAAGAGCAGAACATGGAACAGGCCGAACTTCAGAGGCAGCTGGAGAGGTTGAAGAAAACTGATGAGGAGAGAAAGGGTTTCTTGGAGAGGATTGCCGGGTTGCAGGACGCTGTTCGCCCCACTGAAGAGGAAACTGAGGAGGACAAGTTGTTGACCTCGCGGGCGGCGCTGATAGCGAAACTCAGGGAAACCGAGCAGGATAACCTCATGGCGGCTGACATAGGTTTCAAGAATGTCGTGCAGCAACTTAGGGTCCTCAACCCCGACCTTATCACTGAAGGGACTGACCCCGACTACGATGTGGTCGACGGTCAGATCGTGCAGCCGATGCAAGAGGAAGAGGTTGGCGGAGGGGCAAACGAACACGAGCAGCCAGAGGGGACCATCGCCGACTAGTTTTTACTTTCTTATTTTGGTTGGCCTGCGAGCCATTTCATTTTGTTGCCTTTTGCCCGGCCTGCGTGCCAGGGGCTTCTGACATGTTTGTAACACTTGTACAATGGCTTTTGCTCGGCTTTAATACTTTTCCTTTTGTTTATCCGTGTGTGTGATGCTTGTGTATTTGCTATACTTTATTTATTTTTGTCTAAGTAATAGAGATTTTGGGAATTTGCTCGACTTCGATGATCCTCGACTGCGTGGAGAGCTGGCCGAGTGGTCGGAGGTGTATTCCGACCTTTAACGAGGCTAAGGGCTCGGTCGAGGTCTTAGCTTCGTGGGGTGAACTTCCCATCGCGGGCTGGGTGTTCTGCCGAATTGGTACAACGACGACGGAGCTCGATCGAGGTGTCCTCGTCGGATCAAAAGTCCTTGCGCACACACAACGTGGCCCTTGATCATCGTGTTTCATATAGGGGTGTCGCACTTGTACCCTAGTGTGTCCCCGTAACCGCGACGCTAGTGTGTCGCGGGCAGTGCTTAACTGTAGTACTGTTTAAGCTTCTCAGTGTTCCATGGTCGAGCAAGTTCTTCCCAGTGCAGATTTTCGAGGAAGTAGGCTCCTGTCCCTATTTTCGCGCGGACGCGGTACGGGCCCTCCCTGTTCGCGACGAGTTTGCCTTCTCGCGAATCTTTCTGGTTCCTTCGTAGGACGAGGGTGCCTACCTGAAACTCACGTTTGATAACTTTGTCGTTATAACGTAAAGTTATTTTCTGTTTAAGTGAGGCTTCACTGAGGGATGCGCCCGTCCTTATTTCCTCGACAAAGTCGAGCTCTTCCCTTAGGGCCTCGTTGTTCGCATCCTCGTTGAGGGGGGCTTCCGTCCTCCTTGAGGGTTCCCTGATCTCCACGGGGATCACCACTTCCGTTCTGTAGGTCAGACGAAAAGGGGTCTCCCCGGTCGTGGAATGTGGGGTTGTTATGTAGGCCCAGAGGATGCTGTGTAGCTCCTCGACCCACCGTTGTTTGGCGTCGCATAGTCGACATTTCAATCCTTGGAGGATCACTCTGTTCGTTGCTTCGGCCTGCCCGTTCGTTTGAGGATGCTCGACCGACGTGAAGTGCTGCTTCGTGCCCAGTTTGGTGACGAAGTCTTGGAAGTTCTTGTTGGTGAACTGTGTCCCGTTGTTGGTGACGATCGCTTGGGCATGCTGAACCGGGCGAGGATGTTCCTTTTGTAGAAGCTGAGTATGTTGAAGGCCGTGATTTTGGCCATGGCTTCCGCCTCGATCCACTTCGTGAAATAATCCACGCCGACGATGAGGTATTTGTTTTGGTATGATCCCATAACGAAAGGTATGAGGATATCCATTCCCCACCACGCAAATGACCACGGGGACAACAGTATTTTGAGCTCGTTAGGGGGAGCGAAGTGCATGTCCCCGTGTCGCTGGCATCTATCGCACTTCTTGACGTGCTCCTTGGCGTCCTGTTGCATGGTGGGCCAGTAATACCCTGCTCGGAGAGCCTTACGGGCTAAGGATCGCCTGCCGAGGTGCTGTGCATTCATTCCCTCGTGGATTTCTTGGAGTATACCGGGGACCCTGGTCTCTTCGACGCATCTGAGGAGGGGGATAGAAAACCCGCGGAGATATAGCTTATCCTTGACTATTGTGTACGAGCACGCTCGCCGCTTGACCATCCCCGCTTCCTTGGGATCTTTGGGAAGTTTGCCTGTCGTGAGGTATTCGTATACCGGGGTCATCAGCAGTTGTTGTCCCCAATGGCGTTCATGTCTGTCGTCGGAGCGGGTTTGTTGATGCTCGGGTGAGAAAGTACTTCTTGAATGACGGACTTGTTTCCGCCTTTCTTCTTCGTGCTCGCCAATTTGGACAAAATGTCTGCTCGGGTGTTGTGCTCGCGCGGGATGTGGGTCACTTCCGCTAAAGCAAAATTCTTCATCTTTTCCTTTACCAAAGTCAGGTATTCGACGAGGCAATCGTTCTTGGCCTAGTACTCTCCTCGGACTTGCGAGGCTACGAGCTGGGAGTCGGTGAAGATTTTAACCTCTTTGGCTCCCAGGTCCTCGGCCAATCGTAGCTCGGCGAGTAAAGTCTCGTACTCTGCCTGGTTGTTCGACGTCGGGAAGGATAGTTTGATGGAGACCTCGATCAGGATACCTTCCTCGTTTTAGAGGATAACGCCCGCCCCACTCCCTTTCGTGCTGGATGCCCCGTCGACGTAAATTGTCCATTTCTGGGATCCGTTGGACGAAGGTTCTGGGAAGGTCATTTCCGCCACAAAGTCGGCCAGTACTTGAGCCTTCAGGGCTTTCCTTCCTTCGTACAGGATGTCAAACTCGGCAAGTTCGAGCGACCATCTGAGCATCCTTCCCGCCATGTCTAGTCGACCGAGGAGTTGCCTTATTGGCTGCTTGGTCCGTACAACGACCGTGTGGGCTAGGAAGTAATGGCGTAACCTCCTGGCTGCGGTGACGAGGGCCAGGGCGACTTTCTCGATCTGCTGATACCTGACCTCGGGACCTTCGAGGGCTTTGCTCATGAAGTAAATCGGTTTTTGCCCGTCGGGGGTTTCCCGTATGAGGACGGCGCTGACCGCTTCGCTCGCGATGGCGAGATACAAGAAGAGTGTCTCCCCGTTCTCTGGTCGTGAGAGGACCAGGGGATGTGACAGGACTCGTATGAGATGGAGTAAAGCCTGCTCCTCGCTCCACTCAAATGTGGCTTTTTGTCGAAGAAACTTGAAAAACGGGAGTGCGTATTTGGTGACGAAGCGGGAGAGGGCGGTCAACATCCCGTTCAGTGATTGTATTGATTTCTTCGAGTTCGGGGTAGGGATCTCGGAGAAAGCCCGACATTTGTCGGGGTTGGCCTCGATTCCTCGCTCTGTGAGGTAGAAATCGAGGAACTTCCCCACCCGAACGTCGAAGGTGCATTTGTCGGGATTGAACCTCATGCGGCATCTCCTCGCTGTGTCGAACACCTTCGCGAGATGGGCCACGTGGTTGACTTCCTCTGCGGATTTGACGATCATGTCGTCCATATAGACCTCGAGCATATCGCCGATCTCTCCCCGGAAGACTTTGTTCATCATCCGTTGGTAGGTCGCGCCGGCGTTCTTCAAGCCGAAGGGCATTACGTTGTAGTAGTAATTGGCCGACTCGGTCATGAAGGTTGTGTGTTGTTTGTCGGCCTTATCCATTGGGATTTGGTTGTACCTCGAGTAGACGTCCATGAAGGATAATAGCTTGTAACCTACAGAATTGTCGACCAGCTGGTCGATGTTAGGCAAAGGATAACAGTCTTTCGGGCTTGCCCGGTTAAGGTCGATATAGTCAACACACATCCTCCATTTTCCATTATTCTTTTTGACAAGTACAACGTTGGACAGCCAGGTCGTGTATCTGGCCTCCGAAATAAAATTTGCCTCTAGGAGGTCTTTTACAGCTTTTTCAGCAGCCTCCGTTTTTTCGAGAGACTGCCTACGCCTACGTTGAATTATGGCCCTAGCGGCCGGATCTACTGCGAACTGATGGCAAGCCACCTCGGGGTCAAGGTCAGGCATCTCGAAGGCGCTCCATGCGAACAGATCAGCGTTCTCCCAGAGACACGCCTTCAGCTGCTTCTTCGCTAGGTCGGGGATCCCGGTGCCAATCTTCACGTTCCGATCTGGATCGTCCCCGAGGGCGACGAGCTCGAAGTCTCCGTATGGGATGGGGCGCGTTGGGTGGTGAGGCTGCCCATTGTTTTCCGCCTGGAGGTCGAGGTCCGCTGCTCCGCCCTCTTCATGCTCGCCCAGAAACCTGCTGTCGAGGTCGACCGCGTTGATGCGCGGGAGAGGCCTCTGTACAGTGTCCGAGGATGACTTTGCTCCGGTCTTGGGCTTGTTGCTGATGGAACTCATGCCTTTGATTGCAGCGTCGAAGCACCTCCTGGCCGCGTCTATGTCCCCGTGCATCGTAACTACCCGTCCCCTGGTCATGTAGTATTTTATCTTGAGGTGGACCGTTGATGGCACTGCTGTGATTTCGGCCAGGGTGGTCCTCCCGAGGATGCAGTTGTAGAGGGATGGACATTCGACCACCAGGAAGCGAGTCTTGACTTGCCGGGCAGTGTCTTCGGCCCCAAACGTGACCATCAGTTCGACGTAGCCCCATGGTCTGGTGGTGGTGTCGTTGAAACCCTACAGATCTGAACCCACGTAGGGGGTCAGGTGCCTCTCGTCAAGCTGGAGAGTCCCGAACAGGTGAGCGTACATGATGTCGACCGAACTTCCCTAGTCGACAAGGATCCTGCGAACGTCAAAATTCGCCATCTGTGCCCTGACCAAGAGGGGGATAGTGGCGTTGGGCGCTCCGCCTGGGAGCTCTTCAAGGTAGAAGATGATGGGGTTTGATTTCCCTTGCACCTTCTAGAAAGTGGTGGTCTTCGCCGACGTTGCAGACTCCAGTTCGTCAAACTTCCGCTTAATCGACCCCACGGACACCTTCTCGTAACCACCTTCGGATATGACCATTGTCTTGGGGAAACCTTCCCACGTGCTGCGGGCAGTGACGGGGTCTTCGTGGGGGAAGTTTGCCCACATGCCGCGAACTGCCTCTTGGCCCACGATGCCTTCGGGGACAAAAAAGTCCTCGGGTCGAGTGACGCAGAGGGCGACCTGGAGCCGACTCTCGTCGGGAGGAGGTGTCGTCTCTTCGACGCTCTGGGCTTCCCGGGCATTGGGAAGAGGGGCGTCGTTTTTTTGGGCATACTTCTTTAGGTGCCCTTCCTTGATCAGGATTTCAATTGCATCTTTGAGATGGATGCAGTCCTCCGTGACTTGTCCGTGGCTCCGGTGGAACCTGCAGTACTTGGACTTGTCCGTGTTTGATTTAGGGGTCGCTGGCTTCGGAAAGCGGGCGCCTCCTTTCAGAAATTCTGAGTTGGAGCACTCGGAGAGGATTCGCGCGCGGGGAGCTTTGAGCGGCGTGTATTTCGTGAACCGGCCAGCTGGTCCTCTCGGTTCGTGAGAGTCCCGGGGGCGGCCTTCTTTCTTTCTCCTCTACGTCGGGGAAGAGAGTCTTCTTCTCTGTGGCCGTGGGGGCCTTCCTTCCGCCTCGAGTCGAGGGCGATCTGTGCTTCCTCCGACTCTTTAAACTCGATGTATGACTGAGCTCGTTGGAGGAGGTATTCCAAAAGGCGAGGTCTGTGGAGGCCCACGGACTTGGCAAAATCGGATCCAAGTCGCAGTCCCCAGATGATTAAAAACTTCTTCATGTCGTCGATCGTGTGGACCTCGACAGCCTCCCTGGTGAACCTCTCAATGTAGTTCCTGAGAGACTCGTTCTTCCCCTGGAAGATGCTCTCTAGCGCGGCCTCCGTCTTCGTGTGTCGGCGAGATGTCGTGAAATGTTTGGTAAAGCGTTATCTGAGTTGCTTCCAGGACGTGATCGACCCGGGCGCTAGACTCTTGTACCAGGTTATGGCGCCCTTCCGCATGGTGGTGGGGAAAAGCCTGCACTTAATGGCTCCCCTGACGTTTCTGAAGTTGAGCATGGCTTCAAAACTTTCGACGTGATCGTCGGGGTCGGCCAGGCCATCGTAGGTCCCTAGTGGGGGGGTTTCTCCATGCCCGCAGGGATTGGGGCATCCATGATCTCCCATGACACGGGGATCCTCTGGTCGTCGTCGTCGCTCCCGGCTAGGGACTCTGATGGGGATCGGTGTTGTCGACCAGGTCCCTGCCTTGGAGGGGAGTTCCTGGAACGGTTCCTCGGCCTCTCTTCGGCGGTCTTGCTCCTCTTGGTAGTCGAGGAGTGCCTGGGTTCCTTCCGAGGCGGGGAACGATGGCGCTTCTGGGAGGTTTCTGGCTGGGTGCGCTCCAGGCGTGGCTGACGGCCCTCGCGCACCGGTGAGGGGGTCTGAGATTCTTCTGGAGGAGTCCTTCGCGGGGAAGGGGAATGGCGAGGCGAAGGTGGACGACGATGTCTTCACGGGGAAGATCGTTGTGTTCGCCCTCGCTCGAGCGCCTCAATTCTGAGATTCTGGTGCATCATGATCAGCAGGTTGGTCTGGTTGACCAAGGCGAATAGGGCCACGGTGCTCGGATCTGCATTAGGCGGAGGAGCACATGGCTGAAAGGCGACCTGCTGTTCGTCCTGCTGGGCGACGTCGTATGCCGCATCTTCGGAGTCTGGGGAGGCGGTATGTCTGTCTCTTACGTCGCCTTCTTCGACGTTGAGGGCAGCATTGTCCTCACGGTGGTTTCCGTTCTCGAGTTGTGCGGGGACGGTGTCCAGAGCTTTGTTCGCAGACGGGTTGTTGGCCATGCTGGTGATGGACGAAGAAATTGCTTTGGTTTATCGTTGAAGGAAAAACGGGGAAGCAGTGAGTTCCCACAGACGGCGCCACTGATCGTACCTGGGTCAGACAGTTAGATGGTGGCCAACAACGTCGTGAAACCTTCAGCTCCGGTGATGGTGAGACTGCCGGGGGGGTGTACCTGCAAGGTACTCCGACGCTCAAGTCAGGAAAGGTCAGAGAAAAGCAAGTACAGAAAATAGGTGTGAGTTTAGAATGTGTAGTAACCTGACCCTCTCAAGTGAAAGGGTATTTAAAGAGAGCCCCCAGCGCGGGGCCAACGGTTACTTGCACTGGGCTGGATTGCAAGGCCCAATCCAAGTAACTGCCAGGGCTTACGTGGTGTAGTGAAGACCAGCACGTGGTCTTCTCCCTAGGGTAACGGTCCCGAGATCTCCGGAAGTAGGGCAGACCGAATCCTTCGGAAGTGGGAGGTTACAATTGGACATGTCCTCGCGGGGAGGCTCATGGGTGTCGAGGAGAACCGAGGCCTGCAGGACTTGGTGCCTCTGCTCGACGGATTCAGGTGTATGCGTGCCCGACCATACTGATGGTCGTTACATGCTTGACGCGGACAGTTTACATGGGCCTTGTTGGGCCAGCCGAGGTCGTGCGGGTTGGGTCTGCCCGTGTGAAGGGCAGGCGCTGACCCAATCCAGAACAACTACCATTTTGAAATCAATCAAATTAAGGAAAATACAATATATACAAAACCATGAAATTAAATTTTTTTCACCTGAAACGAAGACTCCTCGTGACTGCGAAGAACACGATGGATTTGCTGACATAGTAAGGAGACACCTTCAACTTGAAGAACGGTCTCTTTTTTCAAGAAAGGCCTCCTAACAAAATTGTAAAACCCTGAAGAAATTAAAATCAACCCAGATGATTAATTTGTATGTTAGTTAAGAAAATGTATGTTTTTATGAATTATTTGACAGATTAACAATTTGGGGGAAAAAGGAAAATTATAAACTCTAGGAGAGAGAGAAAGAGAAGTAGTAGAATTAGAGAGATCTTCAATTGAGGAAGAAGAGGGATTTGAGAATGGAAGAGAGGATTTGAGAATGACAAAAAATTATTTTACATTTCTAACGTGAAAAAGAAATAATACACGTATGACATACCACATAAGTCACCATTAATGAAAACTAACGGAAGAGACTAAATTTAGAGACGGAAAACTTTATGAGAACCATTGTTTGAAAAAAAAATTTCGAGAAACTAAACTTAAAAGTTGAGATATTTATAGAGACTAAAAACTTATTTAACCCTTCATTTAAATAACAAAAACAACTCTAAAATTAGGGGATGAATTCTCTCCCATGAGGCATTTACCCTGTGCAATCTCAGCCCTCCATTAAAAAGTAGTCAATATAAAAATATAAAAAAAAAATGAAGTTTTAAGGGTGGAAATCATCACTCTACCTCCAGTGAAATTTACACAGGAGGAATCCTAGCATTTGCGAAACAAAAAGTTGCAGCATAATTAAAACAACAATCTCCATTTAGACACATAATTCAATTTCACAATTTTGCAAATTCGCTCTCATCGATGATATCACACAATTGGTGCTAACAAACCCTCAAAGAGTCAAAGCTTACCCTCATCGTACCTAAATTTAAATGCAAAATTTTTATATTAATATTGCTATAGATTGAAAATAGTTTCCTAAAATCATGCCAATTCATAATTTCAACATTCAATAAAAAAATCCCTAATTCACAAACCCTAATTTCAATCCTCATCTTCATCAGGATCCACCCCAGTGAAAGTCCATGCAAGTTCCTCACGAAGCTTAGCCTCTTCCTCCGGCGTAAAATCACTCTCTATTCCAAAATACTTTCTCACATACTCCACGCTCTTGTTCTGTATCCGATCCGCAATCACCTGGCTCAGAAACTCAAAAAGCTTCTTCGTATTCAAGTAATTCGCAGCAAGGAAAAGCTCTTTCACCTCTTCATTGTTCAGCTTTTTCACGAACTCGCCTTCGAACTCCTTGGTGACCTCCCCGGAGATGGTTTTCTCACAGTATTCAATTATGTATGGAAGATCGTGGCTGGAAATATTGGGAAGAGGAATTGTTGTGATTTTGCCGTCGGTTTCGGATAGGAAGGATTGAACGGTTTCCATCTCCTTTGCGACTGAAGGTTCGATGTTGAAAACAATTTCGTCGGCAGATATGAGCGAGATCGTTGCGGTTGCGGTTGATGATTGTTTATCATCGGAGATAGAGAGTGCATTCATCTGTGATGAAACTTCTTCTGCCATGGTTTCGAGGCGGGTAAAAAGGGTTAATCGTGTTTGAGGGTTAACAAAAGGTTAATCGTGTTTGAGGGTTAACAGTGTATTTATAACCCTTATTGAAAATATCATAAGGCTATTTTAAATTACTAGAAGTATCTGTTACTATTTTTTAATATAAATATAATGATTGTCATAAAATATTATTTATATTTCTATATTTCTAACTTTATCTTTTTTTATGTTACTCTTAATTAATAGTCATCTTTTTATATATCTTTTTCTCTCTACAATACATAATTAATGACAATATTTATAAAAATATTAATTATATGGAATTGGATTTTAAAAATGACAAATATTTACACACTTTTATTATAATTAAAATATTAAGATTAATATTAAAAATATTTTTTAAAAAGGTGATTGGATTGGATGAATTTATAAAATACTATATATTTTAATTTTATATTTTATATAGTTGTTAACTATTTTCAATAATTCTATATTTCTATATGTTCTAGACAACGGCCATGCGCGACCCAATCCATAATTGCTACAGTAACGGCCCAAATGCTTGGATCCGGTCCACTAAGGGGGCAAAAGCCCCCTTTTGCCCCTACAACCGGGCACGGACGTCCCAGTCCTGTCCGGAACTATTGCCCGTCTCACACGGCTACAACTCCCCAACAGCCGACGAACAGATGCCCGCAACTACCTCCCTGCCCGGTATAACGGCTAGTTTGGGCATACTGCCCGTCATAACGACTAGTTTGGGCAGTTACCTATTCTTCAGGAAAACAGTTATCTCGCCCTGAAAATAGGATCGTTGGCCACGCGCTGGGGAACATTATATAAACCCTCTCATTCGAGAGGGTCGGGTATCAAATATTCACCCTAAGAATACACTTTGTACTTGCCCCTTTTCTCTGACCCTTTCTTACTTGAGCGTCGGAGTGCCTTGCAGGTACACCCCCCTCCTCTCCTCATCAACATTCCGAGCACATTGCCCATCTGACGACCAGCATACGTGGACCTGTTCGAATACTCCGGATCAGTGGCGCCGTCTGTGGGAAATCCTTGTTTTCCCCTTCTTTCTTTCCTCCTCGGAAACTAAAAGATCAAAACATACTTTCTTTGATCCGCCCACATATGGCCGCTCAGAACTCCGCGAAAGGTGTTGACGTTACGGTTCTCGTTCCCGTCAACAAGATGGACGTTGACGGCAGTTCTTTGTTACTCTCTGATCCCCGTTTCCGTCGAGACGGAGCTACTGCGTCTCCGACTCCTCCTCCCACCGAGCAAGGAGGCAAACAGATACCGTCGGGTAAACGACCAATTCCTGGCCCTCCCAGCGCCGACTTGGCCGTTGCAGCTCTTCTGGAAGCTGTCAACCGCACAAACCTCCTTATCTTGCAGCAAGGAGAGAGAATAGGAGCTCTCGAGGAAGCATCTCTTCCAAGATCCTCTCCTCCAAAGAGTAAGCATCGAAAATCAAAAAGCCCGCCACCTAGGCGTGGGGAAGACCATATATCGAGGCATGAGCCTGAATCACAACACATTCGCAAGCGCGACCAGATCTCCCCGCAAGATCGATCATCACCAAGACACAAGAGAACGAGGCATGATAGGCATTCTCCACCGGTCAGACCTCATGACCGGCTACCCTCACCTCGCAGAGACCGCCGCCACGAGCGCAGACAACGGTCACCATCAACTCCAAGTTCATACAGCGACGACGAGCCTCACGGCCCGT
The DNA here is from genome assembly GCA_022829125.1 of Lathyrus tuberosus. Lineage (NCBI taxonomy): Eukaryota > Viridiplantae > Streptophyta > Magnoliopsida > Fabales > Fabaceae > Lathyrus > Lathyrus tuberosus. The sequence continues at coordinate 4,574,489 of JALAZF010000236.1, read as the reverse complement.
TGTCCCGCAGGATCTTGGCCACCCGTCTCCCTAAAGGACTAGAGAAGCCTCCGTCTCTAGGGACTTACGATGGAACCACTAACCCAGACGAGCACATAGAAAACATAGATGCTCTTTTGGACTACAGAGGGGTACGAGGAGCCATTAAATGCCGCCTGTTCCCGACCACGCTCCGGAAGGGAGTAATGACATGGTACAAGCAACTGCTAGAGGAATCCATTACATCCTGGAGGCAGCTGGGGAGGATTTTCTCCCGTCACTTTACTGCATCGCGACGCCATCCAAAGACCGAGGCGTCCCTCGGAGCTGTCGTACAGGGAAGGGATGAGCCTCTTCGGGCTTACATTGAACGGTTCAACAAGGAGGCCGTCCAAGTGCCAACAACCGACAACATGAAGAAATTCCTGCTCGAGCAGGGATTACGTCCTGGCTCAGACTTCGCGAAAGCCATCGGCCTCGATCCACCGAGGAACCTTAGCGCCCTTCTCCTCCAAGCCCAGTCGCACATACAGTACGAGGAGAAGGTTGTTGCACACTCCATCCGGGCCTCTCGACACCATGAAGGTGCCCGCTCGTCCAGAGCTGAAGAAATCTCGACATCCCGTCGAGGAGATAAAAGACGCGACGATCGGCCTCGCGATGCACGCGAACAGAAGGGACCTTCTGGGCGGTTCCATGACTATACCCCCCTCACTGCCTCGAGGAAGAAAATCTTATCCGAGTGTGCCAACTCGGAATTCAAGCAAGCGGGAGTCTGTTTCCCCAAACAGCTGCCGGCTAGACCGGGTGTAGACAAATCCAAGTATTGCCGCTTCCACAAGAGTCACGGTCATACGACGGAGGAATGCATCCACCTCAGAGATGCAATAGAGATCCTTATTCGTGACGGCCACCTGAAGCAGTTCGCGAAGAAGAAAGATGCTCCCCGGTAGGAAACCCAGGAGAGCAAAACGGTTGCAGAAGAGACTCCGCCCTCTGATGACACCAACGTACAGGTCGCTATGTCCATAACTCGACCAGAGGACTTCCGCATCCCTGGTAGTCTGTCCGTCCCTACGTACCTCGCTGCTCACAGCCCGTGGGAGGCCTTCCCGTCAGCCATGGTCATTTCTGGTGGAGGATTCAACAAAATTACGGTCGGTTCCGTCAAGAGGAGATTCGATCAACTGATCAGCAAAAGCTCCAATGAAGTCACTACGCTGGACACCACTCACAAAGGATCCGTTTCTATTTCCTTCTATGAGGAAGAGCTCCTCGGCGGAGCACCGAACTCAAGCATTCTGCTGCTTATCCGAGCAAAGATGGCGAACTTCGACGTTCGCCGAATACTCGTGGACCAAGGCAGCTCGGTTGATATTATGTACAACCACCTGTTCGAAACGTTGCAGCTGAATGACTCTCACCTTACTCCATACGTTGGATCCGACCTGCAAGGATTCAACGGAGCAGTGACAAAGCCCCGGGGTTACGTAGAGCTCATCGTAACCTTTGGTTCAAGAGAGACAACCCGAGCAATTAAAGCACAGTTTCTGGTAATTGAATGCCCGTCACTATACCAGTGCATTTTTGGAAGGCCAACCCTGGCAGAGTTGATTGTTGTTCCTTCCACCGTGCATCTCAAGATGAAGTACTACACTTCTAAAGGGATGGTCGCCACCCTCCACGGCGACATCGAAGCTGCCCGTCGGTGCTTTGAAGCAGCATCAAAAAGACTAAGCATCATCTCAGTAAGATCGAAGACATCTGGTCGTTCCCCTCTGCCCAGCAGCTCCGAGCAACCAAAACCGCTCCCCCAGGTCGAATCTGTCGACTTGGACAGCCGTTTCAGCGAATAAGATCACGCCAAGGACCCAGCGACTGTGGGCAGCCAGCCCAACAACAGCGGCCATCTCCTACGCCCCGTCCCAGATGGCAACTTCGAGATCGTTCCGTTCGGAGAAGACCCCCAACGGGGAGTAAAGATCGGAGCAGACCTACCCGACCTGGCCAGGAGACAACTAAAAGCATGCCTCCGGGAGAACGCAGACTTGTTCGCATGGAGCGCCGCTGAAATTCCAGGATTGGACCCATCTGTCGCTTGCCACCAGCTTATAATTGATCCGGCCGTCAAAGCCGTTGCACAGCGCAGAAGGAAACAATCCCCAAAAAAGATGGAAGCCACGGAGAAAGCTGTCAAAGACCTTCTAGAAGCTAGGTTTATTTCTGAGGCCAAATACACTACATGGCTCTCAAATGTTGTACTTGTAAGAAAAAATAATGGCAAATGGAGGATGTGTGTTGATTATACCGATGTTAATAGGGCCTGTCCGAAGGACGCCTACCCCCTCCCCAATATCGATAAGCTCGTAGATAACTCAGCAGGTTTTAAGCTTTTATCGTTCCTCGAAGCCTACTCGAGCTACAATCAAATCCCAATGGCCGCGAGCGATAAAACTTACACGACCTTCATGACCGAATCGGGCAACTATTACTACAAGGTAATGCCCTTCGGGCTGAAAAACGTCGGCGCTACGTACCAACGAATGATGAACAGAGTCTTCCAAGGACAAATAGGCGACATGCTCGAAGTATACATGGACGATATGATCGTCAAGTCCCACGAGGAACTAGATCATGTCGCCCATCTTCGCAAAATCTTCGAGCAAGCAAGAAAGTATCGAATGCGTTTTAACCCAGAGAAGTGCACGTTTGGCGTACGGGCGGGTAAATTCCTTGGCTTCTACCTAACAGAACGAGGAATCGAAGCTAACCCCGACAAGTGTCGGGCATTCTCTGAGTTCTCAACGCCCACGTCTAATAAGAACATCCAATCCCTCAACGGGGTGCTTACTTCGTTGTCCCGCTTCGTGGCAAAATCTGCCCAACACGCCCTTCCTTTCTTCAAGCTCTTGCAGAAAGAAGCAACATTCGAATGGACCGAGGAATGTGAAACATCCCTCCTCCACTTGAAGCAAGCTCTATCGAAACCGCCCGTATTATCACGACCAAATACCGGGGAAGTCTTGTTCTTATACCTCACCGTCACTGCCGAAGCCGTTAGCGCCGTTCTCATTCGCGAGAATCCTGGCGGACAAAAGCCAATATACTTCACGAGCAAAGCATTGCAGGACGCAGAGTTGCGATATCAATAGATAGAGAAGGTAGCATTGGCCCTCGTCAACGCTGCCAGGCGACTGAGACACTATTTCTTGGCTCACACGATCGTGGTAAGAACGGATCAGCCCATAAAGCAATTACTGGGACGACCAGACATGGCAGGCAGAATGCTAAAGTGGTCGTTGGAACTGTCCGAGTTCGACATCCAGTACGAAAGCAGGAAAGCTCTTAAGGCCCAAGCCCTGGCCAATTTCGTCGCGGAAATGACGTTCTCAGACTCCCCGATCCACAGAGCAAACAGATTGACCATCTATGTAGACGGAGCATCCAGCTCGACAGGCAGCGGGGCAGGGGTAATTTTGGAGAACGACGAAGGGACCATAGTCGAGGCTTCTCTCACATTGTCCTTTCCCACGTCGAATAACCAGGCCGAGTATGAAGCCTTCCTCGCCGGTTTGCGCATAGCCGAAGATCTAGGGGCTGAAGAAATCGTCATCTGCACAGACTCCCAGCTCGTAGCCCTCCAGATATCAGGAGAATATCAGACTAAAAACGACAGTCTCTCTGAATACCTAACCCTGGTCAAGCGAAAAATGGCGAGGTTCAGAACTGTAGAAGTGAGACATGTTCCACGCGAACATAACGTGCGAGCAGACATCTTGTCCAAACTAGCAAGCACTAAGAGAAAGGGCGGAAACAGGTCAGTCATCCAAGAGATACTTCCCCGGTCCAGCATCGATAAGGGATCCTCGACCCTACATGTACACGCGATCGGGGACAGCGATTGCTGGATGACACCCGTGTACAACTACCTCACTAGAGACAAACTTCCGGATGGCCCCAAGGAAGCCAACACCATCAGACGAAGAGCTTGCTCATACGTCATCCTTGAAAACAAACTCTATCGACGAGGCTTCTCCATCCCACTGCTCAAATGCATAGAGGAAGAAGTAGTCCCCCACATATTACGAGAAATCCACGAAGGCATCAACGCCCAGCACCTAGGAGGAAGGTCCCTTGCTCGCAAGGCCCTCCGAGCAGGGTATTATTGGTCAACCATGCAGCACGATGCCAAGGAGCATGTGAAAGATGCGACAAATGCCAATGGCACGGGGATATGCACCTGGCTCCACCCAACGAACTGAAAAGCATGACCTCCCTGTGGCCATTCGCCTGGTGGGGCCTAGACATCCTAGGACCCTTCGTGACGGGGTCCAGCCTAAATAAATACCTGATAGTGGGCGTAGACTATTTCACAAAGTGGATAGAAGCAGAAGCCTTAGCAAAGATAATAGCACCTAACATTCTGCGCTTCTACAAGCGGAATATCCTTGCCCGTTTTGGGATTCCCCAAGCAATTGTCACGGACAACGGAACGCAGTTCACGGACAAGAAGTTCCAAGACTCCGTCGCCCACCTCGGAACAAAGCAACATTTTGCATCTGTAGAACATCCCCAGACCAACGGGCAGGCAGAAGCGGCCAATCGTGTCATTCTTTGTGGCCTCAAGCGAAGACTGGATGAAACGAAGAAAGCCTGGGTCGAGGAGCTCCACAGCGTCTTATGGGCGTACCGCACCACTCCTCAGTCTACCACCGGGGAAACACCTTTCCGCTTAGCATATGGCACGGAGGCTGTTATACCCATTGAAATTCATGTACCGTCCAGGAGGACCGAATCACCTCTAGACGAGGAAATGAATGACGAAGCAATAAGAGAGGAGCTCGACCTTGTCGAGGAAATCCGAACAGGAGCAGCCCTCCGCGAAGCATCTCTTAAGCAAAAAATAGCAATCAGGTACAACGCTAAAGTCTTACGACAAGAGTTCGATGTGGGCAGCCTTGTCCTGCGAAGAAACCACAAGGACTCTCACGAAGGTAAACTTGCAGCCAACTGGGAAGGGTCGTACAGAGTCCGTGCCAAAACGGAGAATGGTGCCTACTTCCTCGAGACCCTCAACGGGGATGAAATACCGCGACCATGGAACGCTGAAAAACTTAAGCAATACTACAGCTAAAGTCACAATAGGCTTCCTCGCGTCAAAGGACCACCTAACGGTCATTATGCTCGTCCAGGTACAAACGACGCATACGCACAAAGTGGAATCCCGCTCAAGTAAATGAGCCGGAGCTTCGCTCGTCGGCGGTCCTCAACCGAGCATCGCCTTCGCCCAGGTACCACGATTGGCAGAACCCCAGCTCGCGATGGGATGTTCACGCCGCGACCTCAGGCCTCAATCGCGACCTGAGATCCACAACCTCGCAGGACTTCCCCCGGTTGTTCGACCAGTTCACCACACTGGAGAATTCACACGCAACGAGCAATCTTTCAAAAGAAAGCTCTGTTAACAGACACACCCTCTGACGGGCAGTCATACATGCACCGCTAACGTAAAGCACAGCAATATAAACTAAGATCATATAAGTAACAAAACCGGCCAGCATAAACCGGACACAAAGTAAAAAAGGCCACAAGGGCCAAAGATTGTACGAATTACATAAAAAGGGGGGTCACGCCCCCCCCCCCCAAATCAAATAAAATTACAACAAACTACACGGCACGCAGGCCGGCAAAACGTCACCATCTGCTAACATCATTCCTCGGTGTCTTCGACTCGTTCATCATTGGGCGGAGAAGTCTGGGTTCTAGCTTGACCGGCAAGGAGAGACTCTGGCATCACAATTTGCCCGTCTTTAACGTACGCCAGGAAATTGGTGCCTTCAGTAACCAAATCAACACCAGGATTCACCACCTGAAGCTGAGACACTGCGTTCTGGAAGGATTCCTCGCCAAGCACTAAGTTGTCATCCTCAGCCACCACCAGTCGGGCAACTAACTCTGACCTTGTCATTACCTTCACATCCTCAGGCTCCTCCTCGCCAGGGGCATTGGCCGCCTGCAGTTGCGCAACCAAGTCCTCAGCGGCTTTTTTCTCGGCCTCAAGTGTAGCCATCTCCCCCTTTAACCGGGCAACCTCTTCGCCCTCCTTTTCCTTCGCCTCCTGGGCAACCTTAGCTTCCTTCCTGGCCTTCCTCAAGCTCTCCTCAAGAGCGGTCACCTTACCTCGGGCAATGATCAGCTCACTCTCAGTGGCCGTGTCCCCCTCGGCATAGGTGGCCGCCATCTCCAGCAATCTGACCACCGCAGAGGCATCCTGGGCCACCAGCGCCCTCTTGCTCGGACGATCCAGGCTTTACAGATGCAGAGAATCAGCATGAGGAATCACCAAAGAGGTCCCTTCAAAGAACCTCTTGTCCAATACACAAGGAGGCAGCTCGAATTTCGCTTTCTCTGGCGCCTTGCCCAGATCCACTGCCTCGTTCCTTGGACGCTTAGACCTGGTCGCCAGGGGCATTGGAGACCGTTGAACATTGGCCGGAGAAGCATTCCCCTGAGGAGGCTGGAAGGGACCAACCACATGGGCAGGGGGAGGACGAACCTTAGTAGTAGCAGCTGCAGCAGCTTGTTTCCGCGCGCCCACGTTCCTCACCATCCTTTCGTGAGTTGAAGGCATAGCGGCTGCAAAAGACAAAAACAGACGTCAGATAATATAAAATAACGAGCAATGCAAAGCAATATGTTAAGGTTAAATACCGAGCAGATCCATGGTATCTCTGTAAGTTTTGCACCCCAGCAGTGCCCTAACATTAATGAAATGAGGCTTCACCCGCTGGCTACCATTGGCCTCGAGGATCGCCTTCTTCTTCTTTGTAATGCACTCGGCCATCCGGAACGAGGTCACGTACTGCAACAACATTTCATATGAAGCAGTATCCCCCTCGTCCAAATCCGCAGGCTCAAAGACATAGTCTTTGGGGGGCTTCGTAAAATGCTCCCCGATCCATTGGAAGGGATATTTCAACAACCTCCGACCGATGTATTTCCCCTCCTCATTAATCCTATCCTCGCCGTTCTCGTCCACTTCAAGCTCCCAGCAGAACGTGTTATCCTGGGCATCCTCTGACACGAGTTCCACGACGAAATACCTCGTCTTAAATGTCCGTATGGACTCAGAGAAAGGTTTGAACAGCTTGCGCGGCTGCTTCAGGGAGACCCAACCGTAGCTCATCCCAGAAGTCTGTCGTTGGAGGTGAAAGATGGTGAAGAATAAGGGGATGGTCGCCCCTATGTGCAGGTGCTCGCACACCAACTCGAACGCTCGCAGGAAGGCTAACGAGTTGGGATGGAGCTGAGTGGGGGCCAAGCGGAGATGTAAGAAGACAGACTGCTGGAAATCCGTGAATGGAAGCCTCAAGCCCAGCTCTTTGAAAACATACTCGTACATTGTAAAGCGCTCCCCATAGTTCGTGCAGACGCGCTCGTCAGCGGTGGGGAAATGGACTCTCCAGTCCCCGTCACCTCCCACCGTCTGGAAACAATCCCCTGTGTAAGTCGCAAATTCAGACGCGTGCTCAAAGGGTTCCGCCACCTTCCATTCCTCGACCTTATTCTCCGCTACATCTTCCTCGGATACCTCCTCCTCGGGCACCTCTTCCTGATCGTCATCCCGCAGTTCATCCTCTTGCTCATAGTCCGTATACTGCTCGGTGGACCCACTCGAGGACTGAGTGCTACTACTCCCCGAGGAACCAGATTCCTCCTCGGACGAATCTAATACAATTTCTCCACGGGGCCCTATCGCCATCACCTAAAAAGCAGAGAAAGACAGTGAATTCGACAGCTAATCAAATCCACCCTTCCACCACTGAACAAGTGAAAGGGCGCGCTAAGGGCTGAGGACGACGTCCCCGGCCTAAGCCCTGACAACACTACGAAAAAATCTCCCCGCGGGATAACGCCCGGAACTCTCCTATCACACGAGGAACTTCTCCAAAGCAAGATCACAAGGTTTTCATCCAACTCGCAACTCCATGAAACGCAACGCTAGAACGGTCACGTGCACGTCCCCATCGTGACGACGTCACGGACAGACTCTTCACACACAGCATAACATCAGGCTAACGGCGGCGGAGACGGCGGAGCCATCATCCACCACCAGCGGCTACCACATATACGACCCTAAGTCTCCTAAAATCTAACCTAACCGCATGCAATGCCTAAATAAACATCAACAAAAAGCAAAACAAAGGAAAGAGACAACTTACTTGTAAATAGAAGACTGAAAAAAGTTGCTCGGCGATCCAAACGGCGAAGGATGTAACGGGCAGATGTCGCGGGCAGGAAATTTGGTGAAGATTGAAGGAAAAAGTTCAGAATGAAAGTCTTCCCTCCTATTTATACAGGAGGTCACGTGCAGCCCCACGCGCACATAGGTCATGATAACTACCTGCTAGCCATCATTTCCTAAGCGGCGGCGGCACAAGTTCCAACACACACGTGGCAGCCCCCGTATCGTTTCATATTCCACTAGACTGCTGGTATCCATCTGTAACGGGCAACGCTCAACGACCACGACCAACAGCCACAGCGGGCAATAGAAACCACGGGCACTCACAGCCAACGAGCAAAACACTCCGCTTCCCTGGGACTGTACGCTACCCTTAAGTCATCACCTCCGCGCTCGGGAGTAACGACTTGGGAGGCTACTGTTTTGGACTGGGCCAACGGCCATGCGCGGCCCAATCCATGATTGCTACAGTAACGACCCAAATGCTTGGATCTAGTCCACTAAGGGGGCAAAAGCCCCCTTTTGCCCCTACAACCGGTCACGGACGTCCCAGTCCTGCCCGAAACTATTGCCCGTCTCACACGGCTACAACTCCCCAACAGCCGACGAACAGATGCCCGCAACTACCTCCATGCCCGGTATAACGGCTAGTTTGGGCATACTGTCCGTCATAACGGCTAGTTTGGGCAGTTACCTATTCTTCAGGAAAACAGGTATCTCGCCCTGAAAATAGGACTGTTGGTCACGCGCTGGGGAACATTATATAAACCCTTTCATTCGAGAGGGTCAGGTATCAAATATTCACCCTAAGAATACACTTTGTACTTGCCCCCTTTTCTCTGACCCTTTCTTACTTGAACATCGGAGTGCCTTGCAGGTACACCCCCCTCCTCTCCTCATCAACATTCCGAGCACCTTGCCTATCTGACGACCAACATACGTGGATCTGTTCGAATACTCTGGATCACTATATATTTTACATGTAACATATATTTTATTAAATTGTTAAAATATATTAAAATGATTTGTGAGTGTAAAACTATTTTGCGTTAATATTCATTAAACTCATTGATAAAACTTAGTTTTTTCATTAAAACGCTTCAAACCCATAAAGAAAAACCCCTTCTAAGATTTTTTGATTGAAAAAATTGTAAATTGAAAAAGATTTCCGTAGTGTTTGAAAAGTATTAGTTAGTGGTTTCAAGTTAATTAAGTTTATGGTTTAAATATGCTAAGAGATTGCATCAGAAAAAAAAACATCAGTTTTATGAAAAAATAATGTATGTGTTAAGGTTTTTTTATTTGAAACAAATAATCAAATCAAATCACAATATAGTATTATATAATCAATTGATACATTTCATATCACAATATAATATTATTTTAATATATTTATTTTTTAATCAATGTATAGTTTCTATTAATGAAACAATTTCGGAGATTTTTATTTAATTTTAGAATGTCTATTTACATTAAAAAATTATCTACTATAAATAACGTGAAAATAAGTATAAAAGTATTGTGCATTCAAACGAAATCAAGCATTGTAACAAAATATTTGTATGTTATAAAATATTGTGGAATGTTGGTAAGAATTTATTAGCCAATATTTTAAAGTTGGACAAAATAATTAAATCAAAATAACATCGAAATTCACACTCATTCGAGAGACCATTAATGATCATTTTTTAAGTTATCTATATTGAATCATCAATTGTGAATACGTAGCATGTTGGCTCAAGGCTTGATTTGTTATACTCCCCTAGAGATTGAAGTGCTTTTAATGGGTCCTACTTTTACCTCAGTATCTAATGATCTCAAAAAAAAAAAAAAGTAGCCATAATATTATTATACGATTAAAACCACAAAAAATTAAAGGGGAAAACAATGTTAATAATTTACTGAGTCAAAATCAGTAGTATCATGATTAGCCAAAATTGTACATCATTTGCATAATCTATTTGAGGGATTTAGTTTCAAGATTAATCCAAATCTTCTGATGCAACAAATCAAACTCTGCAATCTTATACTACATATACAGAATGTATATGCAACACTACTATGATTTAGCTCCTCTCTGTCCAATTCTTCAAAATACACCTCCACTTTTCTTACTAAGAAGCACTCTTCAAAATCCCTTTGTGTTTAAAGAAATTATAATTCTAAGAATTGATTTCTAGGTATTTTTACTGTCTCTTCTTACTCCTTTTCTTTAGTGATGCTATATCTGCTGATGCATCCACTTCCACCTTTTCATGTTTATTTCCTTTCTTTGAAAATTCTTTATTTCTTTTTCTTTTACTTCTTTGCTTTAATAATCCTTTTTCTTCTAGCATTTTCAGTTTCTGTTTTTTCCTCTCTTCTGCTTTCTCTTCAAACCCATCATCTATCATTTTCATTTTTGCAACATTTTTAGCACTGAAAACCTACAATGCATCAAAGTATATACAAGTCATTAGGAAATTATTAGAATCCTATAATGATCTCAATACCAAACAACATACCAAGTAGCATACCAAGTATTATACAAGTAGCAGTAACAGGATGTGTAGGACCAAATTGATTCAGAATACCAATAGCATATAAAATTGAAAAGTAAAAGCACTTGTTGAATTTTTTGGATCGATATTCCTAAGCTGAGAAGTGGCTTTAAAACCAACATCAGTACACGCATATGCTACAACTAGTTTCAGATTACAAATCACCATTACAAGAAGTTTCTAAAGTACTAATCATACTAACTTATTTCCAGAAAATTCCTAAACAATTGCATATAAACTTGAGATCCATAAAATACCAGAAAAATAAATAAATAAATACCCATAAAAACAAATCATCAAAAAGAAAACATGGCATTCGTCATTTGACCCCCAACGTCATTTGACCCCTAATGTTTAAGATACAGATCTTGCAGATGTAGCAGCCAGTCAACATAAGAATTACAAGAATAAATAAATCAATGCATGAAAACTCAATTTCAAACCATAGAAAGAGATCTTTAAGGTTCCATTTAATTTGAGAAAATGTTTTCTGTTTTCACCTGGGTTATATTTTCAGTGTTATCTGCACAAATCCTTGAAAATAGGAAACAGATTGAAAACATGTGAAATTTTTGGAAATCCTGTAAAAGTGAAAACAGAATAAAAACAAAAATGCTTCCTCTTACACCTAAAATAAAATGTGTTTACCTGGGTAACAAGGCTCAAAGCAAGTCCCCCTCTACCTACTCTTGCAGTACGCCCTACACGATGGATATAATCTCTTGGAATCCTGCGGGTGAATAATTAAAATGTTTCATCAAATGCCTCGAAGACGAACAAATAAAATAGAAAAATTTGGAAAAGAAGAGTAACCTTGGAACATCATAATTAATAACACGGTCAACTGTAGGAATATCCAAACCGCGGCCAGCAACATCAGTTGCTAGTAATATAGGAACATTTCCTGATTTAAATTCATGAAGTGCTTCAAACCTCTGAGCCTGTGATCTGAATGAATACAGAGCTGCAGCTTCTTGATCAAGCACTTCCAGCATTAAATTTAAACGATGACAATCTCTGCAATTTGGGAACTGTTAAGAGTATCTACAAGATAAAATATACACACATTATTGCTTAGAATAATATATTAGTGTAGGGATAACTATCATAAACACTTCAACTACCTCAACTTGCACCCCCAAGTCAAGCATGACTCAGAACAACTATACACCTATCCTATTTGTACTTACTTTTTCCAATGTGCAAGAATAAAAGCTCAGTTATTGATTGCGAGGAAAAGAATAAAAAGCACAAAAAATGTAAAATTATCTTTGGATACAAGTAAGTGAAACTATACTCCTATCCTATCTACTTCTGCAGAGAAAAATAAATTCTCCCAGAAACAAGAAATGACTCTTAGGACACTCCCAAGAAGCTTAAACAACATTAATTCAATCCATTGACACATAATGACAGAATCAAAATCAACCAGTAAAGTCCATCCAGAACTAAACCAGTCACACAATGTCACGACATCATGTCTGACATTACACCCTCACCAGAGGTATTCTATCATAGACTGCTTGACACCACAAATAATCTTGATAAACAACTGCAGCAACAGATCCAAGACAGAAGTCCAACTCCCCCTATCAAGGATAATCAATTCTCCTTTGCAAGAAGAACACTTTAAAATGAATGGAAAACATAAGACTCATCTTCATGTCTTCAAGAGCGCACTCCATGTTCAACACACCTGCTGAACGCATTCACTCAAAGCTTGAACCACAAGCAATCTATGTACCACACTAGTACACCTATCAGACAAAAGGTCTCCCCCTATTTTCCAGAAACGATGCTCCTTCCAACAAGAAACACAAAAAATCACCACATGATATCCCATGACAAACTTCATGATCATATAGTGAGAGAGTACCAGCATCACATCCTTGTACCACAACTAACAAACTCTTGGATTGAGACCAAAATCACCATTGACCCCTCTCATCTAGAAACCATCCATACTGAAGCTTAGTTTTACCAAATATTTTAATTTCAATTCAATTGACTAGCTTTTCAGCTATAAGGTACTAGCTATCCAGTAGCTTACAGCTAAATTTTACCAAACACAGCTCAAGTATTTATCGTATAACCATTTGTGTATAAATTGTTTCAACGAGAGAATAGGAAACAAAGGGTATCTCTATACAAGCTACTCTAATTGAATAAGAAAATAAGCTATTATGGTTATGAGTATATCACAAGTTATTACCATAACTTGTTTCAAACACTTGCACAACAATATGTTATAAAATCATTATTATTTTTTAAACAAACACTTGACCTTTATATTTTCTCCTAGCATTCTATTTTGGATTGTTCACTTAAAAGCGCTTATTGCTTGAAAATTGAAATCAATGCTAGTTTATAAACATCTAATCTTACTCAATCTAAACCTTTTAACTAACAGCAACCAACATCCAAGTCTTATTCCACTAAGTGGAGTCAACTACATGGATCAACGCATCAACTTTCGCCATGACATTTTATTCAGGACCATATTACGATTCAAATTGTTAATCTCGGGATGGTTTTCAATAACTTCTCTTAGTATATGTTTGGAAAATCAACACGTTTAGAAAAATCATGTCAAAAAACCGCATCAACGTGAAAGCTAGTATTTGGAGCTATTGAAAATCACGTGGGAATAAGCATTGCAACGCGAGAAAGAGAGGGTAAACGCGGATCCAAATAGAGGCTTAACTAACCTCTACCCTTACTAACCCTAAACCTTTTAACTATCAACAACCAACATCCAAGTCTTATTCCACTAAGTGGAGTCAACTACATGGATCAACGCATCAACTGTCGTCATGACATTTTGTTCAGGACCATATTACTATTCAAATTGTTAATCTCGGGATGTTTCTTAATAACTTCTCTTAACTAACATCTAATCTTACTCCACCTAAACCTTTAAATTATCCGCAACCAACATCCAAGTCTTATTCCACTAAGTGGAGTCGGCTACATGGATCAACTGATCAACTTTCGCCATGACATTTTATTCAGGACCATATTACTATTCAAATTGTTAATCTCAATGGATCAACTTTCGCCATGACATTTTATTCAGGACCATATTACTATTCAAATTGTTAATCTCAATGGATCAACTTTCGCCATGACATTTTATTCCGGACCATATTACTATTTAAATTATTAATCTCAACGGATCAACTTGCGCCATGACATTTTATTCAGGACCATATGACTATTCAAATGGTTAATCTCGGAATGTTTCTTAATAACTTGTCTTAACTAAGGACTAGAATAACACAACTAGGGGTGTCCACTTAGATTATGTAATTTTATAAACATTTCATTGTTCAAACAAGTTTGAAAAAACATATCTTCAAGTTCATTCAATCATAACCCTAAACTTAAATGCTAAAAGAGAATATAATTGCATTGAAAATTCAGTCATGCCTAAATTCAAAATTATTAGGAACAAAACCCTAAAGCCACAAACAAACAAACAAACAAATTGAGTACCTTGATTAAAAGGGTTTATTCTGAATCTCTATTACACTTGGAAGAGGAGGAACATAGAGAGAGTAAACAACGGCCTGTTGTTTAGCTACTTGAAGCTGTGATTTTCCTAACGAGAAAGCTTCAAAAACGGAAGAAGATTCGGAAAGTGTTGCGTTTTGACGAAACGCATCGACGACACTTCGTTTAGTGTATTCCCTAATATTGTAATCTGGAAATTGATGAGATACTCGTATAAAGGAATGGAGGAGCGATAGATTTGGGATTTTGAAGGAGATGAAATTGACACCGCCATGGTAACCGCCACGCAGAGAATCGTGGTGGGTCTGATGATGCTCGTAGGGATGTGAGAGGGAATGTGTTTTTCGGTAAGGGTTTGGGTTGGGGAAACATAATATGCTATTTTTTTTCTTAATTGTTAATTGGTCCCTTCACTTTTATCTATTTAATAAGAATATTGTATAAACTCCTTTTTTTTCTTTCTAAAAGCCATTAATATAAAGAAGAACGCAAAGGATGTTCAAACCTTTACAACCACCAATAAAACACAGACCATATTACTATTCAAATTGTTAATCTCGGGATGTTTCTTAATAAATTCTCTTAACTAAGGAATACATAGACAATATAACGCAACACTAGAATAAAACAACTAAGAGTACCCACTTAGATTATGTAATTTTATAAACATTTCATGGCTCAAACAAGTTTTGAAAAAAATTCATCTTCAAGTTCATTCAACCATAACTCTAAACTTAAGAGCTAATAGAGAATGTAATTGCGTTTAAAATTTAGTCATGCCCATATTCATAATTATTAGGAACAAAACCTAAAAGCCATAAACAAAGAAACAAAAAAATTGAGTACCTTGATCAACTTTCGCTATGACATTTTATTCAAGAACGTATTACTATTCAAATTGTTAATCTCACGATGTTTCTTAATAACTTGTCTTAACCAAGGACTAGAATAACACAACTAGGACTACCCACCAATGAAGCACAAACACGCCAAAATCGACCTCGACACTGAAATAGCGACACTGATATTAATTTTAAAAGATCAATATATTGAACATAATTACAAGGGTCGGTGCATGTATCAGACAAAAACACGGGCACGCCTTTCTTTAGAAGTGTCGGTGCTACATAGCTACCAAGTTAGATTATGTAATTTTATAAACATTTCATAGCTCAAACAAGTTTTAAAAAAAACTATCTTCAAGTTCATTCAACCATAAACCTAAACTTAAGAGCTAAAAGAGAATATAATTGCGTTGAAAATTCAGTCATGCCCAAATTCACAACTATTAGGAACAAAACCCTAAAAGCCACAAACAAACAAACAAACAAATTGAGTACCTTGATTAAAAGGGTTTATTCTGAATCTCCATAACACTTGGAAGAGGAGGAACATAGAGAGAGTAAACAACGGCTTGTTGTTTAGCTACTTGAAGCTGTGATTTTCCGAACGAGAAAGCTTCGGAAACGGAAGAATATTCGGAAAGTGTTGCGTTTTGACGAAAAGCATCGACAACACATCGTTTAGTGTATTCCCTAATGTTATAATCTGGAAATTGATGAGATACTCGTATGAAGGAACTGAGGAGCAATAGGATTTGGGATTTTGAAGGAGATGAAGTTGTCGTCGCCATGGTAACCGCCACGCTGAGAATCGTGGTGGGTCTGATGATGCTCGTAGGTATGTGAGAGGGAATGTGTTTTTCGGTAAGGGTTTGGGTTGGGGAAACAGAAGATGCTATTTATTTTTTCTTAATTGTTAATTGGTCACTGCACTTTTATCTATTTAATAAGAATATTGTATAAACTCCTTTTTTCTTTCTTTCTAAAAGCCATTAATATAAAGAAGAACACAAAGGGTGTTTAAACCTTTACAACCACCAATAAAACACATGCCGTATTATTATTCAAATTATTAATCTCGGGATGTTTCTTAATAAATTCTCTTAACTAAGGAATACATAGACAATATAACGCAACACTGGAATAAAACAACTAGGAGTACCCACTTAGATTATGTAATTTTATAAACATTTCATAGCTCAAACTAGTTTTAAAAAAAAAAACTATCTTCAAGTTCATTCAACCATAACCCTAAACTTAAGATCTAATAGAGAATGTAATTGCGTTGAAAATCCAGTCATGCACAAATTCACAATTATTAGGAACAAAACCTAAAAGCCACAAACAAAGAAACAAAAAAATTGAGTACCTTGATCAACTTTCGCTATAACATTTTATTCACGACCATATTACTATTCAAATTGTTAATCTCGAAATGTTTCTTAATAACTTGTCTTAACTAAGGACTAGAATAACACAAATAGAACTACCCACCAATGAAGCACAAACACGCCAAAATCGACCCTGACACTGACACGGCAACACTGATACTAATTTTAAAAGATCAATAAATTGAATATAATTACAAGTGTCGGTGCATGTATCAGACACAAACACGGACACGCCTTTCTTTAGAAGTGTCGGTGCTACATAGCTACCAAGTTAGATTATGTAATTTTATAAACATTTTATAGCTCAAACAAGTTAAAAAAAAACTATCTGCAAGTTCATTCAACCATAACCCTAAACTTAAGAGCTAAAAGAGAATATAATTGCGTTGAAAATGCAGTCATGCCCAAATTCACAATTATTAGGAACAAAACCCTAAAAGCCACAAACAAACAAACAAACAAATTGAGTACCTTGATTAAAAGGGTTTATTCCGAATCTCCATAACACTTGGAAGAGGAGGAAAATAGAGAGAGTAAACAACGGCCTGTAGTTTAGCTACTTGAAGCTGTGATTTTCCAAACGAGAAAGCTTCGGAAACAGAAGAAGATTAAAAAAGTGTTGCGTTTTGATGAAACGCATCGACGACACGTCGTTTAGTGTATTCCCTAATGTTGTAATATGGAAATTGAAGAGATACTCATATGAAGGAACAGAGGAGCGATAGGATTTGGGATTTTGAAGGAGATGAAGTTGTTGCCGCCATGGTAACCGCCACGCAGAGAATCGTGGTGGGTCTTATGATGATGTAGGGATGTGAGAGGGAATGTTTTTCGGTAAGGGTTTGGGTTAGGGAAACAGAAGATGTTATTTATTTTTTCTTAATTGTTAATTGGTCCCTGCACTTTTATCTATTTAATAAGAATATTGTATAAACTCTTTTTTTTTCTTTCTAAAAGTCATTAATATAAAGAAGAACACAAAGGATGTTCAAACCTTTACAACCACCAATAAAGCACATACCATATTACTATTCAAATTGTTAATCTTGGGATGTTTCTTAATAAATTCTCTTAACTAAGGAATACATAGACAATATAACTCAACACTAGAATAAAACAACCAGGAGTACCCACTTAGATTATGTAATTTTATAAACATTTCATAACTCAAACAAGTTTAAAAAAAAAATATCTTCAAGTTCATTCAACCATAACCCTAAACTTAAGAGCTAATAGAGAATGTAATTGCGTTGAAAATTCAGTCATGGCCAAATTCACAATTATTAGGAACAAAACCTAAAAGCCACAAACAAAGAAACAAAAAAATTGAGTACCTTGAACAACTTTCGCTATGACATTTTATTCAGGACCATATTACTATTCAAATTGTTAATCTCGAGATGTTTCTTAATAACTTGTCTTAACTAAGGACTAGAATAACACAACTAGGACTACCCACCAATGAAGCACAAACATGCTAAAATCGACCTTGACACTGACACGGCGCCACTGATATTAATTTTAAAAGATCAATAAATTGAACATAATTACAAGTGTCAGTGCATGTATCAGACACAAACACTGACACACCTTTCTTTAGAAGTGTCGGTGCTACATAGCTTCCAAGTTAGATTATGTAATTTTATAAATATTTCATAGCTCAAACAAGTTTTAAAAAAAAAAAACTATATTCAAGTTCATTCAACCATAACCCTAAACTTAAGAGCTAAAAGAGAATATAATTGCGTTGAAAATTCAATCATTCCCAAATTCACAATTATTAAGAACAAAACCCTAAAAGCCAGAAACAAACAAACTAACAAATTGAGTACCTTGATTAAAAGGGTTTATTCTGAATCTCCATAACACTGGGAAGAGGAGGAACATAGAGAGAGTAAACAACGGCCTATCGTTTAGCTACTTGAAGCTGAGATTTTTCGAACGAGAAAGCTTTGGAAATCGAAGAAGATTCGGAAAGTGTAGTGTTTTGATGAAACGCGTCGACGACACGTCGTTTAGTGTATTCCCTAATGTTGTAATCTGGAAATTGATGGGATACGCGTATGAAGGAACAGAGGAGTGATGTGATTTGGGATTTTGAAGGAGATGAAGTTGTCGTCGTCATGGTAACCACCACACAGAGAATCATGGTGAGTCTGATAATGCTCGCAAGGATGTGAAAGGGAAGGTGTTTTACGATAAGGGTTTGGGTTTGGGAAACAGAATATGCTATTTATTTTTGGCTTAATTGTTGTTTGGTCCATGAACTTTTATCTATTTAGAAAAATAAATATACATGGCAAAATACCCCTTTTTGTCCCTTAACTATACTCCCTAGTTCACTTTGTTCCCTTACTTTTTTTGTGCCATTTTAGTCCTTTAAATTTCTTAAAGTTACAAAGGAGTCCCTTCCGTCAGTTGGCCTCAAACGTCCGTCTATTTTGTCTACATGGCAGGTGAGTTGGCCTCAAACGTGTTCTCTTCTTTAATCACGGTTATTCCTCTTCAAGTTTTTTCCAGTTTTTTTTCCAAATTCCAATCTTTCCTCTCACAAAATTTTCCAATCTTTTTCCCTCACATATCTTTCCTCTCTTCTTGCTCTCCCTCTTATTCAACACAAAAAACCAATTTTCCTTGAATCTAAGAGATTCAACCAAACCCCAAACTTTCCAATCCACATATTTTGGCGCTGCGAACCCGGAAGTAGAAGGTCGAGCGCATGGTGGGTGAAGGGAAAGCAACGGCGGTTGAGCAAAAGCGACATCGGAAAGGGGATTTCGTGGCGGTTTTACGTTTGGTTGCCGGATGGTGGTTTCGACGGCAGATTCAGATTTGTTTTGATGCAGCCCTTTTTTTCTGCTTCCACTTGTCTTTGTTAAACTATTGCTGTTACAGATTAATTTATGCTTTATGTTGTGTGGATTGAATTAAGAGATTGTTTGGCCTAATGTTGGTTTTGAATTTGTTGTTTTGATTTTATTTTTAATGGAAGCTATGGTTGAAGGTTAAATGATGGAAAAGATGAGGACGATTATGATGAGAGTGAAAATGTTTGTAAGCATTTTTCTACCAATTTCCCCCTGTAATATACCTTTCTCTTTCGTGTGTGTGTGTGTGCATAGGTTTATGTTGTTGTGTTTAAGTGTAGTGAAAAAATCTCAAATTGATTTTTAGTGTTAATTAATTTCGAGTTAGTGATGTGTTAATGTGTACACATATCCCTTACACTGCCATTTGGACTCCATTTTCCCACCTCATTATAGAAACTGCCACCTGGAAGCTTTTTTTGAACTTTGACTAACGTTTACTAACGGAAGGACTACCGTGGATATGTTAAGAAACTTAAAGGACCAAAATGGCACGAAAAAAAATTAAGGGACCAAAGTGAACCTGGGGTATAGTTAAGGCACTAAAAGGGATATTTCGCCAAAATACATAGATTGTATAGACTCATAATTCATCCTAGTAAATAAATTGTGAACTTAAAAAGTTCACGGAATGTAATCGTGTAATCTTCAAAAACATGTAGATGTGTGGATTGTAACAAGCAAAATCGAGAAGATAGAAAATCTTCTCTCTTTATTTTGTAAGGGTTAGAATACCCTTTGTATTCTTGTTTAATTCATTTGCCTTTAGAAAGAAAAAAAAAAAGATAGAAAATGAAATTTCAATTAACATAAAATAGGTTTTTCATCAATATGGAGTGGAAGAAAATAACAAGGAAGGGTGATACAAGAAGGACGGTGGCGACGTGGGACATTTATTCAGCTGGAAGCAAAGGTGGCGAGAGATGGAACGAAGGGTTGTCTTCTGTTTATTTTTCAGAATTCCCAGACCATTTCAGAGTTGTTAACATTTTCGAGTTGTTTAATTCTATCGGTAATTTGAAGGAAGTAGTTATCCCCCTAAAAGGAACAAATTTAGGAAAAAGGTTTGGTTTTGCAAGGTTTCATGAAATGGAAGATGATAGGATGTGAGTTTTAAAGTTGGATAACATTATTGTGGATAGGATGTTGGTTTTGCAAGTTTTGATGAAATGGAAGATGATAAGAAGATCCATGCTAACGTTCCTAGATTTTTCAGAATATCGATGGATAATAAAGGCGAGTATGATGCAGGGAGAACAAGGCCTGGTGTGCAGAAAACATCTAATTTGAATAGTTATCTGGGTAGTGGTAAATCGCTAATAGGGAAGAGATTCTTTGCTGATGTGGTTTATGGTAAAGGTGGCTCAGTTTCTTTGCCTAGGAATTGTCCAACACTCCTAAAATTCCAACCAGGTGCAGAGGAATTAGAAAGATTCAGGAAAGCTTTTGTGGGGGGTTGTTATTAACCCGGGCATGTCGTACAATATCCAAACCACTTTTGAGTTTGAGGGTTACTTTTCCATTATAGTTACTCCACTTGGAGCTAAATTGTGTATCTTTGAGGAAAGTGAACCTGGAGAAATCAGAGATTTAATTAGGGAGGCTAAAAATTGGTAGAATCAATGGTTCTCAGAGATTAGGGAGTGGAAAGAAGAAGATGTTGATAAGGAAAGGGTTACGTGGTTGAGGTGTTACGGTATTCCATGCCATGCGTGGAGCTTCGAGTTCTTTGAGTTGTTAGCTAACACGGTGGGTCAATATATATGTGCTAATGAAGATACTCTGACGTGGAAATGCATGGACGTTGCAAGATTTATGGTGAGAACTAATTCTACTATAGTGTTAAACGAGACGTTTAACATTATAATCAATGGAGTTTCATTTTGGATCAAGATGATAGAAGACTCACACGAGCCCTTACGCATTTTGTCTAAGGAAGTTGGTAAGAAGAAGATACCTTCAAATTCTTCATCGGAATCTGTCAGCATTTGAAGGAAATACAATAGAACGACAAAGGAACTTTGGGAGGAGGATTCTGAAACGATTTTTTTTGGAAAATGAGGATGAAGAAAGGAGGTTTATTCTCAAGGATGGAGTAGCAGACACCTTTTACCAGAATAATGATAGTATGGATTTAAATCTGAATGATGATAAAAGAAAAAAGTTGAGTCCCGGGGCACTGTTACATAAGGATATGTCTTTTGATGCAACTTTGGAAACGGCTAGAGTGGCTACAACAGGTTTTACATCCAATCAGGGATCCCTTGGTGCAGAATCTGGTAAGACGAAAGAGAAAAGCATATTTTTGGATTCTTCTTTCAAAGAAGATGGGCCGAAGCCAACAGGGTGCCAGTCTAAAGTTAAGAAAAAGAAGAGAAAGAATTGAGGTGTTTAAAAGATGTTATTGGGCCGATGGGAAAAAAATTATCTAAGCCCAAGAAACGAAAGTTGGGTCTTGTTAAACAAATGGTCTCAATTACTTTGGTTGATTTGATAGAATCGTTTTCCCAACCCTCTTTCTTTGATGTCCTTGATATTAAGAAACATAAGCTAAAAAAAACTCTAAACCATCCCCTCTAAAAGATGTTTGCAATATTTCTTTGAGTGTAGATAGTTTGTCAGTTGGAGTGATTTTGTGTTGTGATTTAACAACAGATTCTGAAGTTCGTCATTGTAATACAAGGTTTTGGGAGAATATCGAATCAAATGAGAGGGGGGGGATTTGGAAAGCCATTTCTAACTTAGGTGTTATAGCAAAAGATAAACAGAAGAACTATTCGAAGAAAATTGCGGAGATGGGGGAGATAGATAAAGCCAGTAGTAAGGGTAGGTTGGTGCTCAAAAAAGGTATTTAATGATTTTAGGATCATTGAACATTAGAGAGGGAGGCAACATCTCGAAGACAAAGAGAATTAATTCGATCATCAATTTAGGTAAAGCTGATATTTTCCTTATTCAAGAATCTAAATTGACTATAGCGGAAGAGGCGATTATTAGTAGTTTCTGGAGAAATCGGGATATAGGGTGGTTGCATAATAGTGCAAAAGTTCAGTACGGAGGAATTATAACTCTTTGGAAGAAGGTATTTTTTATTCCAATCTCTTTTAAAGGGGATGGCTTTCTAGGTGTTTAGATGCTTTGGAAGAATGAAGATTATTTTGTCATCATTATCTACTCTCCGTGTAGTCTGAAGAGCAAGAGGAAGATGTGGAGGGAACTGTTGGAGTTTAAAAAGAGGAAACAAGAAGGCTATTGGAAAGTGGGAGGAGATTTCAACGCGATTACTAATTCATATGAAAGAAATGGTAGTCTTTTAAATGCCAGAGAGTCTGAACAAAGGTATTTTGCTGGTAGATCCTCCTTGTAGTGGTAATACTTATAGCTGGTACAGTGGGGACGATAGGTGTAACGCCCCATTTTAATTTATTTTACTGTCGTATGTTATTTTAATTGTTTGGCATTGTGGAGGGCGTGTGATTGAGAGTGTAGGATGTAGTGTCCTAAGGGGAACCGGTAAAACAGATATGTTGAAATAATAATAAAGTAATGATGAATAATGTGGGGGCATATTTGGTAATAGTGGGATGAGATATATTATCATTATTATGTCAAATATTATTAACATTACTATTATTATTGTGGGTATTATTATTATTATTATTATTATTATTATCAAATATTATTAATATTAAATAAAATCAGAATTTAATTAATAATATGGTTAGTGGGAGGAAAATAAGGAAAAGTGGACCTTAATCAATATTAGGGACAATTTTGGTCATAATCACATTTTCACAAAGAGAGAGTTAGAGAAGGAAGAACAAGAGGAAGAACTAGGGTTTTTGCATCATCAATTTTCGCAGGATTTTTGATCAAAAATTCGAGGTAAGGGGGGAGAATGGATTCATAATGGGTGATAATTGCATGAGAGGGTAGTGAGGAGTCTTTTCCCTCGTAGGAGTTTGTATGCATAAATTCTGTCTTTGTGAATCTGTTGTTGTATGACTGAAATTGTGATGAAAATTGTGTGAATCGATTTATTCTGTCATGATCGGTGTAAATACATTATGTTGTTGCTGCTATGTGAATGTTGGTATTGCAGATCTGGTTTTGTTGCAGGTTTGAGAGAACGATTGTAGATCTGTAGGTGATGATTTTACTAGAATAATGAAATAGGATAGTAAGATGAAATTACAGGTCATAAAATCAATGTAGAAACCAATTTAGAGCAGATCTGGGTGCTAGAAGTGAGACCAAAGTGAGCAGATTCGGACTGGTATGAAAACTAGAAAATTCTGAGTATTCACTGCCCATACGCGTAATAAGCAAGTCATTACGCGTATGGCAAGGCGTTACGTGGGCCTTACGCATATGAAACCCAATTTGACACGGCCCTCTGCTGAAACGCGTAATGGTACGCGTAGGGGAGCAAGGCATTACGCGTAATGAAGGGGTATTACGCATAATGGTACTGAACATGGAAATTTTAGGGGAATCACGTCTCTGCTCATACGCGTAACGCACAGGGCATTACGCGTATGGCAAGCTGGAGAGTGGGCGATAAGCTTAGGTACACGTAGCTGGGAGGCGACCTAGCTAGGCATTACGCGTAAGGCACAAGGCAATACGCGTATGACCAGCGAGAGTGCAGAATTTCAGTGTTTCGCGATTTCTTTCCCGATTTTGAGTCTGATGCAGTTCCTTTTGGTCTGAAAGGTTCGGATGGGTATCAGAACTTGTTGAACCTAAGAATAGTAGGGGAAATAATTAAAATTTGAATTTAGGTGGACTAATTAGACAATTAGCTAATTAAGGCTACGTGAGGTATTTTCCTTCATTGTGTGTGTTATGCTTAATTGATTTGGCATGTGTGGTAATACTATTGTGTATTACGGTGAGTATGTATCTCACGTGTGATCAGGAGGATCGTGAAGATGTATAATTATTATTATACATGTATTTTGTGCATAATCTGTGTCATGTATTTCATGATGTGTCTGGTGGAGACAGCTAGGTGGGAATCCATGATGGGTGCCTAGTATTATCCGGACTCCAATGTGGAGTCGTGATGGAGATAAATCATTGCTCAGTGGGAGTGTAGTGATTTATCCGGATTCTATTAGGAATCGGGTTCGATTGAATGAACCATGGTGTATTGGTACCACATGCATTGTGTCATGTCATTGAGTCGCATTGCATTATTATGTGTTTGGTGAATCATAAATGAAAGTGACAAGTATGTCGTGATGGTGTGTTGTTTATGTGTGAATGTGTGATTACTACTCCTTAACGTGTATTATACACCATTAATTATTGAATGTAGTTCTCACCCCTTTGTTGTTTCTTGTGTCTGTGCTTCTTGGGAAGTACAGATAATTCAGGTACTTGAGTAGTGCATGAAGTGCGTGTTGCCTGATCGAGTCCTAGGTGTCGCTCTGATACATAACACGGGGATTGGGCATTTTCTTTATTTGTTATTATTTCATTTGATTTTGTTATGTATCACTATTCTTTTGAAAGCGTTGTGGACCACGAGTTTATGTGGAGTATTATCATGTAGGCATTGGTGTCGTGACTTTTGAATAAAAATCTATTTTCGTTGTTCAATTTATTTATGAGAAAAGAAGTAATGAAGTAATTGAGACTTCATGTTATGTTTGAATGATGTGACATCCTACTTGTAAGGAAACTCTGATTATTTTCGTATTATTTATATATTTTTCTAAAATGGGAAAATGGGATGTTACTATTGGTATCAGAGCAGGTCGGTCCATCCGGCCAGATGTTGTAATAGAGTTTGTCCTTAGAATAGGAGTAGATTTGTGTGTTCTTCTAACCGTGTTTCGATTATTGAACAGTATGGCAGGGAGGAATGATGTTGCTCTTGCTGCTGCGCTGCAGGCTATGGCACAGGCAGTGCAGAACAACAATTAGATTGTTGGGGATGCGCAGTTCTGTAATTTAGAGAGGTTCTAGAGCAATAAGCCTCTTACATATAAGGGTGGTATTCTTGATCCTTATGCTGCACAGAAATGGCTGAAGGCTATTGAGAAGATCTTCAGGACCATGGGGTGCAATGAGGCTCAGAAGGTACAGTTTGGCACTCATATGCTGGAAGGCGACGCTGAAGCCTGGTGGAATAATAGTCGTCAGAGGTTGAAAGGTGCAGGTACTGATATTACTTGGGCAGTGTTTCAGGCTGAGTTTCTGGAAAAGTATTTTTCGGAAGATGTTCGCAGTGCGAGGGAAATTGAGTTCCTGAAACTGAAACAGGGTAGCATGACTGTTGCTGAATATGCTGCTCGGTTTGAAGAATTGGTGCAGTATTGTGCTCACTACAATATTGATGAGGCTATGAATTCGAAATGCTTGAAGTTTGAGAACGGGCTGCGTCCCAAGATCAAACAGGGCATTGCTTGTCAGAAGATAAGGAATTACCCAGAAATGGTAAGCAGAAGTCGGATTTATGATAATGATAACAAGGCCCGGATTGCTCATTACAAGGTCTTGAGTGACCGGAAGGGTAAGCAGAGGTATGAGAGTACGCATTATACTGCTCCAGCTGACAAAGGAAAACAAAAAGCTGCTGTGGGAAATAAGCCAAAAGAGAGGGGGTGGTTCCCGATACTACCAAGTGTTTCAAATGTGGTGGCATGGGTCACCGTGCTAACAATTGTCCGAATGAGGTGAAGAAGTGCTTCAAGTGTGGATGACCAGGTCATGTTGTGGCAGATTGTAGGACTAATATACCTACCTATTACAACTGTGGCGAACAGGGTCATATCAGTACTCACTGTCAGAAGCCAAAGAAATCTCAGACGAGTGGAAAGGTGTTCGCATTGGTGGGAGCCCAGTCTACCAATGAGGAGCATTCCATCAAAGGTGCTTATTTTATTAATGACATTCCTTCGATTGCTATCATTGATACGGGTGCAACCCACTCGTTCATTTCTGTTGATTGTGTGAAGAAATTATGAATTGTGCCGTCTACTCTAGACCAGATGATGACTATTGAGACTCCATCTATTGGTTCTGTGGTTACTTCTTTAGCATGCTTGAATTGTCCGTTGACTATTTTTGGTAGATAATTCAGAGTGGACTTGATTTGTTTGCCACTCAGTAATCTAGATATCATTTTGGGAATGAACTGGTTGGAATTCAACCGAGTTTACAGTGATTGCTTTAGGAAGAGGTTGTTGTTCCTTACTCCTGAAGAGGAAGCGTTGACTAATTCTTTGTCTACCAAAGAATTGAGAACCTTATTAGAAGAAGAAGCTAAGATGTTTGCTGTGTTTGCCTCGTTATTTGTTGAAGGAAAGACATCAGTTAATGAGTTACCAGTGGTGAGTGAATTTCCTGAAGTGTTTCCGGATGATATTACAGAATTACCTCCAACGAGAGAAGTTGAATTTACTATAGATCTTGTTCCTGGTACCAGACCAATATCTATGGCACCGTACAGAATGTCTGCATCTGAATTGGCATAATTTAAATCTCAGATTAGAGAATTGCTTGATAAGAAGTTTATTAGGCCGAGTGTGTCGCCGTGGAGAGCTCCAGTGTTGTTAGTGAAAAAGAAGGATGGTAGTATGCGTCTGTGCATTGATTACCGTCATTTGAATAAAGTGACCATTAAGAATAAGTATCCAATTCCAAGGATTGATGACTTAATGGATCAGTTGGTGGGGGCTCGTGTTTTCAGCAAAATTGATTTAAGGTCGGGTTACCATCAAATTAGAGTGAAGGAAGATGATATTCAGAAGACTGCGTTCAGAACTCGCTACGGACATTACGAATATGCAGTGATGCCTTTCGAAGTGTCTAATGCGTCGGGTGTGTTTATGGAATATATGAACTGTATCTTTCATTCTTATCTGGATCATTTTATTGTGGTATTCATTGATGATATACTGATTTATTCTAAGTCTGAAGAGGATCATGCAGAACACTTGAGAATTGCATTGCAGGTGTTGAAGAATAACAAATTATTTGCAAAGTTCTCGAAATGTGAATTTTGGTTGAAAACTGTGAGTTTCTTGGGTCATGTTATTTTTGGTGATGGCATAGCAGTGGATCCGTCTAAAGTAAGTGCGGTGCTTCAGTGGGAACCTCCGAAGACAGTAACGGAAATTAGAAGTTTCTTGGGTTTGGCAGGTTATTATCGGAGATTTATCGAAGGGTTTTCTAATTTGGCGTTACCGTTGACTCAGTTAACTAAAAAGAATCAAGTTTTTGTTTGGGATGAGGCGTGTGAGGAAAGTTTTGAAGAGTTGAAAAAGAAATTGACTACATCACCAGTATTAATTCTACCAAGTCCAAGTGAACCTTTCGGTGTATTGTGATGCGTCTAAGATGGGATTAGGCGGAGTGTTAATGCAAGATGACAAGGTGGTGGCATATGCTTCGCGGTAATTGAGGGTGCATGAAAGGATTTATCCTACTCATGATCTTGAATTAGTTACGGTGGTTTTTGTATCAAAAATTTGGAGGCATTATTTGTATGGATCTAGATTTGAAGTATTCAGTGATCACAAGAGCCTGGAGTATTTGTTTGACCAGAAGGAATTAAATATGAGGCAGAGAAGATGGTTAGAGTTCTTAAAAGACTATGATTTTAATTTGAGTTACCATCCGGGAAAAGCTAATGTTGTAGCAGATGCTCTAAGTCGGAAGGCAATTCATATGTCGGCATTAATGGTAAAAGAAATGGAATTATTTGAATAGTTCAAAGACTTGAGTATTGTTTGTGAAACTACACCTGAGAGTGTTAGATTGGGTATGCTTAAAGTGAATAATGACTTTTTGGATGTAATTAAGGAAAATCAGAGACTTTATGTGAAGCTAGTGGACTTGATGCCCGCAGGAGGAGATGATACTGATAGCGATTTTAAAGTGGATAAGGTTGGTGTATTGCGATTCTGGGGCAAGATTTGCGTGCCGGATAATGTGGAATTGAGAAAAGCGATCTTAGAGGAGAGTCACCGGAGTAGCTTGAGTATTCATCCGGGAGCCACGAAAATGTATCATGACTTGAAGAAGTTATTTTGGTGGTCCGGTATGAAGAGAGATGTAGCTCAGTTTGTTTATGCCTGTTTGACATGTCAGAAGTAAAAAGTGGAGCTTCAGAAACCTTCGGGGTTGATGCAACCGTTGGAGATTCCGGAATGGAAGTGGGATAATTTAACTATGGACTTTGTTACTGGTTTTCCGAATACGGCGAGAGGCTTTGATGTTATTTGGGTAGTTGTGGATCGACTTACAAAATCCGCACATTTTATACCAATTAATCTCAGTTTTCCGTTGTCAAAGCTGGCAGAGATTTATATAAGAATAATTGTGAAGCTGCATGGTGTTCTGTCGAGCATAGTGTCGGATAGAGATCAGAGGTTTACTTCAGAATTTTGGAAGAGTTTGCAAGAGGCTTTAGGCTCTAAACTGAAGTTGAGTTCGGCTTATCATCCACAGACCGATGGTCAGTCTGAGAGGACTATTCAGTCGTTAGAGGATTTGTTGAGAGCCTGTGTGTTGGAGAAAGGTGGTGCGTGGGATACTCATTTGCCATTGATTGAGTTCACGTATACCAATAGTTACCATTCTAGTATTGGAATGGCACCTTTCGAAGCATTGTATGGTAGCAGGTGTAGGACGCCTCTGTGTTGGTATGAAACGGGTGAGAATGTTGTGCTTGGGCCGGAGATTATGCAACAGACTACTGAGACAATTCAGATGATCCGTTAGAAGATGAAAGCGTCTCAGAGTAGACAGAAAAGTTATCATAATAATCGAGGAAAGACTTGGAATTCGGCGAAAGTGACCATGTATTCCTGAGAGTCAACCCTGTGACCGGCGTTGGACGTGCATTGAAATCAAAGAGGTTGGATCCTAAATTCATTGGACCGTACCAGATCATGCAAAGAGTGGGTGCAGTTGCTTATAGGGTAGCGTTGTCGCCTGAACTTTCGAACTTGCATGACGTGTTTCATGTGTCGCAGCTTCGGAAGTATGTGCCTGATCTATCTCATGTTATCTAGAGGGATGAAGTGCAGATTCGAGATAATCTTACTATGGAAGCGATGCCGATAAGGATCGCAAGATGAAGCAACTCAGAGGAAAAGAGATTCCCTTGGTGAGAGTAGCTTGGGGAGGAGCTGCTGGAGGAAGTGTGACCTGGGAGTTTGAGAGTAAGATGCGAGAGTCGTATCCGGAATTGTTCGCACCAGGTACATTTTTGAGGTCGAAAATATTTTAAGTGGGGGAGAGTTGTAACGCCCCATTTTAATTTATTTAACTGTCATGTGTTATTTTAATTGTTTGGCATTGTGGAGGGCGTGCGATTAAGAGCGTAGGATGTAGTGTCTTTAGGGGAACCGGTAAAACAGATATGTCGGCATAATAATAAAGTAATGATGAATAATGTGGGGGCATATTTGGTAATAGTAGTATGAGATATATTATCATTATTATGTCAAATATTATTAACATTACTATTATTATTGTGGGTATTATTATTATTATTATTATTATTATTATTATTATTATTATTATTAAATATTATTAATATTAAATAAAATCAGAATTTAATTAATAATATGGTTAGTGGGAGGAAAATAAGGAAAAGTGGACCTTAATCAGGATTAGGGAAAATTTTGGTCATAATCACATTTTCACAAAGAGAGAGTTAGAGAAGGAAGAACAAAAGGAAGAACTAGGGCTTTTGCATCATCAATTTTCGCAGGATTTTTGATCAAAAATTCGAAGTAAGGGGGGAGAATGGGTTCATAATGGGTGATAATTGCATGAGAGGGTAGTGAGGGGTCCTTTCCCTCGTAGGAGTTTGTATGCATAAATTATGTCTTTGTGAATCTGTTGTTGTATGACTGAAATTATGATGAAAATTATGTGAATCGATTTATTTTGTCATGATCGGTGTAAATACATTATGTTGTTGCCGCTATGTGAATGTTGGTATTGCAGATCTGGTTTGGTTGCAGGTTTGAGAGAACGATTGTAGATCTGTAGGTGATGATTTTGCTAGAATAATGAAATAGGATATTAAGATGAAATTACAGGTTTTAAAATCAATGTAGAAACCAATTTAGAGCAGATCAAGGTGCTAGAAGTGAGACCAAAGTGAGCAGATTCAGACTGGTATGAAAACTGGAAAATTCTGAGTATTCACTACCCATACGCGTAATAAGCAAGTCATTACACGTATGGCAAGGCGTTACATGGGCCTTACGCGTATGAAACCCAATTTGACACGGCCCTCTACTGAAGCGTGTAATGGTACACGTAGGGGAGCAAGGCATTACGCGTAATGAAGGGGTATTACGCGTAATGGTACTGAACATGGAAATTTTAGGGGAATCACGTCTCTGCTCATACGCGTAATGCACAAGGCATTACGCGTATGGCAAGCTGCAGAGTGGGCGATACGCTTGAGTACGCGTAGCTGGGAGGCGAGCGAGCTAGGCATTACGCGTAAGGCACAAGGCAATACGCGTATGACCAGCGAGAGTGCAGAATTTCACTATTTAGCAATTTCTTTCCCGATTTCGCGTCTGATGCAGTTCCTTTTGGTATGAGAGGTTGGGATGGGTGTAAGAACTTGTTGAATTTAAGAATAGTAGGGGAAATAATTAAAAATTGAATTTAGGTAGACTAATTAGTCAATTAGCTAATTAAGGCCACATGAGGTATTTTCCTTGATTGTGTGTGTTATGCTGAATTGATTGGGCATGTGTGGTAATATTATTGTGTATTACGGTGAGTATGTATCTCACGTGTGATCAGGAGGATCGTGAAGATGTATAATTGTTATTATACATGTATTTTGTGCATAATCTGTGTCATGTATTTCATGATGTGTCTGGTGGAGACAGCTAGGTGGGAATCCATGATGGGTGTCTAGTATTGTCCGGACTCCAATGTGGAGTCGTAATGGAGATAAATCATTGCTCAGTGGGAGTGTATGTGATCTATCCAGATTCTATTAGGAATCGGATTCGATTGAATGAACTATGGTGTATTGGTACCACATGCATTGTGTCATGTCATTGAGTCGCATTGCATTATTATGTGTTTGGTGAATCATCAATGAAAGTGACAAGTATGTCGTGATTGTGTGTTTTTTATGTGTGAATGTGTGATTACTACTCCTTAACATTATTATACACCGTTAATTATTGAATGTAGTTCTCACCCCTTTGTTGTTTCTTGTGTCTGTGCTTCTTGGGAAGTGCAGATAATCCAGGTACTTGAGTAGTGCATGGAGTGTGTGTTGCCTGATCGAGTCCTAGGAGTCGCTCTGATACGTAACACGGGGATTGGGCATTTTCTTTATTTGTTATTATTTCATTTGATTTTGTTACGTATCACTATTCTTTTGAAAATGTTGTGGACCACGAGTTTATGTGGAGTATTATTATGTAGGCATTGGTGTCGTGACTTTTGAATAAAAATCTATTTCCGTTGTTCAATTTATTTATGAGAAAAGAAGTAATGAAGTAATTGAGACTTCATGTTATGTTTGAATGATGTGACATCCTACTTGTAAGGAAACTCTTATTATTTTCGTATTATTTATAAATTTTTCTAAAATGGGAAAGTGGGGTGTTACAATTGGTATCAGAGCAGGTCGGTCCATCCGGCCAGATGTTGTAATAGAGTCTGTCCTTAGAATAGGAGTAGATTTGTGTGTTCTTCTAACCGTGTTTCGATTATTGAACAGTATGCCAGGGAGGAATGATGTTGATTTTGCTGCTGCGCTGCATGTTATGGCACAGGCAGTACAGAACAACAATCAGATTGCTGGGGATGCGCAGTTCTGTAACTTAGAGAGGTTCCAGAGCAATAATCCTCCTACATATAAGGGTGGTATTCTTGATCCTGATGCTGCACTGAAATGGCTGAAGGCTATTGAGAAGATCTTCAGGACCATGGGGTGCAATGAAGCTCAGAAGGTACAGTTTAGCACTCATATGCTGGAAGGCGAAGCTGAAGCCTGGTGGAATAATAATCGTCAGAGGTTGGAAGGTGCAGGTACTGATATTACTTGGGCAGTGTTTCAGGCTGAGTTTCTGGAAAAGTATTTTCCGGAAGATGTTCGCAGTGCGAGGGAAATTGAGTTTCTGGAACTAAAACAGGGTAGCATGACTGTTGCTGAATATGCTGCTCGGTTTGAAGAATTGGTGCAGTATTGTGCTCACTACAATACTGATGAGGCTATGAATTCGAAACGCTTGAAGTTTGAGAATGGGCTGCGTCCCGAGATCAAACAGGGCATTGCTTATCAGAAGATAAGGAATTACCCAGAACTGGTAAGCAGAAGTCGGATCTATGATAATGATAACAAGGCTCGAATTACTCATTACAAGGCCTTGAGTGACCGAAAAGGTAAGAGAGGTATGGGAGTACGCATTATAGTGCTCCAGCTGACAAAGGAAAACAGAAAGCTGATGTGGGAAAGAAGCCAAAAGAGGGGGGTGGTTCCCGATGCTACCAAGTGTTTCAGATGTGCTGGCACGGGTCACCGTGCTAACAATTGTGCGAATGAGGTGAAGAAGTGCTTCAAGTGTGGATGACCAGGTCATGTTGTGGCAGATTATAGGACTAAAATACCTACCTGTTACAACTGTGGAGAACAGGGTCATATCAGCACTCACTGTCAGAAGCCAAAGAAATCTCAGACGAGTGGAAAGGTGTTCGCGTTGGTGGTAGCCCAGTCTACCAATGAGGAGCATTCCATCAAAGGTACTTGTTTTGTTAATGGCATTCCTTTGATTGCTATCATTGACACGGGTGTAACCCACTTGTTCATTTCTGTTGATTGTGTGAAGAAATTAGGAATTATGTCGTCTACTCTAGACCAGAGGATGACTATTGAGACTCCATCTATTGGTTCTGTGGTTACTTCTTTAGTATGCTTGAATTGTCCGTTGGCTATTTTTGGTAGAGAATTCGGAGTGGATTTGATTTTTTTGCCACTCAGTAATCTAGATATCATTTTGCGAATGAACTGGTTGGAATTCAACCGAGTTTACAGTGATTGCTTTAGGAAGAGGTTGTTGTTCCTTACTCCTGAAGAGGAAGCGTTGACTAATTCTTTGTCTACCAAAGAATTGATAACCTTGTTAGAAGAAAAAGAAAAGATGTTTGTTGTGTTTGCCTCGTTATCTGTTGAAGGCAAGACATCAGTTAATGAGTTACCAGTGGTGAGTGAATTTCCTGAAGTGTTTTCGGATGATATTACTGAATTACCTCCGACGAGAGAAGTTGAATTTACTATTGATCTTGTTCCTGGTACCAGACCTATATCTATGGCGCCGTACAGAATGTCTGCATCGGAATTGGCATAATTGAAATCTCAGATTGGAGAATTGCTTGATAATAAGTTTATTAGGCCGAGTGTGTCTCCGTGGGGGAGCTCTAGTGTTGTTAGTGAAAAAAAAGGATGGTAGTATGCGTCTGTGCATTGATTACCGTCAGTTGAATAAAGTGACCATTAAGAATAAGTATTCACTTCCAAGGATTGATGACTTAATGGATCAGCTGGTGGGGGCTCGTGTTTTCAGCAAAATTGATTTGAGGTCGGGTTACCATCAGATTAGAGTGAAGGAAGATGATATTCAGAAGACTGCGTTCAGAACTCGCTACGGACATTACGAATATGCAGTGATGCCTTTTGAAGTGTCTAATGCGCCGGTTGTGTTTATGGAATATATGAACCGTATCTTTCATTCTTATCTGGATCAATTTATTGTGGTATTCATTAATGATATACTGATTTATTCTAAGTCTGAAGAGGATCATGCAGAACACTTGAGAATTGTATTGCAGGTGTTGAAGAATAAAAAATTATTTGCAAAGTTCTCGAAATGTGAATTTTGCTTGAAAACTGTGAGTTTCTTGGGTCATGTTATTTCTGGTGATGGCGTAGCAGTGGATCCGTCTAAAGTAAGTGCGGTGCTTCAGTGGGAACCTCCAAAGACAGTAACAGAAATTAGAAGTTTCTTTGGTTTGGCAGGTTATTATCGGAGATTTATCGAAGGGTTTTCTAATTTGGCGTTACCATTGACTCAGTTAACTAGAAAGAATCAAGTTTTTGTTTGGGATGCGGAGTGTGAGGAAAGTTTCTAAGAGTTGAAAAAGAAATTGACTACAGCACCAGTATTAATTCTACTAAGTCCAAGTGAACCTTTCGTGGTGTATTGTGATGCGTCTAAGATGGGATTAGGCAGAGTGTTAATGCAAGATGGCAAGGTGGTGGCATATGCTTCGCGGTAATTGAGGATGCATGAAAGGATTTATCCTACTCACGATCTTGAATTAGCTGCGGTGGTGTTTGTATAAAAAATTTGGAGGCATTATTTGTATGGATCGAGATTTGAAGTATTCAGTGATCACAAGAGCCTGAAGTATTTGTTTGATCAGAAGGAATTAAATATGAGGCAGAGAAGATGGTTAGAGTTCTTAAAATACTATGATTTTTATTTGAGTTACCATCCGGGAAAAGCTAATGTTGTAGCAGATGCTCTAAGTCGGAAGGCAATTCATATGTCGACATTAATGGTAAAAGAAATGGAATTAATTGAACAGTTCAGAGACTTGAGTATGGTTTGTGAAACTACACCTGAGAGTGTTAGATTGGGTATGCTTAAAGTGAATAATGACTTTTTGGATGTAATTAAGGAAAATCAGAGACTTGATGTGAAGCTAGTGGACTTGATGCCCGCAGGAGGAGATGATATTGATAGTGGTTTTAAAGTGGATAAGGTTGGTGTATTGCGATTCCGGGGCAGGATTTGCGTGCCGGATAATGTGGAATTGAGAAAAGCGATCTTAGAGGAGAGTCACCGAAGTAGCTTGAGTATTCATCCAGGAGCCACGAAAATGTATCATGAGTTGAAGAAGTTATTTTGGTGGTCCGATATGAAGAGAGATGTAGCTCAGTTTGTTTATGCCTGTTTGACATGTCAGAAGTCAAAAGTGGAGCATCAGAAACCTTTGGGGTTGATGCAACCGTTGGAGATTCCGGAATGGAAGTGGGATAGTATTACTATGGACTTTGTTACTGGTTTGTCGAATACGGCGAGAGGCTTTGGTGTTATTTGGGTAGTTGTGGATCGGCTTACAAAATCCGCACATTTTATACCAATTAATCTCAGTTTTCCGTTGTCAAAGCTGGCAGAGATTTATATAAGAATAATTGTGAAGCTGCATGGTGTTCTGTCGAGCATAGTGTCGGATAGAGATCTGAGGTTTACTTCAGAATTTTGGAAGATTTTTCAAGAGGCTTTAGGCTCTAAACTGAAGTTGAGTTCGGCTTATCATCCACAGACCGATGGTCAGTCTGAGAGGACTATTCAACCATTAGAGGATTTGTTGAGAGCCCGTGTGTTGGAGAAAGGTGGTGCATGGGATACTCATTTGCCATTGATTGAGTTCACATATAATAATAGTTACCATTCTAGTATTGGAATGGCACCTTTCGAAGCTTTGTATGGTAGGAGGTGTAGGACGCCTCTGTGTTGGTATGAAACGGGTGAGAATGTCGTGCTTAGGCCAGAGATTGTGCAAAAGACTACTGAGACAATTCAGATGATCTGTGAGAAGATGAAAGCGTCTCAGAGTAGACAGAAAAGTTATCATAATAATCGGAGGAAAGACTTGGAATTCAGCGAAGGTGACCATGTATTCCTGAGAGTCAACCCTGTGACCGGGGTTGGACGTGCATTGAAATCAAAGAAGTTGGATCCTAAATTCATTGGACCGTACCAGATCTTGCAAAGAGTGGGTGCAGTTGCTTATAGGGTAGCGTTGCCGCCTAAACTTTCGAACTTGCATGACGTGTTTCATGTGTCGCAGCTTCAAAAGTATATGCCTGATTCATCTCATGTTATCCAGAGGGATGAAGTACAGATTCGAGATAATCTTACTGTGGAAGCGATGCCGATAAGGATCGAGGATCGCAAGATGAAGCAACTCAGAGGAAAAGAGATTCCCTTGGTGATAGTAGCTTGGGGAGGAGCTGCTGGAGGAAGTGTGACCTGGGAGTTGGAGAGCAAGATGCGAGAGTCGTATCCGAAATTGTTCGCACCAGGTACATTTTCGAGGACGAAAATATTTTAAGTGGGGGAGAGTTGTAATGCCCCATTTTAATTTATTTAACTGTCGTGTGTTATTTTAATTGTTTGGCATTGTGGAGGGCATGCTATTGAGAGCGTAGGATGTAGTGTCCTTAGGGGAACCGGTAAAACAGATATGTCGGCATAATAATAAAGTAATGATGAATAACGTGGGGGCATATTTGGTAATAGTAGTATGAGATATATTATCATTATTATGTCAAATATTATTAACATTACTATTATTATTGTGGGTATTACTATTATTATTCTTATTATTATTATTATTATCAAATATTATTAATATTAAATAAAATCAGAATTTAATTAATAATATGGTTAGTGGGAGAAAAATAAGGAAAAGTGGACCTTAATTAGGATTAGGGACAATTTTGGTCATAATCACATTTTCACAAAGAGAGAGTTAGAGAAGGAAGAACAAGAGGAAGAACTAGGGCTTTTGCATCATCAATTTTCGCAGGATTTTTGATCAAAAATTTGAGGTAAGGGGGGAGAATAGGTTCATAATGGGTGATAATTGCATGAGAGGGTAGTGAGGGGTCCTTTCCCTCGTAGGAGTTTGTATGCATAAATTCTGTCTTTGTGAATCTGTTGTTGTATGACTGAAATTGTGATGAAAATTGTGTGAATCGATTTATTCTGTCATGGTCTGTGTAAATACATTATGTTGTTGCTGCTATGTGAATGTTGGTATTGCGGATCTGGTTTTGTTGCAGGTTTGAGAGAACGATTGTAGATCTGTAGGTGATGATTTTGGTAGAATAATGAAATATTATAGTAAGATGAAATTATAGGTCTTAAAATCAATGTAAAAACCAATTTAGAGCAGATCTGGATGCTAGAAGTGAGACCAAAGTGAGAAGATTCAGACTGGTATGAAAACTGGAAAATTCTGAGTATTAACTACCCATACGTGTAATAAGCAAGTCATTACGTGTATGGCAAGGCGTGACGTGGGCCTTATGTGTATGAAACCCAATTTGACACGGCCCTCTGCTGAAATGCGTAATGGTACGCGTAGGGGAGCAAGGCATTACGCGTAATTAAGGGGTATTACGCGTAATGGTACTGAACATGGAAATTTTAGGGGAATCACGTCTCTGCTCATACGTGTAACGCACATGGCATTACGCGTATGGCAAGCTATAGAGTTGGCGATACGCTTGGGTACGCGTAGCTGGGAGGCGAGCGAGCTAGGCATTACGCGTAAGGCACAAGGCAATACGCGTATGACCAGCGAGAGTGCAGAATTTCACTGTTTCGCGATTTCTTTCCCGATTTCGCGTCTGATGCTGTTCCTTTTGGTCTGAGAGGTTGGGATGGGTGTCAGAACTTGTTAAACCTAAGAATAGTAGGGGAAATAATTAAAAATTGAATTTATGTGGACTAATTAGACAATTAGATAATTAAGGCCACGTGAGGTATTTTCCTTCATTGTGTGTGTTATGCTGAATTGATTGGGCATGTGTGGTAATACTATTGTGTATTACGGTGAGTATGTATCTCACGTGTGATCAGGAGGATCGTGAAGATGTATAATTGTTATTATACATGTATTTTGTGCATAATATGTGTCATGCATTTCATGATGTGTCTGGTGGAGACAGCTAGGTGGGAATCCATTATGGATGCCTAGTATTGTCCGGACTCCAATGTGGAGTCGTGATGGAGATAAATCATTGCTCAGTGGGAGTGTATGTGATTTATCCGGATTCTATTAGGAATTGGGTTCGATTGAATGAACCATGGTGCATTGGTACCACATGCATTGTGTTATGTCATTGAGTCACATTGCATTATTATGTGTTTGGTGAATCATAAATGAAAGTGACAAGTATGTCGTGATGGTGTGTTGTTTATGTGTGAATGTGTGATTACTACTCCTTAACATGTATTATACACCATTAATTATTGAATGTAGTTCTCACCACTCTGTTGTTTCTTGTGTCTGTGCTTCTTGGGAAGTACAGATAATCTAGGTACTTGAGTAGTGCATGGAGTGCGTGTTGCCTGATCGAGTCCTACGAGTCGCTCTGATACGTAACACGGGGATTGGGCATTTTCTTTATTTGTTATTATTTCATTTGATTTTGTTACGTATCACTATTCTTTTGAAAACGTTGTGGACCACGAGTTTATGTGGAGTATTATTATGTAGGCATTGGTGTCGTGACTTTTGAATAAAAATATATTTCCGTTGTTCAATTTATTTATGAGAAAAGAAGTAATGAAGTAATTGAGACTTCATGTTATGTTTGAATGATGTGACATCCTACTTGTAAGGAAACTCTGATTATTTTCGTATTATTTATATATTTTTCTAAAATGGGAAAATGGGATGTTACTATTGGTATCAGAGCAGGTCGGTCCATCCGGCCAGATGTTGTAATAGAGTCTGTCCTTAGAATAGGAGTAGATTTGTGTGTTCTTCTAACCGTGTTTCGATTATTGTAAGGAAACTTTGATTATTTTCGTATTATTTATATATTTTTCTAAAATGGGAAAGTGGGGTGTTATAATAGGTCTATAAGCAGGATCGACAGATTTCTAGTTTCACAATCTAGCATGGACAAGTGGGGTGTTTTTTGCCAAACTATCGATAATATGGATATTTTGGATCACTGCACAATTTGGTTAAAGGTTAACTCTTTAAGTTGGGGCCCGAAGCCTTTTAAAACAAATGACTATTGGTTCGAGCACGAAGGATATATGAAGTTCATGGAGAATGAATGGAAGGTTTTAAAAGTTGTTAGAACGAGCGGTTATATTATAAAGAAGAAACTCAAATTATTAAAAACCAGCCCGAGGAAGTGGAGTAAAAAGATCTTTGGATGGCATGAATTGAAAGATGAAGAGGGGGTGGATAAAATTAATGAACTGGATAAGGTGTTAATTAGTTACGATAACTCGGAGGTGAAAGATTTGGTGGAAAAGAGAACAACATCCTGCAGAACAATGTGGAAGCACTTGTAAATTAAAGATAACATGTTGATTCAAAAAGCTAGAATAAAGTGGATTAGGGAAGAAGATCTAAACACCATGTTCTTTCATAACATTATCAAGGTTCAAGCAAGGAGAAAGTTCATTGGAGAAGTTGAAATGGATAGGGGAGTTGTGGATAAAGTTGAAGACGTTAAAGAAGCTGTCTGGAAGTATTATGAAAACAAATTTTTAAAATCTGATGGTAGCAGACATGTCCCTGAAGGTATTGATCTCAAGACTCTTCCTATAGAGCATGCCAGGTCCTTGGAAATTCCTTTTATGGAAGACGAAATCAAGCAAGCGGTTTGAAATTGTGACGGATCAAAGAGCCAGGGTCCGGACAATTACAAATTTGTCTTCATTAAATAAAAGCTTTGACCATTCATTTTTTGCTTAGATCAAGAATCCAATAACCATTTACTCCCTCATCCTTTCCCAACAACCCAACAACCTCGTACATGACCACCTTCGTCCCACTCAAATCCACCCCGACAACAACCTCGTACACCCCAAATCACACCCTCTTCAAAATCACAAACACCAATCCATAATCTCATCTCTTCTCCACCGCATTGAATCCCTTGAAGACATACCTATTTCTCTCAAATCCTCCTTTTCAACACATACCCATTTCGATTTTCCAGCTCTTTCTCTCAAAGCTGTCAACTTGCTCCTTCAACTTGATTACATTCGGGTAACCCAACTCTGAATATTTTTCATTTTAATTTAATTTTTTTAGTAATTTCTAGGGTTTTGATATAGTGATTCTGGAGTTGAATTGGTTTTTGTTTTGTGATGTTTATTCTGAAAGTAAAAATTTGAAATTTTGCTTAAGATTGTGATAAAATGATTGTGGATGGGAAAAAGTTGATTAGTAGAGATTTAGTTCAGTTTTTGGACTCTATCAAAGAGGTTGCGGCGAAAAAGCATATACTACATGTTAAAGCGGTAAAGAGTTATAGGTCTGGTCAGAAAATTGAGAGACATCGAAATTCAGATGGTGATGATGAGAAGGAGAAGATGTTGAAGAATTTGAGGGGTAGGGTTGAGAAGATTAGTAAATTGTGTAAGGTTTATCAAGATGATGAAGAATGTTTAGAGAACGAGGATGGCATTCGCGATCATGATCATGATCATGATTATGATCACGATCACGATGATGATTATCATGAGTCCGGAGTAACCGATGTTTTGATTGGTAGAAGGGATAGGAACAAAAACGGGATAATTCAACCTAGAACGAAGAAAAGTGTGAAATTTGCAGAGAATGATAAAGTTTGTGAGGTTTATAGCACGAGAACCGGTGAATCGGATGGTATTTCATCGAATGACGAATAAGGTGAGGTATTGGAGAATGGAAAGTTTGCGGTTGTAGATGTTGTGGACTCTTCTCGAGGTGGTGAAGATGACGAGGACGCGAGTTGGTGGAGGACAGTGGAGGATCGACACATAATAGTGATGACGGAGATTTAGTGAAAGAGAAGCTTCTGTTTTCTCCTCCGTTGCCGCTTAAGATGGAAAACAGAAGTGATTCGAAGAGTAGAGGTGTGAAAATTTTGTCTTGAAATGGCCTAACATGTAAGGCTATGGTTGTGTTTTGATTTGTAATGTTTGATTGTGTTGTAGAATAATTTGATTTGGACTTAGATTGTTTGATAGAGTTCATTTGTGTGTGTCTAATTGATCTTTGGTTCTGTAAAATGAGTATCAGCAATGTTTGAATGTGTGATTCTATGGTGATACCATGTGCTTATGCATCAAAGGTTTTTGAACACAGTCGTCAGATGACACCATTTAGTGTTTTCTTTTTGTATTGCTTCATCCAAGAACCAAGAAGAACTAATATAGTTTCTATTTGCAAGTTAGGAGGGGAGGGAAAATGAGAGTTTTTAGAAAATAAAAATTTAAGAAAATATAGAGATATTTTTACCATATTTTAAAATAATGGTTTTGTATAGAGTGATAAATAATATTCATTTCTATCATGCTTCTTCATAGTCTATATTTATATTTAGTTAACTATTCTTTGTTTAAAGACCTAATGGTCCAAAGAAAAAAAAATTAACCATGACCCTAACAAGTTTGGAGTTTTTTTTTAAAGATCTAATGGTCCAAAGAAGAAAAAACTAACAAGTGACCCTAACAAGTCTGAGGAAGTGGACTCCAATATTATTCTTATCTGAAATAATTTTTGGCTTATTTGTCGAGACAATTGAAAGAATGAAGATCTTATTATTGTTTAAAGTAAGATTATAATTGGCTAGTCAACCGATACAACAATTTTCTTCAAGGCAATTATGATTGAATTTGATGTGTCAATTTTTGAGTCATTTTTCAAATTTCTCGGACCAAGGTTGGAAAAATATGATCATCCTCAATTTCTTGGCTTACTATATCTATCAAAATTTTAGAGTCACTCTCAACAACTAGATTTGTAATTCTCTCATGTCAGACTAGCTTTATCATCCAACATTGCCCACTTCTCATCGGTAAGCACATTACACAAACCAATTTTATGACCAAATTTCCTCTCTCAATTTTTGCTGAGTCTCTAAATAAGCCTTCACTTCTGGCAATGGAAGTAGAGCTCTTGTGTGTACCATCACAATCGAGCTTACTTCAATCTAGATATGGATCTTGATATGGATGATACCAGCAAATATGTTTGTCTAATCTTCGGTATCAACAACCCAACATTTTCCTGCACAAGGTTTCCATTCTCAATCTCCTTTCTATATTCATGATTGTTTATATTGAATTGTCAGGATACTGATGCAGGTGGAGAATATGAGGATTAAGTGATTTAGAGAGGGGTTTGAATAGACCAATCTCCATCAATCATTTTCAATTAAAAAATAAATAAAATAAGCGTATAGTATGGAATTCTAGAGTGAAAATTATGAGATGGGAAGGTTTTTATTCATAGGTGAGAATCTGACCCTATATGGAGAAGAACATGGGGGAATGGAGTGGATCCGACTCGTTACTCATCGTTGCAAACTTGGTCAGCAAGTCAGAGCGGAAGTTTGGAAGCAAGGCATAATTTTGATCAAATTTTAAGTTAGGTTATGTTAACATCATTAATTAATAATTAATTAATTACAACTCACCAACAAATTAATTAATAATAATAATTTATTTATTTATATCACACAGTTATTAAATTAATCAATATTAAATAATTTCCATCATTTCGGATATGTATCAAAGTCCAAAAACCTTTGGCAACATGGTGAGCCTTGTACTTATCAACAGTTCCATCAAGTTTTAGTTTCATTTTCAAAATCCATTTATAACCGATTAGTTTGCAATCAGGAAACAAGTCTACAAAGTGTCAGGTCAAGTTAGATTCTAGAGAATTTATCTCATCGTTAATTGGTTCTTGTCACAAATCTGCATCCAGGGATGACAAGACTTCTTGAAGATTTGTTGGATCTTTTTCTACAATATAAGCTCCATAATTGGGCCCAAAGTCTTTAACAACTCTTACTTTTTTACTTTGTTGAATTTTTGTTTCTACTTCTTTTTTGCTTCTTATCACATGAATGTAGCTCGATTAAGTGCCTCCATTATTTCTCGATTTGAAAGGAATTATGTTTTCATAGAATTCAACATTATTTTATTCTATGATCACTTTAGCATTTAGGTCATAAAACCTATATGGCTTACTGTTTGCTGCATACCCAATGAATACACATTCATAGGCTCTACTAGCGAGTTTAACTCACTATGGATCCAGAGTTCTGGCATAAGCCAGACAACCCCAAGTTCTTAAATAAGACAAGTTTGGTTGTCTTTTCTTTAATACCTCATAAGGAGAGAACTTACTTTTTGACTTGGAAACTCGATTCAGGACATAGCAAATAGTCAACGAATTTTCTTCCCAGCAATGAGGAGCAACACCAGAATTCATCATTATAACACCCATATATATAATCCATACATCAAAGCATAAATTATATATATGAATCCAAGTATTTGGTATTGAAATACAATAAGTTCCTAGATAACACATTATACACATAAATGCCGCTA
The DNA here is from genome assembly GCA_022829125.1 of Lathyrus tuberosus. NCBI lineage: Eukaryota > Viridiplantae > Streptophyta > Magnoliopsida > Fabales > Fabaceae > Lathyrus > Lathyrus tuberosus. The sequence continues at coordinate 4,530,948 of JALAZF010000236.1, read as the reverse complement.
ATACAAAATACCAAAGTCTAAGGCATTACATATACAAGATGTTCCAAAATGATAAAATCTAAGAACTAGATCATAATAATGATCTCAAAATAACAACATAGCGGAAGCTAGCCATCAACATGCAAGGAAAGATCAAACGACCTTGTCCTTACCCTTCTCTGTACTTGAAGCACCTGAAATACATCAACAACGTGGGGTGAGATACATCAAATCTCAGTGGGTTCCTATCTTATAGGTTCTCTCGGATAAATGGTTCGAATAATTCCTAACTCAAGGTCTGGGGTAAGGGAAGGACTCTCGAGTTCACACAATATAACTTTACACTATATGGAAATATGCCACGAGTTCATCAACTCACTAACATCACTAATCGATAACCATCCCAAGGTATTTCCTATTCCCGCCCCCTTCTACGTCTAGAAGGCGATCTGAGTCATAAATCCTTGTAATCTACTTGACATACGAATGGATTCGGGTTCTACGGGCCATTAACCGTTATGAACCGTCACTTCACACGGGCCATTAACCGTCACAAGCATACGCTCCATGGGCGCCATTCGTACAGCACGGGGAATCAAACCTGCCAAGTAGTTGTGCATCCATTTCAGAGGAGTCCGAGACTCTTGAAACTACACTCGAGCCAAACCGGTTACGATTACGTGATTACAACAAATAACACGATTGTATTCGACAATCACAAGGCCATCAGGCCTCAAGGCCTCACTTGCCTTCCAACCCACAAAGGTTAACCAACATGTTCCATACTAGTGTCTCTAAACCTTCTAAATTCTCTTATAATTCATAAGGGGTTTTCCTCACTCTTTCTATTTCTTTTTCCATATTATCATGCATTTTCAATTACAATCATGCTAAACAATAATAGGATAGGCAACCACATCATGTTATAATAATAGAATAGTTTAACACAATTTAAAACACAATTTTCATCATTTCGAACTTTCCCGATTATTTAATCGGTCGGTAAAATCCACATATTTTACTCCCATTGCGTAGAATATTTCCTCGGCTTTACATCGATATAAAGAACAATCAAAACCGATAAGCGAAACCAAAGTTATGAATTTTTCCGTCAAAAGTATAATTTTTCAACTCCCAGGTCGCGCTCAGCGCGCCCTGGTCCGCGCTCAGCGCGTAACTCCCTGCCTCGAGAGGTTCCAAGGATTTGACACCGCGCTCAGCGGGCAACCTGCACGCTCAGCGCACAGCGCGATTCTCCAAAAAAAACTCCTGCGATAACAGAACTTTATCCACCCTCCAAAACCATTTTAGGGCACATTTAGAAGTCAACAGAGGTTCAACATCACATTTATAACAAGGTTTGATCACCACTAACATCAAAACATATCATTTCATAAAAACCCAATTATTCTAAAACCCTAACATTTCAAAATCATCAAATATCATATAGCAACATGAAAACAATCATCCCCACATGATTCTATGAGCATACTAAACATTCATTTCAATTTCTAACCGATTATATCCGTTAAAACATCGATTTCTATGATTTCGACCTAAAACTCATAATACCAAAACACAAGGAAAATGGTTTCTAAACCCACCTCTAGAGATGGTCAAGATGATGAAACTCAAGAAGTTTGGTGAAGCTTGGATGAAGATTGGTGATGATCTTGAAGCTTCTCCTCCAAAACCTTATTTTTCTCTTCTTTCCCTTTCTTCCTCTTTTCTCTCCTCTTTCTATCTTTTTCTTTCTAATCCAAATGAGAGAAATTACATATATATATAGTAAGTATTATTAAAACAATACTACTAATTGTCCAAAAAAAATGTCTCTAGAGTCCAATTAAATAAAATGTCTCCGAACAAATAATATTAATTGGATTAATTCTAAGTACCGAAGTTACTCTAATTATTTTATCAAATAATTTCTCAGAGCAACTGGACTCAGTTGATCACAATGTAATATTATTCGGTGTAATAATTTACGGGGTATTACATCCTCCCCCCTTTAAATAGAATTCGTCCTCGAATTAAAGATTACCTGAAAAGATGCGGGTAAGCATCTCGCATATCCGATTCAAGTTCCCAAGTTGCATCACCCGGATGAATTACATCCCACTGCACCTTAACGAGATGAATCTCCTTGTTCCTTAATATTTTCGTTTTTCTTCCCTCAATGCGGCTCGGTTGAGGTTCAAACGTCATATCTGCTTCTATTCCGATAGTATCCGGTAAAACTGGTTGAAGAGGATCTGGAACAAACCTCCGAAGTTGGGATACATGGAAAACATCGTGCATTTCTGACAGAGAAGGAGGCAAGGCCAATCTATACGCTACTTCACCAATCTTCTCTAAGATCTGATACGGTCCCACGTATCTCGGACTTAACTTCCGTGACTTAAACGGTCCTTTTAGTCTTAATCTCAGAGTAACTTTCATAAACACATGGTCACCTTCTTCAAATTCCAAAGGTCTCCTTCGATTATCCGCATAACTCTTTTGTCGATCTTGTGCTTGCTTAATTTTCTCGCGAATCATTTGAATCTTGTCTGTAGTCTCTTGGATGATTTCGGGTCCTAAGATTCTATCTTCCCCAACTTTCGCCCAACACAAAGGTGTCCTACACTTTCTTCCATACAACGCTTCATATGGAGCCATTCCAATGCTCGCATGGTAACTATTGTTATAAGAGAACTCAATTAATGGTAGAAGTTCTTTCCAATTCCCTTTACTCTCTAACACACAAGCTCTCAACATATCCTCCATTGTTTGTATTGTTCGTTCAGTTTGACCATCCGTCTGTGGATGATTAGACGTGCTCAAACGCAACTCCGTCCCCATAGCTTGTTGCAAAACTTTCCAAAACCTTGAAGTAAACTTCGGATCTCTATCCGACACGATATTAGAGGGGATACCATGCAATTTTACAATTTCCGCAATAAACAACCTCGCAAGATGACTTGCCTTGAAAGTAGTCTTCACGGCCAAGAAATGCGCTGACTTTGTCAACCGATCTACTATTACCTAAATCGAATCATAACCACCTTGCGTACGAGGTAAACCTACTGAAAAATCCATAGAAACACTATCCCATTTCCAAACTGGGATTTCTAATGGTTGTAATAATCCACCCGGTCTTTGATGTTCAATCTTAACTTGTTGGCATACCGCACATTTCGATACAAAGACCGCAACGTCTCATTTCATACCGGACCACCAATAGTCTTTCTTTAAATCGTGATACATCTTTGATGAACCCGGATGTATAGTAAAAGCACCCTTATGCGCTTCTTCCAAAATCTTTCTTTTCAAGGTCGCATCGTTCGGAACACAAACTCTTTGATTAAACATAATCATCCCATCATTAGCATGCACAAAACCCGGTTGACTTAACATCTCTTGCAATTTATCATCCAATAATTGTCCTTGTTGAATTTCAACTCTTAAAGTAGAATTAACATTCAAATTCCCTATGATCACACCATTTGGAGTCCACATAAAATTGAGGTTTAAATCTCTAAATTCCTCCAACAAGGAGTACTCTAACATCATTAACTCGGCCTTCTTCATAACTTTTCTACTCAAGGCATCGGCCACCTTGTTTGCTTTACCTGGATGGTATTTTAAGTCTAGATCATAATCTTTCAAGTACTCCATCCACCTCCTTTGACGCATGTTTAACTCCTTTTGGTCAAAGAGATATCTCAAACTCTTGTGGTCACTAAACAACTCAAAATGCACACCATACAAGTAGTGACGCCACACTTTCAAGGTAAACACCACCGCCGCTAATTCCAAATCATGGGTTGGATAATTCTTCTCGTGGACTTTCAATTGACGAGAAGCATAAGCCACTACGTGACTCTCTTGCATTAACACGCCTCCTAAACCCATCTTGGACGCGTCACAAAACACTTCATAAGATTTGCTAGAATCGGGAATAATCAAAACCGGAGCCGTCGTCAACCTTTCCTTCAAACTCATAAAACTTTGTTCGCATGCTGAATCCCACTCAAAGGAGCAATCCTTTCGAGTAAGCTTCGTCATTGGCAACGCCAATTGTGAAAAGCCTTTGATAAATCTTCGGTAATAACCTGTCAATCCCAAGAAACTTCTAATTTCCGAAACATTCTTCGGTCTCTCCCAATTAATCACAGCTTCAACCTTTGACGGATCCACCGCTACACCACCCTGTGATATAACGTGACCAAGAAAACTAACCTCTGACATCCAGAACTCGCACTTGCTTAACTTGGGAAAAAGTTGCTTCTCCTGTAAGATCGATAAGACGATTCTCAAATGTCCTTCGTGTTCTTGCGGAGTACGGGAATAGATAAGAATGTCATCAATGAAGATCACAACAAATTGATCCAAGTAAGCTTGAAATAACCGATTCATATAATCCATAAAAACAGCTGGAGCATTAGTCACACCGAAAGGCATCACTAAGAATTCGTAATGACCATAACGGGTCCTAAATGCAGTCTTAGGTACATCGGAACTCTTCACTCGGATTTGGTGACAACCCGACCTCAAATCAATCTTTGAGAACACACAGGCTCCTTTCAATTGATCTAATAGGTCGTCTATCCTTGGCAAGGGATACTTGTTATTAATGGTGACTTTATTCAGCTGACGATAGTCAATACACAATCGCATCCCACCGTCCTTCTTCTTTACCAACAAAACAGGGGCTCCCCATGGTGATACGCTAGGTCTAACAAAATGCTTAGCCAAAAGCTCCTCCAATTGTTCCTTCAGTTCTCTCAATTCGAGCGGTGCCATCCGATACGGAGAAACGGATATAGGAGCCGTTCCCGGTACCAGGTCAATGGAAAATTCCACTTCCCTCTCCGGAGGAAGAGAAGTGACATCTTCAGGAAAAACTTCCGAAAACTCGCAAACTACAGGAATGTCCAAAACTTGAAGGTCGCTACTCCCTTCCTTAGTGATAACCAACAGAACCGATTTCTCTTCTTCAAACAAGAAATTTACCATACTAACCGTACCTTCTAGAATAGTTGTTAAGACATCTTTAGGGGTAGCATCAATAGATGGAATGATGATGAGCTTTTCTTCACACCCAATAAACACCGAATTAGCAGAAAGCCAATCCATTCCCAAAACGACATCAACTTTCTTAAGTGGTAAGCAAATAAGATCAATCTGAAAAACTCTACCGTCCACAGACAAAACACAGTTTTTACACATCGACGGTGTCTCGACTATTTCATCCATGGCGGTAGTGACCACCATAGGAGGAGACAAAGGAACGGACCGCAACCCAAGTCGCTTCATACATTGTATCGATACAAAAGAGTGTGTAGCTCCGCAATCAAATAGAACAAAACAAGGAAATCCGTTAACGAAGCACGTACCGGCAATTAAGGAATTGTCACTCTTCTTCTTCCTTGCATCTAAGGTATAAACCCTTCCTTGTGTCTGAGTCCTATTCTGAGGACAATCTCTTTTCAGATGACCCGTCTTCTGACATTGGTAACACTTCACATTGTCTATACCACACCTTCCATAATGCACTCTTCCACAAGTGCGACACACTGGAGGTGTACTCGCCCTTGAATCTTGAACTTTCTTTCCTTTGAAGGCTTGTTGCCTAGGCCTGAACTGTTGGTTGGATCTTCCGCGATCCCCTTGATTCGCTCTACTCGTAACACCTTCCGCGTGGACTTTCTTCAAACTATGTTCAGCTACATAGCATTGTCTCAAAACTTCGGCATAAGTAGTGAACTCCCTCTGAGATACACTATGGGATATTTCAGCTCTAAGTCCAAAAATAAATTGGTCCACCTTCCACCTCTCATCTGGAGCATACATAGCCTGCCTAGAATAAGCAGCCATGTCTTCAAACTTTTCAGCATAACTGGCCACAGTCATACTACCTTGTCTTAGTTGCTGAAAATCAAACTCTTTCTGAGTTCTCAAAGAGCTCGGAAAATACTTCTCCATGAAAACAACCTTGAACTGCTCCCAAACCTTTGGCACTTCCTGAATAACCATTAAAGCCGAGGCACTCTCCCACCATCTCATAGCGGGACCCTTCAATGAGTGAGAGGCGAACAACACTTTGTTCTCCTCGCTGCACTGGACTATCAAGAAAATCCTCTCCATACCAGAAATCCATTCGTGAGCCTTCACGGGATCTAATCCACCATGAAATTCTGGGGGATTCATGCGGATAAAATCCCGGAATTTCCCACCTTCAGCTTCTGGAACAACTACCGTAGGATGCAAACCTCCATTCATTTGTTGCACCATTTGCTGCATGAATAGATTTTGTTGCTGCTGCATCTGTTGCATAAACTGATACAGAGGAGCATTGTCGTCGCCGCCCGGCGAATTCATCCCTTGAGGAGTGGTGCGGGGTCTACCACGAGTGTTTCTACGTCCTTCAGCCATGTTCCTAAAGGTCATACAAATAGGATTAAGTTGATCAGGCTCAATGCCATAAATATAACACTTAAGATCAATGGCGGTATAATGTATATGAAACGGAAAGAAATACTTATACTATTTCATGGCTAGGTCGACGATACGACCTGCTCTGATACCAACTATAACACCCATATATATAATTCATACATCAAAGCATAAATTATATATATGAATCCAAGTATTTGGTATTGAAATACAATAAGTTCCTAGATAACACATTATACACATAAATGCCGCTAATACAAAATACCAAAGTCTAAAGCATTACATATACAAGATGTTCCAAAATGATAAAATCTAAGAACTAGATCATAATAATGATCTCAAAATAACAACATAGCGGAAGCTAGCCATCAACATGCAAGGAAAGATCAAACGACCTTGTCCTTACCCTTCTCTGTACTTGAAGCACCTGAAATACATCAACAACGTGGGGTGAGATACATCAAATCTCAGTGGGTTCCTATCTTATAGGTTCTCTCGAATAAATGGTTCGAATAATTCCTAACTCAAGGTCCGGGGTAAGGGAAGGACTCTCGAGTTCACACAATATAACTTTACACTATATGGAAATATGCCACGAGTTCATCAACTCACTAATATCACTAATCGATAACCATCCCAAGGTATTTCCTATTCCCACCCCCTTCTACGTCTAGAAGGCGATCCGAGTCATAAATCCTTGTAATCTACTTGACATACGAATGGATTCGGGTTCTACGGGCCATTAACCGTTATGAACCGTCACTTCACACGGGCCATTAACCGTCACAAGCATACGCTCCATGGGCGCCATTCGTACAGCACGGGGAATCAAACCTGCCAAGTAGTTGTGCATCCATTTCAGAGGAGTCTGAGACTCTTGAAACTACACTCGAGCCAAACCGGTTACGATTACGTGATTACAACAAATAACACGATTGTATTCGACAATCACAAGGCCATCAGGCCTCAAGGCCTCACTTTCCTTCCAACCCACAAAGGTTAACCAACATGTTCCATACTAGTGTCTCTAAACCTTCTAAATTCTCTTATAATTCATAAGGGGTTTTCCTCACTCTTTCTATTTCTTTTTCCATATTATCATGCATTTTCAATTACAATCATGATAAACAATAATAGGATTGGCAACCACATCATGTTATAATAATAGAATAGTTTAACACAATTTAAAACACAATTTTCATCATTTCGAACTTTCCCGATTATTTAATCGGTCGGTAAAATCCACATATTTTACTCCCATTGCGTAGAATATTTCCTCGGCTTTACATCGATATAAAGAACAATCAAAACCGATAAGCGAAACCAAAGTTATGAATTTTTCCGTCAAAAGTATAATTTTTCAACTCCCAGGTCGCGCTCAGCGCGCCCTGGTCCGCGCTCAGCGCGTAACTCCCTGCCTCGAGAGGTTCCAAGGATTTGACACCGCGCTCAGCGGGCAACCTGCACGCTCAGCGCACAGCGCGATTCTCCAAAAAAAACTCCTGCGATAACAGAACTTTATCCACCCTCCAAAACCATTTTAGGGCACATTTAGAAGTCAACAGAGGTTCAACATCACATTTATAACAAGGTTTGATCACCACTAACATCAAAACATATCATTTCATAAAAACCCAATTATTCTAAAACCCTAACATTTCAAAATCATCAAATATCATATAGCAACATGAAAACAATCATCCCCACATGATTCTATGAGCATACTAAACATTCATTTCAATTTCTAACCGATTCTATCCGTTAAAACATCGATTTCTACGATTTTGACCTAAAACTCATAATACCAAAACACAAGGAAAATGGTTTCTAGCTAAACCCACCTTTAGAGATGGTCAAGATGATGAAACTCAAGAAGTTTGGTGAAGCTTGGATGAAGATTGGTGATGATCTTGAATCTTCTCCTCCAAAACCTTGTTTTTCTCTTCTTTCCCTTTCTTCCTCTTTTCTCTCCTCTTTCTATCTTTTTCTTTCTAATCCAAATGAGAGAAATTACATATATATAGTAAGTATTAGGCAAAATACCCTATTTGGTCCCTTAAGTATACCCTCTGGTTCACTTTGGTCCCTTAATGTTTTTTCGTGCCAATTTGGTCCTTTAATTGTACAAACGTAGCCACGTTAGTCCTTCCGTTAATGGAACGTTAGTGAATTTTAGAAAATAGCCGCCAGCTGGTAGTTTGTGTGCTTAGGTGGATAAGTGATTTCCAAGCTGGCATTTCACAAGTGATACAAAAATAAGTTGAAGAAGAAACGACATTGTAGATGAAGCAAGTGGAAGAAGGAGCTGCGAAGTGGAAGAAGAAGGAGCTGCGAAGACGAAGCAAGTGCGAAGACGAAGCAAGTGCGAAGACGAAGCAAGTGCGAAGACGAAGCAAGTGTGAAGACGAAGCAACTTTGAAGAAGAACGATTCCAGGTAAGTAATCGCTCCATAAACTGTGTTAGAGTTTGTTTCGATTTAGGGTTTAGATAGATTTAGGGATTTCTGTTGATTTAGGATTTTCTGTAGAAATTAGGTTGAAACTAGAAATTATTTCTTTGAAACTAGAAATTATTAAGTTGAAACAATCTTATTGAACCGTGTTAGGTCTAAATGGAAGAGTTTTTGGAGCTTAGTATTCACCATAGTGGTGAATTCGTTGGACCTGAACTTAGTGAGTATGTTGGAGGAACGGTAGTTGAACTGAAAGTGGATAGTGATAGGTGGAGTTTTTTTGAGTTAGTAGGTGTTTTGAAGGACTTAGGTTATACTGACTTTGAAAAGATGTATTACAAGGATCCACAGTTTGGGATGATGGCCCTAGTTGATGACAAAGGGGCTTCAGATATTGCAGACCTTTATAGGGTGCACAGAAGGGTTGACATTTACATTCAACACACTATGTCTCAGCCTGATTATTTTGATGGACCAGTGGAGACACGAGTTGAGGAGCCTGAGATAATTGTAGATGAGGTTCAAGAGTTGCTTAAAAAGTTAACTGAAGAGGTAAATGATACCAATGTTGTTGTGGAGGAAGTAGGTGCAGGGGTGAATGATGCCAATGTTGTTGTGGAGGGAGGAGATGCAGGGGTGAATGGTACCAATGTTGTTGTGGAGAAAGGAGGTGCAGGGGTGAATGATACCAATGTTGTTGTTGAGGAAGTAGGTGCTGGATCAAGAAGGGCTAGTCATGGTAATTTTGGTGAGGTACATGATGAATCTAATTCTGATGATAGTGAGGATGAGATTTTCCATTATGATAGTGCACTTGATATAGAATTTGATGATGAATCTGATGGTTATGATGAAATGGATGAAGATGAACTTGATGATCTCATTGCATTTGGTGGAAGGTGAAAATAAGGAAAGTTGGACTTGGTTCTTGGAGTTGTTGATTGCTGACCTAGGTGGTACTACTGAGTGTCTAACATACACTTTCATTTCAGACCAACAAAAGGTACTTAGTTGTTGCTTTTTACTATTTTGTAAACTCGTTACTTATGTTGCTATTTTCTGTTTTGTAAACTTGTTGATTGTGCTACATTGCTATTGCAGGGGCTGTTACCAGCCATGGATGAGTTGTTGCCCAATGTTGAACAACGCTTTTGTGTTAGACATTTGTATAACAATTTCAGGAAAAGGTTCCCTGGTAAGCTGTTGAAGGAAATTATCTGGAGGGCTGCAAAGTCAACCTATGCTCAAGCTTGGGAAAGAGAGATGAGGAGAATGAGGTTGGCAAATGAAGAAGCATATCTCCATATGATGAAGACACCACCAAGATTTTGGAGTAGATCATATTTCAGGACATCCAATAAGTGTGATGCTGTGTTAAATAACATGTCTGAGTCATTTAACAGTGTCATTGTTGACTCTAGAGGAAAGCCACTTGTGACAATGCTGGAGGAGATCAGGACTTACATTATGGAGAGATGGGCAAACAATAGAATGAGGTTCCAAGATGTAGCTGGTAATGATATTTTGCCCAACATTAGAAAGAAACTTGAGATAACTAGCAATTTTACAAACTTATGGCTAGTCAGGTATTGATGAAAATTTAGTATTGGTCTTTGATTTTCATGAGAATATACAAAGTTATGCCTTATAGTTATTGATGGGCTTCTTGTTATTGTAGAATGGCAGATGAGCATATATTTGAGGTAAGGCATTTGGAAAATCCAGCTGAGACATTCACTGTGAATTTGAAGGACTTCCAATGCTCCTGCAGAAGATGGGATCTAACAGGACTTCCTTGTGTCCATGCAATGGCATCCATGAAGAGTAGGAACTTTAAAGTTGATGACTACATTCCTGAATATTATAGAATATCTACTTACAAGGCAGTGTACAAGCCTGTTCTATACCCTGTGAATGGATCCAATTTGTGGGTCAAGACTCCATATTCAGATGTTCAGCCACCCAAGTATAGGAGGATGCCAGGGAGACCAAAGAAAAGGAGGAATCTTGAGCAAGGGGAGATTGATGGAAGTGAAAAAAAAATGAGAAGAACTGGTTTTGTTGTTAAGTGCTCCAGGTGCAAAAAGGTAGGACATAACAAAATAACCTGCAAGGACATTACCAGTCAGGCCACAGCTAGCAATGTAGCGCCATCTCAGGCCAATGCCAGTCAAGCCACAGCTAGCAATGTAGCACCATCTCAGGCCAATGCCAGTCAAGCCACAGCTAGCAATGTAGCACCATCTCAGGCCAATGCCAGTCAAGCCACAGTTAGCAATGTATCAGCAGCTCACCCAAATTCCAGTCAGGCCACAGTTAGCAATGTAGCAGCAGCTCACACCAATGCCAGTCAATCATCAGTAACACAAGGTTACAAGGCTGTAACCAAGTCTTCAAAAGGAAAGGCTGTATCAGGACAATGCTCAAGGCCACAGAAGCTTGGTGTAAGAAGGCCATTTGTAGCACCAGGACCAACAACAAGATTGTCTGCTTCAAAGAATGTGGTTGGTCCTACAACCAGAAGGACAACCCCAACCAAGAGGATCACACCAAGGAGAAACATCTAGTATTAATTAGGCTTGATTTAGTATGTTGTTTTAAGTGTGATGAACCATTTGGTATTTTGTAATGTTGTTTTAAGTCGTTTTGAAGTCAGTTTGAACATGTCTATGTAACATGTCACTACATTTTGGAACCTCTGTAAAACTATATGTATGTTTTTCTTTGACTAATATCAATCAAACTCAGTTTGTGTTCATCTTTGCCTAATGTAATCATTTTTGCCAATTTGATATATGTTTGACCAAAAAGTCTATCAACCAAATAACATGGTGCTAGAAATTAACATATACCAAACAAAATAACTCATAACATTCATTACATTGTCATCTGTTACAAATTTCAATACATCATCTCTGTCACAAAGATACATAACAGTACATCCTAGATTCACTTCTAAAGCATCCTAAGAAACCATACACATAACATTATAACACACAACATTTTCCACCACCACATCTTGTTCAGTTCAACTTGAATTTCAGTCACAACCTTTCCTAGTTCTTCGTTTCCACACTTCAATTTTTCAAAATCCTTTGATAAGCTTTCCAATCTATTCACCAAAACTTGGTTTGTGTCTTCCACTTTTTCTTCATGGAACCAAATGAAAAAACCACATCCTCTTTGTAATGACCCTTGCAAAATAGATATGGATCAAAATCAGATTTTTACCATAATTTAACTCAAACAACATTTAGGGTTTACCTTATAATTGGGACAACCCCAAAATTTCTTTCCGAAATTCTTCTCTGTGTTTGCCCTGCGAAGCACTGCCTCATCTCCACAAACACACAATGGTACAACTCGCGACGAACTTTGCACACATGAATGTCCACTTTCGGATTTGTTCTCCTTCAAAATAGACTGGCCATGGCTAACCTTCATGTTGAATCAATTCAAGCAATTACCACGATGGAGAAGAACAAAATGAATGGAGAAGAACAAAATGAATGGAACGATGAACAAGAAGAAGACGAATACTAGAGGGATGAAGATGAATGGAGAAGAACAAAAAGAATGGAAGATGAACATAAAGCATACTGAAAACGGTGAAGGATGAAGATGATATAGACATGAACGTGCCAGCTCAGACACCAGATGGACAAAGCAAACGTCTGTCTGTATCCAATGGACGGAAGTGGCTATTTTGCAACGTTTGTACAATTAAAGGACCAAATTGGCACGAAAAAACATTAAGGGACCAAAGTGAACCATGGGGTATACTTAAGGGACCAAATAGGGTATTTTGCCTAAGTATTATTAAAACAATACTACTAATTGTCCAAAAAAAAATGTCTCTAGAGTCCAATTAAATAAAATGTCTCCGAACAAATAATATTAATTGGATTAATTCTAAGTACCGAAGTTACTCTAATTATTTTATCAAATAATTTCTCAGAGCAACCGGACTCAGTTGATCACAATGTAATATTATTCGGTGTAATAATTTACGGGGTATTACAATCATAATTGCAACAACGAGTTCAGTAAGAGTTCTATTCTTTCTTTCTGCTTTACCATTCATTTCAAGAGAGTATGGTGTAGTCATTTCATGTACAATTTTATGTTGTTTATAAAATTCATTAAATAACTCAGAATCGTATTTAGTTCCCCTATCACTGCAAAGTCTCTTAATCTTCTTACTAAATTGATTCTCAATCTCATTCACATACATCTTAATCTTAAACATGTAAAGCGCTTCACTTTTATTCTTCATTAAGTATATTCTTCATTAAGTATACATACATTTAATTAGAATAATCGTTAATAAAAATGGTGAAATAACGTTTACTATTTCTTGTTAAAGTTCTATCTAATTCACATATATCACAGTGTATAAGATCTAGGGGATCAGATTCTTTAATTATTAATTTATGCGAATTCTTAGTTATTTTAGCTTGAATACAATATTCACATTTTTCTAAATGATTGACATTCAATTTTGGAATTAAGCCTAAGTTGATTAGATTAGAGATAGTGCATTTATTAACATGATAGAGGCTAGCATGCCCAACATTAAAATCATACAAAGAGTAAACAGAAGAAGAAATTTTATTCAAATTAACATTCAACTTAAATATGCTATCAGTAGTAGCGTACCATTTCTCAATAAAATTATCATATTCTTAATGATGGTGTACAAATGTTCTAATATACTTACTAAACCCTACCTTATTTAAAAGAAAACCAGAAACAAGAGTCTTCCTAATTTCAAGAATATTAAGAGTCTTTCCAAAGATGACACTCACCTCCACATCTCCAATTTCCGCAACATTAATGTAGATTTACTTAACATCTAACATAACTTATTTTACTTGTTCAATTTCCTTGGAATGAATTTGCATTTAATTTCTTTCCTGTATGCCCGATGATGATTTTTCCCTGCTAGACGTGTTACTCAGAATTTCATTCAAAAAATTTCCATCCACTCTGTCTTTCTTCCCAATGCCATCACTTCTAACTATACCGTTGCATTTAATGTTGTTGTTGTTCTACTTTCTTTTTTTCCTCATCTTCTTATTTTCATTGTTGTTGTTGTTACTACTACTCATTAACAAGCTTCTTATCTCATGAGTTGTTAATGTTGTTTTTTTTGCCTAATACCTCTAGTGAGAGAAGTTGAAATCACTAATGTTGGATTTTTTTGTGATTTTTATAAACTGAACATAGAGTTTATTTAAGTTTTTGTATTTTACATAATTTTTTATATCCATCACTCTTCATATTGTGTAAACTAGAAGCTTCTTAGTATTACAAGCTATTAATCCTTAAAAGTCTTTTTAATTTTTTCTATTGAGTTATTTATTTTATAAACAATGTTGTTTATTAATTTTTTTTAGATATGATAGATGATGCAAAGAGATGTTGGAAGTTTGGATGATGCAATAGATTTTGTAAGCTTGTATTATTTATAGAGACATGATTAACACTTTATTTTATTTTATGATAATTTGTATGTAACATATGATAGTTTGTGACTGTTTTTAATTGAGATTTTGTTTGTGGAGATTATAAGTGGAAATTATTTTAAAATTAAGCTCAAATTGAATAATTTTAAAAACAGAGCCTAATTTAAATCAATTTTTTAAATAATTGATTTTGACGTAAACTATTTTTAGAACTAGTTAAAATAAAATATTTGTTAAAGAAAAAAAAAAGACATTTTTGATATTAAATTGATTTTTTTTATATAACTTGTTTTTTTAAAGAAAATGAAAAATTGATTTTGAAGAAATCATTTTTTTAAATGAATTTTTGTGAGGAACGGTTTGAAACTAAACCGATTCACATGTAAACTGATTTTAAAAAAATATATCAATTTAATAGACTTAGTTTTAAGAATCAAATCAAATCATATATATATGGTTCAATTTAAGTTGGTTTAATAGACTTAGTTTTAAGAATCAAATCAAATCATACAGTTTTAAAATTAAATATCATCCAATCCAAAAATAAAATTACTTGCTGGTGATCAGATCCAATTCATGCGATTTAATTTAAATTGATTTTTTTTAATATTCAAACTACAAATTATATTTTTTTAATAATATTATGAAAATACTAATAAATATTAAGTTTGATATAATATATATCTTATACTACATTAAAAATTAATATTTCAAAATAATAATAATCTTTTATAGTTGAAACAAATGAAATAATAAAAATAAATAAATAAATTAAAACAAACTAATAAATAAAATTTTAAAAAATAAATATCATCTAATAATAAATTAACTCAATATATCGTACTAATAAAAAAAATAAGTATATAAATATATTCATTCGATTTGGTTTGAATCAATTTTAAAAAATCAAACCAAAATCCTATCCAAACCGGACAATTAATTTTTATATAGGTGAACACTTCGGTACCCTTAAATTCAATTGAATACCGGTACCTTCATAAAACATTCTTATTCAATGTCATATCATTTTCTTATATATTTTAATTAATGCTAAAATACAGTTTTACTCCCCCTGTTTGTCAAAATTCACGATTTTGATCCCCCATTTTTTTTTTTAACAGTTTTGGCCCCCCCCCCACCCTCACTGCTCATGTACGGACATATTACTGTTCATCATTTTTTTTGAGCCAAAATTGAAATGGGAGATCAAAACTGTTAAAAAAAAAAAATAAGAAAACCAAAACTGTGAATTTTGACAAACAGGAGGACCAAAACTGTATTTTAGCCTTTAATTAATAATAAATTAGTATTTTAAATTAATTTACACCAAAAATACCGGTACCCAACTGCTCATCATGATACCTAAGAATTTGCCTTTTATAAAATGACTACAGACATATTCAATAACTTTATATTTTATGCAGTTTTCGATAATCGGTTTGCAGTTTTTATTTAGATTAGTTTAGATTTAAACACCCCTAATGCACACCCTACTTTCCGCACAATACTTGAATACTACATAAATTTGACTGGAAATAATGTCAAGTAATGATACAATATATGTTATGGCATCTACATTCAGGTGCATGTTTTATCACTTTACCATCCAGCAAAGCGTTAATGCAGATATTTATATAGTCTGCAATTTCAATTCATAGCAATGGTTGATGACAATGTAGGACTCAAGAGTTCTAAACAAGGTGAAGAGTGCAGTCTTCACAAAACAAACTATGATGAAGCTTGATAGAGATTTCAAGATTTGGAAACAAACACATTATTAAACCAATTGCATATGATAGAAATTTGAGTGACATTTAGAAAACAGGCAATTCAGAAACACGTACACAAATGGAAGGACAAACTAAAAAAGCCCAGTGCATCCATATATCATAAAATAGACCATGAACGCCTAAAATCTCAGTAGCTTCAACATTATCAATCAGCACCTTCTCCCTTTAAAAACATGATAGAAGAGAAGTTGAATAACTAATTAGCATTATGACACATTTTACTGTGGTTCATCGTTGCCTTTAGGTGCAGCTTCTTTGATTTCATCAGCACCGTCATCCTGAAACCCAAACACAATACAAAACCAAATTCAATAAATTGAATACATGATTGGTAAATTAAGAGATGACAAGATACAAAATGAGGTGACATTGACAATACAAAAAAAACCATACCTGCATATCAGAGGTCCAAAGAGTGAGGTTATCACGGAGAAGTTGCATAATCAAAGTGCTATCCTTGTATGACTCCTCTCCCAATGTATCCAACTCAGCAATAGCTTCATCAAAAGCCTAATGAATATAGAAGCAAAAAGGAATGTAATTAGTACACGCCATTTGTTATAGAGAACAGTAGGACATACAGAAATAACATTGAAGTAAAGACAAAAGATTCATATGTAATATAGTAACCAAACCCTACAAGCCATTCATTATAGGGAACAGGTATGACATACAGAAATAACATTGAAGAACAAACAATAGTTTGAATATAGTAACCAAACCCTAACAAGTTTATTTCAACCTACATGAAACTACAATTTTGCTTGAAATTGAATGAAATCAGTAATTATCTCATTCACATACAACATAATAGAATAAGTTACTGCATCCAGCCATAACCTTCATTTCCACACAGCATCAACCAAAAAAGTTAATTGAAGGGTAATTTATTGAAAGAAACAACAACACACATAATCTTCTCCCATTATTCATTTTCTCAAGAATACTAACCTGTTTTGCAAGGCCGCAAGCCCTGTCAGGAGAGTTAAGAATCTCATAGTAAAACACAGAGAAGTTCAGAGCAAGACCAAGCCTGATAGGGTGAGTTGGAGGCAGCTCAGTGTTTGCAATGTCCTACAGGCAAAATCAAATTAAAACATCAGAAACAAACCAAAAAATCCAGAGATAACTTGCATTAGACAGAAACTATAAACGCTTCAAACAAATAAAAACACAAAATCTGCAAAGAGAAATTATCTAAGCCAGTACATGTAAAAAATTGATCATTTCAAATTTGTACTTTAAGCTACCAATACATCTATATCATCATATTCTCAACTCATTTCAAAAATTTCATCATCCTAATATATTAGAAAAAAATCATCCAACCAAGGGCATGCAAGCATCGTTTTCTTAACAACAAGCCATTCATAATACACTCAAAAAATCATCAGGGCCTTGAAATGGAAGAAAAATCCAATTAACAAGTTTTTATTCATCTGAAAAATTAATTAGAGGAAAAATCTTTTTCATTTTTATGAAATATGCTATAACTCAAATCATACAAAACACAAAACTCCGATTCATTTTCCTCACCTCAATCACATAGATCTGAATATGTTATTTACAGCGCAAATTTACAAAAAAAAAAAAAAAAAAAATCATAGCCGGATAAATAAATAAATAATTAATTATTCAAATAAATCAATAATCATTATTTATGCTAAATTTACAAAATAAAATAAACAAAAATATTTAAAAAAATATTGAAGAAAATAGATATAGATCCGTAAAGAGAAAATAGATATAGATCGGAAAGATAAAAAGAGACCTGAGCAGATTTATAAGCAGTGAGAGTGCTTTCAGCGGCATCTTTACGCTCAGCGCCGCTCTTAAACTCAGCAAGATACCTATGATAATCACCTTTCATCTTGAGGTAGAAAACCTTGGAGTCACCTAGCGCAGCAGAAGGGATCAGACGTGAATCAAGAAGTTTGAGAATACCGTTACAGATGTTGGAAAGTTCAGTCTCGATCTTAGATCTGTAATCACGGATGACCGCCACGTGTTCGTCGTTGCCTCTGCTCTCTTCCTTCTGTTCGATGGAGGAGATGATCCTCCACGAAGCGCGTCGTGCTCCGATCACGTTTTTGTAAGCGACTGAGAGGAGGTTCCTTTCCTCGACGGTGAGTTCCTCGCTTTCGACGGCGGCGGTTACTTTTTCCATGAACTCCACCATCTCTTCGTAGCGTTCGGCTTGTTCGGCGAGTTTCGCCATGTAGACGAACTCTTCACGCGGTGTTGGTGCGGTGGCCATCGGAGAATCTGGTTTCGGAATCGTAGAGAGAGAAAGAAGAGATAGAAAGAGAGAGAGATGATACAAAGAGTGGATGTGGATTTGGATGTGGATGTGAATGAGAAGAAGAAATCAAGAAATAGCGGTTTTTTGGTTTTAGTGGACGGTGGGGGTTAACTATTTTTAATTATTTTATTCTTTTTGTAAAAAAAGGAAGACTATTTTTTATTTATTAATTTTATTAATTTAGGAAAACTGAAAGGCTGTGATTGGCTGGCTCGTGCTTTGTTTCTTTTTCTGCCACCCATGACTGTGACGCATTTTTGTGGAGTTGTTTTGACGCGCGATTTTGAATTTCCGATTCTATTTTAACATTTTCATGGACAAAATTAGCCTCTTCTTTATTTTCTTATATTTTCTTATGATTGGTTTTTGCAATTGATTTTAGGTAATAGTGACATACGTTCATGCCCGCGCGTTTAGCCTCATTCTATAAAAGTCTATAAAAAATGGAGCGGAGTTGGACAGACATAGTTAAAAATGTGTGTTTAAAATTTACCTCTATTCCACAAAAAAGTGAGGTGGTAGGAAAAAAATCTGCGAACGCTATACTTTTTAAATTTAAAAATACAAAATTTATGTAAATATTTATGTCTGTAAAAGTCCGCGAAAAAATAAGGCGAGACAGACACATTAGAGGATGAGAATCTAAATTCTTCGTCCGTCCCGGACTAAAATGCAGCAAAAACAAACATACCAACAATTCAGATCCATTTTGTCACCTATAATTTTAACCATGACAATGGTCGTAGCGATTTTAAGCATTATCAATCAAGTTCTTGCTTCTGTAAGAGCTTTGCCTTCATCTTTAAATTGAATTGAGGATAATAATTGATCATTCGACTCATTTTTAATTGGGATTAGGGTCCTTCTCTCGTCTCGCACTAATCGACATAAATTATCATTTTTTAAATGTAACAACAAAAATTAATAATTAAAGTAAATTATTTATTATTTTAAAAATAATTATAATATTTATTTATTAAATGTGTTTTCAAAACATAAAATAATAATTCTAATAAATTTAATATCTTAAAATAAAACTGCCTCAATCTTAAATTTAAGAAATGCAAATAAATGTTAAAAATTATTAAAAATAAAGTTAATAAATTAAATTTAAAGTGGATATGGAGTATTAAATATCACCTTCTAGCCTCTGCATCCATAGTTAAAAATTGATTTTTTTACACCAGCTCTTGCTTGCGATTAAATTGATTTTCGGTCGAATTCAAATTTTATTGTTATGTTTAATTGTTTTTTTTAATAAAATAATTGAATCAATTAATATACACATTGAAAATATGAATAGATAAAAAAAATTATGATGAACCTCATTTCCTTTTCAAAGTTCTTCTCTCTATTTTTCTTTCAAATTCTTAAATAATTTTTTTTTTTCAGCCCCCTCCTGATCGCATTTGCGGGGATCGAACCGTGGTTCTTCCTACTAAATTCAGCGTCAATCACTACTGAACCAACTAACGATTGGTTAACTCTCAAATAAAGTTTTAAATTAAACAAAACGACTGCATGTATTGGGTTAGATGTTACTCCCTCTTATTTCACTTATAAGAAAAGGTTTGTTTTATAAATTCATTGAATAAACAATATATTTGTATAAAATATAGATCATATACATTAGTTATTGAATGAATCTAAAAAATAATTTTTTTATAAATAGGACCAGAGCTAGTATTAAATTATTATCGATAATTAATAATTTTCATATCATAAAATATATAAATGTATATGTTTTTATATAATTAAAATATGACGGTTGACGTTGAAGGAAGGAGTAAAGGATTAGCAGATTTGTGGAAGAATCAAATCAAGTGTAATGTGTTGAACTTCTCCGGAAATTTTGTTAACATGATGGTAGAAGATGCGAGGAATGACTAGTGGAGACTCACTTGCTATTACGGATACCCCAATCAAGGTAGAAGAAGACAAGCACGGATCTTACTACGAGGCATTTGCAACATGCCTAGTGGTCTGTGGTGTATCATTGGTGACTTTAATGACTTGTTATCGCAGGAAGACAAATGGGGTATTCACCCTCACCCTAACTGGCTCTACATAGGTTTTCGGGATGTCGTATAAGAGTATGATCTAACTAACATAATGCTAGAAGGCTACCCTTTTACTTGGCATAAAAGTTATACTTGGAAATATAAACTTGAAGACCGAATTATATGCATTTCTAATTGAGCTCCTAGGTGTCAAACTCAGTAATACTCATTGCCTAGCATTACCAAAAAATTTTACAATTGAAAATCAAGTTAATAGAGAGTTTAGCACTCATGTTTCTTGAACAGCGCTTGTTCCTACTTGTAGAACTTAAGAGTAGGTACAGGAGCGCACATAACAAAGATCTCCTCAGGCTGCCCAATGCTAAGAAAACATAGACTGCAACGAGAATTCGAGAATGAGGTATCTCAATAAGGGCCTTTGGATATTGAAGATCTTGCGAACCTTGGAAGAACTGTGGGAACTTGTCCATACTATGGATCTAGAAGCTTGGTTCAGAAATTTGATCTTGTGGTCCTACCATATCAATCTCTTCTTTCAAAATCACCTCGTGAAGAACTTGGTCTAAATTTGAAATCCAACATTGTTATTGTTCTAGATCGGGCCAGAGGCTGCCCCACTGTCGGGCACGGCCTAACCCATCTCCCCGTCGGGGAGGGCCCAATGAAGGCCCAATTCATCAAACCATATGGGGAGCGCTCACGCATCTTCCCCGCGGTCTCCATGTGCCCCTCACGCGGGGATACGTCATCAGTCAACTACCCACGAGCGAAAAAACATGTCTTTCACCTTCCGAAGTTCACGGGGCAATTGACCCAAGACGAAGACCACATGTTGGTCTTCCCTACGCCACGTAGATCCTGGCAGTTATTTGTATTGGGCCTAATGATCCAACCCAATGCAAATAATCGTTGGCCCACCGTTGGGGGCGCATTATAAATACCTCTAATGTTTTTCTGTACTTGCCTTTGCTCTCGCACTGAAACTTACTTTAGCATCGGAGTGTCTTACAGGTACACCCCCTCCTTTTCTCCACCACTGGCGTACTAGAAGCTCACGACGTGTTGCTGGCTGCTGATCACTTTCTGGTCCGGTGAGATCAGTGGGCCGTCTGTGGGAATCTCTTGCTTCCCCATTCTTTCTTCCACGGAAATCCAAGAACCAAACCATACATCAACTTCCATCAATCAAGGTCAGCCCACGCACTGACGATAATCTCCATGAAACCGCTCTCACCACCTTCACCAACAACGACGATCACGATCCCAACGTGATTGTTCCCGTCGAGGAGGGTGACGTCAGGGATGGGCTCACCGCCTCTCCCACCCCCGACGATGCGGCTTTCAACGCCGCCCAACGCTTTGACAGCCCGATTGTCTTCCAGCCAATCCCTGTGTCGCCCAACGCCGACCTGACCATGGTGGCCCTGTTCGCGGCAATCAAATAGACGAACGTGATGATTTTTCAGCAGAACTAGCGGATCGGGATACTGAAAAAAGAACAACGATCATGTTCTCCCCCATGGAGATATCGTCGCCCGGTTTCTTGAAGCTCGTCCCCGCGACGACGAGAAACCCATCCTTCCTCTCCCCCCGTGGAAACTTTAACACAACGAGTCTCGGAGCCCCTCTCCGCGACAACATGGACGTCGTCCGCGGTTGGAAAAGCCTCAACTCGTGGCCGCCCAGAAACGCCACCACTGTCCTCCCCGAAAAGAGGGATGCTCTCTGGCTCCCAAGAGAAACAAAGTTGACGGGTACGCGGAGAAACCGAGGAGTTCTCCCCGCTGCGGCAAGAGTCCTCGGTACGACCTGTCCCCATCACAGTCACCCACCAGGAGCGATGAGGACATCCCCCGCGGTCCACTCTCTAAGGTTATCAAGGAATATCGCCTGCTCGTCGGGATGGAGAAACCCCCGAGCCTGACTACCTACGATGGCACGACCGACCCGGACGACCACATTGAGAGCATAGATGCGATGCTCGACTACCGAAACGTTTAGGGAGCCGTAAAGTGTAGGATTTCCCCACGACCCTAAGGAAGGGCGCGATGGCGTGCTACAAGTGCCTCGAGCCCGAATCCATCACCTCCTGGAAAGAGCTAAAAAGACAGTTCTCGAGGCACTTCACCGCTTCCTGGCGACATCCGAAGATGGAGGCATCTCTGGAAGCCATCATCCAGGGGAAAGACGAATCTCTCTGGGACTACTTAGAGAGATTCAATCGAGAGGTTGTCCAAGTATCTACCTTGGACAACATGAAGAGATACTTGATCGAGCGAGGACTGCAGCCTCGCAGCGATTTCGCCAAGGAGGTTGGTATCGAAAAGCCTAACACGCTGGACGACCTCCTCCATAAGGCTCAGGCCTACTTCCAATACGAGGAGAAGGAGGTCATCAACAGTGCCCGCGACTCGCGGAACCAGGAGAGTGCCAAAAGCTCTAGGCATGAATACTCTAGTGATCCCTGCCACGACGGGGAGAAAAGAATAGAAGATCGGCCCCCGAGACCCCCTAGAGCATAGGGGGCAGCAAGCTGCTTCACCGAGTACACGCTGCTCACACCTCCTCGCGAGCGCATTCTGGATGAGTGCATCAACTCGGAGTTCCAAATAGGTGGTGTCCGCTTCCCGAAGTCGACACTCCCCAAGCCCAATGTCGACAAGTTCAAGTACTGTCGGTTCCACAAGAGCCACAGACATGTCACGAAAGATTACATTTATCTCAATGATGCCATCGAAATTATGATCATGAAAGGGCATCTGAAGCAATACACCAGGAGGAACGACGCTCTTCGACAGGAAGCTCGCGAGGCGAAGAAAGTCGAGGAGGTGACGCCGCCCTCCGGTGACACGGGGCTACATATCGCTCTGTGCATCTCCCGGCCAGAGGACTTCTACCTCCCTTACAAGGCCGACAGGCCTGTGACCGCTCGTAGCCCATGGGAGGGCTTCCTCGCCGCCATGGTCATATCCGACGGAGGGTTCAACAGGATGTCTGTAGGGTCAGTGAAGTGGAAATTTGACGAGCTGGTCGAGGAAAGCTCCGCGCAGAACACCACTTTTGATAAAACCTAAGGGAGATCAAACCCTATCACTTTCTACCTCGAGGATCTACCGGGTGGCGCCCCCAATTCTAGCATCCCCCTCTTGATCAAAGTGCAGATGGCGAACTTCGACATCTGCCGCATCCTCGTCGACCAGGGGAGCTCAGTTGACATAATTGTCATACCCTAAATTTTTACCCCCCAAGATGTCACCTCATTTGCATCATTGACATAACATTCATCATTACATATATATATATATGTCTTTATGCATCACTAACCCATCACAAGTACAAGATGTGTGTGCTTATTTGTTCCACAGGTTAGGTGATCCCCCAAGGGCTCAAGCAGATAAATTATCAAAGGATGTGCATTATATTCAACATCTAAAATCCCTTATTCATCCTTGAAGATCAAGAGTTTCTCTTCATCAATAATCAAGTGCAAGATTGCATCATGACAAGCTTATTAAGTCTCAATATCCTTAGTGCATCCAAATTAGGGTTTTGACCTAATTTAGTCCTTGAGTTGACTTTTGAAGCAAGACATAATCTCAAACCTTGAGACATGATTCAAAACACTCAAAAACACCTTTGGAGTCCATCCATGATGTTTAAATAGCCCAAGAGTTGGATTTCATAAAGGGTCACAAAGTTCAAAGTTCATATGATACAAAAGTCAACTATGGTCAAAGTCAAGTTTGACTTTTAGAGGTTTTGGTCAAACATGGTCTTTTCAAGTCAAGAACAATGTCAATATGTGATTTGGATCATTTATGATCAAGAAAAATTAAGAAAAGTGAGGTTACTTGTAAAAAGGGCACCATGGAGAACTTAAAATTTTTCTAAGTCATGAAAAACAATGATTTTTGCCCTACTTTGCAAAGGCATAACTTCCAACCCAAGTAACCGTTTTCTTTGATCCAAAGATCAAATTGAAGAGTTTGTTACATACTATAACTTTGTCAATTAGGGTTGATTCCCAAAAAGTGCATAAATTTTAAGATATGAGGCCATGAAGTTAGGGTTTCAATACTTTTTGAACTTTAACACTTGAAAATTTTTTAGACGGAATTTGTCTTGTGTTGGAGCCAACTTTGAGGCTAATTTTAATTATGATCCACAATTATTCAAGACCAAATTCAAACATCAAAGTTGAAGTATGATATACCAGCTTTCCAAAATGATCAAGAACATCAAAATCCCTTACTTGAGCAAGAAGTTATGGATGTTGCAACATGCCTTGATCAAGCTGATTGTCATGACAGATTTGCTAAACCTCAAAATCCACACGGCTTGGATAAGCTTTGCAAGCCTCCAATCTTCACAAGATCAACTCCCAAATGATCATACAAGTATGTGCTCTGCAAAACATAACTGATTTTCAAGACTTCTAGCATTGGCATGTGAAAAAAAATCATTTCAAAAGTCAGAAGTGAGGTTTTGTCCTCTAGCATTAAAGTGCTATAGTGATTTTTTGCAAAAATCCCTCTAATCTGCCCAAGGATGATCAAAGCATCAAGGGGTGGGATGAAACCATGAGGAACCAAGCTCAAAAGATCAGAGTTTAAGCCATGTGAAGAATAACCCATGTGTACCTTGGCTTCCAAGTAATAGGTTCATGACATCACCTATTAGATAATAGCATGCATTATGATCCTTTCAAATTCACAAATATCTGATCAAGTTTCCCTATAAATAGAGGTCACTTTGATCATTTTAAATACACCAAAACATTGCAAGAGCATGTTTTCTCTCCGTCCTCCTCCTTGCTAAAATTCAAAGTACTCAAAGAGTGAAAACTTAGAATTCTAAAATTAGTCCATTTCCACTCAATCAAAGCATCCAAACACTTCACATACATCACGTGTAAGTGATCCAAACACTCAAACTTCATGTGTAACACCAGAATCACCAAGTCATATGCCATTTACTCATCACACATCATAAATGGCAGTTTGAATCGAGCCAAGTAATTCAGAAGGTTTCCATCCATTCTAAGCATTGGAACACCATCCTTAAGGGTCAAGGAAGTTGTCCAGATCATCAAATCACATATGTAACACCTCCAACAGAGAATTCGATTCTCACTTGCAAGGTAAGTTTCTTCAAAACTGAACACTATGATTCATGCATCAAATTTGATCATTTAAGTTACAAATTTGTTTGTTATTATGTCGTGAATGTTTTCCCTATACTAATTGTGTATAAACTATTATGTACAAAATTTCATATTGATTTTTCTAGTTTTAGGATTCATATGTTCATACGTGCTAATTCAAATTTCATTAAATTTAAATAAAATTGGGTATTTCCATTCAATTCCTTGTTAAATTTCTAGCAAGTTTCATGTTTACATCATGTCGTTTCATTAAGTATTGAAGAAGTTCAGAAATTCAAAAATGGATGAAGCTCGTGGAAGAAGACGAGCATGGAGGGAGCCAGTTTTCAAAATAAAAAGAAGATTTGATATATTATTTTATGGTTCCATATTAAAACTTGAATTGGTATTGCGCTCTAGTGGAAACATTAGTATTTGTGTGTGAGCGAGTCCAAGGTCTGGGGTTCGAATCCCCCTCGCCCCAAACCTTTTGTCTTTTATTTTTTTTAAGCATTTTCACTTGAAAACTCACTATTTCATTCACACTGCACGCTTTATTAACAGTTATAGCACATAGCTCAGTTGGTAAACTTTTAAATCCTTCACCCCAAGGGCGCAGGTTCAAACCTTGGGAGGGCCATCCTATTTTTTATCACTTATTTTCTTCAATTTTCTTAAAAACTTCACACATTCATTTCACATAGCAAAATTCATTATTTTTAATTGATTTTTTTGCACATTTCTTGTTCATATATCATATTTTATGAATATATTAAAAAATGTCAAAAATAATTTTTATTTAACACATTTTTTTAGGATAAAAAGTGGTCTATTTTTTAAAGTATTTTCATACTTTTAATGACTTCCTTTGGATTTTTCTCCTAACCTAATTGTACATATATGTCCTTGTAGTCATAGTGCACTTTGTGTAAACCTTGTTCAAAATATTTAACTTGATTTTTTGGACTTATACTCTATCCATACCTTGTTTAGGTATTGTTTTCTTTTGAAAATACATGGGTTATTCTTTTGAAACCCTAGGGTTTTACTTCAAATAATTTCTTTCTACTCTTTTGAAAACCTCATTAATGCTTGACTAGGGCTTCCACTTGAGTTTGGATTCCCTAAAACCCTTGATTCAACCATGGTTGAATGTCTTGCTCAAGAAATTTCTTGTTTAAACTTTCATTAAAGTTTTGATTACCCTTCAGTATTCATCTAATCTTTGATTCATCTTGAATACATATTTGCTTGAATTTCTCTGTAATTGCTTCCATTGCTTAAATCTTTGCTCACATGTTCAAGTATTTCCTTCATAAATTCTTATCATGATGAACATATCTCCTTGTTTGATACACTTATACTTGTTGATATATCATGCTTAATCATTTCATGCTTATGTCATCCTTAATGACTATACTTATTTAAAAGCTCAAATAAACTTACCTTGTTAAGTTTCTCTTTGACATTTATTACACTTCGGCTTAGGTCTGAACTACAATTGCTCTGACTTCCTCTTAAGGATATATAGGCATAAGATTGCAAGATCTTAGCGAGCACAGTAACAAACCTCTTTTAGCTTTTTCCTTTATGTTTATACACAGAAACATTAGGATACCCTTCAACTATAACTTAGTTCAAACATTAGGTTTCCCTTTGTTGAAGCTCCAACTATCTACTTAGCCTCCTCTTAGGCTTTGTACAAGGAGACTTCACAATCAACTTAGCCTCTTATTGGGCTTTGTATAAGAAAAGTTAGACTTCAAACTCAAAACTCTTCAACCAAGAGATGAATTCCCTTTTGGAGTCCTAAAGTCAACACATTGCCCTTTGTGGCTTCAAACCCTTAAACTTCAAGTCAAACCCTAGCCAACCTTTGGCTTCAAATTCAAAACACATCCCCAGTGATGAGACGTGAATCATCTATATGGAAGAGATTTATCTTCTATTCTCCACAACATAAATCAAACATTTCAAACTTTTTTCCATTTAAGTGATGTAAGTGGCACACTTGTTGATTCAATATCCAAGCTGAAGTCATTCTTTTATTATGGTACAAAAATACTTTCTTTCATTTAAGTGATGTAAGTGGCATACTTGTTGATTCTATATCCAAGTCAAGGTCTCTCTCTTAATATGCAAAGACTCAGTTAAAGGAGGATATGGCGTTACTCTGGATTTTACATCCAAGTTTAATGCTTATTCCCTTATTATTTTCTTCCATAAAAATGTTTGTGGTGAATAGATGAGATATCTCCCCTGAGATGACAATTTGTACCTTCTCAAAATCCCAACAAACCCAATTCCACCCATTAGTAGGGGGAACTACGAACGCTCTGATTTCTCAACTTCCTTTTGAGAATATGTAGGCATAAGATTGCGAGATCTTAGCGAGCACAATAATAAACAAAACAATTAGGTTTTTACACCTTTGTCTTAGATAACTTTGCATTACAAAAGCACCAAAAAACATTTCCCATTCATTCCTTTAAAATTAATCAACCAATTCCCAGAACACAGTAAGTAAAACAGCAGTAACACAAATATAAGCAAGTGGTTCCTATAGGATACTATAGATACTTAGGGTGCTAGTACCTTCCCTTTGTATAACCAATCCCGATTCCCAATCTCTCAAGTGCATTATTTTGCATTGCACACACTCACGAGTTTATTCATATTTTTCCCCCTTCCCTACCTTTGGGATAGATTAAAAGTTCACATGTAGAAAGGGCGGGAGTCTATTTCGCGCGGCTACAGAAAAATGGCGACTTCACTGGGGAACTAGGGATTTCACCCTCCCTAAAAGGATTAAGCTTATCTTGCATATATATTTATGATTTTTGCTGTTGATATCACTTACTTGCTGTTTTATTTATCCTACTTGTTTGGGCTCTCTGGTTGATCACTATGAGTGAGACAAATCCTAACCCCGATTTGAGTATATATAAATAAGATAGGGTGTTGATATAATCAAAAGTTACATGTCTGGAGTAATCCTACGCATGACTGACATATGATATAATCACACTCAGTGGAGGCCCTTTTGGAATTACTGATGTCATGCGAGTAGTCGTAATGTCATTACTTTTTCCGACCTAGGAGCCTGCGAAGCTGAGGACCTTTAGTATCCTCTTACCCCCACTTGGCTTTTTAAAATGTAGTGTAGTGATTATCCAGGTGTAGACCTGAGATAGTTGATACACAATATTACACTCAGACGAGTTTTTCTTGAGAATATTATTGATTCCCGAGTAGTCAGTGTGTCAATAATATCCAAAAGATGGACCTATGACTCTGGGAACTATATTAGAACATGTTCTACAGGTACAATAAAGCCCTAGTACATTTTATTTTGGTTTGGTTAGACTCATGATTGCATGCTCGTGACGTCGAACCCTTGAACCCATGTTTGTTATATGTGTGCATCCATACATTCATACATTCATTCAAACATCATTTTCTAAACAAAATTTTGCAAGGAACTTAAAACCTTTATGACAAATATCATAGGTTTTAAACATGGATTTTGGGAAAAGAAATACTAAGAAGTACAACTTCAAGGATCCTGATACAGCAGAATTGAGAAAGTTAGGTTGTATGATTTCTTGTCCAGACAATTTCAGAAGAAGTTATAGAGGACTCTTAGGTGTCCTAAAGACCAATGTTGAAGAAGGAATTCTTGACACCCTTGTACAATTCCATGATCCTCTCAACCACTGTTTCACCTTTCCAGATTATCAAATTACACCCACTTTGGAGGAATATTCATATTGGATTGGTTTGCCAGTACTAAACAAGATTCTTTTCAATGGCTTGGAGGAAATTCCTAAATACACGGTTATTGTAAAGGCCCTTCATTTGGAAACTTCAGACGTAAAAGACAACTTCACTTCCAAGGGAGGAATCAGAGGTTTAACTCCCAAATTCCTAATAGAGAAAGCAACAGAGCAGGCTAAGTCTAATAGTATGAGTGCCTTTGAAGCTATCTTTGCACTACTCATCTATGGTCTTTCCAAATATCAACCACTATGTTGATCTCAATGCCATCCAGATATTTTTGAGAGGTAACCCAGTACCTACCTTACTTGGGGACACTTATCATTCAATCCATCACAGGACTATGAAGGGTAGTGGAACAATTATATGTTGTGCACCTTTGTTGTACAGATTGTTCAAGTCACACTTACCAAGAACTAGACTCTTCACAGAGAATCCAGACAAACTCAAATGGTCTCAGAGACTTATGATTCTCACTCATACTAATATGAATTGGTATGACCCAACTTATGACAAAAGAGTTATCATCGACAGTTGTGGAGAATTCCCTAATGCACCTCTTCTTGGTATACATGGGGGAATTAACTACAACCCCACTCTTGCAAGACGTCAGTTTGGTTACCCCATGAAAGACAGACCTAGCAGTCTTATGGTGTCAGGATTCTTCTATCTCAATGAGGGTGGAAATCCAGATTTGAGAAAAGAAGTTATAAAGGCTTGGCACACTATACATGAAAAAGGCAAGGGTCAGTTAGAAAATAAAGACTATGTTGCTTTTAAACCCTACACTTAGTGGGTCAATGCAAGAGCTTGTGAGCTCAAGATGCCTTATCCTCTTGAGAAACCTTCACAGCCTTTCATTGATTTATCTTCTACCATCCCTATTGAGGAAAGGGAAGAATATCAAGAGCTCTTTGTCACACCCCAAAATTTTTCCTCACTATTCCTAACCTTAACTGGCTTGTGCATCTCATTGTTCTCATATGCATATCCTCCCTTAGGTCATACAATCATACATCATGCATTCACTGACATCAGGGCTTGTTACTTGGAACAGAGGTCATGGCATTCAGGTTTCATTATCTATGCAAGTTTGTTTCCATCAGGGGATCCATTGATCATGAAGTAGGGTTTGAGCTTACAAATATCAGGATCCCTATCCCCAATACTTGGGTCTATTCATTATGTGAGGAAAGATCTCATTAGTTGTTTGCATTATAAGTCATGCCATTGGACACATTTGTTAAAAGTCTGAACTCGAAAATTGAAGTACCTTTTTGGTTCATAGATGAATCTCCCATGCTTGTCCTTACCAATAGTTGGGGTTTCGCTTGGACTTTCTTCACCAGTTAAAAGGAGCCATTTGGTCATTATGGTCTGCATCATACCATCCTTCTTTGGTGTTTTCTACCCAGCTCAATCATTTCTTGACCATTACATGTCTAGGTGTTTAAAGACCCATGTGGTCCTTGATTCATGGTGTATTCGCAATTCACAGTGCATATCATATTCCTAACATGTTGATTCATTGGTCTTTAATTCTTGTTTCATTGAGTGTATTCATTCAAGTGGCACAGGAGCATGAGATCCATGATTCAAATTCGGAAATTTGGCGAAAAAGGGGGTCATTTGTAATTTCAAGTATTATTTTCATTTAAATTGAATAAACCTTTATTATCCATGATTCAAATTCGGAAATTTGGCGGGAAAGGGGTCATTTGTAATTTCAAGTATTATTTTCATTTAAATTGAATAAACCTTTAGTATCCATGATTCATTCAATTCACATCATTCCATACAAGAAATTACAAAAAAAAACAATAATAATAACAATTTTTGAATAATGGTTGACTTTGGTCAACTGTTGACTTTTTTTGGTCAACTTTGATTGAAGTCAACTGACTAAGTTCTACCTATCCTAACCCTATTTCCTATTCTACTTTGTTCACGAGTCGACTTTTGGCTTGAATCTTCAAACTCCACATGTTTCTTGATGTTGTCCATAAGCCAAGGCTTTTCAAATGCAAGTCACTTTGTTGGCTTTGTCTAATCTCTCATTTTGCCAAACAACCTGCATAAACCATTTCAAACTGAAGTCAGTTTCATAATTCCAATTCTAGATCAATACAGTTAAGTGTACGTTCATAAATTGAACCAAAATGAGGTGTGCAGGCATACACAAGGCAAAGTCACCTAGACATCAAAATTGAGAATAACATAGCCATGAAAAAAGATATCCAACTCATCATCAGTAGTGCAAAGAGATAGCAATGCATTCCAGTATAACAACCATCCATAATAGATGCCAATACACAATCCAAGCCAACGCGAGTTACCGTGTTTAACAGAAGCAGCTGAAAGAAATAGCCAAGAAAGTTAAGGCTTGTGAGGGCTTGGTTTGATAAGTTACCACATCATAACTAATTGTAAACTTCACTTCACACTAATATGCGTATTCATAACTATCTCAAGAGACTTATACCAGCTGAATTCTAACTAATTTCATAGCCCTTAACTATCCCATACCATCCTCACTAACTGTTTCTTACTAACAGCTGTAGTGCAGCCTCATTCAAACTAACTTCAAAACCGTTCGAATAACTAAACATAACCACGCATCATCATCATACTAATAGGAACATGATGCAAACTGCAAATATATCTCAAATTCAGGGCATTCATGCAGAGAATATACCTAGATGCTACTCACATTCATGCTATGCATCAAAACCATTCAACATCAAATCAATACACCAACTAATTTCTTAACTAACCTTATAATTAACTTAAAATTGTTTTTTCTGGCTAACATTCAACATAACCAATACTTGAAATCGGCAACTAACTTCAAAAACTCAGAATCATTTCATATCTTAATCACTGATTTCCAAACAGAATTTCCACAGAAAAAAGAAATATTATTAGCTCAGTACATTTCAAGCAGTGCTATAACCGATCATTTACCTCATGGTCTGCTTGATTCTCTCTTGCCTGGGCCTGTCACAGTTGTATTAAAACGAGGAG
Organism: Lathyrus tuberosus; assembly: GCA_022829125.1. Taxonomy (NCBI): domain Eukaryota; kingdom Viridiplantae; phylum Streptophyta; class Magnoliopsida; order Fabales; family Fabaceae; genus Lathyrus; species Lathyrus tuberosus. The sequence goes on along the minus strand of JALAZF010000236.1, from coordinate 4,498,550 downwards.
AATCAAGTGCTCTTGAGCGATCTTTGAACCCGGGATTTGATAGTATAGGTGTTAGAGTTCCTGATTGCAATTTCATTAGGCTCATTGCCCGTGGTTCAGGAACTGCCTTAGCCCTTACCAGTGCGAACCTAAGTGGACAACCAAGTAGTGTTTGCATCAAAGATTTTAAAAAAACTGTGGGAACACTGTGCTTCGGTTTGTGATGGCGGTAGGCTTCCGTCTGGCCGCGCAGGTTCAACTGTTGTGGATCTCAGTACACCACACAAAGACAAGATTCTTAGACCTGGAAGCACGAAGGAAGAGACATTTGCCATATTGGAGAAGCATGGTTTCATTAAGACAGTGTAAACCCAGACATTAGTTGTGGTCCGTATGTAGTTCCACGTTCTAGGCTTATTTTCACTCGCGAAACACTGATCTTCCAACTTGAATCTTGACAATCCAAAAGTCGCAATAACACTAGACCATACGAACATCGCCTGATATACCTATGACCTTCAAGCTTTAAGACGTCATCTCCATACAATCGAGTTGACTGATATGCCAAAAGTGGTTTCTGGTGGTAATGGAGACGAGATGCTCCTGCGAGAATATGGTTGTCCTGCAGCAATTTAACATTCAAATAATAAGGTCACAACACAAAACATCAAGGGCAGTGGATAAACAAGTGGAGTTCACAATGGAACTTTAATTAATTTCATACAACATGACGACATCCTCAGGCTTGGGATCCATTTAACCTGAAAAAGCAGAAGGAAACAATGAATTCGACGATAAGATCAAATCCACCCTTCCATCGCAAATCAAGTGAAAGGGCGAGGCGATGTTTGACACACGTCCTTGACCGAAGCCCTTGCCGATAAGCGCGTGGTCCTGAGGAAACCATCCTCGTTGTGGGATGCGAAACCCCTCAGTGGGGAAAAGATTCCTCAACACGAAGTCTCCTCGATGAGAAGATTCCTTGATACGAAGTCTCCTCGACGAGAGACTTCCTCTTGGCACGCTCGCATCCACGGGGAGAAGGGTCCCCGACAGTGAAGCCCCGTGAGGTGCCTGTGACCTTCATCAGAAACCCCATCCTTTTTTCCAAAACCTTCATGATATTCCCGAAATCTTCATCGGAAACTTCATGATTCCGCTGGGAACTTCATGTAATCGCCGAAAAATTCAAGGGCTCCCTAGGAAAGCCGCCGAAAACTTCACGAGTCTCTCGGAAAACTCATCCGAGAGTCAAGAAATCCCTCGGAAAATTCATAAAACAAATATAATCTGAAGAAGGGCAAAAGACTTACTTATATGAAGAAGAATCTGGACGACAGAGAAAGGGGTTGACGGCGTCTACGACGGCGAACAGACTTTGGGAGAGCAGAGAAAGTTTTGAGAGACTTGGAGAAAATTTTTGAGCTAGAATGAGGGGAAAGTGCAAATGAAACGGACTCCCCCCTATTTATATGCTCTAGCACAGGAAGCGAGGAGTCACATAGGCACTTAAGCACCCCTACTCATAGTCGTCATATGCATTTACTACTCCTGACATGTGCCCCTAGAAGACACCACGCGTGTCCCTTCAAATCCCTTGCCTGCTTGAGGAAATGACGTGCATGATCCCTTCCACTGTCATCGCATCGTCGAGCACAGTGTTGGACCTTTACACCGTCGGGGACGTTTCCCTAGGAGAAGCAGAAAAGAGCCATGACTGCGTGTGACGGGCATGCCATTCCCCCGCGATAAGCGCCTGATCGACTCTGTCATCGAACCCGCTGACGAGCGCACCTAATGGCTCCCGCACATATTCATGTGTGTCGTCCCACGGGCTCAGCGCCTCGGGCATGCTTGACACTCCCCCGAGCAAGTTCCTACGTCCCTCATCGACACTAGAATCGACCCTTAAGTCATTACTCCTCTGCTTCAGAGCAACGACTTAGGGGCTCCTGTTCTGGACTGGGCCAGAGCCTGCCCCACTGTCGGGCATGACCCAACCCATCTCCCCATCGGAGAGGGTCCAATGATGGCCCAATTCATCAACCTAGAACGCCACTTGGTTGCTTCTGAATTTTATATCGTCATTTTGATGTAAAAGCTTACTTGATTTTCCAGGTTAGTGGCTATGGAGAAAAGCTAGCTACATTGGAGAAGATGTCAACACTTAATATAGTAGGGGAACATGGTGAAGATGGGAGCTGTCAGTCTTCTTTCCAGGCATTAGCTGACATGTTTCTTATTGGAACTAATATTGGAGCTAATGTTCTGATAAAGTCATTGCTTCAGTCTTATGCACTGCTTTCATTTCATATAACTAATTAATTAATGTTGATTGGGTTAATTATTGTAGGATTTGAAAAAAAATCAAGATGGTGTAATAAATAGTGGCATGCCATTTGGTGTTCTCATCAATGGGGAAGTCCACTAAATAGTATACTAGGATATTAGGTAGCATGTTTGCAAACTCATATTAGTAGTTTAATTGTATTATGATTAACAAAAACTATTTGTATATTACAGGCTATAATGTTTTTTCATGAGTTCCAATAAGGGTAAAGAAGAATTCAATGAAGTTGTGGACTACTGCTGAATTATATAGTGAAATGAACAAACAAAAAATCCCAAATGTAAGACGCCATGTACTATAAGTGTATGCTTGTTACAATGTTATATTATTCACTTTTGCTCCTTAATACAAATTTATACAGGTTTTTGTTGATTATAGTTTCAAATTAAAATTGAAGTAATAAGTCTTAAATCTGATAAGTTCACAATGATCTGGTGTGAGTTGATAATGCCAGTGAGATTATAATGTTCCATGAGGTCTAATTCTATTATGACAACTAACTAAGTTACTGTCTGTTATTCAATATAATGACACTTATTAAATAGTAATGATTCTTTCACATCACACAAGTTGAAGCTAAAATGAGACAAACATGTCTTAATTTTATTGTTTTGGTACTTGAGGGGCCTATCTCAGGTCAATGTTTTTTGTTAAATTTGATTTTGGTTTAGTTTTGAACCTTTTTCTTGGTTTATAACATTAATAGAGTTGGAATAGAGTTATAATTTATTTTTTATTTTTTTATAATAATGCTAAAAAATTGAGGGTAGAATATTTTTTATAAAATATTTGCAATTTGCGGCGGTTCAAACCGCCATAATTTACCGTCGCAATCAACAATGAATACAAAAATCAAAACGAAATTCCATGACGGTTGGTAACCATCGCAATATTCAGGTTACGTCAGTTCCCTAACCGTCATGAAAAGGAACAACGGTTGGTGTGACAGTTTTGACAACCGTCGTAATACAACCTCGCGACACACATTTTTGGGACGGAGATGCAACCGTCGTAACATTCAATTTGCAACGGTTCTAAACGTCGTAACCTGCCAAAATGAACCGTTGCAATTTTCCAATTTTCTTGTGGTGATTCAAGTTAGAGAAAATGTGGGTTGATGGTATGAAATACTATTATGGTACTCTCAATTTTTCAGTTGTTTAACCAAGATATTATGTTAAGTGTTGAGGATTTAGGTGAAATTCTCAAATTACCGGTGAAGTCCCACATAGATTCAATTTTTCTAATTTTTGGGCTTTCATTTCTGGGCATAATGATTACACTAAAAAAACCATTCCGTATCAATGTTGCTTCTATCTATTGAAACAACAATATGTTCAATTTAAGGCCCATTTGTTTTGGCTTTTTAAAAATGATTTTTATCGTTGTTGTGAAAAACGATACCAGAATAACAAAGTATAATTGATTTCTTGATCACCAAGAAACCCACAAGGGTAGAAAAGAGGGAAACAAGAAGAACATAATGAAATTGGTTATAAATTGCTATTCTTTACTTTCTCTTTGAAAAAAGATTGCAAGTATTACATAATAGCAAATAACCTCTCTCACCATAATTAGGATTTGCACCACACCCCAAAGATGAGAGACTAGCATGATATTTATAAGAAAACTAACATACTAACCTAATGAGCTTTTACACATAGGCCCATTACACAAGCTAACTTATGGAACAAACTAACTTAAACAATTGGGCTTACAACCAAGGACCAATTCGACATGCTAACACTCCTAGCATACTTCGACTACAACATGTGAACAGACTTCAAGGACATGCTAAGATTCTTTCAAATTATCGAATCAAGAAGCTATCATTCGATCATACTAGAGTTCAATCCAATATCTCACAAATCTCCACCTTAGAACAAACTCTATAACATCAAGGGAACAAACTAGCTTTCTTCATGTAGCTTTATCAACTGCATACAGTGGAAGAACTTGCAACTTGGTAATGACTTGGTGATCATATCAGCACCACTATGATCTGTCGAAACCTTCAACACTTGGACTTCTCCATGCTCGATTACCCCTCTGACGAAATCCAACATCGCATCGATGTAATTGGTTCTCTCATGATAGGATGAATTCTTTGCAGGTGTATAACACTTTGACTATCACATTTAACAGTGATACCTTGAAGTTTCAGATCCTTAGTAAAACCTTCAAGCCACAATGCTTCTTTCACAGCTTCAGTGAGGGAGATATATATATCTTCAGTGGTTTATAAGGCAACAACCTTCTGAAGTGTTGCTTTCCAACTAATAGTTGTGCCAAACATAGAGAACACATATCCAGAAGTAAATTTTCCAAAATCCATATAACCTTCATAATCAGAGTCGACATACCCTTCAGTTTCTGCTTTACTATATTAACCATATTCTCCACCATAAATCAGGACTCTGTTCAGAGACCCATTTATGTACCTTATAATCCACTTCAATGCTTGCTAGTGAGCCTTTCCAGGGTTCGCCATGTACCTGCTTATAAGACTTGCTGCATATGCTTTGTCGGGTCCACTATAAACCATAACATACATCAAAGAACCTACTATGTTAGCATATGGCATGTTATTCATATAATCTCTTTAGACCTCAGTATTGGGACACTGATTTGTACTCAGCTTTAATTGAGGGTTTGTCGGAGTTAGAACAGGCTTTAAATTCAACATACCAAACTTGTCGAGAATCTTCTTCAGGTATGCCTCTTGGGATAAGCATAATCTCGACTGCTTTCTATCTCTTTGGATGTCAATCCTAAGAATCATATGCAGCTCCCAAATTCTTCCTCGACATTGTTGCTTGCTATGAAAATATCATCCACATAAAGCAACAAAATAGCAAATGAATTTCCATGAACTTGTCGAATCTCCTATTCCACTATCGAGGAGATTGTTTCAGTCCATATAAAGATCTATTCAGCTTGCACACATAATCTTCCTTTCCCTTTTCTGCACACCCTTCAGGTTGCCTAATCGGGATTGTTTCATCTAGATCTCCATACAAGAAAGCAATATTCACATCCATTTGTTCCAGTTCTAGGTCTAATTGTGCCACTATGGCAAGCAGTATTTGAATGAACATGTGTTTTACAACAGGAGAGAACACATCATTAAAGTTGACACCTTCTTTCTGAGTGAAACCCCTTGCGACCAATCTTGCCTTGTATCTCTTTGATGTCACTCCTTCGATTCCTTCCTTAACTTTGAAAATCCACTTACAACTGACTAATTTGGCTCCAGCATAATTCTGTATCAGTTCCCAGGTGTGTTTATCATGAAGAGACTTCATCTTATCATTCATGGCCTTTACCCATTCAGTCTTATTTCAACTTCTCATAACTTCCTTATAGTTTCTAGGTTCTTCGTCCAGAACCTCACTTGCAGAGATTAAGGCATAAGCTATAAGATTTGCATACCCAAGTATTTGAGGTGACTTGATGACTCTTCTCGACCTATCTCTTGCCAATAGGTAGTCATCGGAAGTTTCCTCAATTTCGACAACAGCTTCTACTTCTTCGACTTCATATGGGTCATGCAATTCAGCATCATTATGCTCCACCTCAACAAAAATCTCTTCTTATTCTAGCTTTTCTTCAGATATCTTCGAACTTTGACAAATGTCATCAGTTTTCTTGAATGCCATCTCAGCCTCCTTGAAAACTACATCTCAACTTGTGATACACCTCATGTGACTTGACTCTAGGCACCATAGCCTATAAGCTTTGACTCCTTCAGGGTATCCAAGGAACATACATTTCAGAGCTTTAGGTTCGACCTTACCTTGCCTAATGTGAGCATAGGCTATGCAGCCAAATACTCTTAGTTTTTCGAGATCTGATGGATGTCCTGACCAAACTTCACCTGGTGTCTTCATATCTAACGCAGTCGAAGGACATCTGTTTATCAGATATGTTGTTGTCGAAACAGCCTCTGCCCAAAACACATTCTTTAACCCATCACTAGTCAACATGCATCTACCTATTTCAAAAATGGTTCGATTAAACCATTCAGCCAAACCTTTTTATTGGGGAGTATCTGCATTATTTCTATGCCTTGCAATACCAGAGACTGCACAAAAACTGTCGAACGCCTTATTCCAAAATTCAAAGGCACTGTCGGTTCTTAACCTCTTGACCTTTTTGCCAGTCAAATTTTCGACCAAAGTCTTCCAACTTTTGAACTTCTCAAAGGTTTCATCCTTAGTCTTCTGGATGAATACCCGTAACTTTCTGGAATAATCATCAACTATAAATAGAAAATACCTTACTCCTGAATGTGATGGATACCTTGCAGGCCCCTAAAGATCAGCATGGATGTAATCAAGGGATACATGTGTTCTTTGTTTGCCTTTGTTGAACTTCACTCTATAAGATTTTCCAAGTACATAGGGTTCACAAAACTTCAGCTTTTCGACTTTGTTTCCACCAAACAGATTTTGTTTCCCTAGTTCGACCAGACCCGTTTCACTGACATGGACAAACCTCATATGCCAAATTTATGTCTTTAGCAAAGGTTTCGTGGATACAACGTCTGTAAAACCACTTTCAGCCTCAAGGGTATACAAGCTTTGTTTCTTCACGCCTCTTAAGACTTCCTTCGACCCCTTCATGACTTTCAGAATACTTTTCTATCCTTTGAAAACATATCCTTTCTTGTCGAATTCACCAAGAGAAATCAAATTTCTCTTCAAATCAGGTACATACATGACTTCAGTCAACAACCTTATTGACTCATCATGGAGCTTGAATCTCACAGATCCAACACCTACAATCTTGCAACCTTTATTATTTCCAAGCAATACAGATCCACCATCTTGATGACATAGTTCTCGAACAAGTCTTTGTTTAGAGTCATGTGCCAAGTGTAACCTGAATCCATAATCCACTATTTACTTGAGTCGTTGCTTGAAACTACAAGAACATCAAATGAGTCGAAATCATCTTGAACAATGGCCGCGTTGCCATTATCCTTACCTCCATGATCTTTCAGGCGTTCATGGCACATTTTTCTTGTATGACCCTAATTCTTACAGTGATAAAATCGAATACTAGATGCATCACCACTATACGACTTCTGTTGACTTTTACCTTTGAAATTCTGGTACAGATGTGTGATGTCTCGTGCAATGTTACAACATCGCAATCTGCTGTATGAACAAGGCAATAATAGTAACAGTAACATTAAATCAACACAAGGATTGTTCACCCAGTTCGGTTCAACAACCTACATCTGGGGGCATACCAAGCCAGGAAGGAAGTCCACTATTAGTAGTATCAAATTACAGACTCAACAGACCAGTTGACAATCTACGTAATTCAATCACTACCCAATGACCCTTCTACCTAAGTCCTCCCTAGGTAAGAGACTCCATCTCACTCCCAATCATCGCAATGATGTCTAGCAGTCAACAACTCCGCCACTGCATCAGCAACTTGTTTACCAACAACTTTTCTAACACAGAAAACTAGAAGACACACTTCCATGACTCACATTAGAGCTGCTTAACAGCTTCCTCCAAGAACAATACAGTACTCATTACCTACAGGTTTCTGAGTAATAACACAGTGACCATCTCACAACCCGAGTGGTTCACTTAGACAAAGCCCTAATGTTCTACATCTTGGACCCGTCAATCTTCTAGGTTACAAGCTATCTATTTATAACTTTTTCCCAACTGGATTTGGGCCTTCAAATCACAACAAATCTTCTGTACCAAATCTGCAAAAGATTCTGCTACTAAATAGATCTTCAATTAAATCTTCAATCAAATCTTCATATTTTAAATACTCAATCTTTACTAGATTTTATCTTTAATCTTCTGCACCTTTAAATCAGCTCCACATAATATTTCCAGGATATTATGTATCTTTTAAATCTTCACTTTTTAATTCAACTGCAAGATCTTCTCCACACAAATAGGAACAATTCTCCATGTCTATTTGCACAAAAATAGTAACAAACTATTCTCCACAAGATATGCAGAATTAATTATATCAGAATAAATCTTCTCCAATAAATTCGCCTGCAATCTATCTCTCAGCAGAAAATCTCACTAACAACAAAACATCCTAACACGCGCAGCCCTAAAACATCACAAACTGATGTTCTGATGTTCTGGTATAGTGATGTCAAGACATCACTTATAACATCAGCATACAAAACTTCCAACCCTGCAACAACTAATGATAAGAACCAATGTTATGACATCGGACATATGACATCACCATTGTTCAACTCTGTTTTACCAAAATTCCAGCCAACACAAGAACTAACAATCTCCCCCTTTGGCTAATTTTGGCTAAAACAAACTCTACCATCATCAGAGAACCCAGCATCACCTCTTCAACAAGCTGCACAAACTCACTAACCAGCAGCAACAAAAACCAACAAGCTGCATAAACCCACTTTCACATCAGCATAGGGCAAACTCCCCCTCAAACCAAGAACCAGCTCACAGCTGTTCATACACTCTCCCCCTTTTTAGCCACAAATTGGCAAAGGAAGCCCACACAGAACCAGACCCAAGTAGTGCTCACCCAAAAACGAACAAACGCCATAAGACTTATGAAACAAGAACACTCACTGGCTGAAGGAGCAAAGAATAACCTCCATAAATAGCTGACCAGTTACTTTGGAATTAACGAGCCTTGAATAGTCAAAGTTCTTGGTCATAGAAACGCTATTTTAGGAACTAAAAACTCCATCCAAATTCAATGTCTACCATCAACCTAATGTCATAACATGTTATCTGACATTATATCCTCATAAGATTCAACCAATCTCGATCAGCATGCAATCTTCACAATATATGCACCTTTGCAGCAAGATCCATAGACAAGCACTCCCCCTGTCATGGTTAACTAATGCTCTAGACCAAGATGAACATTTGAGCACACTTGCTGAGCACATGCATTTTGGTACCATTGTCCCTTTCTCCAAAGGCAGTCATTCCCTATCATACTCTTCATCTTCAGACTTCCAATCAATCAAGGCCTGATCTACTTCAGTCTTCTCTACATTCTCCATCCAAGGCAGACCTTCTACTTCATCATTCTCCCGTATGACTATGTAGACGCTCCTTAGGCATAATGTAGGCACCCAACTCCTGAACCAGAGCATAACCATCCTTCACCAAGGATATTCAACCAGATAATGTCCTAACACAAGTTAGAACATCTGCCACACACCAAGATATCATCACCATGATTCTTGATATGCTCCACCAACTGGACTTACTATTGCATAGTAATCCAAAGAACTAGAGAATTAACCTCTCATCCACCTTCAAGAAGAATAATCTCATTGAGTCTTCAACTCATCACCCTTCTGCCCAAGAGTAACTTGTTCCAAGACAATCCTCAATAATAACCAGCTGCCACACTCTGATTATCTTGATTCTTCGAATCCACTTCTGAGATCAACCAAATGCCACAGTTTGATCACCTCATTCATGAATCCTCATATGAAAACAACCAAATGCCACATTTTGACCTTTTTCATGTTTTTCAGAACTCTCACAAAGATATCTTGATCCACCAAGGAAACTTGATCTTCAAGTCACATGTTCCACTTGCTCAAAAGCAAACACACTTAGACTCCCTAAGCCATGGTCATGTAGCATCTTCTCCTTCCTGCAGCTCCCGCAAACTGCCATAAGAACGATCTTTTTGAAGCATCCTATTGTTTATTCCTGTAGATCACCCTATCATTAGCTGATGTGCCACATCACCAGCTGAGACTCCTGATGTTAAGCTAGATGTCAGAACATTATGTCATCCAACTGTTGAATTCAGCTCTACCTTCTGCCACTCAGAAGAACCTCCTCCCTTTGCAGAAATAGATTTCCATGCTCTCATAGACTTGATTCAACAATCAAGTTTAAGTAGACAACCTCCATCCTACTTAGAAACTCCAAAGACTTCAAACCTACCACATCTGAATCTTCAGAAAATAAGTAGTCCAAGACTACCCCATAGCAATACTAAAGAAAGTCACTTCCCTTAGTAGAGCCGTCAGTAGAAAGCCAGAGATAACTGCCACTTATCCTCGACCTTCACAACCAGAGCAAACACCATGCTCCAAACCACTTAGATCAGAAATAAACTGATCCAAGCTGTAACCATCCAGATTATGATGTCTTCATAGTCTTCCATCTTCATCTTCAACAGCACCACCATCTGGACAAGTCATTCACAATACTTTCTAGGAACAAATGCTAAGCAATAATCCCAGGTCAATGCCTAGGCGACTTGTGAGCGAATGTAGAACCCCTCCCATGATTCTCCAAACCTCTGATGAAAAGATGTTAAAACAATAGACAGAACATCCTTAATCTTGTCTTTCAAGGATAATCAATTAAATACTTGTGAATTTCACAAATAGCAATTGAACCCTGTGGTTTAACCCTTCTTCAGATTCCAGCATCTTCTGAATCTTCTTCATGACAGACCATTATGACAACCATTCATACCACAAAAGTCTTCCAGGTTAGGTCAGTGTCTTGATCTTTTACTCCACCCTGAGCAAAGAACTGAAATGATGTTTCCACATCAGTTCTGACATCAGTCTAAATCACATTAAACATCTCCTATGGATTTGGAGACTACAACCATATCTCTTGTAGGGAACACACGAGAACATATCAATATCTGATCAACTTCCAAGATCAGACTTGCATAACACACTCTTCCAGAAGCTTCTTCTTATAAGCACACGGCTCAGACCTCTTGTCTACCTTAAGAGTGATAACTGCCATCTTTCTGCATAAACATACCATAGACAATTTGCTACTTCCAATCCTTCAAGCCACAAAATTGAAACACCGATTGACCACAGGCTGATTCACACTGCTACTGCACACAAACTCTTGGATGCATTTTCCCTTTTCTCCAACCATCTCCAACTAAAATGCATAAACTGCTAATGTGTAGCGCGATGTCGAGATATTAGAATTGACATATTAAGCTCAACTTCTTTCTTGATGAAACTTCCTCCTCATTAGGTCACCACAACTAAGCTTAAGAGATAACTTATCAAGATCTTCACTCCCGCATGAAAGATTTGACAGTGATACTCTTTTGCTTTGGCTCTACCCTCTTCTTTCACCATCAAGAAAAATGATAAAGAAGGAATCACTGTTCTGGACAGATTGGTCTTCAATGCCTGATTTGAAATATATTCTTCTTCAAAAAAACTGAAACTTTCATGTCATACAGTCTTTAATAAGATCCATTCACCTTTTGATCACTTCTTTCCCAAAACAAAGATATGAGATAATCCTCAAGTATCTTTGGCATTTCTAACCAAGCGGTTGAAGCTGTCTTCCATAACCTACAACATCATAGAATATCCTGCTGAGGAGACTAAACCCTAATGTCTTTCCAAGAGAATACCTTTCAAGAACCAACCAGGGTTACATCAGATACCATGCAGCGGAACACACAACAACTCCTCAACAACCTTCAGGCACTACTCAAAAATCCTTGCACACCATCACCATAAACCAAGTGCCAATAAATCAAACTCACAACAGCAGTTCTCCTGATAACAACAGACAGGTCCAATACATACCCTGTCATGAATAGTCTATCCTTCACTACAATGGATCATACAACCAACTATATGACTGACCAAGTCCATAACTCAGTAAAACTATCTTCCTTGCTCATGAACCAGAAAGTATCTTCCCTAGATCTCATCCAGAAATAGACAGGATGCCTGCTCTGATACCAATTGAAATTCTGGTACAGATGTGTGATGTCTCGTGCAATGTCACAACATCGCAATCTGCTGTATGAACAAGGCAATAATAGTAACAGTAACAGTAAATCAACACAAGGATTGTTCACCCAGTTTGGTTCAACAACCTACATCTGGGGGCATACCAAGCCAGGAAGGAAGTCCACTATTAGTAGTATCAAATTACAGACTCAACAGACCAGTTGACAATCTACCTAATTCAATCACTACCCAATGACCCTTCTACCTAAGTCCTCCCTAGGTAAGAGACTCCATCTCACTCCCAATCATCGCAATGATGTCTAGCAGTCAACAACTCCGCCACTGCATCGACAACTTATTTACCAACAACTTTTGTAACACAGAAAACTAGAAGACACACTTCCATGACTCACATTGGAGTTGCTTAACAGCTTCCTCCAAGAACAATACAGTACTCATTACCTACAGGTTTCTGAGTAATAACACAGTGACCATCTCACAACCCGAGTGGTTCACTTAGACAAAGCCATAATGTTCTACATCTTGGACCCGTCAATCTTCTAGGTTACAAGCATTCTATTTATAACTTTTTTCCCAACTGGATTTGGGCCTTCAAATCACAACAAATCTTCTGTACCAAATCTGCAAAAGATTCTGCTACTAAATAGATCTTCAATTAAATCTTCAATCAAATCTTCATATTTTAAATACTCAATCTTTACTAGATTTTATCTTTAATCTTCCGCACCTTTAAATCAGCTCCACATAATATTTCCAGGATATTATGTATCTTTTAAATCTTCACTTTTTAATTCAACTGCAAGATCTTCTCCACACAAATAGGAACAATTCTCCATGTCTATTTGCACAAAAATAGTAACAAACTATTCTCCATAAGATATGCAGAATTAATTATATCAGAATAAATCTTCTCCAATAAATTCGCCTGCAATCTATCTCTCAGCAGAAAATCTCACTAACAACAAAACATCCTAACACGCGCAGCCCTAAAACATCACAAACTGATGTTCTGATGTTCTGGTATACTGATGTCAAGACATCACTTATAACATCAGCATACAAAACTTCCAACCCTGCAACAACTAATGATAAGAACCAATGTTATGACATCAGACATATGACATCACCATTGTTCAACTTTGTTTTACCAAAATTCCAGCCAACACAAGAACTAACAACCTTTTTTCTTGTCAAACTTGCCATCTCTCTTTGTGAATTTTGCCTTAACCGATAGGCCTTCACCAGTCGAAGATGGCCTGTGTTCCTTTCGTTCGTTCAAATCCTTAGAATACAAGGCTGATTTAACTTCTTCAAAGGTCAGAGACTCTCTTCCATACAAGAGAGTTTCTTTAGGGTGAGCATGTGGTCTGGGTAAATCACACAACATCAACAACGCTTGATCTTCATCCTCAATCTTAACATCGATAATTTCAAGATCAAGAATCAGCTTGTTAAACATATCCAACTTCTTAGCCAGAACTTTGTCTTCGTTCATCTTGAATGAATATAGAGCTTGCTTCAGGTAGAGGCGATTGACCAACGATTTGGTCATGTACAAACTTTCGAGTTTCACCCATAACCCAGACATCATCGTCTATTTCAAAACCTATCGAAGAATCTTATCACCAAGGCTTAATAAGATGGTGTTATGGGTTTTCTCGACCATATTCGTTTTTTCTTTGTCCGTTAACGCAACATCCATGGTTGCGACTCCCTTCAACGCTTCTAAACAGCACTGCTGAACCAGTAGGTGTTTCATCTTCAAGCGCCATAGACCGAAATCGTTCACTCTGGTGAAATTTTCAATCTAATACTTTGTTAACGACATCTTCTCCACGCTCACCGCACCAATTTGTTGTGAAAAACGATACTGGAATAACAAAGTATAATCGGTTTCTTGATCAGCAAGAAACCCACAAGAGTAGAAATGAGGGAAACAAGAAGAACACAATGAAATTGGTTATAGAATGTTATTCTTTACTTTCTCTTTGAAACAAGATTACATGTGTTACAGAATAGAAAATAACCTCTCTCACCCTAATTATGATTTGCACCACACCCCAAAGATGAGATAGTAGCATGTTATTTATAAGAAAACTAACATACTAACCTAATGGAATTTTACACATAGCCTCATTACACAAGCTAACTTAGTGAACAAGCTAACTTAAACAATTTAGCCTACAACCAAGGCCAAATTCGACATGCTAACGCTCATAGCATACTTCGACTACAACATGTGAATAGACTTTGATGACATGCTAAGATTCTTTCGAATTGTCAAACCAAGAAGATACCCTTCGACCATACTAGAGTTCAATCCAATATCTTACAATAGTGTAACATATTTTGGTGTAAAAAATTTTACAAACAAACTTTTTATAAAAATTTCAAATGAAAATTCAGTTTGAATAGTTATTCTTAAAATGTTATTTTATGTATTTCATCATTTTATCGAAACTTTTTTTGGATGTAAAAATTTCAAAAAAATCACTTAATTTTGAAGCTATTTCAAATAGTTTTTCATAAAAATCATTTTTGAGATACTACTTTTGAAAAAAATTGTGATTTTGATTATGTTTTGATCTTCAATAATGTACATTTATGTTATAGTATGTCAAAATTTGTCTTGTAATTTATATAAAACAAATTTAAAAAAATTTATAATATTTTGAAAAAACAATTTTATAGAATCCATTTTAAAAAATACGAAGAAAAAATCCATTTTTTTAAAGTTAAAACAAACTAGCCCATAACCGATTTAACAATATATCCATATTCTTATATGCATTTTCTTTTTTCTTTATAGTGTTTAGATTTTGTTGTATTTATGCAATATGTTTGATTATGAAGAGGACTTTTAAATATAATATAACTCTCATAGTGTGTAATATAATGTTAGTTTTATAGAAACACAATTTGGTCATTGTTCCTTCAAATAGGAACTACACTGACTCAAGAGTGTACTGAAATAAACAGTGATGGTTCTTGGAATAGTGGTCTTAATAGTGCTAACTTATAATTGATGTATATTAAAAAATCACATATTTTTACTTTGAAAGTTTAATCATTTTCATTGCCCTCTCAGATATATTTATAATGTAAATGAAAGCATAATCATAAAGGAAAAAAGAACTACATGTACAGTAAAGTGGAAACAAATCTTAATGGATATTCAATGATCAATAGAGTTATGTGACAAGTCAAAATAGCATGGAAGAAAGGGAAAGTGGAGCCTGATTTTAACTAACTCTAGAAGCACTCCTGATTCCTACTATTAAGAGTGATGCTTTGAAGGTAATGTCTGTAACACCCCTTTCTATACCCCCAAATAAACTATTAAATCATTTAGGCACGTATTGAAAAATAATTTATCAGAGTATAATTGCAAACACGGCATAAAAAGGTATGTCACATTATGCTTGAAATTAAAACACATACGACACCTGCTCAAAATGATATGCAACAGTGGGGTAACTTTCAAACAACAAAGGATCTCAGTCCTTATACCCACATCTCAATATTTAGAATAAAAGCGGAAACATCTAAAATATTGAATAACAACCACATATATACATGAACATATATATACATCATCCAGTATGAATCACAAACAACATCATGTTTATATACACAAATTCATCAGCAAGATACATATGCAAATGTATCACAAAAAGATCAAAACATGCTAGCTACCCGGTGCTACATATCAGAGCCAACCGACCAACAAGGAAAATGAAGACACGCTTCACAAAAGACCACCAGATACCTAATCTGCAATGCCTCATAGAGCATCATAAAATAGCAGAAGGGTGAGAAATATTATCATAATAACGTTGCATATAATTATATATCTCAACATATAATACACATATACCACATTCTCACCACAACTCGTCACTATGCATATATATATACATATAACACCAAGCATATACCATAAATCAAATACATGGCATAACAATCCGTAATTAACGCATCCTTCACATAGGCATATTCATTCATGCTCAAATACATGTATCCCCAATACATCTCAATTCACCACCATTCATTCAACATAACACACATACATGTTTATTCACCAATGTATCATTACAAAGATACAACTCTTATCGCCATTCATCACATCTTACTCAATATACATCGCAAGGCATATATATATATATATATACAAAACCAAACATATTCATCTATATGCTTATCATTCAACATAAATACATATATTCATGTTCCTTCATCAATGCACATATACAAAGACGACCAATGCAAATCATAGAGACCGACTCACGACTCTATGCAAATGCAATGCGGTACCGACTCAACCTCGTAATTCATTAGTCCCCCAGGAACTCTTGGAATCATCGCTTGTTACATAGAGTAACTCCCCGTCGGGCCTACGATGTTCCCCGTCGCTATAAACCATTATTTCAGGGCGAACGACGTTTATGGATTGCTTTCGACCACTATTTCAGGGCGCACAATCATTTGTGATTAATCGCTTCTACCATTATTTCAGGGCGTAAGACGATAAAACTGATTGTGATTAATCGCTTCTACCATTATTTCAGGGCGTAAGACGATAAAACTGATTGTGATTAATCGTTTCTACCATTATTTCAGGGCGTAAGACGATAAAACTGATTCATCTATGAATCTTCCAATGCAAGAATGCATATCATGATACTTGACACATTAATGACTCATGCCAACATCAAATGCTCATGCATTAACAATAATCATGTATTTCAAGTACATATAAAGTAATGCACACAATTGCCCAAAATGGCCACAAACACCAATATACCATTCCACAACATCAAATTCCCATCAAAGAATCATCACACAAGCCATCTCATAACATATCATAATATGTCTTACAATATTGAAAAATAACTCAAAATTCCATTATTCGGTTTTCCGAAAAAGTCGGCTAAAAGTCGGCCAAAAATAATATTTTCTATCATCATCAAAAAGTACTCATCGACAGCTTCGATTCGGTATAAAGAACTCTTAAATACGATAAACGGTTAACAAGATATGAATATTTAAAAATAATGCGAAAACGTAAACCGGACGCCCGACACTACGAAACGGTTCGTAAAAACTGTACCGATTGGACCAAGTTCAGACCCCAAAACTATTTTTCCTAGAAAGAACATCTCGTTAGCTTCCCAACGCTTCGAACGAGGGTTAAAACCGACTTACGGTTCAAGAGATATGAATTTTCGAAGTTTCCCCGACAAACCAGAATTTCTGCTTCAGCACAGTAGGTATCGATCCCTAACTCGCATGTATCGATCCCTGCTGTAGTAAAAATTCCATTTTTCCCAATTTTCACAGTAGGGATCGATCCCTGGGATTATGTATCGATCCCTAACCCTGTTTTTCACAAAAAACCAGATTTTCTCCATTACACCTATGCTGTCCTTTTCCGAAACACCCAAAAACTCGACTAAATCGAACATTTTCACCGAAACAAACATATACTCATAAACACCAAATACATAAGAACAATTTAGAACACTTAAACGAAATTTCTACGACGTTCGATTTTTCGATTAAATTTCAACCTTTCAAAAACCAGAATTTTTAAACTTCACCAAATCGAATAAAAAGCACGACATACGACGACCTAACCTTCCTCGATACAACTACGTAATTTATTTCGAATTCTAACCGTGAAAACATCGTTTTCTATCAATTTCCCATAATTCGACCTAAACGGAAACAACAACGGAAACATACCGAAAACTAACCGAAACATAACCAAACTTCATGAAACTTTAAACAGCAGCTCACATACATATAACCAACCAACACATGTATTCATACGACTTTTCGACCGTAAAAACATTGGTTTCTATCGATTGCGTCAAATACGGCATAAACGGAAACATATGGAAAACCAACCAAAACATCCACACAAAACACATACATAATCATACACAAAGTTAGGATAACAATATTTCACACCCTTACCCGATTAAATCGCGAGTGAAACGGAGAATCTCTCGATTTTCCTCTTTTCCCTTCTTCTCCCTTCTTTCTTTCCTTCTCTTTTCCTTTTCTTTCTCTTCTTTTCTCTCTTTTTCTTTCTATGTTTCTATTTAAACAAAATATCTACCCAAATGACCAAAATACCCCTACACTCAAATATCTCGCAAACGCTCTCAAAATGCGATAAAACATAATAACGATGAAAAATAACATTTTGTCAAATAAAAGTCAATAATAAAATAATATAAAACCAAAACCAATTAAATCTACTCTATTAAATAAATCTAACAAAACTGGGGCGTTACAATGTCCACGGGTAAATGGATATAATAAACATGAGCTGAATTTAAATCAAGATTCTTCATACTGTTTTTGGTTCTCATCATTCAGTATATATGTTTTTGTAAATGTTTGTCTGTATGATGTAGTCAATCACATCATGATAGTCAATCCTTCATTCTCCCACTGGTTCCTACCCATGATCTTCTTCCTCATCTTCAAAGTTTTTAGGTTGTTTCGGTGAGTAATGCATCCAGAATTGCAGTCAATAAGATCCAAAAGAATAAAAAAATGTAGAATACACCAATGCTTGAAGAAAATGCATATAAGAATATAATGTTAGTTTTATAGAAACACAATTTGGTCATTGTTTCTTCAAATAGGAACTGCACTGACTCAAGAGTGTGCTGAAATAAACAGTAATGGTTCTTGAAATAGCGGTCCTAATAGTGCTAACTTATAATTAATGTATATTAAAAAATCACATATTCTTACTTTAAAAGTTTAATCATTTTCATTGCCCTCTCAGATATATTTATAATGTAAATGAAAGCAGAATCATAAAGGAAAAAAGAACTACATGTACAGTAAAGTGGAAACGAATCTTAATGGATATTCAATGATCAAGAGAGTTATGTGACAAGTCAAAATAGCATGGAAGAAAGGGAGAGTGGAACCTGATTTTAACTAACTCTAGAAGCACTCCTGATTCCTACTATTAAGAGTGATGCTTTGATGGTAATGTCCTCGGGTAAATGGATATAATAAACATGAGCTGAATTTAAATCAAGATTCTTCATACTGTTTTTGGTTCTCATCATTCAGTATATATGTTTTTGTAAATGTTTGTCTGTATGATGTAGTCAATCACATCATGATAGTCAATCCTTCATTCTCTCACTGGTTCCTACCCTTGATCTTCTTCCTCATCTTCAAAGTTTTTAGGTTGTTTTGGTGAGTAATGCATCTAGAATTGCAGTCAATAAGATCCAAAAGAATAAAAAAATGTAGAATACACCAATGCTTGAAGTCCCACTTGATTAAGTAAGAAATACATTTTGTGTTTATAAAACTCAAACACACTTAAATTTCTGTTTAAGTAGATTAAGTTCTCAGATATGCCTCATACTCAAAACTTTTGATATTAAAAAAACTTAATCAAAATTAATAAATAATAATATATTATGAAAAAGAATATTAAAACAATATAATAATTAATTAATATAAAAGATTGATTAATATTTTTTTTTTAGTTTTTTATGCTAGTTAATTTTTAAAAATATTATTTAAATAGTGTATTTAAATCTTGTATCTTTTATCAACTAAGATGAAGAGGGTATAATCATAGCTGTCAAGCACGGAAGTTTTGATTTCTAGTTGGCGGAAAAGGTGTGACTCACGCGCATACGCACTCGCGTGGTGACTGAGCCTGGCTTGTATGGTATTGGCTGCAACTTGTAAGAGAAAATACAATTCCTTCGATTTTTTTATAAAATATTCCTTTCAATTTGAAAAACAAAAGGACAATACCCTCGCCGATAATAATTGATCTTTCAAAAACTGGATTTTTTTTTGGAGTAATTGGATTGCAGTTGGACTTTTATCAAAGAGAAAATTGGATTGAAGTTGTTAACGAACAAATTATAAAATTGGATTAAACTTGTTGACAAAAAAGTTAGATTGAAATAAAATTTTGTTTGAACCAATTTAACTATGATTAATTAGATTAAAATAACAAATCATTTAAACCAATTCAATTATGATTAAATTGAATAGTTATAATGTGTGAGTTTTAAATAGTTATTATCATTATTTCTTCTACAATTTTTTTTTAAAAGTTGAATAAGTATATTGTTGATATTATTTATAGCCAGAGTTTAGTACTCAAATAAAAAATAGTTGAAGTTGATTGTGAGTAAGAGTGAGAATAAATCAGATCGATTTACAAAGATTTATAATCTGACATATTTAAATTTTAACGTAGTCTGACATATTCGATAAAAAAAAATCTAGAATTAAACTTTATTAAAAGTCTATTTAATTAAATAGATTAAATTTAAAATATTAAAAAAAATTATGAAGTCTTATATATATATATATATATATATATATCTTTTCGGTTGATCAGAACATGAAGTGGGGCAGAGACTTTGTCTGCGATGCTGGGTTCAAAGGATGAGAAGGGGGTGTACCTGCAAGGCACTCCGATGCTAAAGTAAGAATCGGGAGAAAAAAAGGCAAGTACAAAGTGAGCATGTCTTATGATGATTTTAGAATACCTGACCCTCTCAAATGAGAGAGTTTTTATAATGCCTCATGCGTTTGGCCATTGGTCCCTATTTTAGGGGTGAGATATTCGCTCCCAAAAGTAGGTAACTGCCAGAAACTAGCCGTTGAGACAGACAGACATGCTCGGAACTAGCCGTTGCTACGAGACAGGGCGTGGTCACGGGCAAGGGCGTCGTGACTGTTCCCGGATAGTGGAACCGTGCGTGACGGGCAAAAATGTGACGAAGGGTAGTTGATCCTGGAGGTCAGCTGGTCAGCCTTCCTCAGCGGAGGGGAAAAGGAGATAATGCTTCTTTTTGCCCTTAACTGGCAGGGCTTAGGCTATTGGGCCGTTCTGGGAGCAGAAGTGGATTGGGCCATGCCTAGCCATTGGGTCAGTCCAGAACAGGAGCCCCCCAATCGTTGCTCTTGAGCATAAGAATGATGAATTAAGGGCAGCCCGGGGTCCCGAGGAGGAGTAAGTGTTGTTAGAGCAAGAGTTATCTCTACAAGTCGTCTCTATGTTTTGATGATAACAATGGTATTTGTGAAAGAACCATTTTATGTTTTAACGTGTGTTGTGTGCAGATCATAATCATAGAAGCTATCAGATCCAACAAGCACCAGCCAAACGTGCTTAATTGATTATATGCGAAGTTACTATGTGTGACATAAGTCGCAAGAAGCAAGTATGCTTCTTTATCTGATCATAATCAGTCAGATCCAAGGATGCTGATATTGCTGTTGCAATGCTCTTTTGGATGCTCTCTGAGCGTGGTTATGATTCTGAAGATAGTGAAGCTTCTGAAGAGATAATGTTATAGAGAACCGAAGTGCTGAAGATTCCTAATGGACAAGTTCTGAAGATTTTGAAGACTTGAAGCAATGAAGATAACGGGTTTCAAGACAAGTGCTGAAGTTCTGAAGACAAATTCCTAATGGACAAGCTCTGAAGACGGAAGACTTGAAAGATTTGAAGACCCGGTTATAAAGTCTCTACTCATGCTTCAATTATTTACCATTAGAAGCCTCTGAAGATTTGAAGACAAATGTTACCGTTAGCAATGACTGTACACCGCTCTAAAAGACCAAGCCCATCACTTCTATAGTAAAAAGAATATATGGCAGTACAACTTTAATCATTGTATAACGACTCTTTTCAAACGGCCAAAAGCTCTCCAACGGCTATATTTTACTGGGCTATTTAAAGAAAGGAGTAATCGCTTCTGAAGGTGTCGGTTGTGAATCGATCAAGTTGATGTGTAATGATAGCCACAACGACGAGTTCTCGTTGTAACACTTAATATCCAAAGCTATCACCATTTACACACAACCATTGTTGTTGAAGCTCAAGATCATAAATCAACAAAACAACAACAATTAAAACAGAAGCTGTTGATGAAGAAGACAACATTGAAAATCAGCCAAGTCATCAACCCCCTTCTCGTCTGAGCTATATTGAAGATCTGAAGCAAGGAGTTGTTGCTCAAAGCTTGCTCAACAAAGAAGACGACAAAGAAGAAGAATATCTACAAGATGTCATCAACTGTCAAATCAACATACATCTTTGTAGTATCCGAAGAAAGCAAGGAGCTGTTGCTCAAATCTTACTTGAACACTTGTGTGTTCTTATGTACTTAAACTTAGGAGTTATCTGCTTGTTAAGAAGCATCATTGTAATCTCCTGTTTAACTAATTCTATGTGAATTAGGATTCCTTGAGTGGTCAGTGTGATCGGAGACTTAAGAAGACAAAGGCTTGATGTCATTGTGGTAAATCCTGAAATAGGGTCAGTAAACGTTATATTCGTTGCGACAAATCCCTGGACGTTTAGTTGTGAAATCCTAGCAGTAGATCTTGCGAGATTGGAACCTGCAGGTCAATGTTCGTTATATTCATTAAGTTGAATCCCTGAACGGTTCATTGTGTGTTAGTCACTGTAACACCCCAATTCCCAATCGTGAATAAATAATACATAATTAAATCAAAGTGAATAATAAAAAAAATTTTTGACGGAAATAAGGATGTCACATTTGAGAAAAACGTAATCCACCTGCTTATAATCTTGATACATAACACAAAATGGAATAAATAATAACAGGAAACTTTTTCCAACAAAAGGAAAGTTCAATTATGGAATAAAGCGGAACGATCCATAATTGACTAGTTTTTCAAAATAAGTTGTTTCATAACATCGAAATATACGTACACGTTATCAAAATATATATAAACATAAATAACAAAAGCGTTTCCCCCGACTCCCGTGTTACGTATCAGAGCAAACACCAAAGATCTAAGCGAAATGAAGATCTAACCCTTCCACTTGCCTCCACGCCTCTACAGCGGCTAATCTGCACTATGCCATAAAAGCATATTCCAGCAGAAGGGTGAGAAATAACAATTATAACAAGATTGCATCATAACATGTAAACATAAAATTCACGTATATTATTCAACTCACCCACACACCACATGTTAACACATATAGCATACAAAGATATCATATATTCATATACACAATCATGATATACATATATATATATATATATATATATATATATATATATATATATATGTGTATAAACACACACCAGCACATCACATATATTCATATACACCGATATGACTTATATGTCTCACACCAAAACACAACATATATTCATATTCACAGATATGACATATACGTAACACACAGTCCCGACATACTTGTCGCTTCCATTTACAATCCACCAAACACATAATAATCACCATCATGACACACTTGTCATTGTCCATCATAATTCAATAAACACAGACATAATAATGCAATACGACTCAATGACACAATGCAATGCAACTCAATAACACAATGAAATGTTTATATCGTAACAGCCAGGCCGGGACTCCCCCACAGACACCATGCACTGTTACACACAGACACTGACACAGTGCACGTGCACGTGGTACCACCACATCATAGTTCATTCAATCGAACCCGATTCATAAAAGAATCCAGATAAATCACATACACTCCCACTGAGCAATGATTTATCTCCATACAACTCCACATTGGAGTCTGGACAAATTACATACACTCCCACTGAGCAATGATTTGTCTCCATATAACTCCACATTGGAGTCCGAACAATACTAGGCACCCATCATGGATTCTCACCTAGTTGTCTCCACCAGACACATCATGAAATGTATGACACAGATTACACACAAAACACATGTATAATAACAATTATACATCTTCACGATCCTCATGATCACACGTGAGATACATACTCACCGTAATACACACTAGTATTACCACAACTGTCAAATCAATTCATCATAATACACACAATGAACTACTCACCTCATACATTGATATTCATTTATACAATGTAGTTGACCATAAGGACGCAAATAACCACAACCATTATCACCTGCACAAAATACAATTCACTAGGATTCACGCCACAAAGGTTACCCACAACACCATCAATACGATATCATACGTCGAAATTTATTTATTCAATACCTTTATGCCACACGGCCATCATTCAATAATCACATTCGATATCAAGATTCAACATCATATAAATAGCCTAAAAGCTCCACATTTATATGACAATAGCATAATACACGACAAAATACCGACCACACGCATTTTACGCGATAAGAAAATTCGACAGCACGACTATTTCTTAAAAACATGAATTAATTAAATTATCTTTTACCCTCTAAACCATTTTTAATAAAAATAATATCTCATTAGCTTTCCAACGCTTCCGACCGTGCGTCAATCCGAGTTACGGATCTCAAGTTACGACAAAAATATGAAAATAATGTTTTGCTGTCACCAGTCAGTTTCGCCTGGTGAATTCCTGGCGAAGCAGACTCGCCTCTAGCTCGCCTGGCGAAGCAGGACGAACCAGAACTCTCCCAAAACGTGTTTGGGACCTAAAAATCATCAAAACCTTCAACCTATGTGATATTATCGCACCCCATGACCCAAAATAACATGTTATAACACATTTAGACATGCATTTCATCAATTTCCACTCAATTTACCATTTCTATCAAATGTTAAAACCCTAACCTTTTCAATCAAAATTAAACCAAACAAACACATACATATACATATACAAGCATGATATAATTGGAACTTCTCACCCTTACCCGATTAATCGCGATTGAAACGGAGATTTCTTCAATTTCCTCTTTCTCCTCTTCTCTCTTTTCCTTCTCTTCTTTCTCTTCTTTTTCTTCTTTTTCTTCTTTTTTTTCTTACTAACAAATATATATATATATATATATATATATATATATATAAAATCCAATATTATATAATATAATCCAATAGGGTAAAACATCTCCAATAGATATTTGTCATCTCAACCCAATTGATCAATTATTAGAGTTAGCTTAAATACTCTCTTGAAATAACAATTATTAATTCGTCTCTTTAATAAAATAATTGATCTCTTCAGAGTTCTCTAGCTGCTCTCTATCTCAGCCAAAATATTCTTCTTTCTTCCTTTCCTCCCACTAAACATAATAATAATAATAATAATAATAATAATAATAATACTAATGTTAGACACAATAATAATAATATTCCTCACACTACTATTATTAAATATGTCCCCACATTATTCATTATTACTTTATTATTATCCCAACATCTCTATTTATTTTCGATCCGTTAAGGACACTACGCCTACGCGCTCAACTACACACACCCTAAACAGCCAAGCAAATAAAATAACACACGACGATTAAATAAATTAAAATGGGGTGTTACAACTCTCCCCCACTTAAAATATTTTCGTCCTCGAAAATATAACTGAGACGAACAACTCCGGATACGACTCTCGCATCCGACTAACCAACTACCCTGCTACACTAGGCACACCACGAATAACACAAACTGACAACCCACCTTGCTAACAACAACTACAACAACGACAAGATGCAATGCCCATACAATGCACTTGATGACTAACTCACGACTCAAAAAATACCCAAGTTACGAACACTCAGGTTCACTC
The DNA here is from genome assembly GCA_022829125.1 of Lathyrus tuberosus. Lineage (NCBI taxonomy): Eukaryota > Viridiplantae > Streptophyta > Magnoliopsida > Fabales > Fabaceae > Lathyrus > Lathyrus tuberosus. The sequence goes on along the minus strand of JALAZF010000236.1, from coordinate 4,472,899 downwards.
TAGAACCAGAACACAACGAAATCATTACCCTTACCATAGGTAACACTCCCCTAATTCCCCACATAGGAATTAGCTACTCGCACTCGGACCATCACGATGGAAATGAGGCAACAACAAAAACAAGAACATAAAGTTCCACGACACAACATTATTACAACAATGCTACGATTCACCAATCGAACATATAACCAAAACATCCATCTACATAGTAGCCCATGAGTAATATTTAAACCTTTCACCTAATACTTCCATTCTGAAACGTCCAATGGTCTCATCATCCCTACATGTTTCCAATGTTCCACCTATGAACTCTTACAAGTCACACACTCATATACAAAATGTGCCACATCACACTTTCGATGCGCACTCTGATTACTCGCAACAATCAAATCTACCAATTTCATATCCAACTTCTGACTCTCTCTAATATTCACCAGAAACATCATAGTTCATTTCTAATATACCCAACCTCACACTCTATTGTGCTATTTCACGCATCAAACACAGTCTCTGAACTTCTCAAATAATTCTAATCCTCTGACCATCAAAATAGACAGGTATATACAACTTCCGACTTAACTTCACCAATAGGATAATTCCAACTAAAGTCATAACTCATCAGGAATTCCAACCATCCTCGTTGTAGAACTGCATCTACTTCCGATGGATCCATAACAAGACCATCATCAGAAATCACATATCCAAGAAAACTAACCTTTTTCAACCAAAATTCTCACTTGAATAACTTAGCATAAAAAAAAATTCCCTTCTTTTCAACACTCGCAACTCGATTCTCAACCTCCCTGCATACTCTTCTTCTGATTTTATAATAGATCAGAACATCCCCAATGAACACCACTCCGAACTTATCTAATTAAATATGGAAGATACGATTCATATACTCCACAAACATTCCAGACGCATTACTAACACCGAACAACATCACTGTACATTGTAATGCCCAACCAAATTCCAAAAGATATAAATTCTTAAAGTTTTTGTAAAATTTTCACTGGGTACCCGGTTACTCTGCTACGGAATTGAATAAAACATGTCTTTATGACATAAACCCAAACCGAACCTCATCCAAACTTGTCCAGACTCACATACAAGCTTAACCGAGTAAATAACAACCTATTTCGATGATAACAAACCTAACCAGTCACGTGAAATCGATCAAAGCCTCAACTCACAAAATTCACCACTCTTATCAAACGTTCCAAACAGTTGCAATTTCAATCAAACTCAACCAAACCATTCCAATCATCCATCCTTCTTGTTACTAACAATACTGAAGCTCTCTAAGGTGACACACTTGGGCTCACAAATCTCTTTTCTAGTAAATCTTCCAACTACTTTTACAGTCCGGGTAATTCTAACTCTAACAACCAATATTCCATCCGGAAACACACCTGGAAATCACGCACAACTGACAACCCTTCACTGTGGCTTTCCTGTCAACTCCAAAGCACCATTATCACAAACATAACAAACATCTTGGCCTCATCTCCTAAGAGTTTTTCTACTTACTTAGCAGATATAAGCCTCACTATGCACCTTCGTCCTTTTTAAGTTCACTCTCTACTCTCTGAGGAGCAACCATTAATAATACCTGATCGTTCTCCCTCAGAGACATCCCGACTTGACCAACACACCAAAGCCTCTAATCCGCCTTATAAACAATATTTTCACTTTCCACAGCATAAAACACTTTCATAGCTTCATATCGATATAAAGAACGCTTAAATCGAACACCCAAGTCAAAAGATATGAATTTTTGAAGGAAAGCCAATTATTGGAAAACAGCCAGATACGCCCGGCGAGTAAGGATTTCGCCTGGCGAATACCTATTCGCCAGCCCTTCGCATGGCGAACCAGCGGTGAAACCTGATTTTTCTGAAAACCCAAAATTCCAGTAGCTACACATGTTCTGTTTCTTCACTTTCGCCTGGCGACTAAGTAATTCTCCTGGCGAATTCCTCTTCGCCAGCACTTCGCCCGGCGATCCAATGGCGAGACCCCATTTTCCTGGCGATTCCTGATTCGCCTAGCAAATCGCACCAGAAGCATAATTTTCTGCTGCGTTTTTCATGGTTTCCACTCCTCAAAATCCAACTTTTCCAAACCAACACATTTTCAAATTCCAAACAATTTATTACACACACTATCAAAGCCGGAACGACACTCTATTCCATCCAACATAATTCCGTCTACTATCAACAAGATATTAAGCGTGATCCGTTCCTCAATTTGTCAATAGACAGCCGACAATCATGATGGGGCATAGACCATCGTTACCAGACCATAATAGCATTCCTTGCATATTGTGCACAAAACTACCTAAGGCACAAACCCTTAGTCGACATAAACCTTACCTCCGTGTTCCCTCTGGAATCGGGAACAACACTGTCCAAACAACACTTATAATCTGGCAAACAGCGACACACCAAGCCAACGCTCCACAACTAAAAGCAACTTGGAGAAGCACCAGCTTCTCCCCCACTTAACTCATTCTCAATCCTGAAGACGAAAGATTAGAAAACCAGAAAGCACTGACAGTGTTTCACACACATATCATGTACTAAGGAATAAACAACATTGACAGTATTCAACTGTCATGCCAAACCGACTCAACAACTTGGGCGGACGGACCGACCTGCTCTGATACCAATTGTAACACCCCAATTCCCAATCGCGAATAAATAATACATAATTAAATCAGAGTGAATAATAAAAAAAATTGACGGAAATAAGGATGTCACATTTGAGAAAAACGTAATCCACCTGCTTATAATCTTGATACATAACACAAAATGGAATAAATAATAACAGGAAACTTTTTACAACAAAAGGAAAGTTCAATAATGGAATAAAGCGGAACGATCCATAATTGACTAGTTTTTCAAACTAAGTTGTTTCATAACATTGAAATATAAGTACACGTTATCAAAATATATATAAACATAAATAACAAAAGCGTTTCCCCGACTCCCGTGTTACGTATCAGAGCAGACACCAAAGATCTAAGCAAAATGAAGATCTAACCCTTCCACTTACCTCCACGCCTCTACAGCGGCTAATCTGCACTATGACATAAAACCATATTCCAGCAAAAGGGTGGGAAATAACAATTATAACAAGATTGCATCATAATATGTAAACATAAAATTCACGTATATTATTCAACTCACCCACACACCACATGTTAACACATATAACATACAAAGATATCATATATTCATATACACAATCATGATATATATATATATATATATATAAACACACACCAGCACATCACATATATTCATATACACCGATATGACTTATATGTCTCACACCAAAACACAACATATATTCATATTCACAGATATGACATATATGTAACACACAGTCCCGACATACTTGTCGCTTCCATTTACAATCCACCAAACACATAATAATCACCATCATGACACACTTGGCATTGTCCATCATAATTCAATAAAGGGTTAATACCTATTTTGCCCCCTGCCATATAGGCGCTTTTTGAAAAAACCCCCTGCGAAAAAAAAAGTTGCAAAAACTTCCCTAACATTTGAAGATTCTCTCAATTTTGACCTTCATCACATCCAGTCACCAAAAAATCTATGCGGCAGCGTTTTTTTAACTGATGTGTCACGCCATGTTGGCTTTTTATTTTTATTTTGAATTATTTTAATGCCATGTGGCACTTTATTTTATGTCTATTTATTATTTAGATTAGAAAATATGTTAAATGTTCAAAAACTTGCTAGTTGTAGGATTTGAACCCACCCCCTTTCACTCATTGCTTCAATAACTTACCACTAGGCTAGAAAGTGTTTGTTGAAATATTGTCTCCTTTAATTGATTTTAATACATGTTTTTCGTTTTTTACTTTTAAATGATGTTAATATATTATAACTAAATAATATATTTAGTTTTAATTTTTTTTAATGTTACATATACTGTACCAATTTTAGTTTATTAAAATGCTACAATTATTAATTTTTCAAAACTAAACTAGACTAATCCTTTATAAAAACTAAACTATTAATGTTTAAACTATTAAAATAAAATAAATTAAACTAACATTAATATAATTAAGAAATAAATTATTTTATTAATTTTTAAATTAATAAATACTGTAAGTACTGTAGCTAATTTAATTTACGTTTTAATAATAATAAACTAATTAATAAATTTATAAATTAATAAATACTGTAATTAATAAACTAATTTAATAAATTAATTAATAAACTAATTAATAAATTAATAAATTAATAAATTTATAATTGTTGTAGCTAATTTAAAAATTTATTAATTAGTTTATTAATTTCTAAATTTATTAATTAGTTTACAAATTTCTAAATTTATAACTAATAAACTAATTAATAAATTTATAATTATTGTAGCTAATTTAATTTATAAATTTATTAGTTACACTATTGTAAATTTATAATTACTGTAGCTTATTTAATTTACGTTTTAATAATAATAAACTAATTTAATTTACGTTTTATTAATTACAGTATTTATTAATTTATAAATTTATAATTACTGTAGCTAATTTTATTTCTTAATTATATTAACGTTAGTTTAATTTAATTTATTTTAATAAAACGTAAATCAAATTAGTTTATTATTATTAAAACGTAAATTAAATTAGCTACAGTAATTATAAATTTATAAATTAATAAATACTGTAATTAATAAAACGTAAATTAAATTAGTTTATTATTATTAAAATGTAAATTAAATAAGCTACAGTAATTATAAATTTACAATAGTGTAACTAATAAATTTATAAATTAAATTAGCTACAATAATTATAAATTTATTAATTAGTTTATTAGTTATAAATTTAGAAATTAGTAAACTAATTAATAAATTTAGAAATTAATAAACTAATTAATAAATTTTTAAATTAGCTACAGCAATTATAAATTTATTAATTTATAAATTTATTAATTAGTTTATTAATTAATTTATTAAATTAGTTTATTAATTACAGTATTTATTAATTTATAAATTTATTAATTAGTTTATTATTATTAAAACGTAAATTAAATTAGCTACAGTACTTACAGTATTTATTAATTTAAAAATTAATAAAATAATTTATTTCTTAATTATATTAATGTTAGTTTAATTTATTTTATTTTAATAGTTTAAACATTAATAGTTTAGTTTTTATAAAGGATTAGTCTAGTTTAGTTTTGAAAAATTAATAATTGTAGTATTTTAATAAACTAAAATTGGTACAGTATATGTAACATTAAAAAAAATTAAAACTAAATATATTATTTAGTTATAATATATTAACATCATTTAAAAGTAAAAAACGAAAAACATGTATTAAAATCAATTAAAGGAGACAATATTTCAACAAACACTTTCTAGCCTAGTGGTAAGTTATTGAAGCAATGAGTGAAAGGGGGTGGGTTCAAATCCTACAACTAGCAAGTTTTTGAACATTTAACATATTTTCTAATCTAAATAATAAATAGACATAAAATAAAGTGCCACATGGCATTAAAATAATTCAAAATAAAAATAAAAAGCCAACATGGCGTGACACATCAGTTAAAAAAAACGCTGCCACATAGATTTTTTGGTGACTGGATGTGATGAAGGTCAAAATTGAGAGAATCTTCAAATGTTAGGGAAGTTTTTGCAACTTTTTTTTTCGCAGGGGGTTTTTTCAAAAAGCGCCTATATGGCAGGGGGCAAAATAGGTATTAACCCTTCAATAAACACAGACATAATAATGCAATGCAACTCAATGACACAATGCAATGCAACTCAATAACACAATGAAATGTTTATATCGTAATAGCCAGGCCGGGACTCCCCCACAGACACCATGCACTGTTACATACAGACACTGACACAGTGCACGTGCACGTGGTACCACCGCATCATAGTTCATTCAATCGAACCCAATTCATAAAAGAATCCAGATAAATCACATACACTCCCACTGAGCAATGATTTATCTCCATACAACTCCACATTGGAGTCCGGACAAATCACATACACTCCCACTGAGCAATGATTTATCTCCATACAACTCCACATTGGAGTCCGGACAATACTAGGCACCCATAATGGATTCTCACCTAGCTGTCTCCACCAGACACATCATGAAATGTATGAAACAGATTACACACAAAACACATGTATAAAAACAATTATACATCTTCACGATCCTCATGATCACACGTGAGATACATACTCACCGTAATACACACTAGTATTACGACAACTGTCAAATCAATTCATCATAATACACACAATGAACTACTCACCTCATACATTGATATTCATTTATACAATGTAGTTGACCATAAGGCCGTAAACAACCATAACCATTATCACCTGCACAAAATATAATTCACTAGGATTCACGCCACAAAGGCTACCCACAGCAACATCAATACGATATCATACGTCGAAATTCATTTATTCAATACCTTTATGCCACACGACCATCATTCAATAACCGAATTCGATATCAAGATTCAACATCATATAAATAGCCTAAAAGCTCCACATTTATATGACAATAGCATAATACACGACAAAATATCGACCACACGCATTTTACGCAATAAGAAAATCTGACAGCACGACTATTTCTCAAAAACACTAATTAATTAAATCATCTTTTACCCTCCAAACCATTTTTAATAAAAATAATATCTCATTAGCTTTCCAACACTTCCGACTGTGCGTTAATCCGAGTTACGGATCTCAAGTTACGACGAAAATACGAAAACAATGTTTTGCTGTCTCCAGTCAGTTTCGCCTGGCGAATCCCTGGCGAAGCAGGCTCGCCTCTAGCTCGCCTGGCGAATCTGGACGAACCAGAACTCTCCCAAAACGTGTTTGGGACCTAAAAATCATCAAAACCTTCAACCTATGTGATATTATCGCACCCCATGACCCAAAATAACATGTTATAACACATTTAGACATGCATTTCATCAATTTCCACTCAATGTACCATTTCTATCAAATGTTAAAACCCTAACATTTTTAATCAAAATCAAACCAAACAAACACATACATATACATATACAAGCATGATATAATTGGAGCTTCTCACCCTTACCCGATTAATCGCGTTTGAAACGGAGATTTCTTCAATTTCCTCTTTCTCCTATTCTCTCTTTTCCTTCTCTTTTTTCTCTTATTTTTCTTCTTTTTCTTCTTTTTTTCTTAATAACAAATATATATATATATATATAATCCAATATTATATAATATAATCCGATAAGGTAAAACATCTCCAATTGATATTTGTCATCTCAACCCAATTGATCAATTATTAGAGTTACCTTAAATACTCCCTTGAACTAACAATTATTAATTCGTCTCTTTAATAAAATAATTGATCTCTTCAGAGTTCTCTAACTGCTCTCTATCTCAGCCAAAATATTCTTCTTTCTTCTTTTCCTCCCACTAAACATAATAATAATAATAATAATACTAATGTTAGACACAATAATAATAATATTCCTCACACTACTATTATTAAATATGTCCCCACATTATTCATTGTTACTTTATTATTATCCCAACATCTCTATTTATTTCCGATCCGTTAAGGACACTACACCTACGCGCTCAGCTACACACACCCTAAACAGCCAAACAAATAAAATAACACACGATGATTAAATAAATTAAAATGGGGTGTTACACTCACAGTTGCGGTTGTGCAGGTTGTTAGTCACCGGAAGTTGCCCGTGCATCTGTAATCGGATTTGGTTATAGTCGATTAAGTTCTTGTGTTTAAGGCGAAATCACCTGAGGAGGGTGGACTGGACTAGCTTGGGAATGGCTCAAGTGAACCAGGATATATCGTGTGTTCTTTACTCTTGCTTATGCTTTGATTTATTGTTTATGTCTTACTCTAAATTATCAGAACCTTACATAAACAAATCAGAACCTTGCATCTTAACTTTGATAAGCTTCCGCACTACAAGTTCTGAATTATGCATATCTTATTCAGACTCTCCCTGTCATATATGCTTTACGCATTGACAAGTCTGAATGCTACTTCGCATGTCAGAGTCTCTCAATGAACTCTGATATTCTCTTAGTGCTTTAGCGATAAGAGGCGAAAAGTTTTTTAGAATGAAAAACACAATTCAAACCCCCATTTCTTGTGTCTTTCTCGCACCTGCAATTGGTATCAGAGCTCCGGTTCTATTATTAATGGATATCAAACACTTAACAGTGTCAGAAAAAGATCCAGATATGGTGCGTAGAAATACTCTGGGTGAGATTTCAATCCACTTACAATTTCTGTAACAGCTCAGAAGATGACTGTGTACAAAATTGTAATAAATCGGATTACTTGTGCAAGTCACTGATTCTGGAAGTTTCGCAGTTGTTAACAACTGAATCTTCCTCACTAAAGCTTTGAAGAAGGTTGAAGAATCAGCTAATAAGATAGATTCATCAGATAAGTAGTAGTACTAATTGAATGCTTATCTTAGAAGATACGTTTGGACAAACCACATATTTGCTCAAAGTTGAATCATTAGAAAACAAGAAATCTTGTTTGCTGAAGATTATTTCTTTATGAGTTTTTGAGATGTTTTCAAGAAACGGATTAGGTCCACCCTTGACTTTCTCGTTTGAAACTCATTAAGAACTTCTTCATGTAAAGAAGAAAGATTGTTGTTCTATGGTTTTGAACTTCAGAACGAAGTCTGCAGAAGGAGTCAGAAAGCTGAAGAATTAAAACTCTTAGAAGTAATTCAACATCTGAATCTTAACTAATCAAGCAGTTATAAGATTCAATGAAGAAATATATAAGGAGCTATGCAGAAAACTGAAGAATTTTCAGAAAGAGGAAATCTGGTAACCCTTCAGGAATCTGATTCAGGATGATTCCTAAACATTGGTTGTAGTAACATATACAATTAAGTTTTAAGACTCTATCTCAGTTGAACCAACTTGAACTGGTCAGAATGTTATCTGATAATTCTCTCAGAAGTTCAAGCTACATAAATTCTGAAATCAGAAGTAGCTTGACCAGATGTAAAGACAGAAGTCATCTACTTGAAGTAAAAAAGGATTTAAGTCTCTGATGTCCTTCGGATGAAGAAATCAGTAGACTATTCTTTTCAGAAGCAGATATGCTGTAAATCCTTGATGGACTAAATCTAAAAGAGTTAGATCAACATTGCAAGAACAAGATTTTCATGCAAACTATGTTCTGTGTTACACATATGTTCGATGATACTTGTTTCTAAACAAGCTCTGCATTTTGTCGAAGAAACAGAGTCAGAAGATATTATGAAATGAAAGCTTGCTGGAAGATAGACGTTCTGATAACAATGATCAGAATCTCTGAAGGAAGCAGAAGCTAAAAGTTGATGATCAGAAGCTCAGAGTTAGATTGGAAAGTACTCAAAATCACTGTAAAAAGATTTCAGAATCTCTAAGGTATATCCTTCCTCATTCATGATCATCCTTATTATCGAAATTTAAAACAGTAGCAATAATCTGAACTTTATCATTCACTGACATATTAGGTTTATTGAAACTATATTAAGATTCCCATGTATTTATGATTCGACAAATATTGAGAGTAAAATAAGCAATTATGATTACCTTATGTCAGTCACTCCCTTTCGGCTCATAAATACACATCTATTCGTATTCTCTTTTATGACCTGCTTTGACAACCTCTATATAGAGTCTATAACACGTCTTGTCGTATCAAAGTTAAGCTTCATAACTACTCATAGCTATTCTCAAAAATAATGAACCCTATCTATCCAGTTCATTAAATAGCTATTGATCCTAAGTTTTTCCCACATCATTTCCTCCACTCTAAGAAGAATCACTCTTTAATTATCTCTTAGTCTAACTTTCTTCTCTCTCCCAAACAAAATCACTCCTGTTCAAAAATGACTTCCCGCAACATCAGAGGTGAAACTTCTGATCTTGAACTCCTGAAGGAATTCACGTTGAATTTAAACCTTCTGCCCCAACTCAACAAAACAAGTATTCTCTCTGGAATTGAATTTCAGAACTGGGAAAACTACGTCAACATGCTTGTTGGACCTGTCTTTCCTTCGCTTGTAACTGAGTTCTGGGAAAATGCTCGAGTACTAGAATATGACTATGGAAAAAATGCTATCTTATCTGTGGTTGCTGGCTGTCCAGTCTTGATCAACCCTACCATTATAGCTAAAGCCATTAGGTGTGTTGAAGATGGTGTGACTGTGGAAAGAAATATCAATATTCATAGCTTCGACAGGCATATGCACGTCATTTTTGAAACTGAGGGGCATCCCACTCAACCATGTACCCTCACTCCCATTACCAAAGATTAGTACAAGCTAATGGTAACTAATTTAAGACCAAGAGAAAGAGGAGCAGGATGGTTGTCTGACAAAGAAATATTATTCATTTTCTTTTTAGTATCTAGGATCAAAATAAACCTACCCCAATCCATGTACAACCATCTAAAGGAAGAAATTAATCTATCTAGGGAAGACACAGTCTACCAAGTTCCCTACTGCAGGATTATCTCCCATATTCTTGATCTTCAAGGAGTAGTTAGTCATTGCAGGAGAAATGGAATGACTGAGAAGATCCTTCCTGAGTTTTGTCAACCTATGACCTTCTTAGTCTAAGATAGGAAGTTAGTTTTTCTTAGGATCACAATTTGCTCAAGGTCCTTTTTTGTCTCTCCTTTTGTTCTAAACTTGATATGTATCTTCTTGATCAATTATTGAAGTATCCCTAATTGAGAAGTGCTTATCCTTTTTGAATGATTAATTTTATGTTCACGATGCCTTGATTAAATATAAATTTCATTAATTATTAACCAAAATAAAATAATTAGGCATTATAAGTGAATCACATGAAAATTTTTAGGATTATCTAGAAGCCACAAATCCTTCTTAGGTCGTAATTATCTGACGGTTACTATTACCACTCATAAGAGATAAGTCGTGGTTCTTGATCGAATAAACTTCTTTCATTAAAAATCAATCATTAAACCTCTTTTCCCACGTTACTTAACATATCTGTCGTAACCCGAAATTTGACCTCCCTCTTTTGCCTTTTGCATGAGCATAAGCATTCGCATCGTTAGCATACGCATTCACACTTTTCTTTGTGTGTTTCCTGTTGTAGAATATTCCGATTTTCCAAGCCCGATTAATCACATCCTCACCAGGTCATCACATCATCAAGACAAGCACAAAATAAGGATTTGCATGCCTATTTATCAAAACAAGAGGTGGAAAATTGAAACCGGGACCACAACTCCATTTTTAATCAAAATTAGGCAAATTTGGCTAGAGTAATTGATTACTCAAATAGGGTAATCGATTACTCTGTGTCAGTTTGCAAATTTTGTTGCTTTTTTATGACAGCACCTTTGCACACACTTTGGTCTTGGATTCTACATTGGTCTAGTAGCATGTGGAACATTCTGGAGTCTTCAAGAATTCACTCAAATTTACTCCAATACTTCACTTCAAATCAAGTGCACCATGTTCCTTGTTTTCCAAGTAATGTGGATCTTTGGATGTTGAAGTTCACCTTGGGATTTTTAGCGAGTTGGTTCTAACTAACCGAGTTAACCACCTTGACTCGGTGAGTCAAGTCCAACTAACTCCAACCTAGGTCCAAACCCAAAGCTAAGTCCAAACCAAACTCCAAACCATCTCATACTCCAAACCTAAAGTCTATATAAACACACCTTCACTCACTTTTCAATTCCTCAACCATTCTCTCCCATTTCTCACATAAATTTCTCACATTTCACTCTCAATTCTCTCACATTCTCTCTGTTTTTTTCTGCTACATCTTCATCTTCATCTCACTTCTCTTCCAAAACCTCACTAAAAGCTCTTAATTCTTGAAGGATAATCACTTTTCACATTGAAAGTGATTATTTCTTGAGCTTAACCTTCATTGCCATTCCATTATACTGGTTTTTCTGGAGTTCTAGTAGCTTTTGGATTTATCTCAAGTGATCGATTCAAGTTTCTTCGGTGATAATTCTCATTTTGGAGTTTTCGTCGCGATTTGATCGGTTTCGATACCTTTTGGCTATAATTGAAGATTCCTCTAGTTTTCTTTGATTATCTTCATCAAGATCACATTGTAACATTTACCAAGGCACATCTCAGCCTTGTAGGTTGGTGGATCTCTTTCATTTTTCTGTTTCGATCATTTTCGTATCATTCGGGATGTAGTTTCGATGTTTTTGCATGTGAATTGATTTTTACCATTGCTTGATCCATGATCTTGATTGTTTAATTGATTTTATTGTTGATCATTTGCTGCTTCTAAACTTGATTTTTCGTGCACAAACTCATACCATAGCATGTGGTAGTTTGGATAAGTGATAATGTGTTGAAAATCACTTTTGAAAAGCTGTTTTTTCTGTTTTTTTGCCACTGGTACAGTGGTAATCGATTACTCAAAGAGAGTAACCGATTACTCTTCACAAATTTGCATCAGCGCTGCTATTTTTCAACTGAGTAATCGATTACTCAAATGGAGTAACCGATTACTCTGCACAAACTTTGCCAGATTTGCTGTTTTTCAAGCAAGTAACCGATTACTCAAAGAGAGTAATCGATTACCACTGAACCAGGAGGCCATTTTCTTGCATTTTTAAGCTTGTTTGACATGCTTTCCTCATTTTAACCTCCATTGATTGTCATGCTTGATTTCATGGATGTTTTAAATGTCATTTAACTTTTGTTTGAAACTTATTCATGAACTTTTGTTGCACACTTTCCATTATTCAAATTGTTCATGTTTTGGCATCATGTAAATATAATCATTCTTGCATTTCTCTTTGATCACCATAGAATGACTTTGTGTTGCATATTTGTTGATCATTTGGTACTGTTTTGTACTCCATTCCTTGGTTTTTCATTAAGTTTCATTCTTCATGGATGGGCTTAATTTTGTATAATCAATAATTCCCCTTTTTGCCTTAATGATTTTTCACTCTCTTTGGAAAATTATTGGCATGGCTTTTCCCTTTGATTAATTGATCGAAACCATGTTTTGATTAGTTGATCTTCCCCTTTCCTCTCTTTAGGCTTCCTTTAGAGCTTTTTTTCTCTCGTTCCCCCGTGGAGTTGGAGTTTCGCGTTGCGCTTTGCATCGGAGCACTGTACAAATTGACGCCGTTACGCTGTCCGTTTCTCCACACAGGAGCACTGTACAAATTGGAACTGTTGTGCTGTCTGTCTCAACTTCTGCATTACACCCTGTGTGTTAGAGAAGGAATGAGAAGGGAGAATTCTTACTCTCATTCTGATTACTTCAGGTAGGGGACGGATGACCCTGTGCTTGGCTTAGTCATCTCTATCTCCAGGCGGTAGTGTACTTTCTTTCCCCAGTCGGGTCGATCCTTGATCACTCTTTTCCCATTGCAATCTCTTGCGATCCTTGATCACTCCTATCTCTTTCGATCTACTTCTCTTGATCAATCACCTTCTTGGTTAAGATCCCTTGTTCATTGGGTTAGCAAGCTTTCTTCGTTTCAATACCCTACTCTTTTCTTGCAATCATGGTTCTTTTGATTCCCCGGGAGAGTCTCTTTCCTCTTTCTTCGGTTAAATACAGTACTCCTGTTACAACCGAATCCCCTGCGGAGTTCACTACCTTCTTTTGGTTCTTCTCCCTTTGTTTAGTTAATCACTGCCTGTCAGTTAAAACACCAATGTTTGTCTCTTTTCTCAGTTAACCACAGTCCGTCTGTTAAAATACTGAGTTTCTTTGGGTTAATCACCTTCTCTCGGTTAATCACCCTTTTCTTCAGTTAACCACAGTCAGCCTGTTAAAATACTGAACCCCTTTTTTGAGTTAATCACCTCCCTTTGGTTAATCACTCATTTTTCTCGGTTAATCACAGTTCTCCTGTTAAAACTGAACCCCGCAGTTGGCAACCTTTATTGGTTTGAATACTTGCACCCTTGGGCTAGTAACCTCTTTTGGTTCAATACCCTTCTTCGTTGGTCAAGTGTTGTTTGTTCAGTCAATACCAACACCCCTTTTGGGTTACGACCTTCGATCGGTCCTACACCCGCTCTTCTAGTTGATCATAGTTTTCTCTGATAAAACCAATGCTTCTTTATTCCCACAGAGTTGCAATCCTTGTTTCCTCGGTTAACTACTGTTTATCAGTTAATATACCGATGCCCCCTCAGATCAGACACCTTCTCTCGGTTCGGCACTCTCTCTTAGTTTGTCACAGTCCGTCTGTTGACACCAGCCTCTTTTCCCCGCCAGAGTCTTACTCTCTTTCTTCGGTTAACCACTGCCAGCCAGTTAATATACCGAGTCTCCATTTTCTCTTGGTTTTGACACCATCCCTTTATTTGGATCCCCAGCAGTTCTTTGATCTTTTCTTCCCCAGTGGGGTATTTCCTATTCCCTTTGCTCTTACTTTCTTGGTTTCGACACCAATTCTTTCTGTTATCCCCAGCGGAGTTTCTTTCCTTCTTGGTTTTGACACCGTTCTTTCCTTAGTCTCTTGTGCAATCGCTCTTACTGTGTGGTCTTCCCCAGTAGAGTTTTTCTTTCACTCTTGCTCTTGGTTTTGACACCACTTCTTTTGTTTCCTGTTTCTTTCTTGTTTGTTTTCCGTTCGGTTCCCCGAACTACGGAAGCTCTGATTCTGCATTCTTTCGAATGTTAGATACGTAGGCACGAGACGCGATGTCTTGGCGAGCACACTTCCACCCTCCTTTCCTTCTCCCTTTCTTCCTTCTTCTCTGTCCCCTAGTTCCATGAACTACGACGCTCTGATTTCCTCATTGCACTATGAGGGTACGTAGGCACAAGGGCCACAATCCTCCGCGAGCACTTTCTTTCTTTTCTTCCTTTTTTCCCTTTCTTCTCTCTCTCTCTCTCTCTCTCTCTCTCTCTCTCTCTCTCTCTCTCTCTTTCTCTCTCTTTCTCTCATTTTCTTTAGCTAGAAGCCTTTAGATGGATAACCCATCCAAGCCTAGAAGCAAGCGAAATGGTTTCCGTCGAGTACGACGGATGCGTTAGGTGCTAATACCTTCGTTTCGCATAACCGACCCCCGTTCCCGTTTCTCTTCCCCTTGGGTTTTATCGATATTTTCCCTGTCCTTTGGGACTAAATAAAGTTCGGTGGCGACTCTGTTGTGTCTTTGAGTGTGCGATTCACTCAGGATGTAAACCAGCCATCTTCAGCTGGCGACTCTACTGAGGAGTCCTTGCTTGCAAGATTGGGGTCTCGCCTAGTTTTGTTTGCTTTTCTTGCTTGCTTGGATGTTTATCTTTTGCGCTTTACTCGCTTTATGTTTACTTGCTTTACCTTTATGTTTATTTACTGCATTTCTTTACTGCTTTGAATATTCATATGCTGCATATTCTGGATATCTGCTATTTTCTGCTGTTGTTGGGATGGGTAGATATTATTGGAGAGAAAGGTCCTAACACCTGGCCTAGTATACACATAGGCTAGAACGTGGATAGTCGTGAGGCATGCGTTTTACGCGTTGGGATATCATGAGACCCACATCCCAGATCATGATTCGTTAGAGAATACTTCCGTCCTATGAGAATTCACTGCGGCGGGGGATTTCATTCTGAGTCCTATGGTTTGGGCGACCTTTCTAGGGGCCACCTTGTTGTGTCTAGATCACACCTATGAGGGGGATGGGTTTTTGCAGGAAAATAAGCTACTGTATACCTCTGTTCTCTCACACACATCAGATTCTTCACCGACACATCAGATTATGTTGCACCGACACAGAATTATACGCAAATATCTGGATTGTTCAGACTTGATTATTCGGACAACGCTATTGTTGTGTTGCATGTCATTTCATCATGTAAATTAATTTTTGCATGTGCATTTCTAGGTTTTTGAGGACTTATCTTTTGTTGACATTATCATAGAGATGAGTACTGGTTGTCGTGGCATCTTCAATTACAAGTTTGTGGAGCCTAAGCTGGGTATTTTGAGAGGTTTGGCATCTTTGTTGGTTGGAGATCACAGAGGGGTTTTCATAGGTACTTATGGTAATTTGTTGACCATCCTCAACACTGAAGTCAACATTACTCCTATTCACACTCTGGTTCAGTTCTACGACCCGCCATATAGGTGCTTCACATTTCAGGATTATCAGCTAGCACCTACACTTGAGAAGTATGCTTATTGTAACACCCCAAAATTTGCTCCTTGGTTTTAGCTTTTACTGGCTTATGTTTCATTGCATTGCATTTAGATCTTGTTTTCATCTCATAGCATACCTATTGCATAAAGGCATGTGATCAGTGGTTTCCAGTGTGTTGGTAATTCAAAGCAAGAGAATAAGAGCCAAGGGTCTTCAAACAAGCCTCAAGGGTCTCTCATATCATATATCCTCTCACTTTGATCCCACAAGTCATGAGAAGGTGGAAATTCATCAAGAAGATGGGGCAGTGCATCATCTCCTACACAAAGCAGTCTAAAATTGGGATATGACCCTCAAATGGGCAAGCTCTTTGATTTTTTATCACCCCCAAGGGTCATATCTCATCTTTGTTAGATAGGATGTACATCATATTCAGAGGAATTTGGATTTGGAGGATGTGTTATTTCCTCCTAACCAGAGGGTACCAAAACTAGGGTTTGACTTAAAATCAGTTTATTTATGATTTTTTGGACATAACTTGATCTCATGGTATTCCTTATGTTCCTAAGTGTATAGGGATGTAAAGTTTCCCATCAATTGATTTCAGAGGGGTTTCAGTTGGTCAGAAGATTCAAAATCAGGAGAATTGGGGAAAAAGTCAACTGTGCAGTGGAGAAGTTAACTCCTGACTTTTTAAGGTCAAATTCATTAAATTCAAGTTACATGTGTTCATTGGACAAGATTTGATCAAGAAATGATGGAGGAATCATGAAAAATCAAGAGATGTGCAAAGTTGCCATTTTTAGAAACTTAGGATTTCCAAAAATGGCAAGTTTGGACCATTTTTGTACCACACTTTGAGGCTTTCTTTCTCTAAGATAAAAGCTCCAAACCTCAGGCCCAAGTTAAGCCAATTAAAGTTCATGTTCTAAGCTTCAAATCCATATAAAGAACTCTTCCATTGGATCAAAATTGAGGGAGTTATGATCCATCAAAGTTTGACAAAACTAGGGCAAAAACTAAGTCATGGCAATGCAAGTCCAGGCTCATGCGCCATAATTTTGTCAAACACTTGGTGTGCCAAATGTCTAGCCACCTTTCTCAATGATGGAAGCTCCAAATGAAAAAATGTTGAACATCAAAGTTGTTCATCTCAATGTCCCCTTCAACTTTGATGTTGGACATTTTTCCATTTGAGCAAGTTATGATGGGGTTATGATGGTCCCAAGTCGACGTGTTCATGCTGAATTTTCCAAGTCAGGTTGCCATGCCAACCTACCAACTTGCCACGCCCATACACCAGTTTTGGACCATGATGTTTGGAGTCATTTTACACCATCCTACAAGCCTTTATTCAATTCAATTTCAACATCAAACTTATTCTCCTATATCCACTCTTTCATTTGCCACCGAAATCACATATTTCCATTCATTAAAGTGAGAGATATTCATCACCAAAGTCCCTTGTTTGCATTAAAACCAAGCTACCAAAGTGGGAAGTGTTTGATATTGTCCTTGTTACTGAGATTCAAGTCACACACATACTACACACCAGTCCACCTTTTACTTCATTAAGCTAAACATTCCCTTACATCACCACCACCCACTTTAAACCTCACCATACACTTCATGAACTCACCCACACCTTAACCAACCCTTCACAACTCACCTCTAACTGTCATGACCCAGTTAGTTAGAGTATACTCAGTTAACCTCACACCAACTCACTTAACCAACTCAGTTGACCATGGTTAAACACATTTAACCCTAACTATATAAACAAATTTACACACAATTTCAAGCTCTCTCATTTTTTTCCACATTCTCAGAAATCATTCTCAATCATTCTCTCCACTATCTCTCTCTAATCTTACACATTTCTCACATTTTCATCATAATCTCTCAAGAAATCTCAAGTTTCTCTCTCACTCTCAAGAGTTCAGATCAAGATTTCTCTCTCGTTTCTTCATCATTTTCGAAGATTTTTGGAGCAGCATCATCTCCATAACCTACTCTTTCTACTGTATGTATTGGATTTGCTTGAATCCACCATTGAAGAAATCGCAAGTTTCACTCATTACTCCAAATTTCTACTCCAAGCAAGTATTGGATCTGGTTTCAGCCTTTATTTGGCTTAAAGTGTTGATTTGAAGATCTTGCAAGAAGTTCTTGGGTTTCTAAAACACAACTTGCATCTCACAAGGTTAGAGATCTTGAAACTTTTCTTTTATTTCATCATGATTTTAGAGATTTATAATGTGAAATTAGTAATCATACATTGCATCTGGAAGTCCTGAAATGATGGCACACCATTGTTTGTTCAATTTGGAGTTTATGTGATTTTGTGATTTTTGTGAAATTCATGTTGAACATGTCACTTTCGTGCCATTTTTCTTGATGTTAGAATGATATTTTTGAGATTTAATTAGCATATTCATGATCTATGAAGTTTGGGCTTCAGTTTGGTATTTTATTTTGTTAATTTTCGTTAAGAATTGATGGAGATATTTGAGGAAGAAGATGGGTAAAAAATTTTGCGTTTTTGGTTTATTGTATGAGTTTAATTTCATTTGCATGAATTAATGTTGAATATGGTGATGTGTCCTCATGCCATTGGTGGTGTTCTTGCATTTTAATGATTAAATAATGATTAATGTAATGATGGATGGATGATTGGTGAGAGAGAGACCGCGTGTGGCGCGATTTGGTTGGTGTATCCATTGCACTTTTCGGCTGGCCAATGAGAACACAGCACTGCATTAATGAGGCACCAACTTTCTCACGTGATATACTTTGGTATCCTCAGTTGTTCCAGTGTGTGCGCGTGCGTATTGATTCGTGTGTGCGTGCGTTGTGATCCGTTGATCGGTTGTGTTCTTGTTACTTGATCATTATGACATGATCGTGTGGACTTGATTGAATGTATACGGGACTGGTTGTGCACCGTCACCACACCCAAGCACGCGCCTAATGGATTGGGCTGAAATTGTTTTTCGCACCCTCCTCTTAAAAGCCCAAGCACTTTTGAACTATAAAATTACTTTAGCTGCACCTCCCTTCCCAATTCCTTTTGAGTTTTAATTTCTTTTCCATACTATTTTGATTTCCTTATTTTAAAAATAGTAAAACATCCCTAAAAATGCCAAATAAATTCATGTGACATCTTAATGCATTTAAATAATTTTCTATAATTTTTCATTCTTACTTCGTGGATTTTAGAACATAATTCCAAATTTGTCCTTTAATTTATTTTGAATATAGTTTTTCATTGATGATCCAACTTGTACATTTTATTTCTCCCATCTCACACTACATTTCCAATCTATTCTTTTTGCACTTGTTATATAACTCATTGAAGCATGTAATACAATTTTCATGTGAATTTTAAAGTCATTTCATTATGTGTTTTGATGTGCATATTTGGGTTTTCTTTGGATGTGTTTCAAGGTGAATGTGTGAACTCATTTGAGCACTTTTCTTGTTGAATTTTGTACTGTACTTTTTACATATGATTACATTCTGACTTAATTAATTTGTGTTCTATTTTCATAATTTTTCAAATCCATTTGCTATTTGTTTATGCATGCTAGATTAGGAGACCTTTTATGAAGTTTTGTTAACATCATTCTCACATGTTTAGGTAGGCAATTATGCCATCTTATTAGGATTTGTTTATACATCTTTTGTATGTCATTTGTATGATATTATAGGTCACCTTTGTTGCATTATAAGTCACTTTGGTTTGCATTTGCATTTGGTATGAGTTCGTGCATTCTAATTTGAACTTTGACTTGTTTCTATCTCTCACTTCCTCTTACGCTATATGTGATTCATGTTTGCATTTTTGTGTGCCATTTCACATGTCCCATTTACATCTCAATAATTATATGCCACTGCCCTATGTATGCATTTATCATTTTAACATGTTATGCATCTTTAATGTGTCAATTTGTGCATACATTGAAACATGTTTCACTTCTCTTTTCTTCTACTTCTTCTTATCCCTTCTACTTGAATTCTTTTATCCATGATTGGTGTGATATTTCATATGCTTTATAAGACATTGGTGACTTGAATATGACTCTGACTTTGATATTGCATAGAGCATTATGGCATGATCACTTTGCATTTCCACTCATTCTTCATCTATTTCTTCTATGATTCACTTCTTTAATGTTTAGGACTTTACTTGGACATAAATGGTGTGTGTTTGATCTCTTGACTAGAGAGCACTCTTATAGTTTAGGTTCTGACTTTGATTAGTTTTTTAACTCTTAGGATCCTTATCCTTTGATGCATGCTTTGTTTGACCTCTATTTGATATCCTTTGCTTCTTTCACTACTTGTTGAGTGTTTTTGAGCTAACCTTTTTATGTAGGTACAAATGGTAAGTAAGTGTGGACATGTGTCCACACACATTCTTTTCTTTCATCTCCTCTTATTTCTTTAATAATTCAACTTGTGATTTTGTTGAGCATTTACATGCTTTCCTTGAATGACTTCTTCTTCATCCCTCTTTAAGATCAACTTGACTTCCATTTTGGAAGTAAGTTGCTTCTTTTGCTCTTCTTCTTCTTTCTTTTAGAAGTAGGTTTGTTAAACCACATTAACCATAGGATCTCCAAGCATGCTAACACTAGGGTTTGAGTCTTAGTCTCCCTTATTAGTTTCACCTTTGATCCTCTTTTGAGTCTCTTCTCTCGCATCTTATAATAAAAGTAAAAAACACTTAATAAAGGCATAACACCTATTGTATTTAGGCCTTTCATGTGGGAACAAGGAGGTGAGGGGTCTTCTCTCATTTCCTTAGAATGTTTAGCATACGTCCAGTCTTGGGTCGATATGCGAGGCATTCGATCCTATATGAAGGATTTAAATACAATATGAGTTACAAAACATAAAAACAATCAAAACATTTCTTTCTTAAAAGACAAAAACGAACAATAACGTCTTTCCTTTAGGAATTCTCTTCTCATCTCACTCATTCTCAACGTATGAACGTGCTTCTCCTCGTTCTCTTGCAAGATGGTAACGCCTAAGTCTCCATACAACGAGCTGCAACACCCGAGCTAGAACATTCACCGTTCCCGAAAAAACACAAACAACTTTCCCTAGGTGAGGGGAACTACGTCGCTCTGATTCTCATGCTCCCGATGAGATACGTAGGCAGTGGGGGTAGGTCCCATTCGAGCACTTCTTTTATTTTCCCTACATTTGTTTCTCTTTCTCTCTCCATTCTTTTTTCCAGTTCTCCAGCTACCAGTTCCTTTTTTCAGTATTCTTTTCTTACACCCTTTGATCGAGACAAACAAGCGTGGATCCCATCGGGTACGATAGACGCGTGGGGGTGCTAATACCTTCCTCGTGCGTAACCGACTCCCGAACCCAGTTCTCTTGGTCGCAAGACCATGCTCTTTCCTTTCCTCTCAGGTTTACGCAGTGTTTCCTTTCCCTCTCTTGGGATAAATACACATTGCTGGCGACTCTGTTTCGGTGCCACTTTCGCGTTTGTACTAGGATGAAAATCCCGGGAGCGACACTTATATTCTGGGGGTTGAGATCAAGAAGCGGGTTCCTTATGTCTACACTAGCACTTGTTCGAAGTGTCATCTTATTGCTGATGCACTCTGCATTAGTAAGAAGGATGTGGAGGATAATCTCAAGACCAAAGGGAAGGGTATTCGAGGGTTTGATTCGAAGTTCTTGGTTGACAAGGCCACTTATTTTGCTAAGGATGGAAACTGGAAGGCTTTCAACGCCGTTCTTGCTTTACTGATATATGGAATTGTCTTGTTTCTGAACATGGAGGATTTCGTAGATCAGGCTGCCATCAGTATTTTCTTGTCCAAGAACCCTGTTCCAACACTTCTTACTGATACCTACCATTCTATTCATTCCAGGAATGAAAACAGGAAGGGAACCATTGTCTGTTGTGCTCCTCTGTTATACTGATGGCTCATGTCTCACCTTCCACAGAAGGGTCCCTTTGTTAAGAATAAGGGGAATCTCAAGTGGTCTCAGTGAATCATGTCTCTTACTGCCGATGACATTTCTTGGTATTCTCGAGTTTTCGACGACATTCTGATCATTCTTCATTGTGGGAAATTCTCCAATGTGCCTCTCTTAGGTACCAAGGGTGGAATTAACTACAATCCGAGAATGGCCTTCCGACAGTTGGGATACCCTATGGTTGCCAAGCCTGATCCTGAGGTAGTGGAGGAGTTCATCTTTCATGAAGGGGTTGATGACATGGGTTTGTTGAAGAGGTTCAGTGCCACTTGGACTCAGATTCATCTCGAAGGAAGAGCCGATTTGGGTAAGAAGAATTGCATAGCCAAGTAAGCTTACACACTTTGGGTCAAAGAGCGCATCAAAGAGATCTTGTTGCCATTCTCTCTTGAGCCTTCCATGAATGCCAAGCCTCCTGAACTTGCCATTGTTCCTCCATCTGAGGTCAACCAACTCAAGCTGATTGTTGAAAAGTTAAAGAAGGAGAATGCTGATCTTCGTCTCAACCTTGATAGAGTCACTTCCGAGAAGGATAGCCTACAGATTAAGCTCCATCAGAAGCGCGAGCGCATACTCAAAGAAGTGGAGGTTGAACAGAACAAGCGTAGAAAGGTGGGTGATGCTTTGAAGAGCACCTATGAGGGCCTTGCTTCAAAGAAGAGACAACTCGCCGATGCTCATTATCAAGCCTACAAAGAGGAGCTGAGCTACAACAAACAACTTGAAGAGCTTCGAGAGAAGTTATTCGAGTTCAAGGTAAAGTGGAAAAGTGAGGAAGACCGTGCTAATCAGTTGGCAAATGAATTTTATTAGTGTCAAGCTAAGCTCGACCATGTCTTCGGTGAGATTCAGAAGCTGCAAGATCAAGCACATCAAAGTCAAGAGCAAATTAGTCAGCTCAACACAGAAAGTACTCATTGGGAGCATCAAAGCGTCATCTACAGAATCTCCTGGATCAGAAAGAGGCATTTCTTCAGGATATGCTTTAGGGACCTAATCATTCGTTGCTGCGTAACCTCATGAAGGATGCGAAGTACTGGAGTGAGAGGCATGACCGTCTAGCCAGATTTGCTGAGCATGCATTGGAGGACCTACCTGGGTTGTTGAGGGATGCATATGCTGATGCATTGCCAAATCAACTTCCTTGGTCTGTTTTCCATTTCTTGCTGTGTGTAGGGTGGTATTTGATAGAATCCATGCAGATTTTGTTGTAGCCCAAAAGGCAGATATTTGACTTGTAGTCGACTTGTGCTTCTTTCCTTTATTGCTGAATGAATGAAGATTCTTGCTCACTCTATCTTTTATGCCTTTACTTGTATGCTTTATGATTATTGTCAACAAAGATAAGTTTAAGAATTCCTGGAATTTAAAACTTTATTTTTGCATGCATATCATACATTCATTTGCACGCATATGCACGTCCCTTCATCCGAAACCGTTGCTCATCCTTGTCCTCCTTCCTTGTAGCAAGACGACGACTCGACATCGGTATTTCACTTGCTCAAGCAAATCCAGAATCATGGCTGACTTTGAAGCTGAGAACGCTGCTTACAAGGAAACTCTGGCTCAATTCCAAGGTCGGATGTATCAGTTCCAGACGAACATGGATGTCATTTTGGAACTCCTTCGTGGCCAAGGGACGCTGCTGCTGCCATTATTGTTGCAATCCCTACTAATGCAACTGTTGTCACTCCTGTTGTGACTGTTCCTCCTGTTATTATGACTACTCCTGCTGTTGTTGTCCCTTCTCCTGCTAGAGTTGAAGTGCAAAGTGTGCCTGTGAATCAGCCTGTTGTTCAACCCGGTTTGAACCAGATGCCCGCTGGTTTTCCTTGGGACATGCCTCTGAATTGCACTCCTCAGATTACGAATAATGGTAGTGCCTTCATGCCATATCATCCTTTTATTGCGTCCATGCCTAATGGGAATGCTTCCGCATATCCATGGGTCATGCCTACTCCAGTCCCGCCTCCAGTGGTGAATGATGATCCTGAGAATCTTCAGGTTCAAACTCATCAAGCTGCCGGATTGGCTGACACTGAAACTCCTGATAAAGAAGAGCATGTGTATAGAGGTCCTCCTATTCATGTCCAGTCTCGTCTCAAGCTGCTCAAACTGCTGTTCCAAATGTTCATCCTGGGATGTTCAATCCTAGGGAATCTTCCTCAGCTGCTGGGGTACCTCCCCTGAATTATCTGTATGGTGTTCTGATGGGGCAGAATGTTGGTCAGATGATTAATTCGGGTTTGGTGTATCCTTCTCAGTTTGCTACTCCGCAAGTGAATGCTCCCTCCGCTTCTCAGCTGCCAAATCCTCAGATTCTTGTCAGGCTTGTTAATCAGAGTAGATCTGTTGACTATAAGTTGTTGGAAGACCGTATCAGAGCTATTGAAGGGTTTTCTGCTTTTGGCATGGAGGCCAAAGATTTGTGTTTGGTTCCAAATGTTGTGCTGCCACAGAAATTCAAGATACCTGATTTACCAAAATATAAAGGTTTAAGTTGCCCGCATAGTCACATCACTATGTACTGCAGGAAGATGGCATCCCATGCTGATAATGATGAATTGCTTGTTCATTATTTTCAAGATAGTTTGTCTGGTGCTTCATTGGATTGGTACATGGGACTGGAGCAAAGTAAAATCCATACTTGGAGAGATCTATCTAAAGCGTTCGTGAAACAATACAAATATAACCTTGATCTGGCGCTGTCGTAACCCGAAATTTGACCTCCCTCTTTTGCCTTTTGCATAAGCATGCGCATTCGCATTGTTAGCATACGTATTCGCACTTTTCTCTGTGTGTTTCTTGCCGCAGGATATTCAGGTTTTTCAAACCCGATTAATCATATCCTCACAGGATCATCGCGTCATTAAAACAAGCACAAAATGAAGGTTTACATACCTATTCATCAAGACAAGAGGTGGAAAACCACAACCAGGACTCCATTATCATTTCCTGAGCAATTTGGACAAAAATTGACTGAAGTAACCGGTTAACGCATGGTGAGTAACCGGTTACTCAGTGCAAATTTTCAATTCCTTCTGCATTTTTGGGACAGCAGCTATGCGCTCTCTTTGGACTTTGGTTCTACTTGATTCTAGCAGTGTGTGGAACATTCTAGACATCTCTAGACATTTCAGGACATTCCAAGTGCATTTATTCCAATGTTTCACTCTAATTCAAGTGCACCATGTTCCTTGTTTTCCAAGTATATCAACCTTTGGATGATGGAGTGCACCTTGGGATTGTTACCGAGTTGGTTCTAACTAACCGAGTTAACCGCCTTGACTCAGTGAGTCAAGTCTAACTAACTCCTAGCCTAGTTCCAAACCCAAAGCAAATTCCAAACCAAATTCCAAACCATCTCACACTCCAAACCTAAAATATATATAAACTCACATTCACCCATTTTCAAGGACCTTCAACCATTTGCTCCATTTCACTCTCAATTCTCCCACATTCCCTCTGAATTTCTCTACTACATCTTCATCTTCATCTCAATTCTCTTCCAAAACCTCACCAAAGCTCATTTCTACTTTGAAGATAATCACTTTTACATCAAAAGTGATTATTTCTTGAGCTCAACCTTCATCATTCTTGCTATTACACTTGGATTTCTGGAGTTATTTAAGCTTTTTGGATTAATCTTGAGTATTTGCTGCAACTTCCAACGGTTCGAATTCGCATTTTGGAGCTTTATCGTATTTTGCTCGATTTCGACACGGTTCGTCTACAAATTGAAGTTTCCTCTGGTTTTCTTTGATTTTCTGCATCAAAAATCCTTTGCAACAATCACCAAGGCACATCTCAGCCTTGTAGGTTGGTGAATCTATCTTTTCTCTCTGTTTCGATTGATTTCACGCGTTTACGTTGTGATTTTGATCGTGTTCGGTGATTTACCATGCGATTGTTTGATCTTTGATCTTCATGATTATTGATTTCAAGTTGTGTTTAACTACCCTTACATGATGTAATTTTCGTGCACAAATTTGTATTTAAGCATGTGGTAGTTTGCATAAGTGAACATGTGCTGAGAATCACTTTTGAAAAGTTGTTTTTACATTTTTTTTCACCATTGTTTAGTGGTAACTGGTTAACGTATGGTGGTTAACCGGTTACTCAGTGCAATTTTCCTCAAGAACGCTAATTTTCAAGCAAGTAACCAGTTAACCATGGTGAGTAACCGGCTACCACTGAACAGAATGACAATTTTCTTGCATTTTCAAGTGTGTTTGCCATGCTTTCTTCATTTTAACTTCCATTGATTATCATGCTTGATTTTATGGATGTTCTAAATGTCATTTCACTTCTGGTTGAGGCATATTCATGAACTTTCGATGCACATTTTCGATTATTCATGTTGTTTCATGTTTTTAGCATTGTATGAACATAATCCTTCTTGCACTATCTTTGTTCACATGATACATGATTTTGTGTGGCACTTTGATGATCATTTGGCACTGTTTTGCACCTTCCATTTCTGTTTGCATTAAGTTTATTCTTCATGGATAAACTTAATCTTGTGTAATCAATAATTCACTCCCTTGTGCTTTAATGACTTATCATCCACTTTGGAAAGTTGTTAGCATATTTCTCCCTTGATTAATTGATCAAAACACGTTTCAATTAGTTGATCTTCCCCTTCCCTCTCTTTAGGCTTCCTTTAGAGCTTTCTCTCTCGTTCCCCCGTGGAGTTGGAGTTTCGCACTGCGCCTTGCATCGGAGCACTGTACAAATTGACGTTGTTACGCTGTCTGTTTCTCTATGCAGGAGCACTGTACAACTTGGAGCTATTCTGCCGTCCGGTTCAACTTCCGCATTACACTCTGTGTGTGTTAGGGAAGGGATAAGAAGGGAGAATTCCTACTCTCATTCTGACTACTTCAGGTAGGGGACGAATGACCCTGTGCTTGGCTTAGTCATCTCTATCTCCAGGCGGTGATGTGCTTTCTTTCCCCAATCGAGTTGATCCTTGATCACTCTTCTCTCTATGCGATCTCTTTCGATCCTTGATCACTCCTATCTCTTTCAATCTCTCTCTTGATCAATCACCATCCCTTCTTAGTTAAGATCATTATTCTTGCGCTAGCAATCTCTCTTTGTTCTGTTACTCCTTTCTTCTTGTAATCAATCATTGCTTTTTGATTCCCCTGAAGAGTCTCAATTCTCTTTCTTTGGTCTAACACAGTTTTTCTGTCACGACCATTTTTTCCCCAGGAGTTCGCAACCTTCTCTTGGTTCTTCTCCTTTGTTTGGTTAATCACTGCCGGTCAGTTATAACACCAATTTTACCCGTTTCTTCAGTTACTCACAGTCCGTCTGTTAATACTGAGCA
The DNA here is from genome assembly GCA_022829125.1 of Lathyrus tuberosus. Taxonomy (NCBI): domain Eukaryota; kingdom Viridiplantae; phylum Streptophyta; class Magnoliopsida; order Fabales; family Fabaceae; genus Lathyrus; species Lathyrus tuberosus. The sequence goes on along the minus strand of JALAZF010000236.1, from coordinate 4,445,404 downwards.
CCTCTTGGGTTCATCACCTTCTCTTGGTTAATCACCCGTCTCTTCAGTTAACCACAGTCCGTATGTTAAAATACTGAACCCTTTTGAGTTAATCACCTTCTCTTGGTTAATCACTCGCTGTTCTCTTCGGTTAATCACAGTCCGTCTGTAAACACCGAATCCCCCGCAGTTGGCAACCTCCTCTTGGTTCGAATACTTGTACACTTAGGTTAGTAGCCTTTCTTTGGTTCAAATACCCTTGCTTCGGTTGAGTACTGTTTGTTCAGTCAGTTTACCGAACCCCTTTGGGTTACGACCTTCGTTCGGTCCTACACCCGTTCTTTGGTTGATCACAGTTTTCTCTGTTAAAACCAATGCTTCTCTATCCCCACGGAGTTGCAGCCCTTTCTTTCCTCGGTTAACCACTGTTTACCAGTTAATATACTGAGGCCCCTTCAGAGTCAAACACCTTCTCTCGGTTCAGCACTCTCTATCATGGTTTATCACAGCCTGTCTATTGACACCAACTTTCTTTTCCCTGCCAGAGTCTTACTCTCTTTCTTCGGTTAATCACTGCCAGTCAATTAACATACTGATACCCCTCAGAGTCAAACTTTCCTCTCTTATTCCCTTACTCTCTTGGTTATGACACCATTTTTTTTGCATCCCCAACGGATCTTTCTCCATCTCTTGCTCTTGGTTTTGACACCACCTCTTTCATCTCCTTGCTTCTTTCTTGTTTTGTTTTCCGTTCAGTTCCCCGAACTACAGAAGCTCTGATTCTGCATTCTTTCGAATGTATGATACGTAGGCATGAGATCGCAATGATCTCGACGAGTACACTTCCACCTTTCTTCCGTCTTTCTCATTTCTTTCTTTCTTCTTTGTCCCCTGGTTCCATGAACTACGGCGCTATGACTTCCTCATTGCACTATGAGGGTACGTAGGCACGAGGACCTTGTTCCTCTGCGAGCACTTTCCTTCTTTTCTTTCTTTTTCCCCTTTCTCTCTCTCTCTCTCTCTCTCTCTCTCTCTCTCTCTCTCCTCTTTCTTTTAGCTAGAAGCCTTTAGATAGATAACCCATCCAAGCCTAGAAGCAAGCGAAATGTTTCCCGTCGAGTACGATGGATGCGTTAGGCGCTAATATCTTCCTTTCGCATAACCGACCCCCCGTTCCCGTTTATCTTCCTCTCGGGTTTTATCGATATTTTCCCTGTCCTTTGGGACTAAATAAAGTTCGGTGGCGACTCTGTTGTTATCTCTGAGTGAGCAATTCACTCAGGTAGAAACCAGCCATCTGCAGCTGGCGACTCTGCTGGGGAAATGGTTGACCTATCGCTGGTCCATCCCTTGAGGGGTCTCGCCTAGTTTTGTTTGCTTTTTCTTACTTGCTTGGGTGTTTATCTTTTGCGCTTTACTCGCTTTATTACTTGCTTTAGCTTTTTGTTTATTTATCACATTTCTTTACTGCTTTGAATATTCATATGCTGCATATTCTAGATATCTGTTGTTTTCTGCTGTTGTTGGGGCGGGTAGATATTATTGGAGAGAAAGGTCCTAACACCGGGCCTAGTATACACATAGGCTAGAACGTGGATAGTCATGAGGCCTGCATTTTGCGTGTTGGGATATCACGAGACCCACATCCCAGATCGTGATTCGTTTGAGAATATCTCCGTCCTGTGAGAATTCACTACGGCGGGGGATTTTCATCCTGAGTCCTATGGTTTGGGCGACCTTGCTAGAGACCACCTTGTTGTGTCTAGATCACACTTGTGAGGGGGGGGGGGTAGGGTTTTGCAGGAAAACAGGCCACTTCATACCCTTGTTCTCACACACGCCAGATTTCCTCACCGACACATCAAATTATGTTGCACTGACACAGATTATATGCAGATATCCAGATTGTTCAGATTTGATTATTCGGACAGTGTTGGCTTCTTGTTGCTGTGTTGCATATCATTTCATCATGTAAAATAATTTTTGCATGTGCATTGCCAGGTTTTCAAGGGGTTATCTTTTGTTGACATTATCATGGAGATGAGTACTTGTCGTCGTGGCATCTTCAGTTACAAGTTTGTGGAGCCTAAGCAGGGTGTTTTGAGAGGTTTGGCATCTTTGTTGGTTGGAGATCATAGAGGGGTTTTCATAGGTACTTATGGTAATCTGTTGACCATCCTCAACACTGAAGTCAACATCACTGTTATTCATACTCTGGTTCAGTTCTACGACCCGCCATATAGGTGCTTCACATTTCAGGATTATCAGCTAGCACCTACACTTGAGGAGTATGCTTATATTCTGGGGGTTGAGATCAAGAAGCAGGTTCCTTATGTTTACACTAGTGGTTGTCCGAAGTTTCATCTTATTGCTGATGCGCTTTGCATTAGTAAGAAAGATGTGGAGGATAATCTCAATACCAAAGGGAAAGGTATTCGAGGGTTTGCTTCGAAGTTCTTGGTTTACAAGGCCACTTATTTTGCTAAGGATGGAAACTGGAAGGCTTTCAACGCCGTTCTTGCTTTGCTAATATATGGAATTGTCTTGTTTCTGAACATGGAGGATTTCGTAGATCAGGCTGCCATCAGTATTTTCTTGTCCAAGAACCCTGTTCCGACGCTTCTTGCTGATACCTACCATTCTATTCATTCTAGGAATGAAAAGAAGAAAGAAACCATTGTCTATTGTGCTCCTTTGTTGTACCGATGGTTCATGTCTCACCTTCCACAGAAGGGTCCCTTTGTTGAGAATAAGGATAATCTCAAGTGGTCTCAACGAATCATGTCTCTTACCGCTGATGATATTTCTTGGTATTCTCGAGTCTTCGACGACATTCCGATCATTCTTCATTGTGGGAAATTCTCTAATGTGCCTCTCTTGGGTACAAAGGGTGGAATTAACTACAATCCGAGAATGGATTTCCGACAGTTGGGATACCCCTTGGTTGACAAACCTGATCCTGAGGTAGTGGAAGAGTTCATCTTTCATGAAGGGGTTGACGACATGGGTTTGCTGAAGAGGTTTAGTGCCGCTTGGACTCAGATTCATCTCGAAGGTAGAGCCGATTTGGGTAAGAAGAATTGCGTAGCCAAGGAAGCTTACACACTTTGGGTCAAAGAGCGCGTCAAAGAGATTTTGTTGCCATTCTCTCCTGAGCCTTCCATGAATGCCAAGCTTCCTGAACTTGCCATTGTTCCTCCATCTGAAGTCGATCAACTCAAGCTGATTGTTAAGAAGTTAAAGAAGGAGAATGCTGATCTTCGTCTCAACCTTGATAGAGTCACTTCCGAGAAGGATAGCCTATAGATTGAGCTCCATCAGAAGCGAGAGCGTATGCTCAAAGAGGTGGAGGTTGAACAGAACAAGCATAGGAAGGTGGGTGATGCTTTGAAGAGCACCTATGAGGGACTTTCTTCAAAGAAGAGACAACTCGCCGATGCTCATTATCAAGCCTACAAAGAGGAATTGAGCTACAACAAGCAACTTGAAGAGTTTGAGGGAAGTAATCCGAATCCAAGGCGAAGTGGCAAAGTGAACAAGACCGTGCTAATCAGTTAGCGAATGACTTTTCCTAATGTCAAGCTAAGCTCGACAAAGTCTTCGGTGAGATTCAGAAGTTGCAAGATCAAGCACATCAGAGCCAAGAGTAGATTAGTCAGCTCAACACAGAGAGCACTCACTGGGAGCATCAAAGCCGTTATCTACAGAACCTCCTGGATCAGAAAGAGGCCTTTCTTCAGGACATGCTTCAGGGACCTAACCATTCTTTGCTGCGCAACCTCATGAAGGGTGCGAAGTACTAGAATGAGAGGCATGGTCGTCTAGCCAGATTTGCTGAGCATGCATTGGAGGACCTACCAAGGTTGTTGAGGGATGCATATGCTGATGCATTGCCGCACCGACTTCCTTGGGCAGTTTTTCATTTCTTATCTGTGTGTAGGGTGGTATTTGATAGGATCCGTGCAGATTTTGTTGTAGCCCAAAAGGCAAATGTTTGACTTGTATTCGACTTGTACTTCTTCCCTCTATTGAATGAATGAATGAAGATGATTGCTCACTCTATCTTTTATGACTTTACGTGTATGCTTTATGATTATTGTCAACAAAGATAAGTTTAAGAATTCCTGGAATTTAAAACTTTATTTTTTACATGCATATCATACATTCATCTGCACACATATGCACGTCCCTTAATCTGAAACCATTGCTCATCCTTGTTCGCCTTCCTTGTAGCAAGACGACGACTTGACATTAGTATTTTACTCGCTCAAGCAAATCCAGAATCATGGCTGACTTCGAAGCTGAGAACGCTATGTACAAGGAAACTCTGGCTCAATTCCAAGGTCGGATGGATCAATTCCAGACGAATATGGATGTCATTATGGAGCTCCTTCGTGCTCAAAGGGATGCTACTGCTGCTGCCACTATTGTTGCAACTACTACCGATGCAACTGTTGTCACTCCTGTGACTATTCCTCCTGTTGTTACGGCTACTCCTGTTGTTCCTTCTCCTGCTAGAGTTGAAGTACCAACTGAGCCGGTGAATCAGCCTGCTGTTCAGCCTAGTTTGAACCAGATGCCCGCTGGTTTTCCTTGGGGCATGCCTCCGAATTATACTCCCCAGATTGCAAATAATGGTAGTGCCTTCATGCCATATCAGCCTTTTGTTGCACCCATGCCTAACGGGAATGCTGCCGCATATCCATGGGTCATGCCTACTCCAGTCCCGCCTCCAGTGGTGAATGATGATCCTGAGAATCCTCAGGCTCAAAATCATCAAACCGCCGGATTTGTTGATACTGAAACTCCTGATGAAGAAGAGCACGTGTATAGAGGACCTCCTATTCATGTTCCGTTTCCATCTCAAGTTGCTTAAACCACTGTTCCGATTACTCATCCTGGGATGTTCTACCCTGGGGCATCTTCCTCAGCTGCTGGGGTACCTCCTCCGAATTATTCGTATGGTGTTCCGATGGGTCAGAATGCTGGTTAGATGGTTAATCCGGGTTTGGTGTATCCTTCTCAGTTTGCTACTCCGCAAGTGAATGCTCCTGCCGCTTCTCAGCTGCCAAATCCTCAGATTCTTGTCAGGCCCACTAATCAGAATAAATCGGTTGACTACAAGTTGTTGGAAGACCGTATCAGAGCTATTGAAGGGTTCTCTGCTTTTGGTATGGAAGCCAAAGACTTGTGTTTGGTTCCAAATGTTGTGCTACCGCAGAAATTCAAGATACCTGATTTGCCAAAATATAAAGGTTTGAGTTGCCCGCGTAGTCACATCACTATGTATTGCAGGAAAATGGCATCCCATATTGATAATTATGAATTGCTAGTTCATTGTTTTCAAGATAGTTTGTTTGGTGCTTCATTGGATTGGTACATGGGCCTGGAGTGCAGCAAAATCCATACTTGGAGGGATTTGTCGGAAGCGTTCGTGAGACAATACAAGTATAATCTTGATCTAGCGCCAACTAGATTGCAATTACAAAATAAATCCCAGCGCTCCGCTGAAACATTCAAGGAGTATGCACAAAGATGGCGTGAGATGGCATTTCGTGTGCGGCCGGCTCTCTCTGACAATGAGTTGGTTGACATCTTTATGGGTACATTGCAAGGATCTTACTATGAGAAAATGGTGGGTAGTTCTTCATCGAACTTCGCTGATGTTGTGACCATTGGTGAACGGATTAAGAATGGTTTGAAAACTGGAAAGATTCTTGGAACTGCTTCCCAGCAGCCGGCCACTCGGAAATCTCAGAACAGTCATTCCAAGAAAAAGGAGGGCGAAGCTAACGCTGCGACAACTCAAGTTTCTCCTCAGTATCAAGCTCCCATGGCTCCCTTGCCGTACTATCCGTATCCGTACATTGCTGCTGCATAGTATCAACAACCTCTATATCAGTATCATCCGCAACAACCAGCTCATAATGCTCAGAATCAGCAACAGAATCAACAGAACAAAAGTCAACAGAATCAGAACCGTCAGAACAACAACAATCAAGGAAACCATAAGCGTCCGAATTTTGATAGAATTTCGGTGTCATACACGAAACTATTTCCTTACTTGGTTCACCAAGGGGAAATTGTCCCCAAACAGATTGCGCCCGCGATTCCTCCATTTGGCCCGAAGCATAACCCAAATGCATCCTGTGCTTATCATGCTGGATACATAGGACATGCAACAGAGTATTGCTTTGTTTTCAAAACCAAGGTCCAGGAACTCATTGATAAAAAAGTCCTGACTTTCGCTGAGGAAGGACCCAACATTCAGAGTTATCCGTTGCCGAATCATGGTGGGCCTGCGGTTAACATGGTTGAGGATTATTCAAGGGCTGAATTGATCATGGATGTTGACGAAGTAAAGACTCTGATGTCTGTGGTTTTCAATAGATTGAATGAACATGGGCTGTTGAAAGGGTTGTATGGTAAGTGTCAGATTTGTGACGATAATCCCAACCAGTGTCGAAGGCTGAAGGGTTGTGTCCAAATTCCGATGAACCGTGGCGAAGTGCAATTTGACAGATCTAAACCAGCTGAGGAAGTTGCCGCTATCGAGCCGTTCACCATCGTCTATAGGAAAGTTCCTGTGGAATCTCCTAAGCAGAAGAGGGTGCAACCCATCGTTGTTTGTCCGCCAAAGCCGTTTTCGTATCAGAATTCTAAAGAGGTACCATGGAAATATGGGTCTACTGTGTTTTCGGGAGGTCAAGAGATAAGGTTTGCCGAATCTGAGATCGTGAATGTTACAGCCGGTGGAGGTATGACTCGTAGTGGACGTGTGTTCGCTCCAAAAGTCACTACAAAGCCTGTTCAAATTCCAACTGTTGCTTCTCCTAAGGAAACGCCTGCATCTGCAACCCCTATTGTTCAACAAGGGGCATATACTGATGTTCCAGTACCGTCTATCCCGTCTGAGGATATTCCAAAGAGCAAGGAGACCCTTGATGATCAAGAGTTTCTTAAGTTGATCAAGAAAAGTGACTTTAAGATTGTGGATCAGCTGGGTCAGAATCCCTCGAGGATCTCAATTTTGTCCCTACTCATGAGTTTACCCGCGCACAGATCAGCTTTTTTGAAAGTGTTAAACAGCGCCCATGTTATGCAAGATATATCCGTCGTCGAATTCGATGATGTAGTGGCCAACATAGTTGCAAGTCGGTATTTGGGTTTTAATGAATCAGAATTACCTCCTGAAGGAACTGCCCACAATAAAGCGCTGCACATATCTGTAACCTGCACAGACATCCTATTATCTCGTGTTCTAGTGGATACTGGTTCTTCTCTCAATGTGATTCCTAAAGGCAAGGCACGTTGAGTCAATTGCCGGTAGAAGGAATCGAGATGAGACCAAGTGCCTTAGTTGTCAGAGCCTTTGACGGTTCTCGAAGACAGGTCATTGGAGAAGTGGATTTACCCATCAATATTGGGCCGCATTTGTTTACCATTACTTTCCAAGTGATGGATATCAATCCTGCGTATAGTTGCCTACTGGGTCGTCCATGGATCCACGCGGCAGGTACAATCACATCCACTTTACATCAGAAGTTAAAGTTCATGTTTGAGGACCAACTTGTCATTGTTTGTGGTGAAGAGGATTTGATTGTAAGCGAGTTATCGTCTTTTCGATATGTCGAGACTGAGGAAGGCATAGCTGAGGTGCCGTTGCAGTGTCTCGAGTTCGAAGATGTCAGCTCTGGTTCAACTAGTCAAAGTAGATCACCACAATTGACTTTAGCATCTGCTAAGAGTGCTAAAGAGACCATCGATAGAGGTGCCTTGCCAGGATGGGGGCACATGATTGATGTGGTTGAGAAGCATAATCGTTTTGGAGTTGACTATCATCCTGGTCGTCAATCTGGTTCCTCTGATCGGAAGCAATGCAACTTTGTCAAGTTCCATAGCACGGGTTTCCAGCAAGGTGACAACGTGGCAGCTGCTGATGATGCTGGTCCCAGTAATCAGATTTCAAGCTTCGTGCGCAAATGTCCGCAGGGTTTCAAGCTCAATAATTGGACATCTACCGTGATTCCCGTGGTTTTCCCATATAACATGTAATGCATTTTGCTTTCTTGCTCCCTCGTCCTCGCCCGAGACGAGTGGAAAGCTTGTAAAGGGCCTCGCGCTTTTGCAATATTATGTGATCAATAAATAAAAGTTTTTGCATTCAAAATCATGCTCTATTTTCTTTCTTTATTTTACTTTTTCACAGAAGACAAATGGCAAAAGTTTGTTTTCTTTTTCACTTTTTAAATAGCTCATTCTAAACATATTCATAAACATGCAGAACTAATAAAAGCATTGATAACAACATGGAAAACATCCATCATAATTCTGGAATTCCAATTAACCAAGCCGAAGAAGATGGCGAGGAAGGTTGTGAATTACCGGCTGAACTGGCTAGGCTCCTTGAGCACGAGCGTAGAGAGATTCAGCCACACAAAGAGCCAGTGGAAGTTATTAATCTTGGTACTGATGAGGTCAGAAGAGAAGTCAAGGTTGACGCCTCCCTCGCTAAGCATGTACACTCCGAGTTGGTCTAGTTATTGAAAGAGTATGTTGATATCTTCGCCTGGTCCTATCAAGATATGCCTGGGTTGGATACCAACATCGTTGAACATCACTTGCCACTCAAGCCCAAATGTCCTCCTGTTAAGCAGAAGCTCAGGAAGACTAGACCTGACATGGCACTCAAAATCAGAGAAGAGGTAAAGAAGCAGCTTGATGCTGGGTTCCTAGCTACTTCCGAATATCCTGAATGGATTGCCAACATTGTCCCGGTTCCCAAGAAGGACGGCAAAGTCAGAATGTGTGTGGATTATCGAGATCTCAACAAGGCGAGCCCGAAGGATGATTTTCCTTTGCCTCATATTGATGTCTTGGTAGACAACACTGCACAGTTCTCTGTCTTTTCCTTCATGGACGGTTTTTCAGGATATAATCAGATCAAGATGTCCCCAACTGATATGGAGAAGACTACATTTATCACACCATGGGGTACATATTGCTACAAAGTCATGCCATTCGGTCTAAAGAATGCAGGGGCAACATACCAGCGTGCCATGACAACCCTCTTTCACGATATGATTCATAAAGAGATTGAGGTTTACGTGGACGATATGATTGCAAAGTCCAAAACTGAGAATGATTACTTGGTTTATCTGAAGAAGCTTTTCGACAGACTCTGGAAGTTTAGACTGCGGTTGAATCCTGCGAAGTGCACCTTCGGAGTTCGATTTGGTAAACTGTTGGGCTTTATTGTAAGTCAAAAGGGAATTGAAGTTGATCCTGATAAGGTTCGGGCAATTCAGAACATGCCGCCTCCCAAAATAGAAAAAGAAGTCCGTGGCTTTCTGGGCAGACTCAATTACATTTCAAGATTCATTTATCATTTGACGGCTACCTGTGAACCAATGTTCAAATTGTTAAGGAAAAATCAATCGGTTGAATGGAATAATGATTGTCAGGAAGCATTTGACAAAATAAAACAATACTTGCAAGAACCACCGATCTTAGTACCGCTGGTTCCTGGTAGGCCTTTAATCATGTATCTCACCGTTCTCGATGAATCAATGGGATGTGTATTGGGTCAGCATGATGACACTGGCAGAAAAGAACATGCAATATACTATCTGAGCAAAAAGTTCACTGATTGTGAGACCAGATACTCACTCTTGGAAAAAACTTGTTGTGCTCTGGTATGGGCTGCTCGACGCCTACGACAATACATGATTTGCCATACTACTTTGTTGATATCCAAAATGGATCCGATAAAGTACATATTTGAGAAGCCTGCTGTCTCTAGAAGGATTGCTCGGTGGCAGATGCTGTTAACCGAGTATGATATCCAACATGTTACCCAGAAAGCAATAAAAGGGAGCGTCTTGTCTGATTACCTTGCTCATCAACCTGTAGAGGGCTATCAACAAACGAAGTTTGACTTTCCCAATAAGGATGTTCTGTTTATCAGAGATTATGAGACTCCAAACCCTGATATAGGACCCGAACTAGGGGCGCGATGGATGCTCGTGTTCGACGGTGCCTCCAATTCTAAAGGTCGTGGAATCGGTGCTATCCTCATCTCTCCAACATGTTTTCACCTTCCCTTCACTGCTAGATTATGCTTTGCATGCACCAACAATATGGCTGAATACGAAGCATGTATCTACGGTATTGAAGCAACAATTGACATGAGAATCAAGATTCTTGAGGTCTATGGAGATTCTGCCTTGGTCATCGGTCAAGTCAGAGGGAACTTTGTGACTCGGGATTCCAAGCTGGTTCCGTACCAATAACACATAGCAAAGTTAATTCCTTACTTTGATGAGATCACTTTTCATCATATTCCCAAAGAGGAAAATCAACTAGCGGATGTTCTTGCAACTTTAGCATCCATGTTCAAGGTCAAGTGGAAGAATGAAGCTCCTCATATCCGCATTGATCACTTGAACGAACCAGCACACTGTTTAGAAATCGAGGATGAGTCTGATGACAAGCCTTGGTTCTACGACATCAAAAGATATCTGGAAAAACAGGAATATCCCGAGGGTATCACTATCATTGACAAGAAGGCTCTTAGATGGCTTTGCGCCAAATTCTTCTTAAGTGGTGGTATACTGTACAAGAGGAATTATGATTCCGTGTTGCTCAGATGCGTGGATAGACACGAAGCACACACGATCATAAGGTCCATACATGAGGGCTGCGAGGGTGTACATGCTAAAGGTCCTGCTATGGCTAAGAAGATTCTTCGGGCTGGGTATTACTGGATAACAATGGAGGTAGATTGTTACAACTTTGCCAAAAGATGTCACAAGTGCCAAATCTACGGAGACAAGATCCATGTGCCTCCAACTTCATTGAATGTTTTGACTTCACCTTGGCCATTTTCCATGTGGGGTATAGATATGATTAGAATGATCGAGCCAAATGCTTCCCACGGTCATCGATTCATTCTAGTTGCTATCGACTACTTCACCAAGTGGGTTGAAGCTGCTTCTTATGCAAACGTTACATGACACGTGGTTGCTAGATTTATCAAGAAAGAGATAATCTGTCGTTATGGCATTCCTAGCAACATTATCACAGACAATGCAAGCAACCTGAACAATAATATGATGAAGGAGTTGTGTCAAGAATTTAAGATCGAGCACCACAACTCTTCACCATATCGGCCCAAGATGAATGGCGCCGTTGAATTAGCAAACAAAAACATCAAGAGGATTGTCCAGAAAATGGTCAAGACTTACAAGGATTGGCATGAAATGCTTCCCTTTGCACTGCATGGCTACAGAACTTCAGTTCACACTTCTACTGGGGCAACTCCGTATTCCCTCGTGTATGGTATGGAGGCAGTTTTACCCATCGAAGTCGAAATTCCTTCGCTCAGAGTCATCATGGAAGCAGGTCTTGATGAAGCTGAATGGGTTCAATCCAGATACGACCAGTTGAATCTCATAGAAGAGAAGCACCTTGCAGCCGTTTTTCATGGTCAATTATATCAGAAACGCCTCAAGCGAGCTTTTGACAAGAAAGTTCTCCCTCGAACGTTCTGCGAAGGCGAGCTCGTGCTCAAGAGATATTCACCTGTTCACTCGGATCCACGAGGCAAATGGACTCCCAATTACGAATGACCTTTTGTTGTCAAGAAAGCCTTCTCAGGCGGAGCCCTGATCCTCACCAAAATGGATGGGGAGGAGTTGCCATCGACCGTGAACTCGGATACAGTCAAAAAATATTATGCCTGAAAAAAAATGGATAAAAGTCAGCTAGATTGACATCCGCAAGGAAAATCTAGGCAAAAATGGACGGCCCGATGGACCAAAAAAAAAGAAATGTCCATGCAAAAGTTAGGGACAATGAAAAAACAACAACAATAGTAGTCCGCTAAGTTGAAAACCCGAAAGGGCGACTTAGGCAAAAATGGGCACCCCGGTGGACGAAAAAAAATATGTGAAAACATGTCCAGGCAAAAATTAGGGATAATGGCATTTGACTGTGAACACTTGATCCTCTTTTCATCACAGTTGGACCTCAGACGGTAACAGAGCAGTCGAATCATCATCAACTGGTGCTAAGCATTGGAACCTAGACTTACAGTGGATGGTGGCCAATGTTGTAATCAATGCAAAGCACAATTTCCCTTTTCCATTTACTTTTGTTTTTCAATTTTATTGCAAAGTTCCTCATCAAGGAGTTTGCATCCTTGTACACACTTTATGTACAAAATTTTCACATTCAATAAAATACATTCTTTGTCATCTCAATTTGTTCTCATTCTAGTATTTTGTTTGCAAAATAAACAATTATTTGTGATCACATAATACTAAAAAGCGTTGAGAACAATAAAAAGCTAAATCAATCGAGAAAGCATTATGCATTGCATGTGTTACTGGTAACTCCTGCAGGATAATCAGTAATATCCATTGGTAAGCCTAACGCCTGGCCGGCAGTGCGATGGTTCTGTGAAGAAGTTGTTGTCTCCTCAGCAGTTCCTCAGCAGAGTCATCATTCTCCCCGGCAGGTTGTCGAGGTGTTCCCAGCAAAGACGATTTGCTCACTTTTCCCCAGCAAGGGTTGTGCATCGTCTCCAATGATTAGGAACTATCTGTCACTAGCAGCAGTGGTTTCTCCTCAGCTGAACCAACATGATTCGGGAATCTCTTTTCCCCATGCAGAGCCAGTCTTGGGTAGAAATGATTGACTTGGTTCTTTCATCCCCAACAGAGACAGCCATGGTGATTTAGAAACCTGAGATATCCTCGGTTTCTTTCCCCGGCGGGATCACCATCCTTTGTGAACTCTCTTCTCCAGCAGAGTTTATCTTTATCTGCGGGTCCTCTCCCCGGTCGAGGGTGTCGAAGTCGTTGTGCTATGATTTTTGCCTAACCGCCTTGTTGTACCTTATCTTGCGCCTTTACATTGCATGATATCAAGCATCATGTCGAAAAGCATACATGGCATATGCATCGATCATACTCCTTCTATTTTTGCCTGACTTATCTCCCAGCAGATTTTCAGCCAAATGTTGCACTTTATCTTTTCTACCTTTGCACCGCTCTGTTTGGCGCCGTCGGCCAAATTCCCGAGCTACTCTTTTATTTAATCCTCTTTTACCTCGAGTCAACGAAAAGCTGGCGCAATTCGTACATTCAGGTCCAAGAGGATTAAATAGAGGCAGCTCTCTGTGTGTTTCTTGCCGCAGGATATTCAGGTTTTTCAAGCCCGATTAATCATATCCTCACAGGATCATCGCGTCATCAAAACAAGCACAAAATGAAGGTTTACATACCTATTCATCAAGACAAGAGGTGGAAAACCACAACCGGGACTCCAATATCATTTCCTGAGCAATTTGGGCAAAAATTGACTGAAGTAACCGGTTAACGCATGGTGAGTAACCGGTTACTCAGTGCAAATTTGCAATTCCTGCTGCATTTTTGGGACAGCAGCCATGCACTCTCTTTGGACTTTGGTTCTACTTGATTCTAGCAGTGTGTGGAACATTCTAGACATCTCTAGACATTTCAGGACATTCCAAGTGCATTTATTCCAATGTTTCACTCTAATTCAAGTGCACCATGTTCCTTGTTTTCCAAGTATATCAACCTTTGGATGATGGAGTGCACCTTGGGATTGTTATCGAGTTGGTTCTAACTAACCGAGTTAACTGCCTTGACTCGGTGAGTTAAGTCCAACTAACTCCTAGCCTAGTTCCAAACCCAAAGCTAATTCCAAACCAAATTCCAAACCATCTCACACTCCAAACCTAAAATCTATATAAACTCACCTTCACCCATTTTCAAGGACCTTCAACCATTTGCTCCATTTCACTCTCAATTCTCCCACATTCCCTCTGAATTTCTCTACTACATCTTCATCTTCATCTCAATTCTCTTCCAAAACCTCACCAAAGCTCATTTATACTTTGAAGGATAATCACTTTTACATCAAAAGTGATTATTTCTTGAGCTCAACCTTCATCATTCTTGCTATTACACTTGGATTTCTGGAGTTATTTCAGCTTTTGGATTAATCTTGAGTATTTGCTGCAACTTCTAACGGTTCGAATTCACATTTTGGAGCTTTATCGTATTTTGCTCGATTTCGACACGGTTCGTCTACAAATTGAAGATTCCTCTGGTTTTCTTTGATTTTATGCATCAAGAATCCTTTGCAACAATCACCAAGGCACATCTCAGCCTTGTAGGTTGGTGGATCTATCTTTTCTCTCTGTTTCGATTAATTTCGCGCGTTTACGTTGTGATTTTGATCGTGTTCGGTGATTTACCATGTGATTGTTTGATCTTTGATCTTCGTGATTATTGATTTCAAGTTGTGTTTAACTACCCTTACATGATGAATTTTCGTGCACAAATTTGTATTTAAGCATGTGGTAGTTTGCATAAGTGAACATGTGCTGAGAATCACTTTTGAAAAGCTGATTTTAATGTTTTTTTCACCATTGTTCAGTGGTAACCGGTTAACGTATGGTGGTTAACCGGTTACTCAGTGCAATTTTCCTCAAGAACGCTAATTTTCAAGCAAGTAACCGGTTAACGCATGGTGAGTAACCGGTTACCACTGAACAGAATGGCCATTTTCTTGCATTTTCAAGTGTGTTTGCCATGCTTTCTTCATTTTAACTTCCATTGATTATCATGCTTGATTTTATGGATGTTTTAAATGTCATTTCACTTCTGGTTGAGGCATATTCATGAACTTTCGATGCACATTTTCGATTATTCATGTTGTTTCATGTTTTTAGCATTGTATGAACATAATCCTTCTTGCACTATCTTTGTTCACATGATACATGATTTAGTGTGGCACTTTGATGATCATTTAGAACTGTTAATCACCTTCCATTTCAGTTTGCATTAAGTTTATTCTTCATGGATAAACTTAATCCTGTGTAATTAATAATTCACTCCCTTGTGCTTTAATGACTTATCATCCTCTTTGGAAAGTTGTTAGCATATTTCTCCCTTGATTAATTGATCAAAACACGTTTCATTAGTTGATCTTCCCCTTCCCTCTCTTTAGGCTTCCTTTAGAGATTTCTCTCTCGTTCCCCCGTGGAGTTGGAGTTTCGCGCTGCGCCTTGCATCGGAGCACTGTACAAATTGACGCCGTTACGCTGTCCATTTCTCTATGCAGGAGCACTGTACAACTTGGAGCTGTTGTGCCGTCCGGTTCAACTTCCGCATTACACCCTGTGTGTGTTAGGTAAGGGATGAGAAGGGAGAATTCCTACTCTCATTCTGACTACTTCAGGTAGGGGACGAATGACCCTGTGTTTGGCTTAGTCATCTCTATCTCCAGGTGGTGATGTGCTTTCTTTCCCCAATCGAGTTGATCCTTGATCACTCTTCTCTCTTTTTGATTTCTTTCGATCCTTGATCACTCATATCTCTTTCAATCTCTCTCTTGATCAATCACCATCCCTTCTTGGTTAAGATCATTATTCTTGCGCTAGCAATCTCTCTTTGTTCCGTTACTCCTTTCTTCTTGTAATCAATCATTGCTTTTTGATTCCCCTGAAGAGTCTCAATTCTCTTTCTTTGGTCTAACACAGTTTTCCTGTCACGGCCATTTTTTTCCCAGGAGTTCGCAACCTTCTCTTGGTTCTTCTCCTTTGTTTGGTTAATCACTGCCGATCAGTTATAACACCAATTTTACCCGTTTCTTCAGTTAATCACAGTTCGTATGTTAATATTGAGCACCTCTTGGGTTCATCACCTTCTCTTGGTTAATCACCCGTCTCTTCAATTAACCACAGTCCGTCTGTTAAAATACTGAACCCTTTCGAGTTAATCACCTTCTCTTGGTTAATCACTCGCTGTTCTCTTCAGTTAATCATAGTCCGTCTGTAAACACCGAATCCCCCGTAGTTGGCAACCTCCTCTTGGTTCGAATACTTGTACCCTTGGGTTAATAGCCTTTCTTTGGTTCAAATACCCTTGCTTCAGTTGAGTACTGTTTGTTCAGTCAGTTTACCGAACCCCTTTGGGTCACGACCTTCGTTCGGTCCTACACCCGTTCTTTGGTTGATCACAGTTTTCTCTGTTAAAACCAATGCTTCTCTATCCCCACAGATTTGTAGCCCTTTCTTTCCTCGGTTAACCACTGTTTACCAGTTAATATACCGAGGCCCCTTCAGAGTCAAACATCTTCTCTCAGTTCATCACTCTCTATCATGGTTTATCACAGTCTGTCTGTTGACACCAACTTTCTTTTCCCCGCCAGAGTCTTACTCTCTTTCTTCGGTTAATCACTGCCAGTCAGTTAACATACCAATACCCCTCAGAGTCAAACCTTCCTCTCTTTTTCCCTTACTCTCTTGGTTATAACACCATTTCTTTTGCATCCCCTGCGGATCTTTCTCCATCTCTTGCTCTTGGTTTTGACACCACCTGTTTCATCTCCTTACTTCTTTCTTGTTTTGTTTTCCGTTCACTTCCCTGAACTAAGAAAGCTCTGATTCTGCATTCTTTCGAATGTATGATACGTAGGCATGAGATCGCAATGATCTCGGCGAGCACACTTCCACCTTTGTTCCGTCTTCCTCCTTTCTTTCTTTCTTCTTTGTCCCCTGGTTCCATGAACTATGGCGCTCTGACTTCCTCATTGCACTATGAGGGTACGTAGGCACGAGGACCTTGTTCCTCCGCGAGCACTTTCCTTCTTTTCTTTCTTTTTCCCCTTTCTCTCTCTCCTCTTTCTTTTAGCTAGAAGCCTTTAGATAGATAACCCATCCAAGCCTAGAAGCAAGCGAAATGGTTCCCGTCGAGTATGATGGATGCGTTAGGTGTTAATACCTTCCTTTCGCATAACCGACCCCCCGTTCCCGTTTCTCTTCCTCTCGGGTTTTATCGATATTTTCCATGTCCTTTAGGACTAAATAAATTTCGGTGGCGACTCCGTTGTAATCTCTAAGTGAGCAATTCACTAAGGTAGAAACCAGCCATCTGCAGCTGGCGACTCTGCTGGGGAAGTCGTTGACCTATTGCTGGGGAAGTGGTAGAAACATACATCTTTGTAGTATCCGAAGAAAGCAAGGAGCTGTTTCTAAAATCTTGCTTGAACACTTGTGTGTTCTTATGTACTTAAACTTAGGAGTTATCTGCTTGTTAAGGAGCATCATTGTAATCTCCTGTTTAACTAATTCTATGTGAATTAGGATTCCTTGAGTGGTCAGTG
The DNA here is from genome assembly GCA_022829125.1 of Lathyrus tuberosus. Taxonomy (NCBI): domain Eukaryota; kingdom Viridiplantae; phylum Streptophyta; class Magnoliopsida; order Fabales; family Fabaceae; genus Lathyrus; species Lathyrus tuberosus. The sequence continues at coordinate 4,428,226 of JALAZF010000236.1, read as the reverse complement.
TGACCGGAGACTCAAGAAGACAATGGCTTGGTGTCATTGTGGTAAATCTTGAAATAGGATCAGTAAACGTTATATTCGTTGTGACGAATCCCTGAACATTTAGCTGTGAAATCCTAGCAGTAGATCTTACGAGATTAGAACCTGCAGGTCAATGTTTGTTATATTCATTAAGTTGAATCCCTGAACGATTCATTGTGTTTTATTTACAGCTGCGGTTGTGCAGGTTGTTAGTCACCGGCTGTTGCCCGTGCATCTGTAATCGGATTTGGTTATAGTGGATTAAGTCCTTGTGTTCAAGGCGAAATCACCTGAGGAGGGTGGACTGGACTAGCTTGGGAATGGCTCAAGTGAACCAGGATATATCGTGTGCTCTTTACTCTTGCTTATGCTTTGATTTATTGTTTATGTCTTACTCTAAATTATCAAAACCTTACATAAACAAATCAGAACCTTGCATCTTAACTTTGATAAGCTTCTGCACTACAAGTTCTGAATGATGCATATCTTATTCAGACTCTCCCTGTCATATATGCTTTACGCATTGACAAGTCTGAATGCTACTTCGCATGTCAGAGTCTCTCAATGAACTTTGATGTTCTCTTAGTGCTTTAGCGATAAGAGGCAAAAAGTTTTTTAGAATGAAAAACATAATTCAAACCCCTTTTTCTTGTGTCTTTCTCGCACCTTCAAGTGTGGTCGACATCTGTTACTGAGACGGGGTCGTTTCGTGGTGCTCGAGGGTACATGTACCCGAGGTACTTGAAACATTGTCTTGTGTGCCTGACGAGCGGGGAGCCCAACGGTTGATGGGACTTGAAGGGATGGAGTACCACACATGCATCGAGCCACGTGCCACATTTAATGCATAATGTGACTATGCTAGGGTCATGATGATGCCCCTACACCGCCCGTGCTCGTGCACGTGCCTCTGATCTTTCTATAAATAGAGGGATGGAGCTTTCATTTTCACTTTTCGCTTCCCTCTCTTCTCTTGATGTTGTCTTCGTCTCCGTCGTCCACCGCCGTAACGCCGCCACACGAGGACTGACCAGGCTTCGCCAACCACCTCTATTCTCTCTTCGACCATGTAAGTTTTCTTATCCTTCTATATTTTACGCGTTTCAACCTTGTTCTGCTTAGATTGCATGCAGTTAGGATGAAAATTGGGTAGAGTAGGGGTGCATTCCAGCAAATGTTGGTGGCTGGTGGTGGTTAGGCCATTTTCTGCCGTCGGCGCCGTCGTCGGAGCGTTAGGAACTTAGGGTTTTTGTCGATTCCAACACTGTTGTGACAATGAGCGAGTTTGTCGCCAGTGGAGCCTATGAATTTTCCAGTGTACTCATGAGTTTTCCGGTGGACCTTCAACGAAATTCTGGGTAAAGTGTCGGGGAAGATCTCCCCGTGAGGGTTTAAGGTATTTCCATGAGAATCTCCTCGCACCATTGTTGCGCTATTTGAGTAAGGGCTTAGGTTGAGGGCGTTGTCCTTGGGCCTTCGCGCGCCCTTTCACTTGACTAGCGGTGGAAGGGTGGATTTGATTTGTTATCGAATTCACTTTTGTCCTCTGCTTTTCAAGTAAATGAGATGTCTCGCAATCCTGAGGACGAAGTTATGCTAGAGCAGAAGTTATCTGAGGAGAGCTCTTCGGAGGATAGCAGTGCTGACGAAATAGCTGCTCCCAGGAATGTCGGTGAAACCTTCGCTCCCAGTAGTACCGGGGAAGAGTAGATTGCTACTGAGCCTTGGGAGCACGCCTCCCTTTTTGCCTTCCATACCCAGGACGTCTTCAAGATGGTGGAGGTCGAGGGAGACTGGAAGGTCCATTTTCCTGAGGACGAACAAATATGCCTGGCTTACGGAGAAAGGTTCCCAATGTACGAGTTTATTTTCAAGGAGATCGGGTTGAGGCTACCCTTCACGGATTTTCAAGTTGCCATTTTCGGACACCTATACTTGGCGCCCTCCCAACTGCACCCTAACTCGATTTCCTTCATCCGGGCATTCGAGATTACATGCGAATTTTTGAAGATTGGAGCCACTCTCCCCTTCTTCTTCACTGTCTTCCATCTCCAACGCCAGGTCGTGGGAAGACAATTCGGATGGGTTTCCCTGAAGCAGGGGAGAAGGGATAAAATTGTTCAAGGCCTTCTTCGAGTCCATTAGGACGTTTAAAGAGAGGTATTATATATTGGAGCCTGTGTCGGAGATGGCTAAAGACTCCACATTCGCCTGGGAGATCCTTACGGATGAGAACGGGGATCCCCTCATCGACAGGCAGGGCAAGATAAAGGGGCGTCGAGTGCTGAAGTTCCGTTTCTCCTGGAGTGAGGACCACTTCACCAGGGAGACCGAGGAGTACATAGCCAAGTCGCCCATGCTGGGGGAGGATGATCGAGCTAGCTACGATAAGTTGGTGGCTTTTGTTGATGGCTTCCGCCTTGCCCAGTGCGTGACCAGGGGCGGGGACATCATTTACGAAGGAGCCCCTCGAGTGCGGCACGCACGAGGAGGCTCTGAAACCTTTGGGTAGCCATTTATTTCTTCTTAGTTTGTTCGTATTGTTATTTTCATTTACTAATGTGTGTCTGTTGTTTTGCAGGAAAAATGTCCTCGGCCCAGGAGCGTTTGGTGAAGAGTGCCCAAGCCAAGCTCAAGATGGGGAAGAAAATAGGGAAAAACTGCCTTGGCGAGCAAGTGGTTCCGCCCCGCCGGGGTCGGGGACCTCTTCATCCGGAGTTACTGCCACCCAGACCTCCCGTCTGCCGGTAACCTCAAGGCCCAAGCGCCCCCGGGTGGAGGAGGTCTTTGACCTTACCAACGAGGGAGAGAAGAGTAAATATAAGCTGCCTCCCTGCTTCCATAATAGGAGTTTCTTCGAAGGCTCCTCCCTCGCACTCCATCGGGCAGAGTCTTTGGCGCTCGAGGAACTAGACCGTCCAAGCAAGAGGACATTGTTGGCCCAGGACGCCGCTACCCTAATGAGGGTTTTGGGCATGGCGGTGGTCTACACCGAGGAAGGGGGCCTTCAAGAGGCGGAGCTGAAGAACACCTAGGCTACCATGGTGGTCCTGAAGGAGGAGCTAAAGGCTGCAAAGGAGGTAGCAAAAAAATCCAAGGAAGAGCTGGTCGCGGTTACCGGGAAGAGGGATACCCTGGCCACGGAGGAGAAAGCCGCGGAGGACATGGTCATTTCATTGAGGCATGTCGTTTCTCCTGCTAAGGATGAAAGCGATGAGGTGAAGAGTCTGAAGACTCGAGCTAAGCTTGTTGCCCGGATCAGCCAGGCTGAGGAGGATTGCTTAGGGGCCGCCGAGGAGGCTTTCAACAACGCGGTGGAGCAGCTAAAGGTTGCGAACCCCAGGGTCGAGTTATCTACCGAGGGGACCAGGTTCCTCAACAGTGTGGTGGAAGGCCAGATTGTCGTCTCGGACTTCCTTAGATTTGGCGAGGAGCCTGAGCAGCCTGCCCGCGAGGAGCCTCAGCCAATGGCTCACTGATTTTCTCTTTTTTGTACTTTTGACCTGCGTGCCGTACATTATAATTTTTCCTTTTTGGATGGGGCTTGGCCCTTTTTTAATGTAATCAGTACAATTGCGGTCATCGTGGTTGTTTTATATTATAATATTTATTTTCGGTCGTGGTGGTCGTTTATGTTTGAATTGTTTCCGATGTTTGTACATGCATGTTTTTACTTTGCTTAATTTCGCTAAGTGTCACACGCAGCTCGTCACGTATGCCCGTTGTATGGGTTGTTTTTGTGAATGATTTTTCACCATGTTTCGGGGTTTTCTCGACAAATTGGTGTTCGACAGTGAGGGGAATTGGTCGAAAGACCTGGGTAGTTTCCGGGCAAGAGAGTGGAGCTCAGGTTGCGTTTGTGGTCTGAGTTCGCGGCGTGAACTTCCCATCGCGAGCTAGGTGTTTTGCCTCTCGTGGTACGTTGGCGATGATGGGCTCGGGCGAGGGACCGCTGTTGGGTGAGGATTTTGCTCGTTCTAGAGCAAAATCCTGCCTTGATTCGTTTTAGTATGCAGCGCTTGTACCGGGGCGCACACTTCTGGTCGGTACGTTATGCTTGTCTTGTCGACAGAGGATGCCGACAGCTGTGGCCTTACTATAGTATTGTTTTAGCTTTTCGGCGTTCCATGGTCGAGCGAGTTCTTCCTCATTGAAATGTTCTAGGTAGTAGGCCCCATTATCTATTTTTACTCGAGCACGATAGGGTCCTTCCCAGTTTGCGGCGAGTTTACCTTCACGAGAATCTTTGTGATTTCTCCTTAGAACGAGACTTCCCACTTGGAAGTCTCGTCGTATGACTTTGGCGTTATGCCTGATTGCGATTTTTTGTTTTAACGAGCCCTCGCGGAGGCTGCTCCTGATTGGACCTCTTCGATGAGATCGAGTTCCTCCCTTAGTGCCTCGCTGTTTGCCTCCTCGTTCAGGGGAGCTTCAGTCTGCTTTGAGGGCAAGTGTATTTCGATAGAGATCACCGCCTCGGTCCCGTATGCTAAACGGAAATGGTTTCCCCGGTCGAAGAGTGGGGCGTAGTACGGTAAGCCCAAAGCACGCTGTGTGTAACACCCCAAATTTATTAGAATATTTATTTAATTTATTTAAATATAATATTTGTGAAATTTCAGTGAATTTTGGTGGTTTGTGTTGACGTTGGCATTTTCGTGGAGTTTAGGTTATTTAACTAAATAATAGTATATAATATGAATATATTAGTATTATTATTAATTTAAATAATATTAGAGGAATTAAGGGTAAGATGGACTTTTGAGGAGGATTAGTGAGGGTATTATGGGGAAAGCCCATTTTAGAAGCCCAAGGGTTAGGTTTAACAAAAAGGAGAATTTTGGGAGGAATATGATTCATTTGGTCAGAACGTGAAAAGAAGGGAAAATGCTAGAGCTCTGAGGAAAAAGGGAAAAGCTTAGGATTCGAGAAGGTTTCCAAAAACTCAAGAGAGAAAGGCTTGGAATCGACAATCTAAGGTATGAGGAGTATTGCCTTTCATTGTTTTCAATATAGGAAGTGATGTGTTTAAAGTGTATTTTGGGGTTTTTGGGGTTTTTGAAGGGTTTATGAGTAATTGATGATTTAGAAGTATTTCTGAGGATCGATGATGGATTATTAAGGGTTGAATTGATTCGGGTAAAAATAAGCCTTCGAGGCAAAACCTTCGTTGATGATATGTGGGATCTTGTATGAGAAAGGGATTTATGGGGTTTATGGGAATCTTGAGAATTTGTAAAGGTTTAGATATTTCGAGTTAGAATAGTGGAATTAACCGACCTAATAGTCATAGGTTTTATGCCTTTGATTGCCTTGATGTTTCAGGACTGTTTTGGGAGTATTTTGGGGGTGAATTGAGGTTGGAATCGTAAAGGTTTTTGGGGGCTGGGATGCTACTGGTGCGTAGCAGCGATTGCAGAAATTGCAGGTTCGCAAAGCGAACCATCCCTTCGCAAGGTGAACATTCGCCCAAGCTCGCAAGGCGAGCAGCGCAGCGAATGCGCGATAAATTGTGTGATGATACTGGGATGAATTTTGAGATGTGATTTTGTGGGCTCGCACAACGAATGTCCCAGCGAAGGGTTTCGCACAGCGAAGGCAGACTGGGGAACAATCTAGTTTTTAGCGAGTAGGTTCGCACAACGAACTCAACAGCGAGCGTCTGCTATTCGCGAAATTTTGTTATGATTCTGTGTTGTCTTGATGTTTTGATGTTGTGGTTTTTCTGATGATTTACCATGATGTTACTGATGATTATGAGATGATGTTTTGTGATGTTTGACGAATATATGATGATATGATTTAACATGAGGATTGATGAATGATGATGCACATAGATGGTTTTTATTGACGATGATGATTATGACGTTGTGTATCATGCATTCATAGCATTTCTGTGACGATGTTAGACTTCGGTCTATTTGTGGCTTCCATCCCATTATGTGGATGTGAAGTGGTTTATGATGTGCTCTGATTCTTGTGTGGAACCGATCCTAATGACGGGGATCTTTGGAGGGTGATGGCCCAAGTGTCCATCAACCGTGACGATTGGTACCACATGCATGAGTCCTGTTGTGCATTGTATTTATATGGAATTATTGATGTGATTTTATGATGTTGTGACTGTTGACCTTGATGATTCTGATGTGTTGTTTATGATTATGACGCCATTTTATGCATATCTTATTTTTATATTGATTATAATGAATTGTGATTACTCACCCTGCCTGTTTGAATGTTGCCTCCACGTGGGTAACGTGCAGGTGATCAGGATTAGCTGTGGATGCTTTTGAGGACTTTTGAAGTTATTTGCATTTTGGTCGATGTAGAGGGTCTTGCTCTTATAGTGTAACATCGGGTTGGGTTGTTGAGCCGAACCATGTTGAGTTTTATTTGGCTGTTATTCTATTGATTATTGATGACTATGGTTTATTTTAATAAACCCTTTTGTGGTATTTTTGTGGTTATGGTGGTTCTGCTGCCCTTTGAAGGCATTTCGAGTTATTTTGAGGAAAAACCCGTTGTTTACAGAGCAATTTTGTTGATTTGAACTTATTGAGAAATGTGCACCCTTTGAGGTGATTCTGATTTTACTATGATTTTATGTTTATTCTGCTGCGATAATTGTGGGGTAGAAAAGGGTGTTACATTAGTGGTATCAGAGCAAGTCGGTCCGTCCGACCAGGTTGTCTAATGTTGTCTATTCCCTAGTGTGCGACATGTGTGTGAAAACATTGTCGATGCTTGTTTTGTTTTCCATTTACAGGTTGGGAATGAAACAAGTGGGGGAGAAAATGGTGCTTCTCTAAGATGCTTCGAGGGTGGAGCAATGGCTAAGTGTGGTGTTGGATGCTACAATAGTTTGGTAAGATAGTTTGTACCGTCTCTTGATAGTCAGCTGTTATTGACAAATTGAGGAACTGATCACCCTTAATCTCTTGTTGATAATAGATGGGATCATGTTGGATGGGATAGACATGTCTTGCGAGCTTAAGTGGTGTGCGCAGTGAATTGTTTGAAGTTAAGCCAAGTGCTTATAGATGGGTTTAATGAGTCGATGCAAGATGGTGCCGAGACGTTTATGTTGAGGGCAATTTTGAGTATTAGTGAAGGTGGAGAAGTTGGTGTTTTGCCTTTTGTTTGTGAAATTTCGGAAGTGTTTCCTGATGACATAAGTGATTTTCCTCCAGAGCGTGAGGTCGAGGCTGCGGCGGATTTGATACCAGGTATGAGTTCGGTGTCAATGGCTCCTTACCGAATGTTTGCATCTGAGTTAGGAGAATTGAAGAAACAATTGGAAGAGTTGCTTGGGATGAAGTTTGTTCGACCGAGCATTTCTCCGTGGGGTGTCCCTGTGTTGCTAGTGAAGAAGAAAGATGGTAGCATGAGGTTGTGTGTTGATTATCGACAGTTGAATAAGGTGACTATTAAGAATAAGTATCCGCTCCCGAGAATTGACGATTTGATGGATCAGCTGGTAGGCGCTTGTATGTTCAGTAAGATTGATTTGAGGTCTGGCTATCATCAGATTCGTGTTAAGCCTGATGATATTCTGAAGACGGCTTTCAGGACGAGGTATGGTCACTATGTATACACTGTGATGCCATTTGGTGTATCCAATGCACCTGGTGTGTTCATGGAGTACATGAATTAGATTTTTCATGAGTATTTGGATAAGTTGTGGTGGTTTTTATTGACGATATTCTGATATACTTTAAAACATGAAGAAGAGCATGCTGAGCATTTGAGAACTGTGTTGCATGTACTGAAGGAGAGGAAGTTGTATGCAAAGCTGTCAAAGTGTGAGTTTTGGTTGAAGGAATTGAGTTTTCTTGGCCATGTGATTTCAAGTGGTGGAATTGCTGTAGATTCTTCCAAGATTGATGCTGTGTTGCAGTGGGAGACTCCGAAGTCTGCTACTGAGATACGAAGTTTTCTGGGATTGGCGGGTTATTACCGCAAGTTTATCGAGGGCTTTTCTAAGTTGGCATTACCTTTGACTCAGTTGACTCGAAAGGGTCAATCGTTTGTGTGGGATGTAGCTTACGAAGAGAGTTTTGTGGAATTGAAGAAGAAGTTGTCAACCGCTCTAGTGTTGATTTTGCCTAATCCGAGTGAATCTTTTGTGGTGTATTGTGATGCATCGAAGATGGGTCTTGGCGGAGTATTGATGCATAATGGACAAGTTGTTGCCTATGCTTCGAGAAAATTGAGAGTTCATGAGAGGAATTATCCTACACATGACTTGGAATTGGCTGCCGTGGTGTTTGTGCTGAAAATTTGGAGACATTATCTGTTTGGCTCTAAGTTTGAAGTGTTCAGTGATCATAAAAGTTTGAAGTACTTGTTTGATCAGAAAGAATTGAATATGAGGCAGAGAAGGTGCTTAGAGCTGTTGAAGGATTTCGATTTTGATTTGAGTTATCATCCGGGCAAAGCAAATGTAGTGGTTGATGCATTGAGTAAGAAGTCATTGCATATGTCGATGCTTATGGTGAAAGAATTGGAATTAATTGAGCAATTCAGAGATTTGAGTTTGGTATGTGAAGAGACTCCTGACAGTGTGAAGTTGGGAATGTTGAAGTTGACTAGTGGCATTCTGGAAGACATCAGAGTGGGACAACAATCTGACTTGAAGTTAGTGGACCAGTTGACTTTGATCAACCAAGGTAACAGAGGAGAATTCCGAATGGGCGAGACTGGTGTGATGTTGTTCAGAGACAAGGTGTGTGTTCCAGATGTCCCAGATATTAAGAAGACCATACTTGAAGAAGGACACCGAAGTAGGTTGAGTATTCATCCCGGTGCTATGAAGATGTACCAAGATTTGAAAAAGTTGTTTTGGTGGCCAGGTATGAAGAAGGATGTTGCGGAGTTTGTTTATGCGTGTTTGACTTGTCAGAAGTCAAAGATTGAGCATCAGAAGCCTTTAGGTATTATGCAGCCGTTGAGAATTCTAGAATGGAAGTGGGATAGTATTTCCATGGATTTTGTGGTGGGATTGCTGAAGACTTCTAAGGGAAATGATTTCATTTGGGTGATTATGGATAGATTAACTAAGTCGGCTCATTTCTTGCCGATGAAGATTAATCATTCTATGCAGATCACGATAAGAGGAGGAAGACACTTGAATTCCAAGAGGGAGATCACGTGTTTTTGAGGGTGACGCCAGTGACTGGCGTGGGTCGAGCTTTGAAGTCTAGGAAGCTCACTCCACATTTTGTTGGTCCATACCAAATCTCGTAGAGGATAGGAGAGGTAGTCTATCGAATTGCTTTACCGCCGTCACTTGCGAATTTGCATGACGTGTTCCATGTGTCTCAGTTGAGGAAGTACATTCCGGATCCGTCGCATGTGATTCAGATGCATGATGTACAAGTGAGGGATAATATGACAGTGGAAGCTTTACCGGTGCGGATTGATAGTTGAGAGATGAAGCAACTGCGGGGTAAAGACATAACTTTAGTGAAGGTGTTGTAGGGTGGACCAGCTGGCGAAAGTTGGACTTGGGAACGCGAAGATCAGATGAGGGAGTTGTATCCGACTCTTTTTCTTTGAGGTAATTTTCGAGGGCGAAAATTCTTTAAGTGGGGGAGAGTTGTAACACCCCAAATTTATTAGAATATTTATTTAATTTATTTAAATATAATATTTGTGAATTTTCGGTGAATTTTGGTGGTTTGTGTTGACGTTGACATTTTTGTGGAGTTTCGGTTATTTAACTAAATAATAGTATATAATATGAATATATTAGTATTATTATTAATTTAAATAATATTAGAGAAATTAAGGGTAAGATGGACTTTTGAGGAGGATTAGTGAGGGTATTATGGGGAAAGCCCATTTTAGAAGCCCAAGGGTTAGGTTTAACAAAAAGGAGAATTTTGGGAGGAATAGGAATCATTTGGTCAGAACGTGAAAAGAAGGGAAAAGGCCAGAGCTCTGAGGAAAGAGGGAAAAACTTAAGATTCGAGAAGGTTTCCAAGAACTCAAGAAAGAAAGGCTTGGAATCGATAATCTAAGGTATGAAAAGTATTGCCTTTCATTGTTTTCAATATAGGAAGTGATGTGTTTAAAGTGGATTTTGGGGGTTTTTGGGGGTTTTTGAAGGGTTTATGAGTAATTGATGATTTAGAAGTATTTCTGAGGATCGATGATGAATTATTAAGGGTTGAATTAATTCGGGTAAAAATAAGCCTTCGAGGCAAAACCTTCGTTGATGATATGTGGGATCTTGTATGAGAAAGGGATTTATGGGGTTTATGGGAATCTTGAGAATTTGTAAAGGTTTAGATATTTCGAGTTAGAATAGCGGAATTAACCGACCTAATAGTCATAGGTTTTATGCCTTTGATTGCTTTGATGTTTCAGGACTGTTTTGGGAGTGTTTTGGGGTGAATTGAGGTTGGAATCGTAAAGGTTTTTGGGGCTGGGATGCATCTGGTGCGTAGCAGCGATTATAGAAATCGTAGCTTCGCAAAGCGAACCATCCCTTCGCAAGGCGAACATTCGCCCAGGCTCGCAAGGCGAGCAGCGCAGCGAATGCGCGATAAATTGTGTGTTGATACTGGGATGAATTCTGAGATATGATTTTGTGAGCTTGCACAGCGAATGTCCCAGCGAAGGGATTCGAACAGCGAATAGAGGAGCGAGGAGAGGCAGACTGGGGAACTCTCTAGTTTTTATATGGGATTGGGGCTTCGCTGCCAGCTTCGCAAAGCGAAGGTCCCAGCGAGCAGGTTCACACAACTAACTCATCAGCGAACGTCTGCTGTTCAGGAAATTTTGTTATAATTCTGTGCTGTCTTGATGTTTTGATGTTGTGGTTTTTCTGATGATTTACCATGATGTTACTGATGATTATGAGATGATGTTTTGTGATGTTTGACGAATATATGATGATATGATTTAACATGAGGATTAATGAATGATGATGCACATAGATGGTTTTTATTAACGATTATGATTATGACGTTGTGTATCATGCATTCATAGCATTTCTGTGACGATGTTAGACTTCGGTCTATTTGTGGCTTCCATCCCATTGTGTGGATGTGAAGTGGTTTATGACGTGCTCCGGTTCTTGTGTGGAACCGATCCTAATGACGGGGATCTTTGGAGGGTGATGGCCTAAGTGTCCATCAACTGTGACGATTGGCACCACATGCATGAGTCCTATTGTGCATTGCATTTATGTGGCATTATTGATGTGATTTTATGATGTTGTGACTGTTGACCCTGTTGATGATTCTGATGATGTTGTTTATGATTATGACGCCATTTTATGCATATCTTATTTTATATTGATTATAATGAATTGTGATTACTCACCCTACCTATTTGAATGTTGCCTCCACGTGGGTAACGTGCAGGTGATCAGGATTAGCTGTGGATGCTTTTGAGGACTTTTAAAGTTATTTACATTTTGGTTGATGTAGAGGGTCTTGCTCTTATAGTGTAACATCGGGCTAGGTCGTTGAGTCGAACCATGTTGAGTTTTATTTGGCTATTATTTTATTGATTATTGATGACTATGGTTTATTTTAATAAACCCTTTTGTGGGATTTTTGTGGTTATGGTGGTTCTGCTGCCATTTGAAGGCATTTCAAGTTATTTTGAGGAAAAACCCGTTGTTTACGGAGCAATTTTGTTGATTTGAATTTATTGAGAAATGTGCACCCTTTGAGGTGATTCTGATTTTACTATGATTTTATGTTTATTCCGCTGCGATAATTGTGGGGTAGAAAAGGGTGTTACACTGTGCAGCTCTTCGACCCACTGTTTCTTGGTTTCGTCCAGACTTAGTTTGAGACCTCGCAGGATTACCTTGTTTGCTGCCCCGGCTTGCCCGTTCGTCTGCGGCTGCTCGACGGACGTGAAGTGTTGTTTGGTGCCCAGTTGGGCGACGAACTCCTGGAATTTTTTGTCTGTGAACTGTGTCCCGTTGTCAGTGAAGATTTCCTAGGGAATGCTGAAGTGAGCAATAATGTTTTGCTTGTAGAAGCGAAGTATGTTTTGGGTCGTTATTTTGGCCAGAGCCTCCGCTTCTATCCACTTTGTAAAATAGTCCATGCCTACTATCAGTTATTTATTCTGATTTGAGCCTACGACGAACAGTCCTAGGATGTCCAAGTCCTACCATGCGAAGGTCCACGGGGAGGACATTGATTTGAACTCATTGGGCGGTGCCAAATGCATGTCCCAGTGACCTTGGCATTTGTCAAATTTTTTCACATGCTCCTTCGCGTCATGCTGCATGGTCGGCCAGTAGTATCCTGCTCGTAGAGCTTTCTTGGCGAGGGATCTTCCTCTGAGGTGCTAGGCGTTAATTCCTTCGTGGATTTTGCACAGGACGTGGGTGACTATTTCTTCCTCAATGCATTTGAGGAGAGGAATGGAGAACCCTCGAATGTAGAGCTTATTTTCGACCAGGACATATGAACAGGCTCTGCGTCTGACCACGTTGGCTTCCTTTGGGTCGAATGATAGTTCGTCATTGGCGAGGTAGTTGTAGACTGGGGTCATCCAGCAGTTGCTGTCGCCAATGATGTGCACGTCGAGGGTCGTGGGAGTTCTCTCGATGCTTGGTCGAGGAAGTACCTCCTGGATGACAGATTTGTTTCCTCCCTTCCTTTTTGTGCTCGCCATCATACTTTAGTCGTCCTAAGGACAGGGAAATAATGATAAAACCTAAATCCTAAGGGAGAGACGCTAAGTTCGGGGGTCAATTAAGCGAGGGGAAGGTGTTAGGCACCCCTCACTTCCATTGTACTCAATGGGACCCTCCTTAAGTTATAGGGTATGTTTGCTTGCTAATTGAATGCTTGACTGTTTATATTTATTTACAAAATCCTTATTATTAAGTAGAAGAAATGATTTGAGTAAGAGAGAAACCCTAAGTTTATTATTATTATTATTGTACTCGATAGGGTTTACAACCCTATGCCTACGTACCCTCAAATTTAAAGGATCAGAGTATCCGTAGTTCACCTCCCCTAGCCCCTACCCCTATTCCTATCCCTATTTCTATTCCTAATCCTTTATTTATACTCTCGGAGACCAAGAGTTTTATCCCAAAAATCTTAATCCCTTGCCCTGTATTTATACTCTTGAAGTTTAAGAGTCTAATCCCAAAAATCCTAATCCCTTGCCCTATATTTATACTCTTGGAGCTTAAGAGTCTAACCCCAAAATCCTAATTCCTTGCCCTATATTTATACTCTTGGAACTTAAGAGTCTAATCCCAAAATCTTAATTCCTTTCCCTATATTTATACTCTTGGAGCTTAAGAGTCTAATCCCAAAATCTTAATCCCTTGCCTTATATTTATACTCTTGGAGCTTAAGAGTCTAATCCCAAATCTTAATCCATTGCCCTATATTTATACTCTTGGAGCTTAAGAGTCTAATCCCAAAATCCTAATCCTTTGCCCTATATTTATACTCTTGGAGCTTAAGAGTCTAATCCCAAGATCCTAATCCTTTGCCCTATATTTATACTCTTGGAGCTTAAGAGTCTAATCCCTTGATTTTATTTAGAAAAAATATCCCTTTAATTTATTGAAAATATATTTATTAAAATACAAAAACCCAAGTTTTATCCCTTATCCCAAAATCCTAATTTTTATACCATGATTATCCCTTTTAAACTCAATTATATCCCTAATATCCCATTTATCCCTTAATATTTCATGTATCCCTAAATCTTAACTCACTTAAGTAATGAATTACGAATTTGTAACTTGGGTCCTTATCCCTAATTTTATTCCAAATTACTTATAAAGGCCTAGTATTTAATTTAATTAAACATATGCATAAATAATTAAATAGACCTTTTATCCCAAATTTTAATAATCCCAAAAATATAGTTTATTTTACATTTAATTAATTATAAAAATAAATAACATATAATATTCCAAAAAAAACATAACTTAGTCCAATTATTATAATATCCAAAAATACAAATTAACCTCAATTATCGAAGGATAAATATCTTATAATATCCCAAAATAAAATTAATCCCAATTATTATAATATCCCAAATTATAAAAGTAATTAAATGATAAGAAAGACCTTTTTATTAATTATTAATTTAAATAAAGCCTCTTATGCCAATTATTAATTAAATAAATAAAACCCTTTTATTAAATAGATTTAATTGAATAAACCCTTTTATTAATCATAAAAAAACCCTTTAATAAAAAAATTAAGATAAACGAAACCCTCTTTTTACCAATGAAAGTTACCTAAATAAAATATTTTTTGTTATAAAATAAATTGAGTAAAATTCAAATCATTATTAAATAAAATAGTTAAATAAAACTCTAATGATTATATTAAATAATTACAACCCTAATTATTATTAATCCTAATTATCCTAATATTATTACCCTAAATCCTTGATTAATATTCCAATTATACTTTTCATTCCTATTTATTTTTCAAAAGGAGAAATATTAATTATTTATTATAATTTTTAATTACCCTGATTAAACCTAATTATTCCTAATAGTTCCTAAATATAATTATTAAGTTAATTAACCAACTAATTAAAAACCTGGGGGTGCAATTTGTGTTAAAATGTCTGGGCCAGCTGAAATAGGGGCGCGGATAGCAGCTGCGACTAGGCCCACCACAATCTGAGCTCGTTTACGCGCTTGGGATCAGGTGGGAAGAGTAAACGATTGACTCTCCCTGGTTCGTCTGATTTTGATCCTAAGGTCATCTACGTTTGCTACTATCGTCCGTTGATTAACTATCTAGCGTCTCAGATGGCCCGTCCCAGGAATGTACGGTGCATGCGCGCTCACTAGATTGTTGGTTGACTAACAGAGTCAAACGATCCGACTCTCTGAGGAACGCCACTTGGCAACCATCCACAACTATTCAGAGGGAGTATTTAAACTCCCGTCTCTTCACGCTGCCCCCATTTTCTCCTCTTCTCTCTCTCTCTCTCTCTCTCTCTCTCTCTCTCTCTCTCTACCTTCAAACACTCCCTACTCTCTCCGCCTCTCAGACTCTCTCTCCCTCCGACCACCGTTCCGACCACCCTTACCTCCAGCTTCCGGTTGAAGCTCAACCGGAATCTGCGCACATGTTCATCTGGGTGATGAATAGCAACCCAACATCCTTCCTAGCCATGAACACTAACTTGGGTTCCACACGAACCCCATGAACCCTAACTGGGTTCTAAGAACCCTAACCCTAATCTGACGAACCCTAACCCTATGCGTATGAACCCTAAGGGATTCTAAGAACTATAACCCTCAAAGGATATACCCTAACCCTGTTTTGACCCCAGAAAACCCCAAATTGAAATCTAAACACAATCAAACACAGAATCTCCATAATAACAAATATAACAGCGACAACAACAAATGTTCTAACGGAACCGCGACGACAATTTAGACCACAACAACAAAAGCTAAGTGAATACCTCTCATGCAGTGACCTTATTTAGCTGCTCCGATCCTTCTACTCCCATGTTTTGATTCTGGTTTCCTCCTTCTAATCCTTTCTTTTTCTTTTTTCAGGTAACAGTTGACGGAGGTTTTGCTCAGGGGCTTAGGGTTCTGATGATGAACCCTAATCCTCTATTCGATTGAGCTTTACTGAGAGTTTAGGGTGTATTTGCGCAGCTTAAGGTCCTCCTCTTCATCTCAAATTCTTCTGCTTATATAGCGTTGAGATTAGGTTGCGAATTTAATTAGTTAGGTTAGTATTAGGAAATTTTAGATCAGATTATTGTAATATTTGAGATCTGATTTGATTGTGATCTGATTTGATTTTATTTTAGAATTAGGTCTTAGGGTTTTTTAACTGTAACGACTTTGTAATCTGTAAAAAAAAATGTCTTGTATCTGATTGCTCTATTAATGGAAATTTTAGATTTCACAATGTCTTTGATTCATCTGCCCCTATGATACGCGCATATTAGGGTTTCAGAAAGGGGATTGACTTGGTCAACAATTTTGACCAGATAATAATAATAAATAAAGATGAACTTAGTAATCTCGTGGGTCAACCATTTTGACCCAGTAAACAATATTAGTAGTAAACTAATAATAAAAGCTAAAATACTTAGAGATAAATATTAACCCCAAAAATCTTGATAATAGAGTAAAATATTAAACATGTATTCTGGAAAAACAATTTCCCCCTAATCACTAATGATAAACCTTAATAACTTTATTAAAATACAATTAACCTTAAATTAGTGCTGATAATGATAACTACCCACTAATAATGTTAATTACGATCACTATACTAATCCTACTAAATTACACCTAAAATTAATCTAATCAATGAATAAGAAACCAACTACCCTTGATATGGACTAATGAAAATCCTAATAACCATAATAATATTCCAATAGTGATAATTACTGAATAATAATTACATAGTTTTAAGCATAAAATTTGATTAAAAGTAAAAACCCAATCTCCCTAATAACGTTAATATAAAAACACCTCTAATTATTTAATAAATAACCTTAGTTCTAAATCCCCAATAACAATAATCTAATTACATTAATCTTAAAAATAAACCCCTTATTCAAGAATAATTTTAAACCGACCCCTAATAGATAAAAAAACTAATTAGTAATCTAACATTTATAGCATTTAAAATGAGCCTAAAAAATACCAAGGTTAAGTATTTAGATAGGTTGTCATTTTTTTCCTGATAATCTCCTCGGACCTGGAGGGCCACGAGCTGGGAATCTGTGCAAATTATGACTTCCTCGACTCCTAGGTCTTCGGCGAGGCGTAGACCCGCAAGGAAGGCTTCATACTCTGCCTGATTATTGGAGGTGGAAAAATATAGGATGAACGAGACCTCGACGAGGATACCCTCCTCGTTTTCCAGGATGATTCCTGCTCCGCTCCCTGCCGAGCTGGATGCTCCGTCGACAAAGATTGTCCACTTGCGAGCTCCGTAAATCGGGGAGGCGGGCAAGGTCATCTCCGCCACGAAGTCAGCCAGCTCCTGAGCCTTGAGGAATTTTCTAATCTCGTACTGGATGTCGAACTTGGACAGTTCCAACGACCATTTGAGCATTTTGCCGGCCATGTCTGGGTGGTAGAATAGTTGCCTCACGGGCTGGTCCGTGTGCACCACAATGGTGTGGGCTAGAAAATAATGCCTCAGCCTCCTCGATGCGTTGATGAGGGTCAGGGCGACCTTTTTGATCTGGTGGTATCTAAGTTTCGGTCCTTGAAGCGCCTTGCTCGTGAAGTATATGGGCTTCTGCCTTCAGAGGTTTCACAAATGAGGGCGGCACTGACGGCCTCGGTTACGACAGCGAGATAGAGATAGAGGGTCTCCCCGTTATTTGGATAGGAGAGGACCGGTGGTTCTGATAGTGCTTGTTTTAGGTGGAGAAGGGCATTGTCGCATTCCTCCGTCCACTAAAATGCTGCTTCTTTGCAGAGGAGTTTGAAAAAGGGGAGCGCGTGCTGAGCAGATTTGGCCACGAAACGGGACAGAGAGGCGAGCGTCTCATTCATATCTTGGATTGATTTTTTCGAATTCGGCGTGGGGAACTCAGAGAAGGCTCTGAATTTGTCGGGGTTGGCTTCGATTCCTCGTTCTGTTAGGTAGAAACTGAGGAACTTGCCTGCCCATACCCCAAACGTGCACTTCTCCAGATTGAAGCGCATCTTGTACTTCCTGGCCTGCTCGAAGACCTTCTTTAGGTGGAGCGTATGATTGGATTCCTCGTGGGATTTCATGATCATGTCATCCATGTAGACTTCGAGCATATCCCTGATCTCTCCTCGGAAGACTTTGTTCATCATTCTTTGGTAGGCAGCGCCAGTGTTTTTCAAGCCGAAGGGTATTACGTTGTAGTAATAGTTGCCCAATTCGGTCATGAAAGTTGTGTACCTTTTATCGTTTTTGGCCATGGGTATTTGGTTATAACCCGAATACGCATCCATGAAAGACAATAATTTAAAACCGACAGAATTATCAACTAATTTGTCTATGTTGGGGAGGGGATAGGCGTCCTTAGGGCAGGCCCTATTAAGATCAGTATAGTCAACACACATTCTCCATTTTCCATTAGATTTCTTTTCAAGTACAACGTTGGACAGCCAAGTAGTGTACTTGGCTTCCGAAATGAAATTTGCCTCTAGGAGGTCTTTTACAGCTTGTTCGGCAACCTCCGTTTTTTCTGAAGACTGCTTTCGCCTACGTTGATCTACTGTCCTAACAGTGGGGTCGATGGTGAGCTGGTGGCAGGCCACCTCAAGATCCATCCCGGGCATCTCCGAGGCATTTCACGCGAACAGATATGCATTCTCCCGGAGACAGGCTTTCAGCTGCTTCCTCGCAAGGCCGGGGAGGCCGGTCCCAATCTTCATTCCCTTGTGGGGGTCGTCACCGAGGATGACTAGTTCAGACTCGTCATCCAGGATTGATCGCATCGGATAGGCGGTCTCGCCGCTGATGGTTGATGTGAAAGGGTTGCTCGAGCTTGGCTTAATCTCCTTCCCCTTCCTTTTCTGGTCCCTCAAGTCGTCCTTGGAGAAACGACTGTCGAGGTCGATGGAGTTGATGCGGGGCAGCGGTTTCGCCTCTTCGGAGCTACAGGGCAGAGCAGGCTTGCTGGGAGTTTTTGGTCGGGCGGTGATGGTGTTCATCCCTTTTGAGGCTGCCTCAAAAAACATTCTCGCTGCCTCTATGTCTCTGTGCAGGGTGGCGGGCACAACTACCAATTCGGCCAGAGTTGGTCATCCGAAGATGCATTGGTAGAGGGATGGGCAGTCGATGACCAGGAACTGGACTTTGATGGATCTGGTCATTTCCGTTACCTCGAATGTGACGATCAGCTCCATGTATCCCCACGGATTCGTGACATAACCATTGAAGCCTTATAAATTAGAGCATACGTAGGGCGTCAGGTGTGTCTCGTCCAACTGAACTGTGGAGAACAACTGGGAGTACATGATGTCGACCGAGCTTCCCTGGTCAACCAGAATTTGCCGAACATCAAAGTTAGCCATTTGAATTTCCTCTTCACGGATCCCATGGTCACATTGTTGAACCCCCTCCTGATATGACCATGGCGGAGGGGAAGGTTTCCTATGGGCAGTGTGCGGCAAAGTAAGGAGGGTCGTTGAGCCCATCGGGGACATAGAAGTCTTCCGGCCATGAGATGATCATGGCGACCTGAAGACTGGTCTCTATAGCATGGGATTTTTGTCGGTGACACGACCACCTTATCGCCATGGGTTTCTCCTCACCGCAATGGTAGGAGTGGGGTGCTACTTTCTGATTTCTTATTTATCCCGTGAAGTTGGAAGGGAAAGGGAAGCTATCTAAAACTAACCTTGCACGCGAATGTTTTACTGAACAAACACTAAGAGATTCGGGGAGTTCGAGGTCAGGTTATACAATTGGGAGTTGTCAATTACCCATCCTATATGTGGTTATCCATAGGTTGTTAGAAATTATCCTTACTGCTTTCTACTTGATGGTGTTTATCTGTAAATGGGAAAGTTTCTTCTTTGGGAATGTTTGAGAGAGAGAGAGAGAGTTTTTGTTAATGTCGGGCTTGCCAATGTTTTTTGATGAATGTGTGAAGGTACTGGACCTAAAGTGTTTGATTGGTATGCTGGCTAAGATTTCGCAATCTTATGCCTATGATTCCCGTTAAAGATAAATAGGGAAATCAGAGCAATCGTAGTTCTTCCTATTCTATGGGAGGAAAAAGATGTTTGGTGTCTTGTTCAAAACCCAAGATTGAAGGTAAAGGTGTATTTATGTCTTGTTCAAAGCCCAAGATTGAAGCTAAAAGATTTAACTGAGAGAGAATTTGTCATCTCTAAAGGGAGACATCTCGTCTGTTTATCACAATTGTTGGGTGACTGATTATAAAGGAGAATTACTTTAACTGTGATATGAGAATCCAGCAATGCCATAATTTCCTTTTATAGGGGATTTGTCCTGAAGGAGGAAACTTTAACTCAGTGTTGAGCAATGCCATTTTTCCTTAGGAATCTTTCATGCTAAGAGAGGGACATTGGCTTGGATGTAAATAATCCAGAGGCTTGCCACTTACAGCAATTAGGTGAAAAAGGGGGATTTGCCAGGATATGAGATGGACTACAGCTCAGATGTTTGAATCAACAAGTGTGCCACTTATAGCAGTTATCTGGGATTAGGGTTTGTTTTGATTTTCTATTTTGATGTGTGATATACAGAGAAATGTCTTCCTATAGAGAGATTTTGATTTCCTCTGAGGGGATTTTAGTTTTTGTATGTGCCTTGATCAAAGCCCAAGGTTGAAGCTACTTGATTGATTGACTCCACTGGGGAAGTCCTTATACAAAGCCTAAGAGGAGGCTAGAAAAGACCGACTCAACAAGAGAGTGTTTTTCTATCTTGTACAAAGCCCAAGATTGAGGCTAAAAGAGAATTGAATCTTTTCGGGATATCATTATACAAAGCCTAAGAGGAGGCTGAAAGAGACCTTTCTGGGGAAATATTTTGCCCGTCTTGTACAAAGCCCAAGATTGAGGCTAAAATGAGACTGACTCAACAAGAGAGTGTTTAGGGAGATTTTATATGGTGTCTTGTACAAAGCCCAAGATTGAGGCTATAAAAGAAACTGACTCTACTAGTGAGAGGTTTTATCTGTCTTGTACAAAGCCCAAGATTGTGGCTAAAATGGGATTGACTCAGTTAGAGAGTATGATTTGTTTTGTACAAAGCCCAATATTTGAGGATAACTCTACTGAGGAAGATCATTATACAAAGCCTAAGAGGAGGCTGAAAGAGAGAATTAACTTTGCTTAAGGAGATTAACTCCCAAAGCCTGGGAGGAATTGACTCCGCTGGGAAGATATTCATCCAGAGCTTAGGAGAAGGTTATGAAGATTTTGACCTTGCTGGAGAAAGTTTATATATGTCTTCTACAAAGCCCAAGATTGAGGCTAAAAAGAGAATGACTCAACAAGAGAGTGTTTATGGTGTCTTGTACAAAACCAAAGATTGAGGCTGAAGGATATTTGACTGACTCAACAAGAGAGTGTTTTTGTGGTGTCTTGTACAAAGCCCAAGATTGAGGCTGAAAAGGGTTGACTCAATAAGAGAGTGATTTTTAAGAGATTGACTCAACAAGAGAGTGCTGAAAAGGTGATTGACTCAACAAGAGAGTGCTTTTAAGATTAACTGCTAAGGAAAATCATTATACAAAGCCTAAGAGGAGGCTGGCTTCTGCTGGGGATTATTGAGATCCAGAGGCAGGTCCAAAGTGGGGAATCAACTCTTGCTGAGGATTTACAGAAGAGTTGAGGTATCAGATGCCTTGAGGTTCTGATAAAGGTTTATTAGTAGTGATTTGACCCTAGCCGGGGAAATTTGGAAGAAAGTTTGAGTTTTCGAACCTACAGAGGGTTTTAACTCTACTGGAGATTAATTAAATGACCTGGGTTTCTCCTGTGTTTGTAGGGAACTTGAGAACGTCTTTGAGATCCAAAAGAAGATTAGACTGTCCAAGTCTACTGGTATGGAAGGTTTATCATTGTATGATGCCCAAGAGGAGGCAGTTGTTTTAAGGGATGAGAATCAACCCTAAACGGTTTTGAGGTTTTGACTCTTTAGAAAGACTGCTCTAACAAAGGATGACTAAGTTTTGTCTTATACCTTTAGGAGGTTTTCATGGTCCTTGTATTAAGCCCAAGAGAAGGCATGAGAACTTCTAAGAATTCGAAGGGTCCTTGTACAAAGCCCAAGAGGAGGCGGGGATGCTTTTAGGAAGCCTGTGGGTCCAAACTTAAGAAAAGTTCAAGAAAAGTTTCACCAGGAATAATCTTTTCTTTAATGAACAGTTCTAAGGTTTGAAGAAATTCAAGAGAGGTTTCACCGAGAATTAATCCTCTCTGGGGGAATGAATTTCTTTGACAATTTTCTAATAGTGACAGTCTGAGAAAAGTTTCACCGAGAATAATGCCTTTCTCTTTGTTCCATATTGTATAAGCCCAAGAGGAGGCAAGACTGTATCTGGAAATTCCTACGGGGATCTAGTTTTGACTGTGTTAAAAGAGTGACCACTGGCTTTATCTAGTTCTAGACCTAATTGCCGGGGAAAACTCTAAACAAATATAATATACAGGCATATATATACAGATGAAATATAGACTGTATGTAAAAAGAGGGTAGGAGGACTTACAGGTGAGCAAGCTTCCAGCACAAACAAATACATACATATATATATATATATATATATATATATATATATATATATATATATATATATATATATATATATATGTGCAAGTATGTAAAAGAAAGTTGTTTAAAACTTACAGGCGAGCAAGCTTCCATTGTAACAGCTGTAACGCCCTGTATAATATAAACCTAGAATAATACTATACAAGCATTTTATTTGGTACTAACACCATCACAAGTGCCAAATGGTGTAATTCACATACTTGACCATTTCTAAAAACATAATACAATCTATGGTACAAGATATGGAAACTAGCCAAAACAAAATTTAAGAATAAGGTGCAATATTCCTCATTGTACAAGAAAATAATACACAGCGGAATAAGCTCAACTAAGCTTCTCTTGAAACATCCAAGCATAGCTCCACTTGTAAAATAAACCTGCAAACAACACCTAAAAAATAACAACAATAATGGGGTGAGATATTAAATCTCAGTGAGTTCCCTATCTTATGGATTCTCTCGGCTTTACGGGGTTCTATCAATCCTAACTCAAGTCAAAGGGGAAGGGAAATGACCTTGAGTTCACAATATCACACTATATGGAAACATGTTCATGAGTTTACCAACTCACAATATCACTAATCGATAACCATACCAAGGCACCCCCTTTTCCCGTCCGCTTCTACGTCTAGAAGTCGACCCGAGTCATGGATCCTTGTAGTTACTTGACATACAAAATGGATTCGGGTTCTACGGGCCATTAACCGTTATGAAACGTCACTTCACACGGGACATTAACCATCACAAGTCTCTTTACCCATAGGCTCCATTCATACTCACACGCGGGAATCAAACCTACCAAGTAATCATGCATACATTTCAGAGGAGCTCGAGACTCATGAAACTGCAACTCAAATGAAACGGTTACAATTACGTGATCTCACACACAAACGTGATTGTATTCGACAATCACAAGGCCACAATGTCTTAAGGCCACATTCACCTTTCATAAAGAACACAAAGGTTCACACACATGTTCCATACTAGTCTCTCCTCTAGACCATTACTCGTCAAGGATGCACATCTACATCGAATGCACGAGCATCGCCATATAAAGAGTTCTTATCACAATCTTAGTTACAACCTAGAATCATACCATTTGTTTTGGGGTAAGGTTTCTCACTCTTCCTAATTCATTTTAAGCATGCATATTCTCTCATTCATACTTAACAAGAATTATATAGACATGGTTTAACAAAATTTGCATATAACAATATCAATCATAAAATACACATAATAGCATAACATGTCAAACATAATCCACATAGTAGTTCACACACATTTCAAGGTATACAAAACCACTCTTATCCTCTACCAAGCATCCTTGGTTAAATCATGGTCTCACATCACAATTTAAGAGCACATTGGATTCTATTTCCAAGGCTTCAAGTCCCATATCAATCGGGTTCTCGATTCATGAATTTCGGTAGGAATAAGGACCCATACCATTCACATTCATTACATTTCCATCTCTATCTTATCAATCCATGGCATAACCATATGTTTCTACTTCACTATCACAAAGAGCATTGGAGTAGCTTTCCAACGCTTCCGACCATGCCTTAATCCGAGTTACGGATCAAAAGTTATGAAGGAAACAAAATGGGAAAATCTGTCATGTTCGCTGCCATGTTTGCAAGGCGAACCCTGGCGAACAGAACATAACAAAAAGGGCATAAAGTTCGCTAAGCAAACCTAGGCGAATGTTCGTCTACCCTTCGCTTTGGGTTCGCTAGGCGAACCTTGCAAACCCAGAATTCCCAGCAGCGCTAAAATAGGTCATTTGGGGCCAAAAACTCTCATTTCTTCACCCAAAACACTTTCAACTCATACTCTATCAACCCCAATCATAACCCGACTATACTACACATTTTATATCGCATTTCATCCGTTAGATTTCATTGATTTATCCGTTTAATCATTTTCTCTCAAATCTAACCTAAGTTCTAAACTTATATTTCTAGAACTTAAAGTGTCTAACTAGAACCCACCTTAGAGATAGAAGAGGAGTTTGAAGAAGATGATGAATATTGAGATGATCCATGAGCTTTTCTTCTTCTTCCATGGCTTTTTCCTCTTTCCCTCTTCTCTTCTCTTCCTTCTCTCTTTTCTCTATTTTTCTTCTTCTTCTTCTCACCCACTTTTTATTTCTTTTTCTTAACATATATATATATATATATATATATATATAATACTTATTATATGATATAATCCAACCGGGTAAAATATCTCCGATCGATACTTTATCATCTCACACTAATTGATCAATTATTAGAGTTACTTTAAAACCCTTTCTCGAATTAAAATAATTGATCGGTCTCTTAGCTAAATAATTGATCTCTTCAGAGTTCACTTGTTGCTCTATTGATCCCAATTGATAATACTTAAAGTACTTAGAGGATTCCATAAATCCAATTAATCAAAGATAGAGCACATAGACACTCATCTGATATCCAATTGAGCATTTAGATAATATGGGGTATTACACTCTCCCCCCTTAAATTGAAATTCACCTCCGAATTTCCTCCACTCGACAATAACCACAACTTATATCACTGTCTTAGATCCATACTTAACTTTACTTCCGTTCAAATTTCTGACATACTCAATTCCAACTTGACTTCACAGACCAAAATCCTTATTTTCACAATTTAACAAACTTCACGTCATTAATCATACTCTTGTTCCAATATTGGGTTAACTTCAAACTTTTTTTTTCCGTAACTTATCTGTTGTTTCATACTAAAAGACTTGGTCATATAGTACCTTCGGAAGAAATATACCATTATATACTCTTCTACTGAGTCACAACACAAAACCATAATTCCTTATCTTGGTTTAAGGTAACAAACACTCATCAAATCTTTGCGAGGTAGTTCAGTGATTTCTTTCCTTTATGCAATTACCGATAACTATCCTTTCATAAATCCTTTAACATTTGAACCACTTCATAACTAGTCAAACGACTTCTTTACCAGTTCCATCTGGTCTGATACTAAACATTGTAACCATTACATCCGATATTTCATCTCTTTCGTATCACACCGAAAGGTAACACACTTAGAACAAGGTCTTCTCATTTCCCTACTATGAGTAACAATATTTCCAAATTCCCATTATTCTGACTGAACTGTTTCATCTGACACCTTCCAGTGTGCAATCCAAAATTCATCAGTGGAATGCCATGAAGTCTCAAGCACTACCAGGTAGATAATAGTCTGCGGAGAACACACTTATCCACTAGGGTCCTTACTAACCAACGGTACAAGAAACTTACTGACGTCCTATGGTAGAACAATTTTCTCGCCGACACACAATATTATCACATCTATCCAACACTCTCTAGGCGATACAGGTACAAGAGTTACATTGTTACAACCATAACCACACAACTCTCAATCCATTCTAAACTAGGACCAATACATCCCAAAATAACTTAACAACCTTTGTTTCTGGTTACCACATTATATAACAATCCTTCTTACATTTTTCCGACTTACTTAAAGTTTCTTGTCGACACGAGATCTCAACCAATATTACATAGCACCATCACAGAACTGCAATCATATGCGAGTCACCACTTATCGGAAACTTAAACTATCCAAAGCATAATTGTGAGTTTCCATACTACTCACCAATTCACACACAACACTCCACATATACTCGCACTTTCGAAGACCATGCCATATTTCTCAATTGAATCCACTTTTCTTAATCGTTCTGTTCCATAAACGATCCAAGTTATATGCTTAACTTCGGAACGTCCAATTCTTACTCGTACTTGGAAGGATAACTTTCAAATTCCTTCTCTAGTTAAAACACAACTGCACACAACTGGTACTACTGTCACAGTCTAAGTCCGATGCCATGAACTCACGGAAGATAACAAATACTAACTCTAACCAACCGTTTATACCTCACTAACACCTTAATTAAAATACCAAAAATTCCTTGCGAGACCAATATTTCGTGAGAATTCTCTAACTTCATCCGTAAGGCTCTCAATAGTAATACACTTATAACTTCCTCACACTCAACACAATTTCACAAGATTACTTCCCCAAAAGTCAACCCTCTCATCGTTTGAACAATTGGTCAATTACGCAACACCTTTCCAGAAGTCACGATTTCAAAAACACAAATCCATCCTTCATTTACTTGCAATCCCATTTTCTATTCACACAACACTCTCTAATCGGAGCAACATAAAGTAACAAAAATGCAGATGATGGTTCTTAAGAGATTCCATAATTTACCCACACGTTGATCGATTAACCGTCTGAGCTAATCGGTTAACTTCTCAAAATTCAACGTAAAAAACCTTCCTTGCACGTGTTAATCGGTTAACACTGCTGTAGAAGCTGAAAAACCAATTTCTTTAATTCAAAAACCATCCCTAATCAAAACCATCAATCCGACTTGCTCTAATCTGCAATATCATTCTCAACTCGTGGCTTCTTAACTGGTATAACATTCACCAACAATGATAAACTCAAGGTAATACATAACAAAGTTAAAACATGCAGATGAGACACTCCAACCAAGTGACAAGGCAGAATTCCAAATTTCGACGTGGTCACACGACAAATCTTCAGTGGGGTAATTCATTTCTTCTCAAACAACTACGCTAGCGGAAAGCCAATAATGACGACATTCTATGGTTTTAGCCACAACTCATACTTAATTCGTCCACAAGCAAAACCCAACACACAACCATTAAACGGTACCACAAAAACGATGGACATAACATGTCGAGCATACAACCTTGTTCTCTCACTTGAACTCCTTGGTGAGAACTAAAACAACAACACTCTTAGTCTAACAAAAGGTAGATTCTGAATATTCCAATTGTTCACAAATACAGAAGTTTCTCTATTCTTGAAAATAAATCGGGGCAATGCATCCTCTTGAGGAACCTTTCCATCACTTCGTACGCATTAACCGGGATTTCCTACCCTCTACTATCCAATGCATGCCACACTTACACCAAATTCACTTAATCAAAGAATCGTAACCGACAATTCTCATTGACTACTTACAAAACCCTTCCGGTATAAATCGTTCCATGATTTACACTTAGTCCATAATAAGTTCTGATTTGCTTCTCGTTGTTTACCGCACTCTTACTTCTTAAAATACAATACTCTTTATTCCACAAAGTACGTCCCTTCACACTTGTCTCAAAACTAGGAATCCATCACGTACACTTGTGACCACGGTGCTACTAATATGCTTGTTCTTAATACCAAGGTGTAACTTTATCATTTCACATCATACTACTAGGGTCCTCACGGGTGAGCCATCCATGATTACACTTCCTTAACTATAGGTTCATCAACACCTTAAAAACTCCATTGCACACTCGTCCAAAATACATTCTGTTGCCATTTCCTCTTAACATACCGTTAATACCGTTTCCACACTGCGTTTACTTCACCCTCCATTGTAATCCTCTTAGGTCCAAATATAAGACCATCATACTAAAATTTCCTTGAATCCAAGGTACTTACTTTGTTTCTTGACACAAACTTCTTCCGGTCCGTATCACTACACTTTCTGTTACTAAATAAAGTCCAAACTTTCTCCGGCACAATACCTTATGTAACACCCCCAATCTATACCCCCAATTAAATAAAGCGATAAAAAATTCATCAGAGTATAATTAAACATTCATGGCATAGACGAAGGCATCACATCAATTGAGACAAAACACGATAACCCTTCTCATAAAGATATGCAACAATCAGGTAGCAATTAACAGAGGAACTTAGTTCCTACTACCCACAATTCAGATACAGAATAAAAGCGGAAAATCTGCAACTGAATCTCATATATATATCACATAAAAAGTCTATCTATCATACACAGATCCATACATATACAATCCAAAAGATATCTATACATATACACATAAATCACAACGATCTCCCCGACTACCCGGTGCTACATATCAAAGCCGATCGACAAAAGAATGAAGACCTAAGCTTCACAAAAAGACCTCCAGCATCTAATCTGCAATGCCTCATAGAGCATTCAAAACAGCAGAAGGGTGAGAAACACAATCATAATATAATTGCATACAATTATATAATAACTCCAAAATACACATGTAATATTCTCACCACAACTTATACCAGAATTCAAACACAAAAAAACACAATGCATATCATCATATATCCATCACCAAGGCATATATAATCAACTAAATGCATTTATCAACCACACACACACACACACACACACACACACACACACACACACACATATATATATATATATATATATATATATATATATATATATATATATCTCAACTCATCAATTCCATTCTCAATTCCACACAAAATCAATCCATTCATGATTTATGCAAATGCAAAGAGACTGACACAACGACTCTATGCAAATGCGGTACCATCCATCCGTCAATCTCATCATTGGTTCACTCAGGAACTATTGGAACCATCGCTTGTTACTTAGTGTAACTTCCCGTCGGGCATACGATGTTCCCCGTCACTTTCGGTCCTCTTGGTATAAGGCTCACGACGTTTATGGATCGCTTTCAGTCCTCTTTGTATAAGGCTCACGATTCGATCGCTTTCGGTCCTCTTTGTATAAGGCTCACGATCGTCTATAATCACCGCTTTCAGTCCTCTTGGTATAAGGCTCACGATGTTATAGCGATGGTATAAGGCTCTGGAATCGATTCGTCACTCACACCCACTAGGGCACACAACATCACAAGAATGCACATTATGATGCTTAGTATACAATGACTCATGACATTCAAATGCACACATACACACATCCATAATCATGTATATATAACCAAATACCACACATTGCATTTTCTTGCCCTTAGGCAACAAACCATCATCACAACATTTTATCACATGTATTTTCATCACACAACAGCACACAAGTCATGCAATATCCATATCAATAGCACATTGCATAATACACCTCAATTACACACAATTACAACGACAAAAGTCGACAAAATGACACTATTCCAAATTCCTGACATAATTAAATCGGCCAACAATCTTAAAACTATTTTAATAAGAAAGTACATTTTATTAGCTTTCCAACAATACCAAGAATGTTTAAAACGGATAATCGGAACACAAGTTATGGACGTAAACGGAAAAGACATCGCGAAAAGACAACATTTTACACCCCTGCTGGCCATACGCGTATTGCCCTGAGCCATACGCGTATTGGCCTAACTCATACGCGTACCATTACGCGTTTCAGCAGATGACCGAGAAAAATGGAACTCCATACGCGTATTGCCCTCATCCCTTCATTGCCATACGCGTATTGCCTTAACCAATACGCGTATTGCCTTGAGTGATACGCGTATGGGCAGTGGAAAACCATAATTTTTCTGCAGAATTTTTTCTGCGAAAATCACTCAAACCCACTCCAAATTTTCACCTAAACACAAGAAAATTGCCAATAGATAGCACAACAACATATATCTAACATGTATCAATAATAAGGGACCTGAAAACATGATTTCCGACACAATTTAATCAGATTCTAACAACTTCAACATATTATGGATTTTTGTTCAATATCCAATTTCAATCCAAAAACAACCAAATACAAACATACATAATCATACACAAGTATAATATAATCGAGTTTCGTACCCTTTTTCGATTTAATCGTGTTTGAAAAGTCGGTTGATTGTTTTCTTAATTCCCTAAGTTTTTCTGTCTTTTCTTCTTTCTCTTCTCTTTTCTTTCCCTTTTCCATCTTTTCTTTTTCTTTCTCTCTAATTTTCTCTCTTTCTATTTCTATTTTCTAACTTAAGGAAAAATAAAGTGAAATGACCAAAATACTCCTACACTCAAATATCTCGCAAACGCTCTCAAAACGCGATAAAACATATTCACGACGAAAAATAATATATTATCAAATAAAAGTAAAAAATAAAATAATATAATAATAGAAATAATTAAATCGACTCGATTAAATAAAACTATCTAAAACTGGGGCGTTACACCTTATACTGTCCCTTAGGTAATTTAACAATTCCAAATTGGTCTCTTACTAAAAACAGAAATCCTGATGTATCATCTCGAACTTAATCTCTCTCCATAACTGAATACACACAACCTATCTCATACCCTTCGTTCGACACATACTTGTTTCACTTGAAGTATGTAAACACATCCTTGTGTTCCTTCACACACTTCTCTACTACTTTAGGTTCCCATAGAAACCGAACTTCCTTAACTCTCCACCTTTAACTAGTTGGAAGATATTATTCCGAACACATTCCTTAAGGTACTCTCGTCCCTTCAAGATACCATAACGACCTTAGAAAATGAAACACCAATGATTATCTCACTTCCGGACCTTACGTCACACGTTCCACAAAACAAATTTCATTTTTCACGGAATGAGATTACTTGAAATTCTTATCTATATCAGTGGTCAATCCAGCTCTACTAGTGATTTTACATATTCCTCATAACCTTGACCAATCGTCTCATAGAGATCCGTAACTTTCAGACTCCATCCATTCCAAAGGATGACTTGAACAACACATCACTCTTTAATTCCGTGCTACCCAAAGCACAACTTCTACTAAGACCTCATCTGAGCTGACCAAAACTCTTCACTACTAACTCTTGGCTTGAGCCTACACTCACAGCACAAGTTCTGACAACACTTCAGAATCCTCGTGGTCGCTCAACCGTGATTCTACCTATCACATACATAATATTAGGTTGATTAGGCCCGAAACTACATAGTATGATATTAAGATTCATGCTGGCAAGACACACTTAAGAGGCAGGAATAGATTTACTTATGATGTTTCAAGGCTAGGTCGAGGACACGACCTGCTCTAATACGAACTGTAATGCCCTGTATAATATATACCTAGAATAATACTATACAAGCATTTTATTTGGTACTGACACCATCACAAGTGCCTAATGGCGTAATTCACATACTTGACCATTTCTAAAAACATAATATAATCTATGGTACAAGATATGGAAACTAGCCAAAACAAAATCTAAGAATAAGGTACAATATTCCACATTGTACAAGAAAATAATACACAGCAGAATAAGCTCAACTAAGCTTCTCTCGAAACATCCAAGCATAGATCCACTTGTAAAACAAACCTACAAACAACACCTGAAAAATAGCAACAATAATGGGGTGAGATATTAAATCTCAGTGAGTTCCATATCTTATGGATTCTCTCGGCTTTACAGGGTTCTATCAATCCTAACTCAAGTCAAAGGGGAAGGGAAATGACCTTGAGTTCACAATCTCACACTATATGGAAACATGTTCATGAGTTCGCCAACTCACAATATCACTAATCGATAACCTTACCAAGGCATCCCCTTTTCCCATCCGCTTCTACGTCTAGAAGTCGACCCAAGTCATGGATCCTTGTAGTTACTTGACATACGAAATGGATTCGGGTTCTACGGACCATTAACCGTTATGAACCATCACTTCACACGGGCCATTAACCGTCATAAATCACTTTACCTATAGGTTCCATTCATACTCACACGCGGGAATCAAACCTGCCAAGTAATCATGCATACATTTCAGAGGAGCTCGAGACTCATGAAACTGCAACTCAAATGAAACGGTTACAATTACGTGATCTCACACACAAACGTGATTGTATTTGACAATCACAAGGCCACAATGCCTTAAGGCCACATTCTCCTTTCATAAAGAACACAAAGGTTCACACACATGTTCCATACTAGTGTCTCACTCTCCTCTAGACCATTACTTGTAAAGGATGCACATCTACATCGAATGCACGGGCATCGCCATATAGAGTTCCTATCACAATCCTAGTTACAACCTAGAATCATACCATTTGTTTTGGGGTAAGGTTTCTCACTCTTCCTAATTCATTTTAAGCATGCATATTCTCTCATTCATACTTAACAAGAATTAGATAGACATGGTTTAACAAAATTTGCATATAACAATATCAATCATAAAGTACACATGATAGCATAACATATCAAACATAATCCACATAGTAGTTCACACACATTTCAAGGCATACAAAACCACTTTTATCCTCTACCAAGCATCCTTGGTTAAATCATGGTCTCACATCACCATTTAAGAGCACACTGGATTCTCTTTCCAAGGCTTCAAGTCCCATATCAATCGGGTTCTCGATTCATGAATTTCGGTAGGAATAAGGATCCATACCATTCACATTCATTACATTTCCATCTCTATCTTATCAATCCACGACATAAACATATGTTTCTACTTCACTATCTCAAAGAGCATTGGAGTAGCTTTTCCAACGCTTTCGACCATGCCTCAATCCGAGTTACGGATCAAAAGTTATGAAGGAAACAAAATAAAAAAATCTGTCATGTTCGCTGCTATGTTCGCAAGGAGAACCCTGGCTAACAGAACAGAACAAAAAGGGCATAAAGTTCGCTAAGCAAACTCTAGGCGAACGTTCACCTTCCCTTCGCTTTGGGTTCACAAGGCGAACCCTGTGAACCCAGAATTCCCAACAGCGCTAAAATAGGTCATTTGGGGCTAAAAACTCTCATTTCTTCACCCAAAACACTTCCAACTCATACTCTATCAACCCCAATCATAACCCGACTATACTACGCATTTTAAATCGCATTTCATCCGTTAGATTTCATTGATTTATCCGTTTAATCATTTTCTCTCAAATCTAACCTAAGTTCAAACCTTATATTGAAGATGATCCATGAGCTTTTCTTCTTCTTCCATGGCTTTTTCCTCTTTCCCTCTTCTCTTCTCTTCCTTCTCTCTTTTCTCTGTTTTTCTTCTTCTTCTTCTCACCCACTTTTTATTTCTTTTTCTTAACATATATATATATATATATATATATATATATATATATATATATATATAATACTTATTATATGATATAATCCAACCGGGTAAAATATCTCCGATTGATACTTTATCGTCTCACACCAATTGATCAATTATTAGAGTTACTTTAAAACCCTTTCTCGAATTAAAATAATTGATCTGTCTCTTAGATAAATAATTAATCTCTTCAGAGTTCACTTGTTGCTTTATTGATCCCAATTTATAATACTTAAAGTACTTAGAGGATTCCATAAATCCAATTAATCAAAGATAGAGCACATAGACACTCATCTGACCTCATCTGATATCCAATTGAGCAATTAGATAATATGGGGTATTACAACAGCTGTATGGTTAGTTGTTCAAGAAATTAAAGAAAGTTTTGATTACAACTATGGATTTGAATTTAGATCAAAATGGAAAGTTGTTTTGAAAAGATTGTTGGGCCTTATACTCAAGGAGAGACTCAGATAAAAAATAGCAATCGTACCGTTGATTTGAAAATTATATTGGGACTTATACAATGACTGAGGCCCAAATTATTGTATTTACAAAGTGGTTGGGTCTTACACTCTATTAGAGGCCCAAAAGTTTATTTTTGTACAAGGGATGGGGCTTACAACTCAAGGAGAGGCCCAGAAATAACATTGATCGCACCGTTGTTTTGAAAATTGTATTGGGACTTATTCAATGACTGAGGCCCAAATTATTTATGTACAAAGGGGGTTAGGTCTTACACTCTATTAGAGGCCCAAAAGTGTTTGAAAAATAAAAGAACTGGGACTTACAACACAAGGGTAGGCCCAAATGATTTTTTGTTTGAAAACGGCAATCTCGCCGAGGTTTTTGAAAACACAGTGGGGCTTTGTAATACCCCAAATTTTGACCACTTAGATTTCCCATCATTGTGAAAATCATCATCACAATATGGATGAACCATCATGCTTCATTAGTCTCCCCAAAGATGGGCGAGCATCCAATACAATCAAAATTAGGGTTTCAAGCCCTCTCTGAGTGCTTAGACAAAGGATCAATCAAGAAATGACATGATCTTCAACTTGGCTAATCTCTTAAACATCCACAATGGATCAAAAAGGACTCCCACTTCAAGGATTAAGCACAAGCTGCTCCCTTCTAGGTGGATCAAGTCTCAAGATCGACAGTGTCACCAAATTAGGGTTTTGGTCGACCAGGGCCTCCAGATGAAAATTTTCATCTGGGCACAAGGCAATGATCCAAAACATGACCTAATATACTTCATGGAACCTCATGAACCCATGCATCAAGTCAATTTTGCCTCAGGGGATGCATTCATAAAAAATCAGGAATTAGGGTTTCTTGACCTAATTCACCCCTAAGTTGACTTTTGGGACAAACCATGAGCCAAGACCTCAAGAGATGATTTGAGGGTCTCTAATATACCATATTGATCCATTTGGAACAATGGATTGATCCAAGAAGCTTGAGCAACAAGTCTCATTTTCATCTGCACCACAATTAGGGTTTTAAGGGAAAAGTCAACTGTAACTTTGACTTTTGACCAAGACATGCTCCCAAACCCTAATACATGATTGAATATACCCTATGACACCCATGGAACATGTCCATCAAGTTTGATTTAGGTCAAGGACATGATTTCCTGAAGAATTGCACAGTTTGGAATTCATCTGATAAAAAGTCAACTGTGCACAAAAGTCAACTTTGACTTTTTGAGATTTTTCACCAAAATGGATTTTTAACCCTAAAATGATGTTAATGTATGATTTGAATCATCATTCATCAAGAAAAATCAAGAAAAGTGAGATAACTTGTAAAAGGGGTAACCATAAAACTTAGAAATTTTTCTAAGTTAAAAATAAAGTGGCAAAGGTACCAACTTTGGAGGACCATAACTCCTAAACCACAAGGCCATTTTTTCTCATCCAAAGATGGATTTGTAGCCCTCATTATCACCTACAAAAACTTCAACTACAAGTCATTCCAATTCATTAAGGATTTTGAGTTATGGAGTGATCAAAGTGGCTGAAAAGTGAAAATGTCACTTTTTCCAACACTTAGTGAAATTTTCACTAAGTCAGAATTTGCCTTCACTTTTTGCCAAATGTAGGGGGATTTTTCACTTGGAATCAAAAGAGATCAAAACCAAACTTGTTCAAACAGTTGTTGTATCATGTAAGAGCTTTCCAAAATGGCCAAGAACATTGCCAAATTCAACCTACACCATGAGATACAACATTGTCAAGTTGCCTTGCTGAAATCTGTCAAGGCAAGGCAGAATTTGCATTTTGGCTCGATTTACCAAAATCAGCCAATTGCAATTGCTCCAATCCACTTGGACACCTCAAAGGATTGAATCTAAAGGGGACAATCACTGAGCCAAGCCTCCAAGGTCCAAGGAACAAGGAATAACATGTTGAACCTAAAATTGCCAAAATAGGGACAAGACTTCAAATTTGGAATGAGGCATTCAATGGAACCTCAAGGTGGCATGGACTGAGCCATTCTCATCTGAAATCAGTCAAGACTTATCCAAGACCAAGGGGACCAAAGCTCTGTGCCCTAACCTCTAGTCAATGGCTAGAGGAGACTTGGATTCTCATTGGACAACATTGGCCAAACCTACTTACCAGCTGCCATGCACTATTCCTTGCAAAACAAACTTGATCTACTATAAATAGAGCTCAATTGTGGTCAGTTTAAGTACACCAAAGCCATCTAACAGATGCTTTCCTCAAAATCTCTTTCTCTTGGCAAAAATGCCTTTCTTAGCAAGGTAGCTATCGGGTTTTGAGTTTGAGAGCAATTCTGCACAAACCAATCACTCACACACCTCACATACATCATATATGAGCTGATCAAACACTCACATAACATCTGAAACATCAATTTCACAAAATCACTTGCCATCCACACAAGTTTGAAGTGAAGTTGTAGCTGAGATGCCATAAACTGATCCAGTCCATTTCAATTCAATCCAAGTGTTCAAACACACTCCATATGGTGTAGGGAAGTTGTTTAGATCATCACAACTTGTCTGTAACACCTCCAACTCAAAATCACATATGCTCTTGCTGTCACGACTTGGAGGTAAGCCTAAACTTGGTCATCTCTCAATCTATGCATATTTCCTCGCACAATAATTTGGCCATATGTTCATAATCATGCATGGAATGTTTTCCTTCAATTAATTGCATTGTTTGAATCGTGTATCAAAAATCCTAGCCTTCATGCAGAAGTTAGGGTTCTTGAGGTCTCTTCGTGATTTCTTGTTGTATGTTTAATTTAAATGAAATTAAAGTACATAGACATGATCGTGAGGTTGAGGCGAGCATAATGATATGTGGATTGCATGATATGATTACGTATTCATGGAGATTGGATAGAAAACGCAAATCTGAGAAACCAAGAACACGCGCGTGTTCTTCAGCTGTTCTTGGCGCCATTTTTGAATAATTCAAATATTTGAATTTTGTGATTTTGTTTAATTGATTCAAAAATTAATTTCTCTCTGAGTTTTAATGATTTTGAGTTGATTCTTTTTTTGATAATTCACAAAAATGTTAAAATATTTTATTTTATCAAAAAATCCCAAAAATATTATTTATTTCATATAATTGATATTTTTGCAAAGAATTAATATTTTAATTGTTTTTGGCATTTTAAATATTTTTTCTACATTGATTTTGCGACTTTTAATGCTTTCTAATTATTTTGTAGGTCAATACTTAATTTTTGAAGCATTAATCCAAGATCACAATTTGTTTTCCATGTGTTAAACAATTTTTGATCATTTTAATTGAATTTTTATTCAATTAAATACATTTTGAAAACAAATTAGGGTTTTGGATTAATTCAACCCTCATAAATCATTTTCAAAACACTTTGGGCATCTATTAGAGTGTAAGACCCAATCCTTCTTTTTTTGACTAAATCATCTTTGGGCCTCACTTATTGTATAAGTCCCGATACCGTCAAAAAACAAACGGCGCGATCGTCGCCTTTTCAAAAATCATCTGGGCCTACCCTCAAGTAGTAAGACCCATTTATTCATCTCAAAACTCTTTGGGCCTCTTGAGAGAGTGTAAGACCCATCCCCCCTTGTACAAAAAAACTTTTTGGGCCTCACTCATTGTATAAGTCCCTCTGTACAAGTAAACGGCGCAATCGTCGCCCGTTTAAAAATAAAAACCATCTGGGCCTACCCTCGAGTAGTAAGACCCATTTCTTTTTCTTTAAAACACTTTGGGCCTCTATTAGAGTGTCAGACCCAATCCCCCTTTTAACCAAAACATTTTGGGCCTCACTTATTGTATAAGTCCCTCTGCGTTAAAAGAAAACCTCGGCGCGATCGCCATTTTTAAACGAAAAATCATTTGGGCCTACCCTCGTGTTATAAGCCCCTCTCTTTTCTTTAAACCTTTTTGGGCCTCTTGAGAGAGTGTAAGACCCATCCCCTTGTACAGAAAACAATTTTTGGGCCCCAGTCACTTGTATAAGTCCCTCTGTACAAATTCAAACAGTGCGCTCACTAATAAAACCCTGGGCCTCTCCTTGAGCTGTAAGCCCCAAATCTTTCTTTTTCAAAGCACTTTCTCCTTTGATTTTGAATATACTGTTGTTTTTAATCTTTCTTTGTTGAACAACTAACCAAACAGCATGGAAGCACTACAACCGAGTAAGTGGTTATCGCTTTCATTTACTGCTTTCATATTATAAACTGTATTGTGGGGCTGCTCACTGTAAGTCTCCTTTCATAAACTCATATCTACTGTGTAATAATAGTATAGATATTTCGAGTTTCCCCGGCAACTACGTCTAGAACTAGGTGACGCCGTTTCACTTATTCGTAGAAATAGACGCCTAGATCCACAATAGGAGCACCAGATACAGTCTTCTCTTCGGCTGTCCTCCTTAGGAATCGTCAAGAAGCTCTACTCCCCAAGATGAATGTATTCTCCGTGAATGGCATCTTTGAGTTTCTTCCCAATTCTCGAGCTTTCCTGACTTGATCTATTCCTTGTGGATAGCTTGCCTTGAATGTCTCGGGGTTTGGGTACCCACTACGGTCATAATCTTGGACCTTAACTAAGGAACCCTCTTTAAAAGCTAAAAGTCGCTGGATAGTAAACCTCGCACGTTTACCAGTGGTTTTCATCTTTAAAAGAGTTATCTCTCCTAATGGAAAGGAGATGATAGACCCACGGGCTTCTTAAAAGCATCGGCCTCCTCTTGGGCATTATTCAAGGACCCTACGGCTTCTTAGAAGTATTCACAGCCTCCTCTTAGGCTTCGTATAATGATCTCTTCCTCCGGGAATGATAGCCTCCTCTTGGGCTTCGTACAAGGACCCGTCGGCTTCTTAAAAGTTTCCAGCCTCCTCTTGGGATTCGTACAAATTATCCCGACGACCTCCTAGAGGTATAGGAACATAACCTAGTCATCCTCATAGAACAGTCATTTCATAGAGTCTACTACTGTTTCTCAAAGCATAGTACAAAAGATAAAACTCTAGACACGGACAGTCTAACTTCCTTGAGTCTCAAAGACATTCTCAAGCACCCTTCGTTAAAATAGGAAGGAAACTCGCAGACTCGGATAGTCTCGATACCCTTTGGATTTCCCGTTTCCTCAAAGAGAAGGAAATATCCCTGATCCTCAAATTAAATCCCTGTGTACAGTGTTACTCATATAAGAACTAATTTTCTCTTTTAAATCAGTATATTGGATCTGTCACTCAACTGAAACAATTACAATAGCCTCTATCTCGGGCTTCGTACGAGATACCAAAATTCTCCCCAGTGGAGTCAAAATAACCTTTTCGCCTCTCTCTCGGGCTTTGTACGAGATACAAAAACACTCTCTTACTGAGTATAAAAGATTCTCCAACTGAGTCAACTCTTTGTTAGCCTCCTCTTAGGCTTTGTATAACGATATGCCCCACTAGGTCAAAAACTTTTAGCCTCTCTCTCGGGCTTTGTACGAGACACAAAATAGCCTCCTCTTAGGCTTTGTATAATGATTTTCCTAGCGGAAATTAGCCTCCTCTTAGGCTTTGTATAAGAAAACCACTGGTTGATCCATCGACCTTTTAGCATCAAAGCTGTGCCTCGTTCACAGTACACAAACATCAACAACTCATTTCCCTTCATCTAATCGTTGTAAGCGGCAAGCCTCTGGATCATCTATATCCATGCCACTGTCCCTCTTTTAGCATGAGGAATTCCTGAGGAAAGATGGCATTGCTCTACACTGAGTTAAAGTCTTCTCCTTCAGGTTAAAACCCTTTCTTCGGAAATTATGGCATTGCTCGGATCCGCGTATCCCAGTTAAAGTAATTCTCCTCCCCCTCTTTAGAGATGACAAATTCTCTCTAAAGCCGAGGTCTTTCAGCTTCATGTCTTGGGCTTTGAACAAGACACAAATAGACCTTTTAGCTTCACATCTTGGGCTTTGAACAAGATACAAATCACCTTTCGCTTCATGTCTTGGGCTTTGAACAAGACACCAAAAACCAATTTCCTCCCATAGAATAGGAGGAACTACGAACGCTCTGATTTCCCTGTTTCGGTAAACGGGAATACGTAGGCATAAGATCGAAAGAAAAGATCTTAGCGAGCGCAATCAACAAAAAACCCAAATCCCACATCTTTATCAATTAAAGGCAGTATTTCAAAAGCATCAGTCCTAACATCCTAATCCTTATTCCCCGCCAGAAACCTCCGGCCCAAGTAAAAAAGAAAGAAAACAGTATTGGCGAAAATACAAATAACCAGTACAAAGGCCCCCCACATTGATAGCATCCGTAACCTAACAGACCGCTGTTTAAACTCAGTATGCAAAGCAGGGTTAATTGGAGACATCTATTTCCCTTCCTTATTCAGCTCACAATAGGATAAAAAATGAATCGACCTGTAGTTTAAAGCTCAAACCGCAGAGAGCGACCAGCGCTTAAGAACCGCGTCCAAAATCGCTCGCTACAGAAAAATGGCGCCCACCGTGGGGCTGTTTTTTCCTTCTTACAATTTAAACCTTGGGTAAGTCATTTTCATGGCGGTGGCCGCCAACAGAAAAATGGCGCCCACCGTGGGGCCGATCTTTCTTTCTGTTTTCCTTGTAAAATGGCAACTCTGCTGGGGAGTCTTTGCCAAGATCTTTTTGCCTTAGGGCATCATCCCCGTTTTCCACGGAAAATGGGAACTCTACCGAAGAGAAAGATCGACCTATGCTGGTCCATCTCTTAGGCAGAGAACCACAGATTGCGACTTCCGCCGGGGAACCCATTTCTGTCAGGAACTTAAGAATCGTAGCTTTATAAGTCTAGGATGATTAGGACAAATATATATACTGCTTTTCCTAAATGCTATACGTGTTTATTTTTCTGCTACTGGGAATGCGTATGATGCCGCATGTGGTGAGATTGAGTATACACTTAAGAAAAGCCAACCTTTTTCGTAGTGCGGAAGCTATCGGAAATAGTTGTTACGCGATACTACCCTCATTTGAGGCTGGTGATCTATTCTCGGTGAATGGCACTTACTCTAAGATTGCACACAACTCGCTGGCGATCCGCTTGTTGTCTGCCTTCCTGGGAGGAGCTGATGATAATGAGTACAGGTACAAAAATCACCCTAGTATAAACCTTTGGGGATGGGTAGAGCCTTGACTTCATGACAACGACCCTTTGACCCCATG
The DNA here is from genome assembly GCA_022829125.1 of Lathyrus tuberosus. Lineage (NCBI taxonomy): Eukaryota > Viridiplantae > Streptophyta > Magnoliopsida > Fabales > Fabaceae > Lathyrus > Lathyrus tuberosus. The sequence continues at coordinate 4,387,404 of JALAZF010000236.1, read as the reverse complement.
TTTTTTCTATGTTTTTGTGTGCTGCATTCATGCATTCATTTAATAAAACATTAAAACATTCAAAAAATTTTCTCTTCTAGTCTCTCTGTTTTTCAAATTAAACTAAGACTGTGATTGCAAATATCAGAGAAAAAGGATTGCATTAATGGATTTCGGTAGAAGGAGAACTCACCAGTATACCTTCAAGGTTCCAAAACTAGGGGATTTGAGAAAGTTAGCGAGGATGATCGTTAACCCAGAGGCTTTCAGAGCCAAGCACGGTGGTTTGCTACCACTGTTAAGAGTCCATGTGATTAAGGGGATCATGGACGCGCTCATTCAATTCTACGATCCGGTTTATCATTGTTTCACATTCCCGGATTACCAGCTAGCACCAACGCTGGAGGAGTATTCTCATCTGGATGATTTACATATCACTGATCGAGCTCCATTTTCTGGACTGGAAGAAATTCCAAAGAATCAGACTATTGCAATAGCAATTCATTTGGACGAGTCTGAGGTCCGGACTCACATGACCACTAAGGGTGGCATCCAAGGTTTGCCAGCCCAGTTCCTGACCAAGAAAGCTCTGTACTTTGCTAGTATAGGGAACATGACTGCTTTTGAAAGCATCTTTGTCTTGCTCACCTACGGATTATTTTTGTTTCCCAACATCAATAACTTCGTCGATATCAACGCTATTAAGGTTTTTCTCATTGGAAACCCTGTGCCGACTTTGCTCGCAGATGCGTATCATTCTGTACACTTGGGAAATTTGTACAGCGGAGGGGAGATCACATGCTGTGTACCTTTGCTCTATAAATGGTTTATCTCTCACTTGCCCAAGTCTGCTGCTTTTTGGGATTGCAAGAGTGTCTTACGTTGGTCGCAGAAGATCATGTCTCTTACCAACTCTGATATAGATTGGTGTAATAGGATTTATGAGGGAATCAAAATCATTGACCGTTGTGGAAACTTCCCCAGCGTACCCCTCATAGGAACTAAAGGTAGAATCAACTATCATCCTATATTAGTTCTTCGTCAATTTGGATACCCGATGAGACACATCCCACTGGGTGTTCATCTGGAAGGTCTTTTCTTCAAAGAAGGAGAAAGTGACAGAGCACTGAAGATGGAAATAGTGCAAGCTTGGAAACATGTTCATAAGAAAGGATGAGAGTCTCTGGGAAAACCGGACTGTGTCTCGGTGGAGCCTTATCTCCATTGGGTACAAACTAGAGCTCTCAAGCTAAAGATGCCTTATCCTCGTTACGGAATTCTTCCGCCGAGGGAAATTGTCATGTACTTCATGACGGAAACTGAAAGGCTTCAGGTTACTCTCAACAAAGTTCAAAAGGAGAGAAGATCTTGGAAGAACAAGTACCGCACCTTCGACGTAGAGTGTATCCAAATACAACAACTACTGAAAGAGAAAGATGCTCTGATTGAAATTTTGGAGCAGCATGCTGTAGAGAATCAAGATGACCAAAGGAATTTGCTCGCTCCTTTCACCTGGCAAAGGAATGACAACCCGACAACGGCCCAAGTGCCCCGGTCAAAGAAGAGGACTCGAGACCCATTAGTTTAGGTTTTTGTTTCTGCACTTTGTAATCTACTGTATTTCCATTTCTGTAATCCTTTGGAATTCAATAAAAAGGGGTTTCCCCACTGTTTGATATTTGCAATCTAATTGTCGAAGTTTATTTTAATTAAACCTAAAAACAATTAATATAATCATTGCATTCATCATTCTCACATCGCGTATTCTTCTTCCCTACGAATCTCACGTTTGTGTCTCGATTCTAGAGTCAAACTGTCTCATTCGTATAGTACTCGGGCCAATCGTCAGAAAAAGATGGATGATCTTGAGGAAGAAAACAGAGAGTTGAAAGAAGAGATCGACGCTCTGAGAGAGGATATGAGAAAGCTTTGTAATGACATGCAAGCCATGGCAGAAGCTCAGCTACAAAGAACTGTGATCTCAGAGATCACCTCAACGCCCATCATAGAAAAGTATGATCCTAGGTATCAGATGCCGAAAGATCGTCCTTGGGGCATGCCTGTTAACTATATCCCGGAAGGATATGTTTCGCCGATCACTGAAGATCAGGGAATCGCAACAGAAGCCGCTGGGCCTGAAGGTTATAAACTTCGGGAAAGCGAAGATGCTAGGGTCATACTGAAGACTCCTGAAGGTTACAAACTTCGGGAGGCGCCAAGACTTACTGCCGTAGTCACGGTACCATCCCCTGTGGTGCACACTGTCCCAGAAGGACAGATTCCACCAACACCTTCTGGTAAGAAGGAAACTATGTTTGACAGAATGGAGGAATTCCAGGAGCAGTTCTTGGAAATGCAGAAAGAGCTGCAAGCCATTCGCGGTCAGGATCTATTTGGAAAGGACGCCACAGACCTCTGCTTGGTCCCAAATGTGAAAGTCCCGCACAAGTTCCAAGTGCCCGACTTTGAAAAATACAAGGGTAACTCTTGCCCTCAGAGCCATCTGGTGATGTACGCTCGGCGGATGTCAGCTCAGACGGAGAATCAGGACCTACTGATTCACTACTTCCAGGATAGTTTAACCGGTGCCGCACTCAAATGGTACATGGGTTTAAACCGTACTACGATCAGTACATTCAGAGATCTTGGTACTGCCTTCGTCCAACAATACAAGTACAATTTGGACATGGCACCTGACAGAGATCAACTCAGATCAATGTCGCAAAAGGACAAGGAAACCTTTAAGGAGTATGCTCAAAGGTAGCGTGAAATTGCCGCTCAAATTTGTCCACCTCTTGAGGAAAAAGAGATGACAAAAATCTTCTTAAAGACCTTAAGCTCATTTTACTATGACCGAATGGTTGCCAGTGCGCCCAGTGATTTCACCGAAATGGTCGGCATGGGTGTACGTCTTGAGGAAGTCGTCCGAGAAGGACGTTTGGTAAAAGACGCTGGATCAACGAGCGGTACTAAAAAATACGGTAGTGCTCTCCCTAAGAAAAAAGAGCAAGATATTGGGAATATCTCTCTCGGAAAGCAAAGGCGATGTTATCAGCCAGTAGCAGCTGTTACTCCTGCTATCGGCCCCGCGCTTGTTCCTATGTATCAACCTCAGGTTGCGCAGAGCCAACCTGACCAACAAAGGACACAACAACCTCTTCAGCAGGCTCGTCCTCCATATAACAACAACCGTACAACATGGCCACCAGGATTTGATCCTATACCTGTAACGTACGCAGAGCTGTTTCCGTTACTGCTAGCCAAGGGGCACATCCAGACTAAGTCTCCCCTTTCAGTTCCAGAAAATCCGCCTTTCTGGTTTAAGGTGGATCAAACATGCCCTTATCATCAAGGAGGTTCAGGGCTTAACATTGAGACTTGTCTTAATTTCAAATCCGACGTGCAAAAACTTGTTAGGAGGAGGCTCTTATCTTTCAAAGATACGAATCCTAATGTTCTTACGAACCCGCTGCCTCAACATGAGAAGGCTGCAGTCAATCTGATTGAGAAAGAGACTAACAATGTCTATCAAATTCACGATGTACTCTTATTGGGGACCAATCTGGTCAAGATGCATTGTAGACAGAGTGGATATGGCCATGTGCCACCTCATAATTATCACCAGTGTGATATCTGCTCTAAAGATAACCAAGGATGTTCTGTAGTGCAAACAGCTCTACAGGAACAAATGGATCTCGGATGGATCCAGGAGCACCGAGTTCGTGGAGTTAACATGGTCTCTACGAATTCTAACGTCATTCAAAACCACGACATCCGTGTGATGAATGTCAACTTGGTGGCGATGCACTCAAGGCAAAGCCAGTATCATAATCTGCCGCGGCACGATTACGGTTCCTGTCTACTTTGCTCGGTAAACAAACAGGGATGCTCTTTCATACAAGAGGCCCTCCAGCGTCAGATGGATCTTGGATGGATCCAAGACTACCATGATAGGAACTCCTATCAAATTAACATGGTTCAGATCTTTGACATCCGCGTGATGAATACCAATCTGGTAGAGTTACATGCTGAGCAGGTCCGACTCGGATTCTTAATATCACACGATTATCAAAACTGTAAAGCAGGTTGCGAAAACGATCGAGGTTGTACCCTTGTCCAGGAGGCACTTCAACACTTGTTAAATCACTGGTGGATGCCAATCTATATGGACGAAGATACTCAGCAGATTAGTATCAATAACAGGAATCCTACTCGTCGTCAAAGTTAGGATGTCCGATCAATGGAAGGTAACCTAGTGAGGTCACATTGTATTCAAAGTGGGCGTGGCCAGGTGCCACCACACAACTATGACAGTTGTAGCGTCTGTTCGGAAAGTAACCAAGGGTGTTACCTTGTGAGAGCAGCTCTTCAGGGTCAGATCGATCATGGAGAAATTCGTCCATATCCAGGTTCAGGACCCATCATTTGGTCGCTGAACTACCTTGCCGAGCAAGTTGAGGATGTTGTCACGATCTCTGGTCATCACAGGACCAGGGATGTTTTTGCCATCGTCCCTCTACTTGACGAATCTAGAGTTCCCAACCGGGAACGGATCGAGGTTACGTATGATGGTCAGAAAAATCAGAAGGTTCCCATAGTCATCTATCTACCGGGACCACTACCGTATGAATCAGCTAAGGCGATCCCTTACAAATACGGTGCAACAATAATCGAGGATGGAAAGGAAATTCCATTACCCTCCGTCGTGAATATTGCAGACATCAGTCGTGTAACACGGAGCAGTCGAATCTTCAACCGAGGGGTTGGAGAATCCAACAAAGAAAAGGAACTTCAGGCGGAAATTCCTGATCCACCAGTCGGTCAATCTGGTAATCCCGACTTTTCAAAAGACAAGGATGAGATGCTAAAGCTCATCCAAAGGAATGAATATAACATTGTTGATCAGCTGTTACAGACTCCTTCAAAGATCTCAGTATTATCACTGTTACTCAGTTCAGAAGCACACAGAGAGGCTCTACAGAAAGTCTTGGAGCAAGCCTTTGTGGAACAGGATGTAACAATCAGACAATTCGATAGCATTGTCTCTAACATCACTTCCTGCAATAATTTGGGATTTAGTGATGAGGAATTACCTGAAGAGGGTCGCCGTCATAACATGGCGCTCAATATCACAGTTAACTGCCAGGGCGATGCTTTAGACAACGTACTGGTAGACACAGGGTCAGCCCTGAATGTTATGCCGAAGTACACTTTAATGCAATTATCATTTAAGGGCCCTCCGATGAGAATCAGCGAGGTCGTCGTCAAAGCATTCGACGGATCCAGAAAAACAGTTATCGGCGAAGTTGATCTTCCCATAACTATTGGTCCTCACACTTTCCAAATCACTTTCCAGGTCATGGATATCCGGGCAACATACAGTTGTTTATTAGGAAGACCTTGGATACATCAGGCTGGAGCGGTTACTTCAACCCTCCACCAAAAGCTAAAGTTCGTCAAGAATAATCAACTTGTCACGGTTTGTGGGGAACAAGCCTTGCTTGTGAGCAACTTATCATCATCTACTTGTGTGGAACCCGAGGAGGTTATTGGAACTCAGTTCCAAGCACTATCGGTGAGCAAGAACGATCAATCCGAAGAAGGAACTTCAATTTCTTCATACAAAGATGCTATCAAAGCGGTCGAGAGTACCGATACGACAGGATAGGGACGACTTGTCATTCCTATTGACAATAAAACAAAGAAGGGTCTTGATTTTTCTGCAACCTGTACCCAGACAGCCGCCAACGATGAAAGTCTTCATCCCCTTCAAAACTTCTTCCACAGTGGAGGTTTTCTTCACCCAGTGTCTCAAGCAGTGCATGCTATCAATGAGGAAGATCCCTCTGACACAGATGAAGAATGGAAGTCCTACCTTAACAAGGACAACTATATGTCTCAGGAAGAGGTGCCTATGCCTTTTTGCTTTCCTACAGAAAGTCCGAGATTTATACCAAGATCAGATGTCGAAATGATCTACGGGGATTGTGATCCGGAAGGATGCCGTGCTCCGCCAAATTCATTAGAGGAGGACACTCTGATGAAAGACAACTTTGACCGCAATTACTATGGCCCGATGGATGGCCTGCCAATGTGGCAGCCTTACCCAGGAGACTTGGGGCAAGAAAGTCAGCCGAACAATGAAACTCAGCTGAGCGTCATTGAACAGAATACCTGTGTCCCCACCATGTCATGGGATCAACACTCAGGTCATTCAGAAACTACTCAACATGAAGATGAATTCGCAACGTTTGCAGGACTAGAATTCATCAACTATGCTTTTCCTGAGGTCAACGTCATCGAGAGGGATGACTTCTCCAGTTCCAAAGAAGTTTGGGACACTTTGGGACAACCAAGTGGAAAATACGACTTTATGGTCAAGTACACTGCTCCCGAAAGCTCTCGTATCAGGCTCGAAGACATCCAGCCAACTGGATGGGGAGATACAGCTGAGAGCTCCAATGCTATGCAAAATGCAACTGAGGAATCCTCCTACGACAATTCTGCTTGGGAGACAGATTCCAATGATCCTGCTCCACCAGAAATCAGCGTCATTTCTGAAGACAAATCAAGGAAGGTGCCAGACTTTGTGATTCACCGAGGAGTTCACCGCCAATGGGTTGCTGTCGAGGTTCCGAAGGTCGTTCGTCGGTCAAAGTAATTGCCATCTTTAAACCTTTCACCCTGCCCAAGTGAAACGGATGTTTTGATAGGGCTCGTTTTCTGTAAATTTCCCTCTTCGCTTTGCCCAAAGCGACAGAGTTTTGTTTTATAGGGCTGTAGTTTCAAGATTCGACTTGTTCATTAATAAAATGACGTCGTTCTGTAATTTCCGCATTAATTGCTGTTTTCTCTTTTTGCTTTTTCAGAAAATGGTAATCCTAAAAAAAAAAAATAATTCAAAAATAAAAACAAGCAGTAAAATAAATACACTGCACACACTTACATTTTCTCTATCTCTTCTAAACACGAATCATCACGTCATGCAGATTGCTTGTTTTATACCCCGTTGAAACATACGATCCGATGCCTTCTCCCAACTTTGAGTTCCCGGTATTGGAGGCTGAAGAAGAAAATGACGACGAAATTCTAGAAGAGATCTCCCGACTACTCAGACAAGAGGAAAGGTCCATTGAACCTCACAAAGATCCATTGGAAACAGTCAACTTGGGTTCAGAAGAAGAGTGAAAAGAAGTCAGGATTGGGGCACTGCTCAGTCCAACTATGAAAGAAGGTTTGATAAAGCTTCTCAAAGAGTTTCCCGATGTGTTTGTTTGGTCCTATCAGGACATTCCAGGATTGGATACCAGCATCGTGGAACATCATCTACCATTAAGATCGGAATATCTGCCAGTAAAACAAAGGTTGAGACGGACTCATCCAGACATGGCCATCAAAATCAAAGAGGAAGTACAGAAACAAATCGATGCGGGTTTCCTCGCCACATCAGAATATTCTTAATGGCTAGCCAACATAGTAACAGTTCTGAAAAAGGACGGAAAGGTCCGAATGTGTGTAGACTACAGGGATCTGAACAAGGCCAGTCCAAAGGATGACCTTCCCCTACCACACATTGACATGCTGGTAGATAGCACAACGAAATTCAAAGTCTTCTCCTTCATGGATGGATTCTCGGGCTATAATCAAATCAAAATGGCGCCAAAAGATATGGAGAAAACTTCGTTCATTACTCCATGGGGTACCTTTTGTTACAAGGTAATGCCGTTTGGTTTGAAGAATGTCGGGGCAACCTATCAAAGGGCCATGACTACTCTGTTTCATGACATGATACACAAAGAAATCGAGGTATATGTTGATGATTTGATTGCAAAATCAAGAACAGAGGATGAGCACATTGAACATCTGTCAAAATTGTTCGAACGTCTAAGAAAATTCAAGCTCCGCTTGAATCCCAACAAGTGCACCTTCGGTGTCCGTTCGGGGAAATTACTAGGGTTCATCGTCAGCCAGAAAGGAATTGAAGTTGATCCTGACAAGGTCAAGGCCATTCAAGAAATGCCTTCTCCGAAAACTGAAAAACAAGTCAGAGGATTCCTGGGACGTTTGAACTACATCTCCAGATTCATATTCCTTATGACCGCGACATGTGCGCCGATTTTCAAATTACTTAAAAAGAACCAGGATTGCGTTTGGTCAAAAGATTGCCAAACCGCCTTCGACAGTATCAAGGAATATCTGTTGAATCCTCCAATCCTATCACCTCCAGTGGAAGGAAGACCACTGATCATTTACCTCACAGTCCTAGAGGACTCAATGGGATGTGTACTTGGCCAACAAGACGAAACTAAACGGAAATAGTCTACCATTTACAATCTGAGCAAGAAGTTCACCGACTGCGAGACTCGGTACACAATGCTTGAGAAAACTTGTTGCGCTTTGGCTTGGGCAGCCAAACGTCTTCGCCAGTACATGATTCGTCATACTACTTGGTTGGTCTCCGAAATGGATCCAATCAGGTACGTTTTCGAAAAACCTGCTCTCACGGGAAGGATTGCCCGTTGGCAGATGTTACTATCAGAATATGACATAGAGTACCACGCTCAGAAAGCCATTAAGGGAAGTATTTTAGCCGATCATTTGGCTCATCAACCGATTGACGATCAAGAATCAATCGGGTTTGACTTCCCAGACGAAGATGTCATGTATCTAAAAATGAAAGATTGCGATGAACCGCTACCCAGTGAAGGGCCAGAACCAGGTTCCCAGTGGGGACTCATCTTTGACGGAGCAGTCAATCATTATGGAAACGGAATTGGGGCAATCATTGTTACCCCTCAGGGTTCCCACATTCCTTTCACTGCCAGACTTACGTTCAAATGTACGAACAACGAGGCCGAATACGAAGCATGTATTATGGGTCTCGAAGAAGCGATTGATTTAAGGATAAAAAACTTGGACGTATACGGCGATTCAGCCCTGGTTATTAATCAGATAAAAGGAGATTGGAACACATACCAATCAGGATTGATTCCTTACAAAGACTATGCAAGGAGGTTGTTACCCTTCTTCAACAGAGTCGACTTTCATCACATCCCTCGTGATGAGAATCACATGGCTGATGCATTAGCCACTCTCTCTTCCATGATTAGTGTAGGTCGATGGAATGACATACCTAAGATCGACATAATGCGCCTTGAATGGCCCGCTTACATCTTCGCGATTGAAGCAGTCATAGACGACAGACCTTGGTATCACAATATCAAATGCTTCCTTCAGAAACAAGAGTACCCATCTGGGGCACTCAGAAAAGACAGGAAAACCCTCAGAAGATTGGATGGAAACTTCTTCCTGAGCGGTGACACTCTTTATAAGAGAAATTTTGGCATGGTCTTGCTCCGATGTGTCGACAGACCAGAAGCAGACTTGCTCATGAAAGAAATTCATGAAGGATCCTTTGGCACTCATGCCAACGGACACACAATGGCGAGAAAAATTCTCAGGGCCGGGTATTATTGGTTGACCATGGAATCCGACTGCTTTAAGTACATGAGGAGGTGTCACAAGTGTCAGATATACTCCGGCAAAATTCATGTACCGCCATCACATCTCAAAGTTCTTTCTTCCCCGTGCCCTTTTTCCATATGGGGAATCGATATGATTGGTATGATTGAGCCCAAGGCTTCAAACGGACATCGGTTCATCCTGGTAGCCATTGACTATTTCACCAAGTGGGTCGAAGCAGCGTCATTCGCCAATGTAACCCGACAAGTGGTGGTCCGATTTATCAAAAACAATATCATCTGTCGTTATGGTGTTCCAAGTGAGATCATTACTGATAATGGATCTAACTTGAACAATAAGATGATGAAAGAGTTGTGTGCAGAGTTCAAGATCAAACACCATAACTCATCTCCCTACCGACCCAAGATGAACGGAGCGGTAGAAGCGGCTAACAAGAACATCAAGAAGATTGTTCAAAAGATGGTTGTAACCTACAAAGATTGGCACGAGATGCTACCCTTTGCTCTTCATGGTTATCGCACATCTGTCCGCACTTCAACAGGGGCTACCCCTTTCTCTCTAGTATATGGCATGGAGGCAGTGCTTCCCATAGAAGTAGAGATCCCGTCAATCAGGGTATTGATGGAAGCTAAGCTCACCGAAGCTGAATGGTGTCAAAATCGACACGACGAACTCAACCTGATCAAGGAAAAACGAATCACGGCGCTATGCCACGGTCAGTTGTATCAACAGAGAATGAAGAGGGCGTTTGACAAAAAGGTTCGGCCTCGTGTCTTCAGGAAAGGAGACCTCGTGCTCAAGAAGATACAATTATTTCTCACTGACTCTCGGGGCAAATGGACCCCAAATTATGACGGCCCTTATGTGGTCACGAAAGCTTTCTCAGGCGGTGCCTTGAGACTTGCAACCATGGACGGAGAGGAATTTTTCTACCCCACGAATGTTGATGTAGTCAAGAAATACTTCGCCTAAACTAAAAAAAAAACGTCTCGGTGGATTGAAAACCCGAAAGGGCGGTCCAGCCAAAAGTTAGAGACATGAAAAAAAAGGAATCATCCCGATGGATTGGAAATCTCATAGTACAATCCAGGCAAAAGTTAGGGATAATGGCAAGTAACTATGTTCAACAGAGGCAAGTCCCTCAGCAGTAGTTACATCATCTATCGGAGGAAATCTCCAGTCAAAGGTCATCTTCGACAGAAGCTCAGGATGCCCCGAATTCAAAGTTGGTAGAAGGACAGTGGTCGTTATGTTTCAACGTAGCCCTTTTCCCTGTAAATTACCATTTTCTAACTTTGTATATACTCTTTGGAATCACGCGTTTGGCTGATCTCCATCTTATCAATAAAATTTGAGCCCTTGTGCTTTTGTTTGTAATTCTTGCTTGTTTTAGCTTTACAGAACGACGCTGTTTAAACTTAATCAGCGATTCTTGAAATGAAACAAAATGAATTTACTTGTTAAAACTTTTTCTGCTTTTAAATTAAAGATGGCATTTCTTTTGACTGTTGAACATCAGAAGAACATCGATCGCTTCTCCAGAAGTAAGCGAACTTCAAAGTGCAGAATCAAAGTACTCCTTCTAGACCAGTACTCCTGAATGAAGGATCAATAATGTCAGAGACCATGTTTCGTCTGACATCTTCGGCCGAGTTCTCATCTCCTAAGCCCGATCAACATAGCTCCCAACGGGACTATCTCTCCTAAGCAAGGTGGAATTGCTATTTTGAATCAACGGTACTTCTTCGCCCCGCGATGGCCGAGTATCCAATTGTGTTCATCCAGTAGTCTGTATGTCGCGTCTGTTTTGTCAGCATATACATACATACTTCATGCATTTTATTTGCGTTCGCATTTCATATTGCATCACTATCACTTGAGTCGGTCTTGTCCCCTAGTGATAAACAGTTTTCCCAATCGAGTTTGTCAGTTCTTTTCTCGTCAGGAAGTGTTGCGTCTGCACAATCTCGCCACCAGTGTATCTTTAGATCAGAGTCGACACTTGGGCACTTTGATAACTTGAACCTCTGAAAAGCCAGAGAAAACTCTCAATAAACATCACTCTTCGCCATTGAAGATGATATCCTTGCTTTCCCGGATTAAGGAAAATCCACAGAGAAAGCCTCGTGATCAGAGATTCGGCAGCACGCCAGTTTTGCTCCGAAAAACCACTGATGAGAAGGTCATTGGCACCTCAAAATTGGATCCCATCATATGGCATTTCTCCGGGAAGATCCCGAGAAAAGTATGATGTAACCCCAAACGAAAACAGTCTCTCAAGAGACTCGCTTTCCCCAGTAGAATCGACAAATGGCGTCTCCAAAATAGAGAAGTTTGTGTACCTCTACAACTCAGACGAATGGGTTCCCCAGCAAGTCTGACATCAAAACTTTTTCCACTCAAATGGCATCTCCCCAGGAAAATTCGGCGAGAAGTTTGAAGGAAAGCCGCTACGAATAGCGTCCCTTGTCAGTAAAGTTTATTGACAAAAGAAACTAAGACCAGTTCCTTGGTAGGAAACCAGGATCGAGGGGAAGTTTAAATCAGAAACTAAGACCAGTTCCTTGGTAAGAAACCAGGATCGAGGGGAAGTTTAAATCAGAAACTAAGACCAGTTCCTTGGTAGGAAACCAGGATCGAGGGGAAGTTTACCTTTTCTAAGCATCATTGCTTAGCTAAAGAAGATGAATGCGTAAGCTACCATTCATAACCACCATCAAAATTTCGGATATTCTGATATTTAATCCTCTTGCACCCCGAATGCTCGAATCCCTTCGTCATTCATACCTTCGGGTCCAAGAAGATTAAATAGGGGCATCTGTAATACCCCAAATTTTGACCACTTAGATTTCCCATCATTGTGAAAATCATCATCACAATATGGATGAACCATCATGCTTCATTAGTCTCCCCAAAGATGGGTGAGCATCAAATACAATCAAAATTAGGGTTTCAAGCCCTCTCTGAGTGCTTAGACAAAGGATCAATCAAGAAATGACATGATCTTCAACTTGTCTAATCTATTAAACATCCACAATGGATCAAAAAGGACTCCCACTTCAAGGATTAAGCACAAGGCTGCTCCCTTCTAGGTGGATCAAGTCTCAAGATCGACAGTGTCACCAAATTAGGGTTTTGGTCGACCAGGGCCTCCAGATGAAAATTTTCATCTGGGCACAAGGCAATGATCCAAAACATGACCTAATATACTTCATGGAACCTCATGAACCCATGCATCAAGTCAATTTTGCCTCAGGGGATGCATTCATAAAAAATCAGGAATTAGGGTTTCTTGACCTAATTCACCCCTAAGTTGACTTTTGGGACAAACCATGAGCCAAGACCTCAAGAGATGGTTTTAGGGTCTCTAATATACCATATTGATCCATTTGGAACAATGGATTGATCCAAGAAGCTTGAGCAACAAGTCTCATTTTCATCTGCACCACAATTAGGGTTTTAAGGGAAAAGTCAACTGTAACTTTGACTTTTGACCAAGACATGCTCCCAAACCCTAATACATGATTGAATATACCCTATGACACCCATGGAACATGTCCATCAAGTTTTATTTAGGTCAAGGACATGATTTCCTGAAGAATTGCACAGTTTGGAATTCATCTGATAAAAAGTCAACTGTGCACAAAAGTCAACTTTGACTTTTTGAGATTTTTCACCAAAATGGATTTTTAACCCTAAAATGATGTTAATGTATGATTTGAATCATCATTCATCAAGAAAAATCAAGAAAAGTGAGATAACTTGTAAAAGGGGTAACCATAAAACTTAGAAATTTTTCTAAGTTAAAAATAAAGTGGCAAAGGTACCAACTTTGGAGGACCATAACTCCTAAACCACAAGGCCATTTTTTCTCATCCAAAGATGGATTTGTAGCCCTCATTATCACCTACAAAAACTTCAACTACAAGTCATTCCAATTCATTAAGGATTTTGAGTTATGGAGTGATCAAAGTGGCTGAAAAGTGAAAATGTCACTTTTTCCAACACTTAGTGAAATTTTCACTAAGTCAGAATTTGCCTTCACTTTTTGCCAAATGTAGGGGGATTTTTCACTTGGAATCAAAAGAGATCAAAACCAAACTTGTTCAAACAGTTGTTGTATCATGTAAGAGCTTTCCAAAATGGCCAAGAACATTGCCAAATTCAACCTACACCATGAGATACAACATTGTCAAGTTGCCTTGCTGAAATCTGTCAAGGCAAGGCAGAATTTGCATTTTGGCTCGATTTTCCAAAATCAGCCAATTGCAATTGCTCCAATCCACTTGGACACCTCAGAGGATTGAATCTAAAGGGGACAATCACTGAGCCAAGCCTCCAAGGTCCAAGGAACAAGGAATATCATGTTGAACCTAGAATTGCCAAAATAGGGACAAGACTTCAAATTTGGAATGAGGTATTCAATGGAACCATCAAGGTGGCATGGACTGAGCCATTCTCATCTGAAATCAGTCAAGACTTATCCAAGACCAAGGGGACCAAAGCTCTGTGCCCTAACCTCTAGTCAATGGCTAGAGGAGACTTGGATTCTCATTGGACAACATTGGCCAAACCTACTTACCAGCTACCATGCACTATTCCTTGAAAAACAAACTTGCTCTACTATAAATAGAGCTCAATTGTGGTCAGTTTAAGTACACCAAAGCCATCTAACAGATGCTTTCCTCAAAATCTCTTTCTCTTGGCAAAAATGCCTTTCTTAGCAAGGTAGCTATCGGGTTTTGAGTTTGAGAGCAATTATGCACAAACCAATCACTCACACACCTCACATACATCATATATGAGATGATCAAACACTCACATAACATCTGAAACATCAATTTCACAAAATCACTTGCCATCCACACAAGTTTGAAGTGAAGTTGCAGCTGAGATGCCATAAACTGATCCAGTCCATTTCAATTCAATCCAAGTGTTCAAACACACTCCATATGGTGTAGGGAAGTTGTTTAGATCATCACAACTTGTCTGTAACACCTCCAACTCAAAATCACATCTGCTCTTGCTGTCACGACTTGGAGGTAAGCCTAAACTTGGTCATCTCTCAATCTATGCATATTTCCTCGCACAATAATTTGGCCATATGTTCATAATCATGCATGGAATGTTTTCCTTCAATTAATTGCATTGTTTGAATCGTGTATCAAAAATCCTAGCCTTCATGCAGAAGTTAGGGTTCTTGAGGTCTCTTCGTGATTTCTTGTTGTATGTTTAATTTAAATGAAATTAAAGTACATAGACATGATCGTGAGGTTGAGGCGAGCATAATGATATGTGGATTGCATGATATGATTACGTATTCGTGGAGATTGGATAGAAAACGCAAATCTGAGAAACCAAGAACACGCGCGTGTTCTTCAGCTGTTCTTGGCGCCATTTTTGAATAATTCAAATATTTGAATTTTGTGATTTTGTTTAATTGATTCAAAAATTAATTTCTCTCTGAGTTTTAATGATTTTGAGTTGATTCTTTTTTTGATAATTCACAAAAATGTTAAAATATTTTATTTTATCAAAAAATCCTAAAAATATTATTTATTTCATATAATTGATATTTTTGCAAAGAATTAATATTTTAATTGTTTTTGGCATTTTAAATATTTTTTCTACATTGATTTTGCGACTTTTAATGCTTTCTAATTATTTTGTAGGTCAATACTTAATTTTTGAAGCATTAATCCAAGATCACAATTTGTTTTCCATGTGTTAAACAATTTTTGATCATTTTAATTGAATTTTTATTCAATTAAATACATTTTGAAAACAAATTAGGGTTTTGGATTAATTCAACCCTCATAAATCATTTTCAAAACACTTTGGGACTCTATTAGAGTGTAAGACCCAATCCTTCTTTTTTTGACCAAATCATCTTTGGGCCTCACTTATTGTATAAGTCCCGATACCGTCAAAAAACAAACGGCGCGATCGTCGCCTTTTCAAAAATCATCTGGGCCTACCCTCGAGTAGTAAGACCCATTTATTCATCTCAAAACTCTTTGGGCCTCTTGAGAGAGTGTAAGACCCATCCCCCCTTGTACAAAAAAACTTTTTGGGCCTCACTCATTGTATAAGTCCCTCTGTACAAGTAAACGGCGCAATCGTCGCCCGTTTAAAAATAAAAACCATCTGGGCCTACCCTCGAGTAGTAAGACCCATTTCTTTTTCTTTAAAACACTTTGGGCCTCTATTAGAGTGTCAGACCCAATCCCCCTTTTAACCAAAACATTTTGGGCCTCACTTATTGTATAAGTCCCTCTGCGTTAAAAGAAAACCTCAGCGCGATCGCCATTTTTAAACGAAAAATCATTTGGGCCTACCCTCGTGTTATAAGCCCCTCTCTTTTCTTTAAACCTTTTTGGGCCTCTTGAGAGAGTGTAAGACCCATCCCCTTGTACAGAAAACCATTTTTGGGCCCCAGTCACTTGTATAAGTCCCTCTGTACAAATTCAAACAGTGCGCTCACTGATAAAACCCTGGGCCTCTCCTTGAGCTGTAAGCCCCAAATCTTTCTTTTTCAAAGCACTTTCTCCTTTGATTTTTAATATACTATTGTTTTTAATCTTTCTTTGTTGAACAACTAACCAAACAGCATGGAAGCACTACAACCGAGTAAGTGGTTATCGCTTTCATTTACTGCTTTCATATTATAAACTGTATTGTGGGGCTGCTCACTGTAAGTCTCCTTTCATAAACTTATATCTACTGTGTAATAATAGTATAGATATTTCGAGTTTCCCCGGCAACTACGTCTAGAACTAGGTGACGCCGTTTCACTTATTCGTAGAAATAGACGCCTAGATCCCCAATAGGAGCACCAGATACAGTCTTCTCTTCGGCTGTCCTCCTTAGGAATCGTCAAGAAGCTCTACTCCCCAAGATGAATGTATTCTCCGTGAATGGCATCTTTGAGTTTCTTCCCAATTCTCGAGCTTTCCTGACTTGATCTATTCCTTGTGGATAGCTTGCCTTGAATGCCTCGGGGTTTGGGTACCCACTACGGTCATAATCTTGGACCTTAACTAAGGAACCCTCTTTAAAAGCTAAAAGTCGCTGGATAGTAAACCTCGCACGTTTACCAGTGGTTTTCATCTTTAAAAGAGTTATCTCTCCTAATGGAAATGAGATGATAGACCCACGGGCTTCTTAAAAGCATCGGCCTCCTCTTGGGAATTATTCAAGGACCCTACGGCTTCTTAGAAGTATTCACAGCCTCCTCTTAGGCTTCGTATAATGATCTCTTCCTCCGGGAATGATAACCTCCTCTTGGGCTTCGTACAAGGACCCGTCGGCTTCTTAAAAGTTTCCAGCCTCCTCTTGGGCTTCGTACAAATTGTCCCGACGACCTCCTAGAGGTATAGGAACATAACCTAGTCATCCTCATAGAACAGTCCTTTCATAGAGTCTACTACTGTTTCTCAAAGCATAGTACAAAAGATAAAACTCTAGACACGAACAGTCTAACTTCCTTGAGTCTCAAAGACATTCTCAAGCACCCTTCGTTAAAATAGGAAGGAAACCCGCAGACTCGGATAGTCTCGATACCCTTTGGATTTCCCGTTTCCTCAAAGAGAAGGAAATATCCCTGATCCTCAAATTAAATCCCTGTGTACAGTGTTACTCATATAAGAACTGATTTTCTCTTTTAAATCAGTATATTGGATATGTCACTCAACTGAAACAATTACAATAGCCTCCATCTCGGGCTTCGTACGAGATACCAAAATTCTCCCCAGTGGAGTCAAAATAACCTTTTCGCCTCTCTCTCGGGCTTTGTACGAGATACAAAAACACTCTCTTACTGAGTATAAAAGATTCTCCAACTGAGTCAACTCTTTGTTAGCCTCCTCTTAGGCTTTGTATAACGATATGCCCCACTAGGTCAAAAACTTTTAGCCTCTCTCTCGGGCTTTGTACGAGACACAAAATACCCTCCTCTTAGGCTTTGTATAATGATTTTCCTAGCGGAAATTAGCCTCCTCTTAGGCTTTGTATAAGAAAACCACTGGTTGATCCAATCGACCTTTTAGCATCAAAGTTGTGCCTCGTTCACAGTACACAAACATCAATAACTCCTTTCCCTTCATCTAATCGTTGTAAGCGGCAAGCCTCTGGATCATCTATATCCATGCCACTGTCCCTCTTTTAGCATGAGGAATTCCTAAGGAAAGATGGCATTGCTCTACACTGAGTTAAAGTCTTCTCCTTCAGGTTAAAACCCTTTCTTCGGAAATTATGGCATTGCTCGGATCCGCGTATCCCAGTTAAAGTAATTCTCCTCCCCCTCTTTAGAGATGACAAATTCTCTCTAAAGCCGAGGTCTTTCAGCTTCATGTCTTGGGCTTTGAACAAGACACAAATAGACCTTTTAGCTTCACATCTTGGGCTTTGAACAAGATACAAATCACCTTTCGCTTCATGTCTTGGGCTTTGAACAAGACACCAAAAACCAATTTCCTCCCATAGAATAGGAGGAACTATGAACGCTCTAATTTCCCTGATTCGGTAAACGGGAATACGTAGGCATAAGATCGAAAGAAAAGATCTTAGCGAGCGCAATCAACAAAAAACCCAAATCCCATATCTTCATCAATTAAAGGCAGTATTTCAAAAGCATCAGTCCTAACATCCTAATCCGTATTCCCCGCCAGAAACCTCCTGCCCAAGAAAAAAAGAAAGAAAATAGTATTGGCGAAAATACAAATAACCAGTACAAAGGCCCCCCCACATTGATAGCATCCGTAACCTAACAGACCGCTGTTTAAACTCAGTATGCAAAGCAGGGTTAATTGGAGACATCTATTTCCCTTCCTTATTCAGCTCACAATAGGATAAAAAATGAATCGACCTGTAGTTTAAAGCTCAAACCGCAGAGAGCGACCAGCGCTTAAGAACCGCGCCCAAAATCGCTCGCTACAGGCTTATACAATGACTGAGGCCCAAAAAGGTTTCTATTTACAAGGAATGGGTCTTACACTTTATTAGAGGCCCAAAAGTGTTTTGAAATTTTAAAATCAAGAGGAAACCCTAATTTTAAATTAAAATGTCATTTTTCAAAGGAAATTAAATGAAAAAAATGATATAAAATACCAAATATATTAAAAAACAAGTTGTACACTTTGAAAAATATTTTGAAAAATCATGTTTAATCACATGAAAGTTTGAAATTCAATTGGTTTTGAAAGATCAAAGTGGGACTTTCATTTAAAAAGGTTTAAAAACAATAAAAATGAAATTAATTACAAAAATTCTAACTATATTAAATAAATAACATAAATTGGATTTTTTTTGTAAAATAAAATATTTAAACATTTTTGTGAATTTTGAAAAAAAGAATCAATTCAAAATCACAAATATTCAGAGAGAAATTAATTTTTGAATCAATTAAAGAAAATAACTAAAATTCAAAAATTTGAATTATGGCGCCAAGAACACTTGGTTCTTGCCTGCGTCCCCTGTTTTTCCAGATTTATGTTTTCTCACTTTTCTCCATGATTTCTCAATGGTTTTGCACGATTCAAGTACTAATCTTGTTTGTTTTTGAACAAGGATCACAACCATATAGTTTAATTGCATTTATATTTAGTATGGAGGAAGAAATCAACAGAAACCCTCAAGAACCCTAATTTCAGCATGAACACAATGAAATTCCATACATGATGGATTCATGGAAATTGATTGAGGGTTATTACTCTACAAGCATGCATAAAAAATATGGTAACTCAAAAATTCATGCATGATGCATGGATCAAAGAGTTTGAAGGGTTCAGGCCTACCTCTTGCAGCTGGTGATCGAGTTTGATGATGGAGGTGTTACAGCTAGGTTCCAATGATCTGGACAACTTCCTTAGGTTCCAAGGAGTGTGTTTGAATGTTTGGAGTGGATTTAAATGAGCTGGAACTGGTTGTGGTACCTCAACTGCAACTCTATCAAGAACTTGAGCAATTGGCTGGTGATTTTGTGAATTTGATGTTCCAGATGTGATTTTGTGTTATGGATCACTCATACATGATGTTTATAAGGTGTGTGTGTGATTGGTTTGGTTGGAATCACTCTCAATCTCAAAACCCGAAAGTGACTTGAGTTAGAAGGCAAAATTGGAGTGAAGAAGAGATTTTGAGGAAAGCATCAGTTTGGGTGCTTAGGTGTACTCAAACTGATCACAAATGAGCTATATTTATAGTGTGTCAAGTTTGTTTTTGCAACAATAGTGTGTGGCAACTACAGTAGGTCTGTGACCAATGTGGATCAAATGGAATCTCAAGTCTCCTCTAGCCATTGACTTGAGGTTAGAGCACATGCCCATGGTCTTTTGGTTTAGAGATAAGGCTTGACTCATTCAGTTAAGTTTGCCTCAGTTCATGCCACCTTGATGCATCCATTGAATGCATTGAAACAAAATTGGAGTCTTGGCACTTTTTAGCCTTTTTAGGATGACATAGCTACATGTAGATTCTTGGACTTGAGAGGCTTGGGGATCAGATCATTCCCCTTTAATTTCATCCTCTGATGTGTCCAAATGGATGACAAGGCTTGGAGTTGTCCAAATTTTCTAAATCAAGCAAAATACCAAATTCTGGCTTATACAAGACAGTTGGAAATGGTGATTTTGAGGGGATCATATCTCCCTGCTCAGGTTGAGTTATGGGAGACTCTTGTACTTTTTAAAGAGCCCTCATATGATAAAATCCATGTGTGATCATAGTTTGTCTTGAAACTATTTGGATCCCATTGAAAAATTCTCATGAACATTGGTGTTCAAAGCTGATGACTTAGGCAGATTTTCACTAAGTGTTGAAAAAGTGTCATTTTCTTCATTTTTGTCATTTTGATCACTCCATAACTTAAAATCCATGAATAATTGGAGTTTTAGGTAGTTGGAGCTTTTGTAGAATGTAGGAAGACCTACAAATCAGGCTTTGGATCACCCAAAATGGTTGCTTGGATCACAAGTTATGATCCTTGGAAGTTGGTACCAAAATCATTCAAACTTAGAAAAAATTTCAATTTTTCAAGGTTACCCCTTTTACAAGTTATTATGATTTCTTGATCAATTCTTGTTTAAATGACATTATAAATCATATTTTAGGAAAATATGAATCATAAGGATCATTTTTGCCAAAAAAAGTCATGTTTTGACTTTTGGCTCCGGAGCGGTTCGACGCGTAAAAACCTTAATTCCCGACTTTTGGGGAATGTATCCTCTGAGGGTAATTTAGCTTTGCAAATGGATCCTTAAGGTTATTTTGAGCATTTTGAGTCACATGTTGAAGTCTTGGCTCACCCTCTTGTGAAAATCTCACTCTGGAGGTCCCATTCGTCCAAAACCCTAATTTGGCGACATCGGGTGTTTCGAGGCTCAAAACACTTAGAATGTGGCAAATTTTGTGCTTGATTTTTGATGCGAGTGTCCTCTTGATCCTTTGTGGATGTTTTAAGAGGTTAGACAAGTTTAAGATCATGTCATTCCTTGATTGATCCTTTGTCTAAGGGCTCTGAGAGGGCTCAAACCCTAATTCTTGGTTGTAGTGAAAGCTCAACTATCTTTGAGGAGATTGATGAGGCATGAAGGTACATCCATATTGTGGTAACAATTTACACAATGATGGGAAATCTTGGTGGTAAAAATTTGGGGTATGACAGTCTCGTCCGAGGAAGGCACCGCCTCTTCGATCTTCTTTGATTCCTGGGCGTCATTCCGAGGAGCGTCCTTCTTCTTCGTGAACTGTTTCAGGTGCCCATCCCTGATCAAGATCTCAATTGCATCCTTGAGATGGATGCAGTCATCTGTCATGTGCTTGTGGCTCTTGTGGAACCGACAGTACTTCATTTTATCTGTGTTCGACTTGGTCGGTATCTGCTTCTAGAAACGGACCCCTGCCTGCCGGAACTCCGAGTTTGCGCATTCGGAGAGAATCTTCTCACGAGACATGGTCAGTGGAGTGTATTCGTGAAAACGTTTAGATGGCCCTTTGTGATCTCGGGATTCCCGGGGGCGGTCATCCCGTCTTTTCTCTGCTCCCTGGCGGGTTGACGAGAAGTAGTTATGCTTGGAGAACCTGGAGCTTTCCTGCTGCTTTGAGTCTCGGGCAGTGTTTGCAGCTTCCTTTTCTTTGTACTCGATGTACACGTGAGCCTTGAGGAGGAGGGCGTCTAGTGTCGCTGAAGTCTCAGTTCCAACCTCCTTGGCAAAGTCGCTGCGGGGATGGAGTCCTCGTTCGAGCAAGTACTTCTTCATGTCGTCGGTCGTGGAGACCTGGACGGCTTCTTTATTGAATCTTTTGATATATGCTCGAAGAGATTCGTCTTTTCCTTGAATGATGGCCTCAAAGGAGGCTTCTGTCTTCGGGTGACGACGAGAGGCCGTGAAATGTCAGGAGAACATCCTCCCTAATTGCCTCCACGATGTGATGGATTCGAAGGGGAAGCTCTTGTACCATGACATTGCTCTCTTCCTCAGCGTAGTCAGAAACAATCTGCATTTAATGGCGCCTCTGATGCCACGGTAGTCGAGTAGGGCATCGATGTTCTCGATGTGCTCGTCGGGATCTGTAGTGCCATCATATATGCCCAGGGGCGGGTGTTTCTCCAGCCCTTTGGGTAGGCGTGTGGCCATGATCTCTTGGGACAACGGGCCTCGAGGCTCTTCGTCGCTGCTGCTACTCGACCGCGAACGAGAGCGGGTGCTTCATCCAGGGAGAGGACCGCGATCTCGATGGGGAGAAGGAGTTTGTGCCCAGCCCTTGGATCTGGGAGGAGGTGAACGCTGGTGATCTATCTGTAGATCCCTTCTAGTTCACTTGGCCCCTGGGGAGTGCTGGCTCTAGGGAGGAGTATGGTTGCACTTTCTTATTACTAGGGATTCTGGATCCGCTGGCACCCAACGGTCTTTTGGTGCTCTTGCCTCAGCGGAGGAGATCTTGGACGACAGGTCTCTTCTAAGGCTCTAATTCTTGCATTCTGCTGGAGGATCAGAAGGTTCGTCTTGTTGAGGGCCTCGAGTAGGGCTGCCATGGTCGGATCAACATTGGGTGGAACTGGGACGGGCTGATGGTCCTCTGAAGGTTGGACCTCAATGTTGTCAACGCGATCCGGGGAGGGAGACGCGGTTGCTCTGTCCCTCTGCTGATGAACATCGTTCCCAAGAAAGGGGGTTGCCCCGTCAGTGTCTGTCTTGCTGACGTGGAGGTCGACAGTGTTGCGAGCATCGTTGACGTTGTCATGGATGGCCATAATTGAAATCTTGAAAGAACTGCTTTGGTCTTGGATTTATGGGGAAAGAAAGACGGGGAGAACAAAGTTTCCCACAGATGGCGCCACTGATCTTTTTGGTTGATCAGAACCTAAAGTGGGCCAGAGACTTTATATGCGATACTGGGTTCAAAGGATGAGAATGAAGTGTACCTGCAAGGCACTATGATTCTAAAGTAAGAATCGGGAGAAGAGAAGGCAAGTACAAAGTGAGTATGACTTAGGATGGTTTTAAAATACCTGACCCTCTTAAATGAGAGGGTTTTTATAATTCCCCCAGCGCTTAGCCATTGGTCATTGTTTTGGGGTGAGATATTCGCTCCCAAAAGTAGGCAACTGTCAGAAACTAGCCGCTGAGATGGACAGACATGCTTGGAACTAGCTGTTGCTGCGATCAAGAGCGTGGTCTCGGGCAAGGGCGTCGTGACTATTCGTAGATGGTGGAATCGTGCGTGACAGACATAAATATGATAAAGAACAGCTGATCTTAGAGGTCAGCTGGCCAGCCTTCCTCAGCGGAGGGGTAGAGGAGAGAATGCTTCTTTTTCCCCTTAACTGGCAGGGCTTAGGCTATTGGGCCATTCTAGGAGCAGAAGTGGATTGGGGCATGCCTAGCCATTGGGCCAGTCCAGAACACACACACACACACACACACACACACACACACACACACACACACACACACATATATATATATATATATATATATATATATGCCAACCTATAAGAAATTATAGGTAAAATGGACTATTTGAAAGTCTTAATCTGAAATAAGCTTTTACATGGACTTTGAAGCCAGGTCAGTCTTTTAAAAGGTTAGGAAAAAAAAATGCCTATAATAAGCCATAGGCCAAACTCAAACCTTATAAATTTATAATAGGCTAGGCTCAGACCTTCTAAGGTCTGACCTGACCTGTCCTATTTCCACCCCTAATTGAGAGAAATCTCGAACCAGTGCCACTGATCTCTGATGCGCTAGCGCGGGGTGGACCTGCATGGTTGACACTCCAACGCCCAAGTCAATTTAAGATTCAATATTATTGTAGAAAAAAGTGGATATCAAAGAATGTATATTACTTTCCATGTGAATCGTTTTTATACCTGGGATGAAGTGAAGTGGATTGGGCCTTAGCTATTTGGGTCTTTGGCCGACCCAATACAGTTTCCCAAGGCTTTGTCGAGTACTAAGAAAGACAAGGGAAGTCTTTAGTAATTATGGTCGGCCTCCAGGATGTTGTTTGATGCGAATTTGAAGTGGAAGCGTTTGAAGCTAGTTGAAAAAGTAATGGGATACTAGTTCTTGGACATATGACTCCACACACAAGTGAATTGTGGGTTTTAGAAAAATGGTAGTTTAAAAAACTATTATGATCATTTTCAAATTTTAAATTCATTTTAATTTTTTTAGAAATAAGCAAAGGAAATTAAAAGTGCGAGAATTTAAAGAGTTAAGGGATTACGAGATAACACCAAGAATTAGAGGTTCAGTAAAAAAGAAAGTACCTAATCCTTTCCCCAAAATTTGTTTTTGATAGTATCCACTAGATCTGAAGAGCTTTTAGTAGACTGAACTCTCGAACCCCCTTATACAAGAAAAATGAAGTTTCTGACTAACTTCCAACCAAACAACAAACAAGGAGAGAAACAACGAGTATTTTTTTCCAAATAACAACTTGAAGTAGTTAGTCTCCAAACTTAAATCGAGATTTTACGCGGTCTAATCTTAAACTTGAGTGAGCTTTAAATCTGGGTTGAACTCATGAACCAAACAGATGTTTTGACGGGCTGACCATGAACCTATGAGATTTTATACTGGACTTATCTCTAAACTTAGCATGCTTTTAACCATATTGAGTTTACCAACCAAATCAGGGGTTTTTTTTACCAGGATGGCCATGAACCAACATGATACTTTATATCGGGCTTATCTCGAAACAAGGAAAACTTTTAGATAGGTTGAGCTTTCGAATCGAACCGACGACTTAGTAACTAAATTCTCAAACAAAAACTTTTAAATGATTTAGCTTCGAACCCAAATAAACAATACTTAATTGGACAAATTATTCAACCAAGGTAAAAATGTTTCTTGGTGAATTTACAATTTTACCCTTCCAAAATTTCAAAAATGTCTCACTTGCAAAAAAAAAATCTTTCTCGAAAACATTACAGCTAAATTTCTAAGTAAGAGAAAGTGACAAAACATTTTTTGGATAGAGAGCGAGGTGTGAGATATGAGAGCTCACGATTCTATTTGTAAAAAATATGAAGGAAGAGTCCTCTATTTATAGGCTAGAGGGTGACACGAGAAAGGAAAAATTCTTGGACCAAAATTAATGTGCCAATTGATTGGCATCTTGCTCCAATCATTTGGTAGGCCTCAAAATAATTGTTTAGGCTATTTAAAAAGGAAGGAAAAATATATATTTATTGATATTCATTAAGACATTGTCTTAAATGATTAAGGATAATTTTTACACTGACCCAATCGATTAGGTATATGTGCTAATCGATTAGACAATACAAATTTAGTCCAAAATTGTTCAGATAGTTCCTGATTCAAATGACACGACTTTAAAACATTTTAGGAGTAATTTATTTAAGAAAATCAGGTTTGAAAACATGTTTGTGTGTGTATAATTTATCCGTATAACTTTATGAAAATGCCCTTTTTCTTTTACAATACTGTTCACTCAGACGATAGGCTTTCACACACTTCAAGACTTGTCAGGTACTTCAATCTTATAGACATTTACTTGAACTTTACTTAGAGATGAGGCTTGAGTTATATTCCATTTAAGCGCCATCATTAGAGGATATTTTCAATGATCATCAAACTCATCAAACCATACGTAGTCTGTTTGCATCTTTAACTGCTCTATATTTGCCTTTAGTTGACATCATCAAAAGCATACTCATCATTATAACTTCCTTAACCTCTAA
The DNA here is from genome assembly GCA_022829125.1 of Lathyrus tuberosus. NCBI lineage: Eukaryota > Viridiplantae > Streptophyta > Magnoliopsida > Fabales > Fabaceae > Lathyrus > Lathyrus tuberosus. The sequence continues at coordinate 4,361,732 of JALAZF010000236.1, read as the reverse complement.
AACATGGTTCCACATTCTCCCCTTTTTAATGATGACAACACATCTGTCAAGAAAGTGGTAAAATAAATAAACAAAAAAGTTAGAGTGTTTAAACTTCCTGTCAATTAAGTAGAGAGTATAATTTAATCTCTCTAAGAGTATACTTCTCCCCTTTTTTCGAAATAAAAAAGGCGGGTAAATGATGCGTTGCAAAAAATTTAAATATGAAAACATAAGCACATACGCATTTAGGAAAATAAAAACATTTTATTTAATTCAAGAAAATTACAAAGCAAGACAAGCATTGAAAACACATAGCAAACAAATAATTCATCTCATCGCCATCCTCACTAGTCACCATTGGAGATATGAGGATTCTTTTCTCCAATTTTTTGATAAGCTTCTTAATCTTTGAGTGCATTGCTCTTTGACCATAACCGATATCATTGAGAATGCTTGAAGAGGATGGAGGGAGGTCATTGTTTCTTCTTTGTCATCCCTTTCTTGGAGGTAGTGCAACAATATATCTCCCTTGAATAGTATATCACATTTTGCTCAAAATTATTTTTTCTATTTTTGAGTGCAACTTTTTGGTTCCTCTTCTTCAAAGTCAAAGTCGGTGTACATTAGGATTTTTGTGACTAATTCACCATAGGGTTGGAACAAAATTGTCCATATCCCTTTGATTTTGATGATAACAAAGTATTTAGAGAACAAATGGGTATACTAACATATGTTCAAGTGTGCAAGATCACAAGCTAAGAATTCACCATGAATTAATCCTGTTGAAAGCATAAGTGGAGAAGCAATGTTACTCAGATTCTAAATGATCAGAATCTGGTGACCCTGAATATGTTCATCAACATCTAAAGGATCAAACTCTGGTATACTGTTCCAGCCTCTGGTGACAACTCAGACCCTATAGGAAAAAGGTGCCTTTGGTCCGTACTCTGCACCAAAAGCAAACCAGTCTTGTCAAGCACCAGATTTCTGGGAAAAATCAATTAGGGTTTGGTTTTGCAAGGCTCAAGGAACGATGATGTGACCTCTTCAATCCGTTATACCTTTTTGTAGATACTTAGTACTTCGAAAGGTGCTGTGAACAATGCCATTATCTAGTGGATAATACCTTTATCTAGACGCTACTCTCTAACGTCTCTCTTGGCACACTTCCTCACTAAGTTTGTTGTTGTTCAAACCTCAAACTAATTTTTCTCTACCTCTATAAAAGGAATCTGAAGACTTGAAGGAAGGAAACAACATCACAACGCATTATAAGATATTTGGCATAACTCTGAGTTGTTTTTTTTTTGTAATTGTTATTGCATAAGATCTTAATATTTTCTTATCTTAGCTTATCTTAAAAATCTTAGAAAGGTTGAGAACCTCTGTGATTGTTGCACAACTGTTATACTTCTGATTGTGTATCAAAGTATAATAGTTACCTTTTCTACTAAACTATTTGTTTAAAGTAGAGGAAGTCTCTTAGTTGCGTGCTTCAACATTGAAGTCTCTTGCCTATGTACTTGAACATTGAAGTCTCTTTCTAGGTTGATTGAGCAGAAGTCACTTGCAAGGTTGCTTGACCAGATGTCTCTTTCTAGGTTGATTGAGCATTGAAGTCTCTTGCAAGTGTGCTTGAGCAAATTGTAATCTGTTTGGTTATAGTGAAAAGCTCTTGTTGAGGCAAGGGGACTGGAATACTCTCAGTTGAGGAAAATAACTAGAATAATCTTTGTGTATTGCTTGCATTTACTTCTGATCATTATACTTTCGTTGTTGTTACTTGATCTGATATCAGACTCTGAACGTGGTTCAGATTCTGAAGTTCTTATATCAGAAGTGAAACTGATTTTTGGAATACACAATTCAACCCCAATTCTTATGTATTTTTCTCACCTTCGGTTGGCATCAGAGCACAGGTTGTGCTAAACACTTAACCGTGGTACAATAAATCGATCCTGAGAAATATACTTACACTATCATGTCTGGTGTTGTTGTTCCTTATAACTACAATGCTAATGTGAAAAGTCATTACTCTGCTAAACCACCCTCATTCAGTGGTGATCCCACTCAGTTTGAGTTATGGAAGAGCAAAATGTATAGTTACATCATTGGCATTGATGATGAGTTATGGGACATTCTTGAAGACAGAATTGACATGGCTGTTGATGGTATTTGGATGGTTAAAGACAGAAAAAATCTTACATCAACCCAAAAGAAACTTTACAGAAAACACCACAGAGTAAGGGGTATTCTGATTGAGGCTCTGCCTCACTCTGAATATATAAACATCATTGATAAGTCTACAACTAAGACTATCTTTGAATCGTTGACTTCCATTTATAAAGGGAATCAATAAGTGAAAGAACCTAAGGCAAACCTTCGTGTACAACACTATGAGTTGTTCGGGATGAAGGGTGATGAAGACATTGAAACTAAGTTTTCTAGGTTTCAAGCTCTTGTATCAGGCCTTCAGATCCTAAGTAAAAGTTACACCACTGCTTACCATGTTAAGAAAATTTAGAGAAGTCTCCCTGCTAAGTAGAGACCTAAGGTCACAGCTATTCAGAAAGCTAAAGATCCGAATAAGCTGAGTCTTAAAAGTATAATTAGCAATCTTCAGAGCCATGAAATGGAACTGAATGGAGACGAGCCGATTATAAAATCCAAAACACTGGCATTGAAATATGTGGCTGAAATATCTGGTGGTAAAACTCTCAGATCCTCTAAAGTATGGAAAGCAGAAGAAGCTTCTAGTGAAGAAGTTTCTAATGATGACTTTGATAAGGTGGAAATGTCCTTTATCATCAGAAAGTTTCAGCAACTGGCGATAAGGAACAAAAGATTCTCTGGTAAAAGCAATAGCTTCAGATGGTCTAGCTCTAAAGATAACGCAGATGACCAGAAGAGTTGCTTCAACTTGTCATACCCCAAAATTTACCATACCTCCTCATTCAGTTCACCTGGCTTATGGTTTTGTTCATTTGCATACATATTGTCTATTTGATCATGCATTTAGGTCATTAATCGACATTTGCATATTGTAACAAATTTAGGACAAGGGTTCGGTAATAATGGATGTTATCAATTTAAGTGGATTTTCAAGGCAGATATTATTTGGCAATTACTCGAGTTTATTTCTCATATTGCTTATGGTGTGGATCATCTCTTTATTTGAGATTCATGGTTAGTTGGGAGATTCGACTGATTGTCACGCAATTCAGAAGTTTGCTTGGATTCAAAGAAAATGACAAAGTTGGAATAAAAGGAAGATTTCATTCATTTACTAGAAATTCACGATACAATGCATATTTCTTGAGATACAAGTTAAAAGAATGGAATACAAGGAAAAAGGATAAAAAATTACATTTTTTGGGTACAATTGACTTTTGTTCACATTGTTGACTTTTTTGGTCAACTGTTGACTTTCGGCTAATTGTCGACCGTTAACTCAGTTTTGACTCGTAAATTTTCCTAGACCTATTCTACAAGCATTTTATCAAAGTATTCATCATCATTCATCACAAATGGACCGTGTCGCGATTATGTCAAGTGCTAATTTCCAACAAATTTTATCTTCCATCAAGCTTCACATCTATGGTTTGCTCTTTACTTTCCAACATTAATTCATACGCAAAAAAAAAAAAATCAGAATTTGATCCATGAGTTTACACCATTCAACAATGCTTATTTGTCCTCATCTAACTCAGAATCATTTGAGTCGCTTGATTCCATTAGCTCTGCAACAACAACTTCTATCTTTCTTATCTTTTCAGGAGTCAAAATTTTTATTAGTATCTTCTTAGTGCCTAATGTTTCCCTCGAAGGTTCGATAATGATGATTTAATTTTGAACATGTACATCTTCCTTGCCTTCTTTATAAAATACTCCAACATATCACCAACATCCTTAGGAACCTCAATTTCTTTAGCAAGTAAGCTTCCGCTAGTCTACTTAGACACATCTTTAGAATTTTGATTCATTGTATGAGGATGAGCTCGAAGGATCAAAGAGGGATCTAAAATATGAGAGCAAGATGAATTACAAAGAAGGTTTTTCTTGTTTGTAATGATATTCAATTTGTAGCATAATCAAAGTCTTTGCCTTATTTTCTGTGCCATAATGGTCATAGGGGAGAAAAACATTTTTTCCTTCTTGGAACATCTCCCCAACATTGACTGCGAAAAACGTTTCACAGAAGCCTAGAGCACCCCTTAACTTTTCAACCATGGGATTTTCCTTGTCTACAATCTCTTCCAAGACTACCTTTTACAACTTATTTTTAGCACTTATTCTCTTGTGACACATGCTTTCCTACATCAGAATAGTTTTTCACACTTGAAGGAACCACTATCTTGGCAATGCATCCTATTATGTTTGACGGATACAATGTCTAAGACATTTACTTCAGCATTTGTCTCTAGTTTAATCTCTATATGTTCTTCATAATTTGCAGAGGAAACATGTACATCCTTCTTATGATTTTTTTTATCTCAGTCACCAACATGTCACCAATGATGTATGGAACATCTAGAATGACATCTTCATTTCCTTCTTTGAGCATATGGTTACACCAAAATAGCTGAGTACAAATACTTTCAGCATATTTATATTGTAAATAATAGAAGAAGTCCTTTATATGCTTCATATAATAGTTAGAAAGATAAATTGTTTCTCTTATCATGCTCACTTCATACTTAGATTGTATTTGTTGAACCATCTTAACTGTAATTCTACATAGCATAATGTCTTCTCCAAGAATGAGAATGATCACCTTATCATTGTCATCCACATGAACACCTTTCATGTTGTTGACATCCATACTGACATACCTATAGAGAAATAAGCTTTTTACGTCCATGTGACATAGCATTCTTGGTATTAATCTAGTAGCTCCAAGAATGACAATGGGACCCAAAATTTTAGCTTCATAAAACCTTCCATTTTCTTCAGTAGACAACATAGTGTTTTCTATTTTTTTGCAACAACTTGCTCTTCGTTGAGATCAAACTCATCAACTTCATGTAATGTCACATCAACTAAATACTAGTCGTCCTTTGTAGTCAATCTACACTCCTTGCTGACCAGAAGAATGCTCTCATTCTCACTTATCACCTTCTTACCCAGTCTTCACATCTTCAAATGCATGATCATGGTTATCAACACCACCATCATCACCTATAGCAGTACCAACCTCAACATCTTCACAATTATGATAATCATTTTCCCTAAGCACTTGATACTCTGTCAACATGTTGGACAGGATGTATGACACATCATTATCACCATCAAGATTGCTCGAGTTTAATTCCTAGGAATCTATACCATAAGACATTAGAATGATATAATGATTTATCAAACTCCCAAACTTGAGTGGATCATCACTCATATTTCCATCAGCAGCTATACCATACTTACCAACAAGTGGAATATTATGGAGAGGAATGCTTGATACATATATTTTGTGGCTAGACTTCAATTCACCAGTTTCAGCTTCACCAAACACCTTGTTCAACTTATTCTCTTCATGTCTTTGGATGTCTCTCCAAACTCCATCATTCCTTCAATTATATTTGAACTATTGTTCAACTTACTTTCAGATTGTATCATGTTATCTACATTGGTGTTTAGGGATGAAGCCTCTTTTTCTAACAATGTGATGGTTAAGGCAAGCTTCTCCGTTTCCTTCTGAAGTACACCTACTGTTTTCATATGGTTGTCTATTGATAAGTATGCATCTTCCTATTTGGTGTGCAATAATCTGAATGGATTAAGCTCTGCTTTAGTTTTTTATTCATTATTAGACTCACCTTCAGACTCATATTTTCCAGAATAAGCCATCACATTGTTGGCGATTTCTCCCTCGTTTTCATTATCAAAATTATACAAGGTTATAAATAATCCTTTTTTCTGCTTCTTCGGTAAGGAAGGCCATTCTTCTTTAATGTGTCCATAACCTTCGCATTCAAAGCATTGAGTACCCTTGCCACCATTGGGCTTGTCTTCACTCCTGCCTTTGATATAAGGACTGATGTCAGACCTCTTGTCTTGGATATTTTTCTTCCACCTTTTGTCTAGGTAATTTAAGTAATTATTAAACTTTTTCCCAAGTATCGTAACCCAAAATTTGACCTCCCTTTTGCCTTTTGCATAAGCATGTGCATTCGCATCGTTGGCATACGCATTAGCACTTTTTCTCTGTGGTTTTGTTGTAGGAATATTCAGGTTCTCCCAGCCCGATTAACTGCATCCTCACAAAGTCACCACATCATCACCAGAAGCACAAAACAAGGGTTTTTATGCCTATTTATCAAAGCAAGAGGTCGGAAATCGGAACCATGGTCATAACACCCTTTTCAAGCAAAATTGGGCAATTTTTAACTGGTTAACCGGTTAACCATATGGTGCTAACCGATTAACACCCTTTTACAGTGCCAAATTAAGCTTTTGAACAGCTGTTAATTGATTAACCTCATTTGGTTAATCGATTAACACCTGCTATTTTAGCAAAAATTCAGCATTTTCATCATCTTTCAGCAACCCTCTCTACTCTCTTTTGGTCTATTCTATTCTAGCATTGTGTGGAACCTTCTAGACAATTCAAGACACTCCAAGGCATTTACTCCAATGCATCACTTTGAATTAAGTGCACCATGTTCCTTAATTTCCAAGTATGTGAACCTTTGATTTGGATCTACATGGGGATTGCCACCGAGTTAACTTCCTAACTAACTGAGTTAACCGCCGATTCGGTGAGTCAAGTGTAACTAACTCCCAATCTAACTCCAAAGCTAATCCCAAAGCACATTCCAAACCAATCACGCTCCATACCTAGCCTCTATATAAACAAACCTTCAATCATTTTTCAAGAACTCTCAACCATTCCACACATTTCTCACACTTCACTATTAATTCTCTCACATTCTTTCTGAATTTTTCTGCAACCTTTTCATCTTCATCACCATTTTCTTCTAAAACCTCACTATAGCTCAACTTCTCCATTGAAGATTAATCACTTTCACCTTGGAAGTGATTATTTCTTGAGCTTAACCTTCATCTTCTTGCAATTCTACTTGATTTTCAGGAGTTTTATTGGCTTTTGGATTCATCTCAAGTGTTTGTTTCAAGATTCTACGGTGAATTCGTATTTTGGAGATTTTGTCGCAATTTGTTCAGTTTCGATACGATTCGGCTATAATTGAAGATTCATCTGGTTTTCTTTGATTATCGTCATCAAGATTCATTTGCAACAACATCCAAGGCACATCTCAGCCTTGTAGGTTGGTCTTTCTTTGCACATTTTACTGTTTCAAACATTTTCGTATCATTCGCGATGTAGTTTCGATGCTTTTTGTGTGTGAATTGATTATGTCATTACTTGATCCATGATCTTGATGAGTTAATTGATTCCATTGTTGGTTATTTGCTATTGTTAAACTTGATTTTCGTGCATAATTGTTTGCCCTAGCATAGAAGTGTTTTGTACGATCAATAAGTGGCCAAAAGTGCTTTTGAAAATCAAGTTTCTACCACTGCTTCAGTGTTAACCGGTTAACCATATATGGTTAACCAGTTAATCAGTCTGTTTTTCACATTTTTCTTAACTTTTCAAGGTGTTAACCGATTAACCATATATGGTTAACCGATTAACATTGTACCTGAGGCATATTTTCATACTTTTTCAAGTGTGTTGGATGTTCTTTCCTCTCCTAATTCCCATGGCTTGATACGTTTGATTTTAATGGATGTTTTATGAGTCATTTCACTTCAGTATGAAGCATGCTTGTAAATTTTCCATTGCTCGATTTTATCAATTGTGTATTTGTGCACATTCTTGGCATAATATGAACATGATCATTCTTGCACAATTTCATCCACATAATAGCATGATTTGTGATGCATTTTAAGTGTCATTTGGTATTGTTTTACATTTCCCTTCATATTTGAATTAAATTTGTTCTTCAAAGAATAAGCTTAATCATGTATAATCAATAATGCACCCTTTGCTTTAATAATTTTTCAATTCATTTTGGAAAATCATTAGCATATTCCTCCCTTTTGATTAATTAATCGATACTTCATTTCGATTATTAATCCTCCCATTGGCGCTTCTCATTAGGTTTCCTTTAGAGCTTTCTCTCCCCCCCGCGGAGTCGGAGTTTCGTGTAACACCCCAATTCCCATCGCGGATAAATAATACATAAATAAATCAGAGTGAATAAAAATTTATTCTTAGACAGAAACAAGGATGCCACATTTGAAGAAGGAAAACATAATCCATGCTCATAAATTTGATACATAACACAAAATGGAATAAACATAAAAGGGAAACTTTTTCCAACAAAAGGAAGTTCAATTATGGAATAAAGCGGAAAGATCCATAACTGACTTGTTTTACAAAATAAATTGTTTTATAACATCAGAATATTCATACAAAGGTAATACAAAATAGATCCAATAAATGTATACATATATAACAAAAGCGTTTCCCCGACTCCCGTGTTACGTATCAGAGCAGACAGACCGACAAAAGGGTGGAGAACTAATCTTCACAAAAGCCTCCAAGATAATAATCTGAAATTGCCTCATAGAGCAAAAAACCACAGCAGAAGGGTGAGAAATAACAACTAAATCAAGATTGCACAATAATATGCAACACATATAAATTCACATGCATAATTATTCTCACCACAAGCATCACATATTAATACATATAGCACGCCACAAATACATAACATATTTCTAATAATCCAACCACATAACATATATCAATTATACCAACATAATCACATATTCACACATAATGCATCCCAAAGCTATAACTTATGGAAACACACCACCACATCAAGTATATTCATATATAGCATACCATAGAGAATTAATACAATCATTGTAATGTACAACATCGCCCCAAAACATAGCATATATCTATATATAAAACATATCATCTATAACCAATTCAATTATCACAAATGCATATCAAATCACCCATGCTATCACGAGCTCAACACATAATCAATCAATTCACAATTCCCCACATATAATCAATCCATTCACAATTTCCCACACATAATTAATCCATTCACAATTTCCCACATATAATCAATCCATTCATGATTTATGCAAATGCACAGAGACCGACACAACGACTCTATGCATGCGGTACCATTCCATCCATCATTCTCATCATCATTAATTCACTCAGGAATTATTGGAATCACCACTTGTTACTTAGTGTAACTCCCCGTCAGGCAAACGATGTTCCCCGTCGCTTTAGGTCCTCTTTGTATAAGGCACACGGCGTTTATGTTAGGTCCTCTTTGTATAAGGCACACGATCCGATCACTTTAGGTCCTCTTTGTATAAGGCACACGATCGTCTATAACGTCGCTTTAGGTCCTCTTTGTATAAGGCACACGACCGTTACAGCAGATTCCCTCTGGAATCGTTTCGTCGCTCACACCCCACAAGGGCACACGACATCACAAGATGCATATCATGATGCTTGGCATACAAATGACTCATGACAATCAAATGCATATTCACAAATCAACAATATGAATTATCTCATCGTTATTATTCATGCATTGGAAACCAATTCAAACAATGCCTTTACTTGCCATAAGGCCACCAAATAACACACATTGAATTTCACATAAACAATGCATTTCATCATAATCCACAAACCACAACAATAGGCATTTCAGCACATACACTCATATCAATTCACAACAAGAATTACTCACCATCAACCACAACAATCCTGCAATCATACAATGATACTCACAACACTAGGATTCACGCCACGAAGGCTACCCACAACAACATACATTAATACCATACATTTGTATTCAAGTCAACAAAGTATTTTGCCATAAGGCCACAATAATTACAATAACTTATCACATGCTTCACATCATATAAACCACATAAAAGCTCCACGTCATATAACAATAGCACAACACACTGTAAAACACCGACCACACGCATTTAACGCGATAAAAACCCAACAACCCAACACTTTTACACAACCACGACTTAAATAAATCATCTACTACCCTCCAAACTATTTTTATAAGAAAGAACATCTCATTTGCTTTCCAACGCATCCGACCGCGTCTCAATCCTAGTTACGGATCAAAAGTTATGAAGGAAACAAAATGGAAAATCTGTCACGTTCGCTTTCCTATTAGCAATGCGAACCCCCAGCGAACCGTGGTAGAAGAAAAACTGCATAAAGTTCGCAATACAAACTTCTGGGCGAACCTTCTCTTTCCCCTTCGCTTTGGTTCGCAAAGCGAACCTGCGAACCCAGAAATTTTCAGCAGCGTCAATATTGGTCATTTGGGGCCAAAATCTCTCATTTCTTCCACCCAAACACTTCCAAATCACAATATATCAACCAAAACATGTTCCAAACATAACAACAAGTATTCTACGCAGTTTATATCGAGTTTCACCCGTGAAAACATCGATTTCTATCAATTGTTCACAAGTTCAACCAAATGGAAAACATGTATTTTTCAACCAAACATTCAAACAAATACATACATATTCATATACAAGCATGATATAATCGAAACTTCTCACCCTTACCCGATTAATCGTGCTTTGAAGTGTCGGTTGAATCGATTTCTTAAACTTCAAGTTTTCCTCTTCTCCTCTCTTTTACTTCCTTTTCCTTTCTTTCCTCTTTCTTTCTTTTGTCTCTTTTTCTCTCCAATCTCTATTTATAAAAATATCTAACCTCTCAAAATGACCATTTTACCCCTCAACTCAAATATCTCGCAAACGCTCTCAAAACGCGATAAAACATAATAACGATGAAAAATAATATATTGTCAAATAAAAGTCAAGAATAAAATAACATAAAAACGAAAATAATTAAATCGACTCGATTAAATAAATCGGACAAAACGGGGCGTTACAATTCTCCCCCACTTAGACATTTTCGTCCTCGAAAATACACTTGGTGCAAACAACTCCGGATACGACTCTCGTATCCGACTAACCCACTCTCATACCATTAAAGGCAACACCACAAATAACACAAACCGACAAAACACCTCGCTCACAACAACTACTACAACGACACGACAACGGTAATAACGACAACGACAAGATGCAATGCCCATACAATGCACTTGACGACCAACCCACGACTCAAAGAATACCCAAGTTACGAACACACATGTTCACTCTTGAACTGAAACACAACAAGATCGTTACCCTCACCATAGGTAACACTCCCCTAATTCCCCACATAGGAATTAGCTACTCGCACTCGAACCATCATGATAGAAACGAGGCAACAACACAAACAAGAACATAAAGTTCCACGACCCAACATCGTTTCAACAACCTCTACATAACCATAATACCAACATCCTTGTCACACAACAATATTACAACAATGCTACGATTCACCAATCGAACATACAACTAAAACATCCATCAACATAGTAGCCCATGAATAATATTTAAACCTTTCACCAAACACTTCCATTCTGAAACGTCCAATGGTTTCATCACTCCTACATGTTTCCAGTGTTCTACCTATGAACTCTTACAATTCACACACGTATATACAAAATGTGCCACATCACGCTTCCGCTGCGCACTCTGATGACTCATAACCATCAAATCTACCAATTCCATATCCAACTTCTGACTCTCTCTAATATTCACCAGAAAAAGCATAGTTCATTTCTAATATACCCAAACTCACACTCTACTGTGTTATCTTAGACACCAGACACAAGTCTCTGAACTGCTCAACCAACTCTAATTCTCTGACCATCAAAATAGACATATGTAAAGACTTTCGACTTAACTCTTTAGGCACGACATTAACTTTACCAATAGGATAATTCGAGCCAAGGTCATAACTAATCAGGAATTCCAACCATCCTCGTTGTCTTATACTCTATTATTTCCTACCAAACAGGTACTCAATATTCTTGTGATTACTAAACACTTCGAACCTAGAACCATAAAGATAATACCTCCAAATTTTCCAACACAATACAACCACAACCAATTCCATATCCTGAATAGTATAGATCCTTTTATGAATCCTCAATTGTCGTAAAGCATAAGCTACGACCTTACCCTCTTGCATTAACACACTAACTACACTCATCAAGGATGCATCCCAATATTCCATAAACAGTTTATTAGGATCAGGCAGAATCAAAATTGGAGCCGTAGTCAATCTCTACCTCAGCTCACCAAAACTTACTCACAACGAACATCCAAAACAAACGACGCACCCTTTACAAGTCAACTGAGATAACAGAAGTACGAACTTAGCAAAGTCTTCCATAGCCTGTAGTAACAACCAACTAAGCCCAAAAGTTTCTAATCTCCTTAACCGATTTTGGAGTTTCTCAATGTAGAACTGCATCTATTTTGGATAGATACATAACAATACCATAATAGGAAATAACATAACCAAGAAAACTAACCTCTTTCAATCAAAATTCTCACTTCGATAATTTAGTAGAAAGCTCCCTCTCTTTCAGCCCTTGTAACTCAATCCTCAAATACACTACATACTCATCCTTTGATTTAAAATAAATCAGAATATCATCCAATAAACATCACTATAAACTTATCCAAACAAGTATGGAAGATACGATTCATATACTCCACAACCATAACATATACAACCTTCAAAATTCATTTTGAGCTCGAAACAATTTATCCAAAATAGCTTAACAATCTCTGGTTACCACATTTCATATCTATTCTTCTTACAGGGTTCTAACTCACTCAAGGTTTCTACTGACACGAGATCTCGACCCATAACAAAAGTAATACCATCAAGGAACTTCAAATCGTTCGCAATTCGTCACAATTCAAAACTCAAGCTATCCAGAACACAACCGCAAGTTTCCATACTACTCACTGATTAACACGTAACTTCATTCTATCATCCTTTTCCTTACCAACCATGCTAGACCTCCTCAAGTCGACACACTAATGTTTCATCCAAAAACACATCTGAAAACCATGCATAACTGACGGCCTATCACTGTGGCTTTCCTTTCAATTTCCAGAACACTATCATCACAAACATGACAAACATCTAAGTTTCACTTCCTAAAAGTTCTTCTACTTACTTAGCAGATCCAAACCTCAAATCTTCACCTTCGTCAGATTTGAGCTCACACCCTACTCTCTGAGAACAACCATTAACGATACCCAATCGTTCTCTCTCAATGACTTCCCAACTAGACCAACATACCAAAACCTCTAATCCGCCTCATCTTCCGATATAAGGATCTTCATCGACTCATCAAACCAATCCGTAATCATTTTCTTAATTCCAAACAATCCATTGCACACACTATCAAAGCCGGAAAGACACGTCTATTCCATGCAACATAATTTCGTCTACTATCAACATGAGATTAAGGGTGATCAGTTCCTCAATTTGTCAATAGACAGTCGACAATCACGATGGGGCATAAACCGTCTTTGCCAAACCATAATAGCATTTCTTGCATCTTGTGCATAAAACTACCTAAGGCACAAATCCTTAGTCGACATAAACCTTACCTCCATATTCCCTCCGGAACCGGGAACAACGCTGTCTAAACAACACTTACACTCTTGCAACCAACGGCACACTGAGCCAATGCTCTACACCCGAAGCAACTTGGAGAAGAACAAGCTTCTCCCCCACTTATCTCATTCTAAATCCTGCAGACAAGGGATTAGAAAACCAGAAAGTACTGACAGTGTTTCACACACATATCACATACTAAGGAACAAACAACATCGACATTATTCAACTGTCACACCAACTGACTCAACAACTTGGCCGGACGGACCGACATGCTTTGATACCACTAATGTAACACCCTAATTCCCATCACGGATAAATAATACATAAATAAATCAGAGTGAATAAAAATTTATTCTTAGACAGAAACAAGGATGCCACATTTGAAGAAGGAAAACATAATCCATGCTCAAAAATTTGATACATAACACAAAATGGAATAAACATAAAAGGGAAACTTTTTTCCAACAAAAGGAAGTTCAATTATGGAATAAAGCGGAAAGATCCATAACTGACTTGTTTTCAAAAATAAATGGTTTTATAACATCAGAATATTCATACAAAGGTAATACAAAATAGATCCAACAAATGTATACATATATAACAAAAGCGTTTCCCCGACTCCCGTGTTACGTATCAGAGTAGACAGGCCGACAAAAGGGTGGAGAACTAATCTTCGCAAAAGCCTCCAAGATACTAATCTGCAATTGCCTCATAGAGCAACAAACCACAGCAGAAGGGTGAGAAATAACAACTAAATCAAGATTGCATTATAATATGCAACACATATAAATTCACATGCATAATTATTCTCACCACAAGCATCACATATTAATAGATATAACATGCCACAAATACATAACATATTTCTAATAATCCAACCACATAACATATATCAATTATACCAACATAATCACATATTCACACATAATGCATCCCAAAGTTATAACATATGGAAACACACCACCACATCACGTATATTCATATATAGCATACCATAGAGAATTAATACAATCATTGTAATGTACAACATCCCCCCAAAACATAGCATATATCTATATATAAAACATATCATCCATAACCAATGCAATTATCGCAAATGCATATCAAATCACCCATGCTATCACGAGCTCAACACATAATCAATAAATTCACAATTCCCCACACATAATCAATCCATTCACAATTTCCCACACATAATCAATCCATTCACAATTTCCCACACATAATCAATCCATTCATGATTTATACAAATGCACAGAGACTGACACAACGACTCTATGCATGTGGTACCATTCCATCCATCATTCTCATCATCATTAATTCACTCAGGAATTATTGGAATCATCGCTTGTTACTTTGTGTAACTCCCCGTCGGGCAAACGATGTTCCCCGTCGCTTTAGGTCCTCTTTGTATAAGGCACACGACGTTTATGTTAGGTCCTCTTTGTATAAGGCACACGATCCGATCGCTTTAGGTCCTCTTTGTATAAGGCACACGATCGTCTATAACGTCGCTTTAGGTCCTCTTTGTATAAGGCACACGACCGTTACAGCAGATTCCCTCTGGAATCGTTTCGCCGCTCACACCCCACAAGGGCACACGACATCAGAAGATGCATATCATGATGCTTGGCATACAAATGACTCATGACAATTAAATGCATATTCATAAATCAACAATATGAATTATCTCATCGTCATTATTCATGCATTGGAAATCAATTCAAACAATGCCTTTACTTGCCATAAGGCCACCAAATAACACACATTGAATTTCACATAAACAATGCATTTCATCATAATCCATAAGCCACAATAATTAGCATTTTAGCATATACAATCATATCAATTCACAACAAGAATTACTCACCATCAACCACAACAATCCTTCAATTATACAATGATACTCACAACACTAGGGTTCACGCCACGAAGGCTACCCACAACAACATACATTAATACCATACATTTGCATTCAAATCAACAAAGTATTTTGCCATAAGGCCACAACAATTACAAAAACTTATCACATGCTTCACATCATATAAACCACATAAAAGCTCCACGTCATATAACAATAGCACAACACACTGTAAAACACCGACCACACGCATTTAACGCGATAAAAACCCAACAACCCAACACTTTTACACAACCACGACTTAAATAAATCATCTAATGCCCTCCAAACCATTTTTATAAGAAAGAACATCACATTAGCTTTCCAACGCATCCGACCGCGCCTCAATCCGAGTTACGGATCAAAAGTTATGAAGGAAACAAAATGGAAAATCTGTCACGTTCGCTTTCCTATTCGCAATGCGAACCCCCAGCGAACCGTGGCAGAAGAAATACAGTATAAAGTTCGCAATGCGAACTTCTGGGCGAACCTTCGCTTTCCCCTTCGCTTTGGTTCGCAAAGTGAACCTACGAACCCAGAAATTCTCAGCAGCGTCAATATAGGTCATTTGGGGCCAAAATCTCTCATTTCTTCCACCCAAACACTTCCAAATCACAATATATCAACCAAAACAAGTTCCAAACATAACAACAAGTATTCTACGCAGTTTATATCGAGTTTCGCCCGTGAAAACATCGATTTATATCAATTGTTCACAAGTTCAACCAAATGAAAAACATATATTTTTCAACCAAACATTCAAACAAATACATACATATTCATATACAAGCATGATATAATCGAAACTTCTCACCCTTACCCGATTAATCGTGTTTTGAAGTGTCGGTTGAATCGATTTCTTAAACTTCAAGTTTTCCTCTTCTCCTCTCTTTTACTTCCTCTTCCTTTCTTTCCTTTTTCTTTCTTTTGTCTCTTTTTCTCTCCAATCTCTATTTATAAAAATATCTAATTTTTCTAAAATATCTAACCTCTCAAAATGACCATTTTACCCCTCAGCTCAAATATCTCGCAAACGCTCTCAAAACGCGATAAAACATAATAACGATGAAAAATAATATTTTTCAAATGAAAGTCAAGAATAAAATAATATAAAAATGAAAATTATTAAATTGACTCGATTAAATAAATCGGACAAAACGGGACGTTACAATTCTCCCCCACTTAGACATTTTCGTCGTCGAAAATACACTTGGTGCAAACAACTCCGGATACGACTCTCGTATCCGACTAACCCACTATCATGCCATTAAAGGCAACACCACAAATAATACAAACTGATAAAACACCTCGCTCACAACAACTACTACAACGACACGACAACGGTAATAACGACAACGACAAGATGCAATGCCCATACAATGCACTTGACGACCTACCCACGACTCAAAGAATACCCAAGTTACGAACACACAGGTTCACTCTTGAACCAAAACACAACAAGATCGTTATCCTCACCTTAGGTAACACTCCCCTAATTCCCCACATAGGAATTAGCTACTCGCACTCGAACCATCACGATAGAAACGAGGCAACAACACAAACAAGAACATAAAGTTCCACGACCCAACATCGTTTCAACAACCTCTACATAACCACAATACCAACATCCTTGTCACACAACAATATTACAACAATGCTACGATTCACCAATCGAACATACAACCAAAACATCCATCTACATAGTAGCCCATGAATAATATTTAAACCTTTCACCAAACACTTCCATTCTGAAACGTCCAATGGTCTCATCACTCCTACATGTTTCCAATGTTCAACCTATGAACTCTTACAAGTCACACACGCATATACAAAATGTGCCACATCACGCTTCCGCTGCGCACTCTGATGACTCGTAACCATCAAATCTACCAATTCCATATCCAACTTCTGACTCTCTCTAATATTCACCAGAAAAAGCATAGTTCATTTCTAATATACCCAACCTCACACTCTACTTTGTTATCTTACACACTAGACACAAGTCTCTGAATTGCTCAACCAACTCTAATTCTCTGATCATCAAAATAGACATATGTAAAGACTTTCGACTTAACTCGTTAGGCATGACATTAACTTTACTAATAGGATAATTCGAGCCAAGGTCATAACTAATCAGGAATTCCAACCATCCTCGTTGTCTTATACTCTATTATTTCCGACCAAACAGGTACTCAATATTCTTGTGATTACTAAACACTTCGAACCTAGAACCATAAAGATAATAAATCCAAATTTTCCAACACAATACAACCGCAACCAATTCCAAATCCTGAATAGTATAGATCTTTTTATGAATCCTCAATTGTCGTAAAGCATAAGCTACGACCTTACCCTCTTGCATTAACACACTAACTACTCTCATCAAGGACGCATCCCAATATTCCATAAACAGTTTATTAGGATCAGGCAGAATCAAAATTGGAGCCGTAGTCAATCTCTAGCTCAGCTCACCAAAACTTACTCACAACAAACATCCAAAACAAACGACTCACACTTTGCAAGTCAACTGAGATAACAGAAGTACGAACTTAGCAAAGTCTTCCATAGCCTGCAGTAACAACCAACTAAGCCCAAAAGTTTCTAATCTCCTTAACCGATTTTGGAGTTTCTCAATGTAGAACTGCATCTATTTTGGATAGATACACAACAATACCATCATCGGAAATAACATAACCAAGAAAACTAACCCCTTTCAATCAAAATTCTCACTTCGATAATTTAGTAGAAAACTCCCTCTCTTTCAGCCCTTGTAACTCAATCCTCAAATACACTACATACTCATCCTTTGATTTAAAATAAATCAGAATATCATCCAATAAACATCACTATAAACTTATCCAAACAAGTATGGAAGATACGATTCATATACTCTACAACCATAACATATACAACCTTCAAAATTCATTCTGAGCTCGAAACAATTTATCCAAAATAGCTTAACAATCTCTGGTTACCACATTCCATATCAATTCTTCTTACAGGGTTCCAACTCACTCAAGGTTTCTGCTGACACGAGATCTCAACCCATAACAAAAGTAATACCATCAAGGAACTTCAAATCGTTCGCAATTCATCACAATTCAAAACTCAAGCTATCCAGAACACAACCGCAAGTTTCCATACTACTCACTGATTAACACGCAACTTCATGCTATCATCCTTTTCCTTACCAACCATGCTAGAACTCCTTAAGTCGACACACTAATGTTTCATCCAAAAACACATTTGAAAACCATGCACAACTGACGGCCTATCACTGTGGCTTTCCTGCCAATTTCCAGAACACTATCATCACAAACATGACAAACATCTGAGTTTCACTTCCTAAAATTTCTTCTACTTACTTAGCAGATCCAAACCTCAAATCTTCACCTTCGTCAAATTTGAGTTCATACCCTACTCTCTGAGAACAACCATTAACGATACCCAATCGTTCTCTCTCAATGACTTCCCGATTGGACCAACATACCAAAACCTCTAATCCACCTCATCTTCCGATATAAGGATCTTCATCGACTCATCAAACCAATTCGTAATTATTTTCTTAATTCCAAACAATCCATTGCACACACTATCAAAGCCGGAAAGACACATCTATTCCATCCAACATAATTTCGTCTACTATCAACAAGAGATTAAGGGTGATCAGTTCCTCAATTTGTCAATAGACAGTTGACAATCACGATGGGGCATAAACCATCTTTACCAAACTATAATAGCATTTCTTGCATCTTGTACACAAAACTACGTAAGGCACAAATCCTTAGTCGACATAAACCTTACCGCCGCATTCCCTCCGGAACCGGGAACAACTCTGTCCAAACAACACTTACACTCTTGCAACCAACGACACACTGAGCCAATGCTCCACACCTGAAGCAACTTGGAGAAGCACAAGCTTCTCCCCCACTTATCTCATTCTAAATCCTGCAGACAAGGGATTAGAAAACCAGAAAGTACTGACAGTGTTTCACACACATATCACATACTAAGGAACAAACAACATCGACATTATTCAACTGTCACACTAACAGACTCAACAACTTGGCCGGACGGACCGACCTACTCTGATACCACTAATGTAACACCCCAATTCCCATCGCGGATAAATAATACATAAATAAATCAGAGTGAATAAAAATTTATTCTTAGACAGAAACAAGGATGCCACATTTGAAGAAGGAAAACATAATCCATGCTCATAAATTTGATACATAACACAAAATGGAATAAACATAAAAGGGAAACTTTTTCCAACAAAAGGAAGTTCAATTATGGAATAAAGCGGAAAGATCCATATCTGACTTGTTTTACAAAATAAATTTTTTTATAACATCAGAATATTCATACAAAGGTAATACAAAATAGATCCAACAAATGTATACTTATATAAAAAAAAGTGTTTCCCTGCCTCCCGTGTTACGTATCAGAGCAGACAGACCGAAAAAAGGGTGGAGAACTAATCTTCACAAAAGCCTCCAAGATACTAATCTGCAATTGCCTCATAGAGCAACAAACCACAACAGAAGGGTGAGAAATAACAACTAAATCAAGATTGCATTATAATATGCAAAACATATAAATTCACATGCATAATTATTCTCACCACAAGCATCACATATTAATACATATAGCATGCCACAGATACATAACATATTTCTAATAATCCAACCACATAACATATATCAATTATACCAACATAATCACATATTCACACATAATGCATCCCAAAGTTATAACATATGGAAACACACCACCACATCACGTATATTCATATATAGCATACCATAGAGAATTAATACAATCATTGTAATGTACAACATCCCCCCAAAACATAGCATATATCTATACATAAAACATATCATCCATAACCAATGCAATTATCACAAATGCATATCAAATCACCCATGCTATCACGAGCTCAACACATAATCAATCAATTCACAATTCCCCACACATAATTAATCCATTCACAATTTCCCACACATAATCAATCCATTCACAATTTTCCACACATAATCAATCCATTCATGATTTATGCAAATGCACAGAGACCGACACAACGACTCTATGCATGCGGTACCATTCCATCCATCATTCTCATCATCATTAATTACCTCAGGAATTATTGGAATCATCGCTTGTTACTTAGTGTAACTCCCCGTCGGGCAAACGATGTTCCCCGTCGCTTTAGGTCCTCTTTGTATAAGGCACACGACGTTTATGGATCACTTTAGGTCCTCTTTGTATAAGGCACACAATCCGATCGCTTTAGGTCCTCTTTGTATAAGGCACGCGATCGTCTATAACCTCGCTTTAGGTCCTCTTTGTATAAGGCACACGACCGTTACAGCTGTTTCCCTCTGGAATCGTTTCGTCGCTCACACCCCACAAGGGCACACGACATCACAAGATGCATATCATGTTGCTTGGCATAAAAATGACTCATGACAATCAAATGCATATTCACAAATCAACAATATGAATTATCTCATCGTCATTATTCATGCATTGGAAATAAATTCAAACAATGTCTTTACTTGCCATAAGGCCACCAAATAACACACATTGAATTTCACATAAATAATGCATTTCATCATAATCCACAAACCACAACAATTAGCATTTTAGAATATACACTCATATCAATTCACAATAAGAATTACTCACCATCAACCACAACAATCCTGCAATCATACAATGATACTCACAACACTAGGATTCACGCCACGAAGGCTACCCACAACAACATACATTAATACCATACATTTGTATTCAAGTCAACAAAGTATTTTGCCATAAGGCCACAACAATTACAACAACTTATCACATGCTTCACATCATATAAACCACATAAAAGCTCCACGTCATATAACAATAGCACAACACACTGTAAAACACCGACCGCACGCATTTAACGCGATAAAAACCAAACAACCCAACACTTTTACACAACCACGACTTAAATAAATCATCTACTGCCCTCCAAACCATTTTAATAAGAAAGAACATCTCATTAGCTTTCCAACGCATCCGACCGCGCCTCAATCCGAGTTACGGATCAAAAGTTATGAAGGAAACAAAATGGAAAATCTGTCACGTTCGCTTTCCTATTCGCAATGTGAACCCCCAGCGAACCGTGGCAGAAGAAAAACAGCATAAAGTTCGCAATGCGAACTTCTGGGCGAACCTTCGCTTTCCCCTTCGCTTTGGTACGCAAAGTGAACCTGCGAACCCAGAAATTCTCAACAGCGTCAATATAGGTCATTTGGGGACAAAATCTCTCATTTCTTCCACCTAAACACTTCCAAATCACAATATATCAACCAAAACATGTTCCAAACATAACAACAAGTATTCTACGCAGTTTATATCGAGTTTTACCCGTGAAAACATCGATTTCTATCAATTGTTCACAAGTTCAACCAAATGGAAAACATGTATTTTTCAACCAAACATTCAAACAAATACATACATATTCATATACAAGCATGATATAATCGAAACTTCTCACCCTTACCCGATTAATCGTGCTTTGAAGTGTCGGTTGAATCGATTTCTTAAACTTCAAGTTTTCCTCTTCTCCTCTCTTTTCCTTCCTCTTCCTTTCTTTCCTTTTTCTTTCTTTTCTCTCTTTTTCTCTCCAATCTCTATTTATAAAAATATCTAATTTTTCTAAAATATCTAACCTCTCAAAATGACCATTTTACAACTCAGCTCAAATATCTCGCAAACGCTCTCAAAACGCGATAAAACATAATAACGATGAAAAATAATATATTGTCAAATAAAAGTCAAGAATAAAATAATATAAAAACAAAAATAATTAAATCGACTCGATTAAATAAATCGGACAAAATGGGGTGTTACATTTCGCGTGATACTGGAGCACTGTAAAAATTAGAGCTGTTACGCTGTCCATTTCACTTTCTGCACTACACCTTGTGTGTTAGAGAAGGAATGAGAATGGAGAATTCCTACTCTCATTCTGACCACTTTAGGTAGGGGATGGATGACCCTGTGCCTGGCTTAGTCACCTCTATCCCCAGGCGGTAGTGTATCTCCTTTCCCATTTGAGTCGATCCCTGATCACTCTTATCTCTTTCGATCTATCTTTTGATCAATCACCATCCTTTTGGTTAAAGATCATTGTCTCTTGGGTTAACACCCATCTCTTGCCTCATTTGTCCTTTTCTTGTGGTCAACCTTTGCTCTTGATTCCCCTGAAGAGTCTCAATCTCTTTTTTCGGTCAAGCACAGTCTTCCTGTTAAACACCGAAACTTTTACGAAGTTCGCAACCTTCTCCTGGTTCTTATCCCTTTGATTGGTTAATAACTACCTGTCAGTTAAAACAACAATTTGCACTCCTTCTTAGTAAACCATAGTTTATCTGTTAACACACTGAGTTTCCTCTCGAGTTAATCACCTTCTCTTGGTTAATCACCCAGTTTTTCAGTTAACCACAACCAGTTTGTTAAAACACTGAGCCCCTTTTGAGTTAATCATGTTCTCTTGGTTAATCACTCATTTCTTTTCGGTTAAACACAACTTCTTTGTTAACACTGAATCCTCAGCGGTTAGAAACCTCTTTTGGTTCAATACCCCTTCGTTGGTCAAGTATGTTTGTTCAGTCATTACCGACATCCCCTTTAGATCACGACCTTTGCTTGGGTCCCTCACCCGTCCTTTGGGTCACGACCATCGCTTGGTCCTACACTCGTTCTTTTGATTGATCACAGTCTATCTGTTAAAAGCTTTATCCCCTCAGAGTCAAACACCTTCTCTTGGTTAAGTACTCTCCCCTTTTGGTTCATCATAGCCTGCTTGTTGACACTAAACCCTTTTCCCCACAGATTCTTAATCTCTTTCTCTTCGGTTAACCACTGACAGTCAGTTGACATACCGAACCCTTTTTCTCTTAGTTTCAACACCATCCCTTTGTTTGTTTCCCCAGTAGGGTCGTTAACTCTCTGATCCCTAGCATAATTCTTTGTTCTCTTACCTCCCCAATGGAGTCTTTACTATTATTTTCTTGCTCCTTCATCTTCTTGGCTTTGACACCACTCTTGCACGTTATCCCCAGCACAATCTCTATTCTTTTACACTTCTTTCTTGGTTTTGACACCAATTCTTAGGGATCCCCAGTGGAGTTTCCCCTCCTCCTTTCGCTCTTGGTTTTGTCACTACTTCCTCTTTCCTTTTCCTTTTCCGTCTTAGTTCCACGAACTACGAAAGCTCTGATTCTTCATTCATTCGAATGTAAGATACGTAGGCACGAGATCGCGAGATCTTGGCGAGCACACTTCCACCTTCTTCCATTCCCCTTTCTTTTCCCTGGTTCCATGAACTACGACGCTCTGATTTCCTCATTGCACTATGAGGGTACGTAAGCACAAGGGACCCAATCCTTCTCGAGCACTTTCTCTTCTTTCTTTCTTTTCTCTTTTCTCCTCTCTCTCCATCTTTTAGCCAGAAGCCTTTAGATAGATAACCCATCCAAGCCTAGAAGCAAGTGAAATGGTTCCCGTCGAGTACGACAGATGCGTGAGGTGCTAGTACCTTTATTTCGCATAACCAACCCCCGTTCCCGTTTCTCTTCCCCTTGGGTTTTATTGATATTTTCCCAGTCCTTTAGGACTAAATAAAGTTCGGTGGCAACTCTGTTGTATCTTTGAGTGTGCGATTCACTCAGGTATAAACCAACCATCTTCAGCTGGCGACTATGCTAGGGAGTCCTTTCGCTTGCGAGTTGGGGTCTCGCCTAGTTTTGTTTGCTTTTTTGCTTGTTTGGGTGTTTATCTTTTGCGCTTTAGTCGCTTTATTTTACTTGCTTTAGCTTTATATTTATTTACTGCATTTCTTTACTGCTTTGAATATTCATATGCTATATATTCTGGACATCTGCTATATATTGTGCTGTTGTTGGGATGGGTAGATATTATTGGAGAGAAAAGTCCTAACACCGGGCTTAGCATACACATAGGCTAGAACGTGGATAGTCGTGAGGCCTGCATTTTGCGCATTGGGTTACCACAAAATCTACATCCCAGATCGTGATTCGCTTGAGAATACTTTCGTCCTGCGAGAATTCGCTACAGCGGGGGTTTTTCATTCTGAGTCATATGGTATGGGCGACCTTTCTAGGGACCACCTTGTTATGTCTAGATCACACCTGTAAGGGAGATATGGGTTTTTGCAGGAAAACAAGCCACTTCATACCTTTGTTCTCTCGCACACATCAGATGTTGCACCGACATAAAATTATATGCAGATATCCAGATTATTCAGATTTGATTGATCAGACAGTGCTGGTTTCTTGATTCTTGTATTGCATATCATGTCATCATGTAAATTAATTTTTGCATGTGCATTTCCAGGTTATTCGAAGACTTATTCTTTGTTGACATTATCATAGAGATGAGTACTGGTTACCGATGTATCTTTAGCTACAAGTTTGTCGAGCCTAAGCTGAATACTTTGAGAGGTTTAGCATCCCGTGTGGTTGAAGATAACAAAGGGGTTTTCAAAGACAGTTATGGTAATCTGTTGGCCATCCTCAACACTGAAGTCAACATCACTGCCATTAATACACTGGTTCAGTTTTATGATCTGCCACTTAGGGGCTTCACATTTCAGGATTATTAGCTAGCACCTACACTCGAGGAGTATGCTTATATTTTGGGGGTTGAGATCAAGAAACAGGTTCCTTTTGTCTACACTAGTGATTGTCCGAAGTTTTCCCTTATTGTTGATGCTCTTTGCATTAGTAAGAAGGACGTGGAAGTTAATCTCAAGACCAAAGAGAAGGGTATTCGAGGGTTTACTTCTAAGTTTCTGGTTGACAAAGCCATTTCCTTTGCTACAGATGGAAACTGGAAGGCTTTCGACGCCATTCTTGCTTTGCTAATATATGGGATTGTCTTATTTCCGAACATTGAGGATTTCGTAGATCAGGCTGCCATCAGTAAATTCTTGTCCAAGAACCCTGTTCTGACACTTCTTGCTGATACCTATCATTCTATTCATTCGAGGAATGAAAAGAAGAAGGGAACCATTGTCTGTTATGCTCCTCTGCTATACCGATGGTTCATGTCTCACCTTCCACAGAAGGGTCCTTTTGTTGAGAATAAGGGTAATCTCAAGTGGTCTCAACGGATCATGTCTCTTATTTCCGATGACATTTATTAGTATTCTCGAGTCTTTGATGATACTAAGATCATTCTTCATTGTGGTAAATTCTCCAATGTGCCTCTCTTGGGTACAAAGGGTGGAATTAACTACAATCCGAGACTTGCCTTCCGACAGTTGGGATATCCTATGGTTGTCAAGCCAGATTCTGAGGTAGTGGGAGAGTTCATATTTCATGAAGGGGTTGATGACATAGGATTACTGAAGAGGTTTAGTGCCACTTGGACTCAGATTCACTTTGAAGGATGAGCCTATTTGGGTAAGAAGAATTGCATAGCTAAGAAAGCTTACACACTTTGGGTCAAAGAGTGCGTCAAAGAGATCTTGTTGCCATTGTTCCTCCATCTGAAGTCGACCAGCTCAAGCGGACTATTAAGATGTTAAAGAAGGAGAATGCTGATCTTTGTCTCAACCTTGGTAGAGTCACATCCGAGAAGAATAGCCTACAGATTGAGCTCCATCAGAAGCGTGAGCGCATGCTCAAAGAGGTGGAGGTTGAACAGAAAAAGCGAAGGAAGGTGGGTGATGCTTTGAAGAGTACCTATGAGGGACTTACTTCGAAGAAGAGACAACTTGTCGATACCCAGTATCAAGCCTACAAGGATGAGTTGAGCTATAGGAAGAAACTTGAAGAGCTTCGAGGGAAGTTATCAGAGTACAAAACAAAGTGGCAAGGTGAACAAGACCGTGCTAATCAGTTAGCAAAGGACTTTTCTCAGTGTCAAGTTAAGCAAGACAAAGCCTTCGGGGAGATCCAGAAGCTGCAAGATCAAGCATATCAGAGCAGAGAGCAGATTAGTCAGATCAACACAGAGAGTACTCATTGGGAGCAAAGCCGTCATCTGCAAGTCCTCTTGGATCAGAAAGAGGCCTTTCTTCAGGATATGCTTCAGGGACCTAACTATTCTTTGCTGCGCAACCTCATGAAGGATGCAAAGTATTGGAGTGAAAGACACGGTCGTTTAGCCAGATTCGTTGAGCACGTACTCGAGGACTTACCTGGGTTGTTGAGGGATGCATATGCTTATGTATTGTCGCATAAGACTCCTTGGACTGTGTTCCACTTCTTGTCTGTTTGTAGGGTGGTTTTTGATAGGATCTATGTTGATTTTGTTGTAGCCTAAAAGGCATATATTTGAGTTGTGCTCGACTTATGCTTCTTTTCCTTTGCTGAATGAATGAAGTTTCTTTCCAACTTTATCTTTGCACCTTTACTTATATGCTTTATGATTATTGATAACAAAGATAAATTTAAGAATTCCTCGAATTTAAAACTTTATTTTTGAATGCATAGCATACATTCATTTACACACATATGCACGTCCTTTCATCTAGAGAACCTTTGCTTACCCTGACCTTCTTCCGCTTGTAGCAAGACGACGACTCGACATCAATATTTCACCCGCTCAAGCAAATCCAAAATCATGGCTGACTTCGAAGCTGAGAATGCTGCCTATAAGGAAACTTTGGCTCAATTTCAAGGTCGGATGGATCAGTTTCAGACTAACATGGATGTTATTATGGAACTTCTTCGTGCTCAGTAGGACGCTGCTGCTGCTACTTCTGTTGTTGCGACTGTCACTAATGCAACCATTTTCACACCTGTTGTGACTATGTCTCTTATTGTTACGGCTACTCCGGTTGTTATTCCTTCTCCTACTACTATTGAAGTACCAGTTAAGCCTGCGATTCGACCCACTGTTCATCCATCAGGTTCTCAATCCGGGTTGAACCAGATGCCCGCTGCTTTTCCTTGGGGCATGCCTCCGAATTTCACTCCTCAGATTGCAAATAAGGGTGCCTTTGTACCATATCAGCCTTTTGTTGTGCCCATGCCTAATGGAAATGCTGCTACATATCCGTGGGGCATGCCTACTCCGGTTCCACCTCCGGTGGTGAGTGATGATCATGAAAATCTTCAGGTTCAGACTCGTCAAACTCTTGTGTTGGCTGACATGAAACTCCTGATGCCGATGAGCATGTGTATAGGGGTCCTCCTCTTCATGTTCCAGTTTTATCTCAAGCTGCTCAAACTACTGTTTTGAATGTTCATTCTAGAATGCTCTACCCTGGGGCATCCTCAGCTGCCGTGGTACCTCCTTCGAATTATCTATTTGGTGTTCAGATGGGTCAAAATACTGGTCAAATAGTTAATCAGGGATTGGTATATCCTTCTCAGTTTACTACTCCACAAGTGCACGCTCTAACCGCATCTCAGCTGCCAAATCCTCAGATTCTTGTCAGGCCTGCTGATCAGAGTAGGCCTGCTGGTTACAAGTTGTTGGAAGACCGTATCAGAGCTATTGTATTGGTTCCGAATGTTTGGTTCCAAATGTTGTATTGCCGCAAAAATTCAAGATACCTGAGCTTCCAAAGTATAAAGGTTTGAGTTGCCCACGTAGTCACATCACTATGTATTACAGGAAGATGGCATCCTATATTGATAATGATGAATTGCTAGTTCATTGTTTTTAAGATAGTTTATCTGGTGCTTCATTGGATTGGTACATGGGCCTGGAATGCAACAAAATTCGTACTTGGAGGGATTTATCTGAAGCGTTCTTGAATCAATATAAATATAATCTTGATCTGGCGTCTACCCGATTATAGTTGCAAAACCAGTCTCAATGCTCAGCTGAAACATTTAAAGAATATGCACAAAGATGGCGTGAGATGGCATCTCGTGTGTGACCTACTCTCTCTGACAACGAGTTGGTTGATATCTTTATGGGTACATTGCAAAGATCCTACTATGAGAAAATGGTGGGTAGTTCTTCATCGAACTTTGCTGACATTGTAACCATCGGTGAACGAATCAAGAACGGTTTGAAGACTGGAAAGATTTCTGGAGCTGCTTCCCAGCAACCAGCCAATATAAAATCTCAGAACAGTCAGTCAAAGAAGAAGGAAGGTGAAGCCAATGCTGTTACAGCTAAATTCTCTCCTCAATATCAAGCATCCATGGCTCCCATGCCATACTATCCATATCCGTACATTGCTGCTGCACAATATCAATAACCTCCGTACCAGTATCATCCGCAACAACAAGTTCAGAATGCTCAGAATCAACAACAACGGCAACGTCAACAACAGACTCAACAAAACAACAGAAATCAGCAGAATCAAAACTGTCAGAACAATAACAATCAAGGAAATCACAAGCGTCAGAATTTCGAAAGAATTTCGGTGCCATACACTGAATTGTTTCCTTACTTGGTTCACCAAGGGGCAATTGTTCCCAAAGAGATCGTACCTACAATTCCTCCGTTCAATCCAAAGCATAATCCAAATGTGTCTTGTGCTTATCACGCTGGATACATAGGACATGCGACAGAAGACTGTATTGTTCTCAAAACCAAAGTTCAGGAACTCATTGATCGAAAGATTTTGACTTTTGCTGAGGAAGGTCCTAACATTCAGCATAATCCGTTGTCCAATCACGGTGGACCTGCGGTGAACATGATTGAGGATAACTCAAGGGCTGAGTTGATCTTGGATGTTGACAAAGTAAAGACCAAGATGACTATGGTTATCAAGAGATTGAATGAACATGGGTTGTTGAAAGGGCTGGATGGTAAGTTCCAGATTTGCGATGATGATCCCAACCAGTGTTGAAGGCTGAAGTGTTATGTCCAAATTTTGATGAACCGAGGTGAAGTTCAATTTGCCAGATCTAAGCCTGTTGAAGAGGTTGCTACTATCGATCCATTCACCATCATCTATAGGAAGATTCCTGTTGAATCTCTGAAAAAGAAAGTACAACCTATCGTTGTTTTCCCGCCCAAACTGTTTTCGTATCAGAATTCTAAGGAGGTAGCTTGGAAGTATGGGTCTACTGTGTTTTCCGGAGGTCAAGAGATAAGATTTGCTGAGTTTGAGATTGTGAATGTTACAACCTCTGGGGTTATGACTCGTAGTGGACGTGTGTTCGCTCCGAAGGTCACTACAAGCCAATACAAGTTCTAACTGTTGTTCCTCCCAAGGAGAAGCTTGCATATGCAATCCCTGTTGTTCAACAAGAGGCATCTTCTACTACATCATGTCATACCCCAAATTTTGACCACTAAGATTTCCCATCGTTGTGCAAATCATCATCACAATATGGATGAACCATCATGCCTCATCAATATCCTCAGAGATGTTTGAGCATTCACCACAATCAAGAATTATGGTTTCAAGCCCTCTCAGAACACTTAGACAAAGGATCTATCAAGAAATGACATGATTTTCAACTTGTTTAACCTCTCAAACACCCATAAAGGATCAATAAGACTCCCACATCAGGAATCAAGCATAAAGTTGCAACATTCCAAGTGGATCAAGCCTCAAGATCGCTAGTGTCACCAAATTAGGGTTTTGGTCGACTGAGGTCTCCAGATGGAAATTTTGCTCTGGGCATGAGCCAATGCTTCAAGGCACAACCCAAGATACTCCAAGGGACCTCATGGACCCAATCATTAAGTCAATTTAACCTCAGGGGATGCATTTACCCAAAAATCAGGAATTAGGGTTTCTTGACCTAATTCACCCCTAAGTTGACTTTTGGGACAAAACATGAGCCAAGACCTCAAGACATGATTTGAGGGTCTCCAATACACTACATTGATCCATTTTCAACACTGGATTGATCCAAGAAGCTTGATCCCCAAGTTTCAATTTCATCAGGACCACAATTAGGGTTTCGAGGAAAAAGTCAATTGTACCTTTGACTTTTGACCAAGACATGCTCCCAAACCTTGGGACATGATTCAATACACCATATAACACCTAGGGAATATATCCATTAGGTTTGATTTAGGTCAAGGACTTGATCTCACAAAGGATCGCACATTTTGGATTTTATCCGATAAAAAGTCAACTGTGCACAAAATCAAGTTTGACTTTTTGGAATTTTTCACAATTATGGTTCCTTGACCCTAAAACAATGTTAATATGTGATTTGAATCATCATTCATCAAGAAAAATCAAAGAAAATGAGTTAACTTGTAAAAAGGGTAACCATAAAAAACGTAGAATTTTTCTAAGTTATGGAACAAAGTGGCTAGGGTACCAACTTCCAAGGACCATAACTTGAGATCCAAGTAACCATTTTGGGTGATCCAAAGCTGGATTTGTAGGTTTTCCTACACTCTACAAAAGCTTCAACTACATCAGACTTCAGTTCCTCATGGATTTTAAGTTATGGAATCTGCCTTACTTTTTCCAAAATGTAGGGACATTTTTCACCTTCATCCAAGTCAAACCAGGTCTAGGGGTGGACATCAAAGTTGAAGTATGCCATGATGGCTTTCCAACAAGTACCAGATCATCTCCAAATTCAATTTGAGCAAGGAGATACAACCCTTGGAACATGGCATCATGAACTGGTTTTCACAAGGAAGAATTTGTGCATTTTACTCGATTTGTCCAAATCTGATAAATACAAGCCTTGTCATTAATTTGGACACATCTGAGGATAAAACAAGAAGGGAATGATCTGATCCCCAAGCCTCCAAAGTCCAAGAATCTACAAGTAGCCTTAACAAACCTAAAAAGGCTAAAAGATGCAAAGACTCCAATTTTGTTTCCAAGCCTTTAATGAATGCATCAAGGTGACATGAACTGAGCATATTCTAACTGAATTCAATCCAAACTTATCTCTGAACCAAAGCTACAAAGCATGTGCTCTAATATCAAGTCAATGGCATGAGGAGACTTGAGATTCCTTTTGCATAACATTGGCCAAAGGCCTGCTGCAGTTGCCATTCACTATTGCTTGCAAAACAAACTTGCTCTACTATAAATAGAGCTCATTTGTGCTCAGTTTGAGTACACCAAAGCACTGCAACACTTGCTTTCCTCAAAATCCCTTTTTCTAGGCTAAAATGCCTTCTTTTGCAAGGTATCTCTGAGTTTTTGAGTTAGAGAGCAATTCCATCACAACTCATGATCCAAACACCTCTAATATGTTGTATCTAAGCTGTGCAAACACTAACATGTGACCTGTAACACCAAAATCACAAAGTCAACCTCCAAAACCTCAAAAATTGACTTTTTTGCACTTTCCAAGCCATGTCTTGATTCAGTCACTTTCAAAACCAGATAAGACCTCAAACACACTCCAAATATCATCCTTGAACTGTCCCAAATGGTTCCCCACATCTGGAATACCATTTGAGAGAGTTGCCATATTGGCCATTTTTTCCCTTTTTGCAAGAAAGTTCCAAAACTTGTTCCTGAGGATCCCAGCTGGTGGTGATCATTCTAAAAGCTTCCAAGGGATCAATTGAGAGTGTCTAAAGCATCAAATTACTTATGGGACAAGAAACTTGGCAAATAACACAAAAAGCTCTTAAAGAGGTAAGCATCACAACTTGAAATTTCTAAATTATGCATTGCTTTGAAGTCCACTGATCATAAACATCTCATACATGTTGTATATGTTGTGTTTGAACCAATTCATCATGTAATTCTTGCCTGTAACATAAGGTAGCATAGTAAATGCAAATATAGGCCTATTTCAAAACCACTATCGGGTTTTTAAATAGGGACCTCATATGAAAAAACCATGACCACCATTGGATTCCTTGGGAAATTCTAGGCCAGATGCATATAAATTGTGTCCTAATCCATGGAGAAATGAGAAAGTTAGAGGCTTCACGTAAATGGCCCAAAAGCTTGCCTTGCCTTGCTTTGCCCAGGCCTAAAACAAGGCACCCTTATATATTTATGGGGTGGTTTTGATACACGGATGTATCACCACCCCAGTCGTTGCGCGCTCATGTGTTTGGCTTGGAGGTCTGGGGTTCGAATCCCCCTCGCCCCATACCCTTTTTTTTACCACTTTTTTCCATTTTTTTAAAATATTTTTCATATTATTTTCTTAAATGATCAGAAAAATTAATTTCTCTCCCAATTTTAATTATATTTGATTGGTTCTTTTTGCAAAAAATCACAAAAATATTAAAATATTTTATTCCACCAAAAAATCAAATTTATATTATTTATTTAATATAGTTGTTATTTTTGTAAATAAATTATTTTTTTATTGTTTTTAAACATTTCAAAAAGGAATTATCACCTTGGAAATCAAAACCAAATGAGTTTTAATTCACCTTGTGATTAAAACATCATTTCTCCAACCTCAACCAAAAATCACAAGTTGTTTATTCAAACTTATTTGGTGTTTTTATCATTTTAATTAATTTTCTTTGAATAATTACTTTAAAAAATGATGAAATTAGGGTTTCTTTGATTTTCACCCTAACAAATCTTTTTCAAACACTCATGGGCCTCTAATAGAGTGTAAGACCCAACCCTTGTTGTACATAAACCATTTTGGGCCTCAGTCGTTGTATAAGTCCCTCTGCAATTCTCAAAACGACAGTGCGATCACTGTCTTTTATTGGGTCTGCCCTCGTGTTGTAAGTCCCATTTTTCTTTTTCAAAACATCTTTGGGCCTCTCCTTGAGTTGTAAGACCCATCCCTTTGTATAGAAAACCTCTTTGGGCCTCAGTCGTTGTATAAGTCCCGGTACGATATTCAAAACAACAATGCGATCACTGTTAAACCCTGGGTCTCTCCTTGAGTATAAGCCCCAACAATCTTTTCGAAAACAACCTCCATTTTGATTTAGATTTAAATTTACATGTTGTTATCAAAACTTTCTTTAATTTCTTTTAGCAACTAATAATACAGCATGGAAGCTTGCTCACCTGTAAGTTTTAACAGCTTTCATTTACTCACTTTAATATATATAACTGTATTGTGGGAAGCTGCGCACCGTAAGTCTTCTTTCATACCCTTTTAAAATACTTGTCATATATCAACTGTATATATACTAGTATAGCTATTTAGAGTTTTCCCCGACAACTAGGTCTAGAACTAGGTAAAGCCAGTTCGTCACTCTTAAATAAAGTCAAAACTAGATCCTCCATAGGACTTCCAGATACAGTATTGCCTTCTCTTGGGCTTAAACAATATGGAACAAAGAGAAAGGCAGTATTCTCGATGAACCTTTTCTCAGACTGTCGCTATTAGAAATTGTCAATGAAATTCTATTCCCCAGGGGTGATCTATTCTCGGTGAATAGCATCTCTTGAATTTCTTCAAACCTCAGTACTTTCACTAAATGATCTATTATTGCTGAATAGCATTTCTTGAACTTTTCTTGGTTTGGGACCCACGGGCTTCCTAAAAGCATCCCCGCCTCCTCTTGGGCTTTGTACAAGGACCCTTCGGCTTCTTAGAAGTTCTTATGCCTTCTCTTGGGCTTAATGCAAGGACCCTGAACATCTCTTAAAGGTATAATACATAACTTAGTCATCCTTTGCTAAAGCAGTCTTTCCAGTGTCAAATCTCGGACTTAGGGTTGATTCTCATCCCTTAAAACACATGCCTCCTCTTGGGCATCATACAAAAGATAAAACTCTTCCACACCAGTAAACTTGGACAGTCTAATCTCCTCTTGAGTCTCAAAGACATTCTCAAGTTCCCTACAAACATAGGAAGAAACCTTGGTCATTTTTGATCAATCTCCAGTAAAGTTAAAACCCATGGGTTCTAGAACCCAGTCTCTCTCCTAAAATTTCTAAGCTAGGATCAGCTTATCATCAGTATAACACTATCCCAAATCAGAACCTCAAGGCATCTGATACCCCAACTCTTCTATAACCCTCAGCAAGAGTTGATTCCCCATTTGGACCTGCCTCGGGATCTCATTAATTCCCAGCAGAAGCTAGCCTCTTGTTAAGCTTTGTATAATGATCCTTCCTTTCCTCATCGAAGTTAGCCTCCCCTTGGGTTTTGTACAATGATTCTCCCCAGCGGAGCTAACCTTTTCAGACTCTCTTGTTGAGTCAATAAACTTTCATACTCTCTTGTTGAGTCAATAAACTTTCAAGACTCTCTTATTGAGTCAATCACCTTTTCAGACTCTCTTGTTGAGTCAACCTTTTTAGCCTCTATCTTGGGCTTTGTACAAGATAGACAAAGTCACTCTCTTGTTGAGTCAAAATTTTTTCAGCCTCCTCTTAGGTTTGATATAAAGATTTCCCCTAGCAACAATTAGCCTCCTCTTAGGCTTTGTATAATGATTTCTCCAGCTTGTTCGGCCACAATCCTGGGCTTTGTACAACACAGATAAAAGCACTCTCTTGTTGAATCAAACCCTTTCAGCCTCAATCTTGGGCTTTGTACTAGACATAAATCTTCATAACTATCGCTCCCGAGGATTTTCATCCATGGTATAAACGCGAAAGTGGCGCAGAAACCAGAGTCGCCAGCAATGTGTATTTATCCCAAGAGAGGGAAAGGAAACACTGCGTAAACCTGAGGGAAAGGAAAAGAGCATGGTCTCGCGACCAAGAGAAACAGGTAAGGGAGTCGGTTACGCGAAGGGAAGGTATGAGCACCCCCACGCGTCTATCGTACTCGATGGGATCCACGCTTGTTGTCTCGATCAAAGGGTGTCGTCGTCTGGAGCTCCACTGCTACTGGAAAGGAGAAAGAACGGGAACAGAAAAGAGCGAAGAAACGGAGGGAGAAAAAGAAGTGACTGGATAGGACATCGGTGGTCCTATGCCTACGTATTCCCTCGTGCAATGGGAAAGTCAGAGTTAACGTAGTTCAGACGCGAACTAAGGGGGGAGGTTACTCGCCAAGACATCGCCGTCTTGTGCCTACGTATCCTCAATCGGAGGAGAAAGAGGAAATCAGAGTAGTCGTAGTTCGACCTAACGAGGTCGGTTAGTGTTTTTTATGAGCGACATTAGATTCGCGTCCGGTAGTTAGGGTCGATGCCTGTTTGCGACGAGACGGAAATAACGTGCCCTTTTCTGAAAATGATTTGAACTTGAAGATCCCAAAGGATGAAAAAGGTTTAAGTTTGTTTTTTGTGTTTTTTAGACAGAAGTGGATTGAAGTTAGTTCGTAACTTGCATTGTACCGAAGTCTATGATATAGGAACAATGCTTAGCAAATCGTTCCAAAATGGAACGTCCACTAAACACTCTAGAAAAATGAGAGGAAACCCCTCATTCCTCACTTCCCACGTGCGAGGCTCATGCGCAATACACGTTAACTTTATTAAGTGTTTTAGAAGTGTTATGAGATGAGAAGAGAAGACTCAAGAAAATAAAACACTAAGGGGAAACTAAATGTTCCTAATGTTGTCATGCAAAGGTGGCCCTATAGTTGAGTTTGAGAGGGAAACGTCTACCTAAGTTAGCATGCCAAGGGGAGCCTAATGCTAATCCTATTCCAAGCTTAATCGAAAATTAAGTTGGACTAGATAGCTCTAAGAGAGTAAATCCAAGACTTAAACAAGTCTTGAGATTCAAGGGAAGAGAAAGAGTGAAAGAGATGAAGAAGAAAATGCGAGTAAAATAAACAAGCAGCAGCTACAACAGCGCCTCTGCGCCAGCACAGCAGTTAAAGACCAACAAACACACCAAACAACATTCAACAGCTCATATTCAGCACATAAATGGGTGTAAAAGGCAGTAGACAGCAAGTGTAAATAATAGACAGCACATGAACAAACTTAGAACAGCAGCTGTAAAAACAGGGCAGCATGCATCCAAACAAGAAGTGATTGCAAATGAACATGCATAGCAAGGAAAATCGAGCATGGAGGTTGCAAACATCAAGGATGAACAAGCATGATCATATTAACCACTCAAGAATAAGCACATTCACATTAATTGTACGATTTACACATTGATCAAAACAAATCATGCACAAACAACCATGGAGACAAACATCAATCATGCATCATATGTCCAGCAAGTTAAGCAATAACCAAGAATTAACATGATTCAAATGTATGTGCAACGTGTTCATCGTATCAAGAATGCAACAACGCAAACATGTTCATAAACGATACAAGTCCAAGAATCGCGTGTTGGAAAACTGCGTTCATGCAATAGTGTGAGGTGCAACAACTCAAGAATGATCCATAAATCATCATCATATCAATCCATGAAGCTTAGACATGAAAAGGATCTCAAACAACCAAAAAAATGCAAGAAAATCAAGTTCTGCTTCAGTGGTAACCAGTTATAGCATAACTGCTAATCGGTTACACATTTCAAAATAGCCTGAAAATACGCAAAAAACAACAGGGTAACCGGTTAGCAGATACGCTGTAACCGGTTACACAGCAGCAGAATTCAAAAATAAGTGCTCATAATCACTTTTCAGCAGCTTATCACTTCTCCAATCACCTGCATGTTAGGGCATCTCAATATGCACGAATATTACATCTCAAAACCAGCAAACACGCATCAATCAACCAGCAACAACAATCAAATCCACAATCCAAAGGATCAAACACAACAAATTCAAGATCTACATTGTGAACAAGCAAAATAAGCAAAAATGAAAAGTAGATCTAAAATTTACCAACCTACAAAGCTGAGAATTGCTTTGGTGAGTGTTGATAGGCTGCAATTGATGAATCTAAGCAAGAAATTCAGAGATCCAATGCAATCTTCAAGAGAAAATGCAAAATAAATGCAATGTGATGAACTTGCTTCAAGCTTCTCCAAAATCACTTCCAAGAACTTAGATCCAAAAGCAAAACAGTAGCAAAATCAAAATTCCTTCAAGAATTAGTGAATGGATGAAGGTTTAGTTCCAAGATCAATAAATTTCAATGCAAAATTTGTTGAACTTTGATGGTGGAACTTTGAGTGAGGGTTTTTGGAATGAGAGAGAAGTTGAAAGAAAATTGGAGTGAAATGTGTAGAAAATTCA
The DNA here is from genome assembly GCA_022829125.1 of Lathyrus tuberosus. NCBI lineage: Eukaryota > Viridiplantae > Streptophyta > Magnoliopsida > Fabales > Fabaceae > Lathyrus > Lathyrus tuberosus. The sequence goes on along the minus strand of JALAZF010000236.1, from coordinate 4,324,330 downwards.
GAAAATGGATCAAAGTTCTGTGAGGTTTGGGATGAATTGATTTAAATAGAAGCTAGGTTAGGAATTCAAATGTGGTTTGGAGTGAGGTTTAGTGGGTGGAAATTGGGGTGAAAAGTGGATTCGGAAAATAAAATGAGGAATTTGAGTAGAAGAATGATGGAGAGAATTTGAATTTGGATGGAAAATGATGAAATTGGATCAATTCTAGATCCTTCCCACACATGCAAAAGCCAAGCACATGATCACTAATGATGCAAACTTAATTTTTTTCAAACTGCGCCCTGAGTAACCGGTTACAACATATCTGCTAACCGGTTACTCAGTTCAAAAACTTTGAGAATATGCTGAAAATGAATGAGTAACCGGTTAGCACATATGCTGTAACCGGTTACACAGTTCAAATTTTTAATTTTGGCGCCTTTTGGAGGGAAACATGGAAAAATGACTTCTGATAGCTGTTTTTGAACCCGTTAAACCTCCGAAACTCAAAACTTGATATTTCCACTAAGTAACACCTGAAAAGAACAAAAATTCTTGTTGACACCTCAGGATATCCTGCTATATTAATAATGCTTGACACCGAATAACCGATTCAAAATTGACTGCCAGGGTTTCTGATCATCAAATCATCTACTGAGCAAAATAAATGCTCAAAAAGACTTTGAAAGCTATTTGCTTGGCTCTGAATATTGCTGAAAATCAAACTGGGACCGATAACGCCATGAGCTGCTGATAGATACCTAGATCCCATGCTCAAAGGAAACATGCAAAAATGCAAAAAAGAACGATGCTAATGAAATGAAGCATAAGCCAAAAAGGTTAGAAACAAAAGGGTAAATTTTGAGGTGTTACAATAACCTTCTCTTAAGCTTGGGACAAACACCTTCCCCAGCAGAGTCAATTCCTCCCAGCCTTCTTTTAGGCTTTGAGAAATACTCTCCAGCAGAGTCAAACTTATTTTAACCTCAATCTTGGGCTTTGTACAAGACACTTAAAAAATCCTCATCCAAGTCAGTTAAATTTCCCATTTCAGCCTCAATCTTGGGCTTTGTACAAGATACATACAAACCTCCCCGGCGGAGTCGAAATCCCTTTTAACCTCAATCTTGGGCTTTGTATAAGACAGATAGAACATTTTCCCCAGAAAAATCAAACTTTTAGCCTCCTCTTAGGCTTTGTATAATGATATCCCCAAAAGAGTCGGTCTCTTTTAGCCTCAATCTTGGGCTTTGTACAAGACAGATAAAAACTCTCTTATTGAGTCAGTCATTCCCAGCCTCTTCTTAGGCTTTGTATAAGGACTTCTCTAACGGAGCCAATCAACCTCTTAGCTTCAACCTTGGGATTTGATCAAGGCACACAAAAATCAACAATCCCCTCAGAGGAAGTCCAATCCCTCTTTAGAGATGACAAATTCTCTCTCAGTCAAAACTTTTAGCTTCAATCTTGGGCTTTGAACAAGACACCAAACATCTTTTTCCTCCCTTAGAATAGGAGGAACTACGATTGCTCTGATTTCCCTGTTTCGTTTAAACGGGAATGTGTAGGCATAAGATTGCAAAATCTTAGCGAGCATACTAATCAAACACTCTAGGTCCAGTACCTTCATACCAATCAAAACTTAGGTCTAGTACCTTACCAAAAACACCCGAACATCAACAAAAACTCACTCTCTCTCTATCTCTCTCTCTCTCTCTCTCTCTCTCTCTCTCATTTTTCCTAAGAAACTTTCCCAACCCATTAACAGATAAACACTATCAAGTACAAAGCAGAACCTAAAGCTAACATCCTATGGATAACCACATATAGGATGGGTAATTTACAACTCCCAATTGTATAACCTGACCCCAGACCCCCCAATCTCTTTAAATCGTTTGTTCAGTTAAACATCCGCGTGCAAGGTTAGTTTTAGATAGCTTTCCTTTCCCTTCCAGCTTCATGGGATAAATAAGAAATCAAAAAGTAGCACCCCCTCGTCTTCATTGAGGAGAAAACCCAAATTCCGCGATAAGTTGGTCGCGTCACCGACAAAAATCGTTCGCTACAGAAAATGGAGACTCTGCTGGGGAGTCATTTTTTTGTTTAGGACTAGGATTATAGCTCCTAAGAGGTCTAGGATGTTAGTTTTAGGAATAAATATATATATTGCTTTTCCTACTTGATATCTGTGTTTATTTTTCTGCTAATGGGACTGCGGGTGATGCCGCATCTGAAAAGTTTGAGTGATACCTAAGATAAGTGATGGCATTAGACGGGTAATCTTACAGGGAGTGACTCCCGAATAAGCAACCCCGGTAGACCATCGAATCAGTAGAGATACCCTTTGCAGATTCAATGTCTAAACGACTTCGGTTGTTGAAAGCAGATTGTTCGATTGTGGTATCCATGAAACTGAGGATTAAGTAGGCTGAGACCATGTTACTATTTTGTAGTGCGGAAGCTATCGGAAATAGCTGTCATGCGTTACTACCCTCATTTGAGATTACTCTAAGATATTGCAGCTTGCTCGGGTGAACCAGCCTGCTGTTATTTTCCCAAGGGGGTCAATGATTTTGAGGACAGGTACAAAAATTCACCAGTACAACCTTTGGGGATGGGTAGAGCCATGACTTCATGACACCGAACCTTTGACCCATGTTTTTTCTATGTTTTTGTGTGCTGCATTTATGCATTCATTTCATTAAAAAACTATAAACAAAGAAAAATTTTCTCTTCTAGTTTCCCTTTTTCAAATTAAACTAAGACAATGATTGCAAATATCAGAGAGAAAGATTGCGTTATGGATTTCGGTAGAAAGAAGACTCACAAGTACACCTTCAAGGTTCCAAAACTAGAGGATTTAAGAGGGTTGGCAAGGATGATCACCAACCCTGATGCTTTCAGAGCTAAGTACGGAGGACTGATGTCTCTGTTAAGGGTCCATGTAATTGAAGCAATCCTGGCTATGCTAATTTAGTTCTACGATCCGGTTTATCACTGTTTCACATTCACGGATTATGAACTAGCACCAACACTGGAGGAGTAATCTCACCTGACTGATTTACCCATCACTGACCAAGCTCCCTTTTCTGGTCTGGAAGAAATTCCAAAGGATCAAATCATTGCAAGAGCTATCTGTTTGGACGAGTAAGAAGTCAGGACTCACATGACCATTAAGGGTGGAATCCAAGGTTTACCAACCCAGTTTTTGGTAAATAAAGCCCTGTACTTTGCTAGTATAGGGAACGTGACTGCTTTCGAGAGCGTCTTTGTTCTGCTCACCTACGGGTTATTTCTATTTCCCAATATTGATGACTTCGTTGATATCAATGCCATTAAGATTTTTCTAATTGGAAACCCTGTACCAACCCTGCTCGCATATGCTTATCATTCTGTACACTTAAGGAATTTGTACAGCGGAGGAATGATCACATGATGTGTACCCGTGCTATACAAATGGTTCACTTCCCACTTACCCAAGTCTGCTGCTTCTTGGGATCATAAGAGTACTCTACGTTGGTCACAGAGAATCATGTCTCTTACTAACTCTGACATAGATTGGTACAATCGAATCTACGATGGGATAAAAATCATTGGCCGTTGCGGAAATTTCCCTAATGTACCCCTCATAGGAACTAAAGGAGGAATCAACTATCATTCAAGTTTAGTTCGCTGTCAATTCGGATACCCGATGAGATTTGTCCCGCGTAATATTCATCTGGAAGGTCTTTTCTTCAAGGAAGGAGAAAATAACAGGGCACTAAAGACAGAAATAGTGCATGCCTGGAAACATGTTCACAGGAAAGGAAGAGTGGCTCTAGGAAAACTAGACTGTGTCTCTGTGGAACCTTATCTCCACTAGGTACAAGCTAGAGCTCTCAAGCTGAGGATGCCTTACCCTCGTCAAGAAGTTCTTCCGTTAAAGGAATATGTCCTTTATTTTATGTCTGATACGGAAAAACTCTAGGTCACCCTCAACAAAGTTTAACAAGAGAAGAAGTCTTGGAAGAACAAGTACTGCATTCTCAATGTGGAGTGTACCAAAATACAACAACTGTTAAAAGAAAAAGATGCTCTGATCGAGATTTTAGAGCAACATGTTGTAGAGAATCAAGAAGACCATAGGAATTTGCTCGCTCCTTTCACCTAGCAAAGGAATGACAACCCGACCACGGCTCAAGAGCCCCGGTCAAAGAAAAGGAAAATACCAGAACCAACACCTGAGCCCTCCTCAGAGAGGACTCAGGATCCATAAGCCTAGACATTTCCTTTTACAGTACTTTGTAAACTACTGTATTTCCATTTCCGCAATCTTTGAATTCAATAAAATGGGGTCCCCCACTGTATGATATTTTCAATCCAATTGTTGAAGTTTCTTTTGATTAAACAAAAAAATTAATTAATGTAATCATTGCATATCATTCATCATTCTCACATAACGCATTCTTCTTCCCTACAAATCTCACGTTTGTGTCTCGATTCTAGAGTCAAGTTGTCTCATTCGTATAATACTCGGGCCAATCAATAAAAGAAAATGGATGATCTCGAGGAAGAGAACTGAGAGCTGAGAGAAGAAATCGACGCTCTGAAGGAGGATTTGAGAAAACTTCACAATGACATGCAATCTCTGGCCGCATCCCAGATACAACAACAAAGGACTGTGATATCGGAGATCACATCTACGCCCATAGTGGAAAAGTATGATCCTCGGTATAACATGCCTAAAGATCGTCCCTGGGGAATGCCCCTCAACTACATCCCGGAAGGATATATTCCGCCGATCACGGAAGATTCGAAAACTGCAGCAGGAACCGCTGGGCCTGAAGGTTACAAACTTCGGGAAAGAGAAGACGCAAGAGGCATGACAGCAACTCCTGAAGGTTTCAAACTTTGGGATAAGGAAGCACCAAGAGTCATTGCCGTAATGACTATACCACCACCCGTGGTACACACTGTCCCGGAAGGACAGATTCCACAGATATCTTCTGGTGGAAATGAAAGTATGTATGACAGAATGAATGAGTTCCAGGAGCAATTCTTGGAGATACAAAAGGAACTGCATGCCATTTGTGGCCAGGATCTATTCGGAAAGGACACCGCAAACCTTTGTTTGGTCCCCAATGTGAAAATTCCGCACAAATTCAAGGTGCCCAAATTTGAAAAATACAGGGGTAACTCTTGCCCTCAAAGTCATTTGGTGATGTACGCTCGAAAGATGTCAACTCAGACAGAAAACCAACAACTACTGATCCACTATTTCCAAGATAGTTTAATCGGTACTGCACTCAAATGGTACATGGGTTTAAACCGCACTAAGATCGTCACTTTCAGAGATGTCAGATCATCAATCAGTACCAAAAGATACGGTAGTGCTTTCCCTAAGAAAAAAGAGCAAGATATTGGTAATATCTCTCTCGGAAAGCAAAGGCGACGGTACCAACCAATAGCAGCTGTAACTCCTGCTATCAACCATGCGCCCATTCCAACGTATCAACCTCAGGTTGCTCAGAGCCAACTTAATCAACAACAATATCAACAATGGACACAACAGCCTCTTCAGCAGGCTCATCCTCAGTACAACAACAACCGTACAACGCGACCGCCAGGGTTTGACCCTATACCAATGTTGTACGCGAAACTGTTTCCACTACTATAGGTCAATGAGCACGTCCAAACCAGGTCTCCTCTTACAATACCGGAGAATCTGCCTTTTTGGTCCAAAGCGGATCAGACTTTCCCTTACCATCAAGGAGGACCGGGGCATAACATAGAAAACTGTCTCAGCTTCAAATTCGATGTGCAAAAGCTTGTCAGGAGCGGGGTCTTATCCTTCAAGGATACAAATCCAAATGTTCAGACGAACCCGTTGCCTCAACACGAAAAAGCTGCAGTCAATTTGATAGAGGAGGAGTTTAAACACAACTATCAAATTCACGATGTACTCTTATTAGGAACCAACCTGGTCAAGATGCATTGCAGATAGAGCAGATACGGTCACGTACCGTCTCATAACTATCACTAGTGTGATATCCTAAAAACAATCAAGGATGTTCTATGGTGCAATCAGCTCTACAGGAACAGATGGATCTCGGATGGATCCAAGATCACCAAATCCATGAAGTGAACATGACTTATACAAATTCCAACATCATTCAAAACCACGACATCTGTGCAATGAATGTCAACTTGGTGGCAATGCACTCAAGGAAAAGCCAACATCATGATCTGCCACAGCACGATTATGATTCCTGTCTGATCTGCTCGGTAAACAATCAGGGATGCTCTTTTGTACAAGAGGCCCTCCAGCGTCAGATGGATCTGGGATGGATTCAGGATTACCGCGATAGAAGTCATTATCAAGTTAATATGATTCAAATCTTTGATATTCTCTTTATGAATACCAGCTTGGTGGAATTACACGCTAAGCAAGTCCAGCTCGGTTTTCTGACTTCGCATGAATATCATAACTGTAAAGTGTGTCGTGAGAGTGACCAAGAATGTGCACTCGTTCAAAGGACACTGCAACACTTGTTAAACCACTGGTGGCTTCCGATTTATCTAGATGAAGACACACAACAAATCAGTATGACTGATGGGAACCCTACTAGGCATCAAAATCAAGATGTTCGATCAATGGAAACAGATCTAGTAAGGTTACATTGCATACAAAGCAGACATGGTCGGGTGCCACCACACAACTATGAGCGCTGTAGAGTTTGCTCAGAAGATACCCAAGGATGCTACCTCGTGCGAGCAACCCTTCAAAGCCAGCTGGACCACAAAGAGATTCAACCGTGTTCAAGCTCTGATCCGATTAACATGATGTCAGATTATCGTTCCAATCGAGGCAAAGAAGTTGTCTTGATCCCTAAGCGAGAAGTGGCCAAAGATGTATGCGCCATAATCCCTTTACTCCATGAATCAAGAGTTCCTCTTGATAGTGGAAAGGTTCTCAACCTTGAACCAATTGAGGCCGACTATGATGGTCAGAAAAATCAAAAGGCTCCTGTAGTTATCTATCTGCCGGGACCAGTACCGTATAAATACGATAAGGCTATCCCTTATAAATACGGTGCAACAACAATTGAGAATGGAAAGGAAAATCTATTACCCTCCGTCGTGAATATTGCAGACATCAGTTGAGTAACACGGAGAGGTCGAATCTTCAACCAAGGAGTTGGAGATCCTACCAAAGAAAAGGAACCTCAAACAGAATCTCCCAATCAACCAGTCGGTCAATTCAATAATCCCGAACTTTCAAAGAACAATGATGAGATACTGAAGCTCATCCAAAAGAGTGAGTACAACATTATTGATCAGCTGTTGCAAACTTCTTCAAAAATCTCTGTGTTATCTATATTACTCAGTTCAGAAGCTCACAGGGAGGCTCTACAGAAAGTATTAGAGCAAGCCTTTGTGGAACAAGATGTAACAATAAGACAATTCGACGGCATCATCTCCAACATTACTTCCTGCAACAATTTGGGATTTAGTGATGAGGAACTGCCGGAAGAGGGCCAAAATCATAACATGGCACTCAATATTACAGTCAACTGCCAGGACGACGCTTTAGCCAGCGTACTGGTAGACACCGGATCGGCTCTGAATGTTATGCCGAAGTCCACTCTAATGCGACTATCATTTAAAGGACCTCCGATGAGAGGCAGTGAGGTCATCGTCAAAGCATTTGACCGATCCTGAAAAATAGTTATCGATGAAGTCGACCTTCCCATAACTATCGGTCCTCACACGTTCCAAGTCACTTTCCAGGTCATGGACATCTGGGTAGCATACAATTATTTGTTAGGAAGACCTTCGATACACGAGGCTGGGCTGCCACTTCGACACTTCACCAGAAGTTGAAGTTTGTCAAGAACGACCAACTAGTCATAGTCTGCGGAGAGCAAGCCTTGACCGTGAGTAACTTATCGTCATCCACTTGTGTAGAACCAGAGGAAGTTGTAGGAACCCAGTTCCAAGTATTTCAGTGAGCAATGACAATCAATCAGAAAAGGAGCGTTGATTTCCTCGTACAAAGATGCTCTCGAAGTAATCAAAAGTAACAATGCAAAAAGATGGGGACAACTTATCATTCCTATGGATAACAAGACAAAAAAAGGTCTTGGTTTTTCCTCAACCTGTACCCAGACTGCTACTAACAATGAAAGTTTTCATCCTATTTAAGACTTCTTCCATAGTAAAGGTTTCCTTCACCCCGTGTCTCAAGAAGTACATACCATCAACGAGGGTGATTCCTCTGATACAGATGAAGAATGGAAGTCCTATCTTAACGAGGACGGTTATATGTCTCAGGGAGAGGTGCCTACGCCATTTTTCTATCCCGCTCAGAGTCTGAGATATATACCAAGGTCAGATGTCAAGATGATATACGGAGATTGTGATCCGGAAGGATGCCGTGCTCCACCCAACTCATTAGAGGAGGACACTCCTATGAAAGACAAATTTGACCATGACTATTATGGCCCAATGGATGGCCTGCCTATCTGGCAGCCGTACCTAGGAGACTTGGGGCAAAAGAGTCATCCGAACGATGCGTATCAGCTGAGCATCATTGAAAAGAATACCTGCATTCCCACAGAATCATGGGATCATTACTCAGGGCATTCAGAAAATATCCAGTACAACAATGAATTTGCAAGGATCGCAGGACAAGAGTTCCTTAACTATGATTTTCCCGAAGTCAACGTCATCGAGAAGGATCACTCCTCCAGTTCCAAGGAAGTGTGGTACACTTTAGGACAACCAAGTGGCAAATTTGATTTCTTAGTCAAGTACACCGCTCCTTAAAGCTCTCGTATCAGGCTCGAAGACATCCAGCCCACTGGATGGGGAGATTTACCTGAGAGTACAAACACTGTGCAAGATATAGCTGAAGAATCCTCCTACGACAACTCTGCTTGGGAAATAGATTCCAATGATCCTACTCCACCAGAAATCAATGTTATTCCTGAAGACAAGCCAAGAAGAAAGGTACCCGACTTTGTGATTCACCGAGGAGTTCGCCACCAATGGGTCACTGTCAACGTTCCAAAAGTCGTTCATAAGTCTAAGTAATTGTCGTCTTTATCTTAACCTTTCACCTTGCCCAGGTGAAACAGATGTTTTTATAGGGCTCACTTTCTGTAAATGTACCTCTTCACTTTGCCCAAAGCGACAGAGTTTTGTTTTATAGGGCTGTAGTTTCAAGAATCGACAAGATCATAAATAAAATAACGCCGTTCTGTAATTTCCGCATTTATTACTGTTTTCTCTTTTCGCTTTTTCAAAAAATGGTAATCCTAAAAACGACTCAAATAATAAAAAACGAGCATTTTTCAGAAAATACACTGCACACACTCTTGCATTTCTCTCTATCTTTTCTAAAAACAATCATCACGCCATACAGATTGCTTGTTTTAAACCCCATTGAAACATACGATCCAATGCCTTCTCCCAACTTTGAATTCTCGGTATTTGAGGCTGAAGAAGAAAATGACGAAGAAATTCCAGAAGAGATCTCCCGATTACTCAGACAAGAGGAGAGATCCATTGAACCTCACAAAGAGCCGTTGGAAACGGTCAACTTGGGTTCAGAAGAAGAGAGAAAAGAAGTCAAGATTGGGGCACTGCTCAGTCCGACTGTCAAAGAAGACTTGATAAAACTTCTCAAATATTTTCTCGATGTATTCGCTTGGTCCTATCAGGACATGCTAGGGTTGGATACCAGCATCGTGGAACATCATCTACCGTTAAGATCAGAATGTCTGCCGGTAAAACAAAGACTAAGACTGACTCATCCGGATATGGCCATCAAAATCAAAGAGGAAGTACAAAAATAGATTGACGCGGGTTTCCTCGCCACATCAGAATATCCTCAATGGCTAGCCAGCATAGTGCCAGTTCTGAAAAAGGACGGAAAAGTTAGATTGTGAGTAGACTACAGGGATCTGAACAAAGCAAGTCCAGAGGATGACTTTCCCTTACCACACATTGACATGCTGGTAGACAGTACAACAAAGTTCAAAGTATTCTCCTTCATGGATGGATTCTCGGGCTATAATCAGATAAAAATGGCGCCGAAAGACATGGAGAAAACTTCATTTATCACCCCATGAGGCACCTTTTGTTACAAGGTAATGTCGTACGATTTGAAAAACGACGGGGCAACATATCAAAGGGCCATGACTACTCTGTTTCACGACATGATACACAAAGAAATAGAAGTGTATGTCGATGATATGATTGCCAAATCTAAGACAGAAGAGGAGTATGTGACCCACCTGTCAAAGCTATTCGAGCGTCTGAGGAAGTAGAAACTCCGCTTGAATCCCAATAAGTGCACGTTCGGTGTTCGCTCAGGAAAACGGCTAGGATTCATCGTCAGCCAGAAAGAAATTAAGGTTGATCCTGACAAAGTCAAGGCCATTCAAGAAATGCCTTCTCCGAAGACTGAAAAACAAGTCAGGGGATCCTGGGATGTTTGAATTACATTTCCAGATTTATATTCCTCATGACCGCGACATGCACGCCGATCTTCAAATTACTAAAAAAGAATCAGGACTGCGTTTGGACAGAGGCCTGTCAAACGGCCTTCGACAGTATCAAGGAATACCTGTTGAAACCGCCAATTCTATCACCTCCAGTGGAAGGAAGACCATTGATCATCTACCTGACAGTCTTGGAAGACTCAATGGGTTGTGTACTGGGCCAACAAGACAAAACAAAAAGGAAAGAGTCTGACATCTACTATTTGAGCAAGAAATTTATCGACTGTGAAACTCGATACTCTATGCTCGAGAAAACTTGTTGTGCTCTGGCTTGGGAAGCCAAACGTCTTCGCCAGTATATGATTCATCACACTACTGGGTTAATCTTAGAAATGGATCCAATCAAATATTTCTTTGAAAAGCCAGCTCTCACGGGAAAGATCGCCCGTTGGCAGATGTTGTTATCAGAATACGACATTGAGTATCATGCTCAGAAAGCCATAAAAGGAAGTGTTTTAGCCTATCATTTGGCTCATCAACCGATTAACAATCAAGAATCCGTCGGATTTGACTTCCCAGACAAAGATGTCACGTACTTGAAAATGAAAGATTGCGATGAACCACTACCCAATGAAGGGCCAGAACCAGGTTCCTAATGGGGACTAATCTTTGACGGAGCTGTCAATCATTACGGAAACGGAATTGGGGCAATCATCATAACACCTCAGGGTACCCACATTCCTTTCACCGCCCGACTAACATTCAAGTGTACAAACAACGAGGCCGAATACGAAGCTTGTATCATGGGTCTCGAAGAAGCAATCGACTTAAGGATCAAAAACTTGGATGTATATGGCGACTCAGCCTTGGTTATCAATCAGATCAAAGGAGATTGGAACACATACCAATTAGGATTGATTCCTTGCAAAGATTACGCAAGAAGGTTGTTACCATTCTTCAATAGAATCAAGTTTCATCACATCCCTCGTGAGGAGAATCACATGGCTGATGCATTAGCCACTCTCTCTTCCATGATTAGTGTAGGTCAATAGAATGACATACCTAAGATTGACATGATGCGCCTTGAACGGCCCGCTTACATTTTCGCGATCGAACCAGTCATAGACGACAAACCTTGGTATCACGATATCAAATGCTTCCTTAAAAAACAAGAGTACCCACCTGGGGCATCCAGAAAAGACAGAAAAACCCTCAGAAGGCTAGCAGGCAGCTTCTTTCTAAGCGGTGGTACACTCTATAAGAGAAACTTTGACATGGTCTTGCTCCGATGCGTAGACAGACCAGAAGCAAACATGCTGATAAAAGAAATTCACGAAGGATCCTTTGGCACTCATGTCAATGGACACACAATGGCGAGAAAAATTCTAAGAGCAGGATACTATTGGTTGACCATGGAATCCGATTGCTATAAGTACATGAGAAGGTGTCACAAGTGTCAGATATACTCAGACAAAATCCATGTACCGCCAACACATCTCAAAGTTCTCTCTTCCCCATGGCCTTTTTCCATATGGGGAATCGACATGATTGGCATGATTCAACCCAAAACTTCAAACGGACATCGGTTCACCTTAGTAGCCATTGACTATTTCACCAAGTGGGTCGAAGCAGCGTCGTACGCCAATGTAACCCGACAAGTCGTGGTCCGCTTTATAAAAAAACAATCTCATCTGTTATTATGTTGTTTCAAGCCAGATCATTACTGATAATGGATCTAACTTGAATAATAAGATGATGAAAGAGTTGTGTGCTGAGTTCAAGATCGAATACCATAACACGTCTCCCTACCGGCCTAAGATGAACGGAGCGGTAGAAACGGCTAACAAGAACATCAAAAAGATCATTCAAAATATGGTTGTAACCTACAAAGACTGGCACAAAATGTTACCCTTTGCTCTTCACGGTTATCGCACATCTGTCCGCACTTCAACAGGGGCAACCCCTTTCTCTCTAGTGTATGGAATGGAGGTAATGCTTCCCATAGAAGTAGAGATCCCATCAATCTGGGTATTGATGGAAGCTAAGCTAACAGAAGCTGAATGGTGTCAAAGTCGACACGATGAGCTGAATCTGATCGAAGAAAAGAGAATAACGGCTCTATGCCACGGTCAATTGTATCAACAAAGAATGAAGAAGGCGTTTGACAAAAAAGTCCGACCTCGCGTCTTCAGAAAAGGAGACCTCGTGCTAAAAACGATACAATCATTTCTCACTGATTCCTGGGGCAAATGGACTCCGAACTATGACGACCCCTATGTGGTCAAGAAATCCTTCTCAAGCGGCGCCTTGAGACTCGCAACCATGGATGGAGAGGAATTTTCCTACCCCACAAATGTTGATGTAGTCAAGAAATACTTCGCCTAAATAAAAAAAACGTCCCGGTGGATTGAAAACCCGAAAGGGCGGTCCAGGAAAAAATTAGAGACATAATTGAAAATCATCCTGATGGATTGGAAATCTCAAAGTACAATCCAGGAAAAAGTTAGGGATTTATGGCAAGTAATTATGTCTAACAAAGGGGCAAATCCCCCAGCAGCAGTCATGCCATCCATCAGGAAAACTCCAGTCAAGGTCATCTTCAACGGAAGCTCAGGATGCCCAGAATTCAAAGTTGGTAGAAGGATAACGGTCGTTATGTTTTGATGTAGCCCTTTTCTCTTAAATTACCATTTTCTAAACTTTGTAAATACTCCATGGAATCACGCGTTTGGCTGATTTCCATCCTATCAATAAAATTTGAGCCCTAGTGCTTTTGTTTATAATTCTTATTTGTTTTAGCTTTACAGAACGACATTTTAACATGATTAATGATTCTTGGAATAAAACAAAAATGAATTTACTTGTCAACATTTTTCTGCTTTTAAAATAAAGATGGCAATTTCTTTTGATTGTTGAACATCGAAAGAACATTGATCGCTACTCCAAAGGCGATTAAGCTTTAAAGTACATAATCAAAGTACTCCTTCTCAAACCAGTATGCCTGAATGAGGGATCAGCTGTGTCAGATGCGAATGTTTCATCTGACATCCCCGACAGAGTTCTTATCTCCTAAGCCCGACCAAGGTTGTTCCCTACAGGGACTATCTCTTCTAAGCAAGGCAGAATTGCTATTTTGGACCAAATGGTACTTCTTCGTTCCCAGCAGTGGCCGAGTATCTAGTCGTGTTCATCCACTAGTCTGTATGTTGTGTCAGTTTTGTCTGCATAAACATACATACATCATGCATTATTGATTTACATTCATATTCATATCGCATCACTATCACGCTAGTTGGTCTTATCCCATAGTGATAAAAGTCCTCTCAATCGAGTTGTCAGTTCTTTCCTCGTCAGAAAATGTTGTGTCTGAACAATCTCTCCTCCAGCTTATTTCTGGATCAAAGTTGGCCCTTGACCACTTTGATAACTTGAACCTCTTAAAGGCAAGAAGACATTCGACCAACGTCACTCTTGGCCATTGAAGATGATATCTTCGCTTTCCCGGATTAAGGAAAAATCCCCAGAGAAAGCCTCACAACCAAAGGCTCTCAGCAACACATTGATTTTTATCTCCAAGAGAGTCAATGTTAATGAAGTCATTAGCACCTCAAAATTGAATTACATCACATGGCATTTCTCCGAGAAGATCTCAAGGAAAAGTATGATGTAACATCCCCAAGCACGAACCAGTCTTTCAAGAGACTCGTTTTCCCCAGTAGAGTCAACAAATGGCATCTCCAACAGAGAAGTTTGCACACCTCTACGGCTCAGACGAATGGGTTCCCCAGCAAGTCTGACATCAAAACTTTTTCCCATAAAATGGCATCTCTCCAGGAAAATTCAGCGAGAAGTTTAAGGAAAACCGCTACAAATAGCGTCCCTTGTCAAAAAAGTTTATTGACAAAAGAAACTGAGAACAGTTCCTTGGCCGAAGACCAGGATCGAGGGGAAGTTTATATCAGAAACTGAGACCAGTTCCTTGGCTGAAGACCAGGATCGATGGGAAGTTTATATCAGAAACTGAGACCAGTTCCTTGGCTGAAGACCAGGATCGAGGGGAAGTTTATATCAGAAACTGAGACTAGTTCCGTGGCTGAAGACTAGGATTGAGGGGAAGTTTCACCCTTTTTCTAAGCATCATTGCTTAGCAAAAGAAGATGAATGAGCAAACTGCCGTTCATAACCACTGTCAAAATTTTGGGTATTCCGATATTTAATCCTCTTGCACCCCGAATGCCCGAATACCTTCGCCATTCACACCTTCGGGTCCAAGAAGATTAAATAGGGGCATCTGTCATACCCCAAAATTTTGACCACTAAGATTTCCCATCATTGTACAAATCATCATCACAATATGGATGAACCATCATGCCTCATCAATATCCTCAGAGATGTTTGAGCATTCACCACAATCAAGAATTAGGGTTTCAAGCCGTCTCAGAGCACTTAGACAAAGGATCGATCAAGAAATGATATGATTTTCAACTTGTCTAACCTCTCAAACACACATAAAGGATCAAGAGGACTCCCACATCAGGAATCAAGCACAAAGTTGCAACATTCCAAGTGGATCAAGCCTCAACATCGCCAGTGTCACCAAATTAGGGTTTTGGTCGACTGAGGCCTCCAGATAGAAATTTTCCTCTGGGCATAAGCCAATGCTTCAAGGCACAACCCAAGATACTCCAAGGGACCTCATGGACCCAATCATCAAGTCAATTTAACCTCAGGGGATGCATTTACCCAAAAACTAAGAATTAGGGTTTCTTGACCTAATTCACCCCTAAGTTGACATTTGGGACAAAACATGAGCCAAGACCTCAAGACATGATTTGAGGGTCTCCAATACACTACATTGATCCATTTTCAATAATGGATTGATCCAAGAAGCTTGATCCCTAAGTTTCAATTTCATCAGGACCACAATTAGGGTTTCGAGGAAAAAGTCAACTGTACCTTTGACTTTTGACCAAGACATGCTCCCAAACCTTGAGACATGATTCAATACACCCTATAACACCTAGGGAATATATCCATTAGGTTTGATTTAGGTCAATGACTTGATTTCACAAAGGATCGCACAATTTGGATTTTATTCGATAAAAAGTCAACTGTGCACAAAATCAAGTTTGACTTTTTGGAAATTTTCACAATTATAGTTCCTTGACCCTAAAGCAATGTTAATATGTGATTTGAATCATCATTCATCAAGAAAAATCAAAGAAAATGAGCTAACTTGTAAAAGGGGTAACCATAAAAAACTTAGAATTTTTCTAAGTTATGGAACAAAGTGGCTAGGGTACCAACTTCCAAGGACCATAACATGAGATCCAAACAACCATTTTGGGTGATCCAAAGCTGGATTTGTAGGTCTTACTACACTCTAAAAAAGATTCAACTACATGAGACTCCAGTTCCTCATGGATTTTAAGTTATGGAGTGATCAAAATGGCTAAAAACATGAAAATGACATTTTTCCAACACTCAGTGAAATTTTCACTAAGTCAAAATCTGCCTTACTTTTTCCAAAATGTAGGGACATTTTTCACCTTGATCCAAGTCAAACCAGGTCTAGGAGTGGACATCAAAGTTGAAGTATGCCATGATGGCTTTCCAACAAGTACTAGATCATCTCCAAATTCTATTTGAGCAAGGAGATACAACCCTTAGAACATGGCATCATGAACTGGTTTTCACAAGGCAGAATTTGTGCATTTTGCTCGATTTGTCCAAATCTGATAAATCCAAGCCTTGTCATCAATATGGACACATCTAAGGATAAAATAAAAAGGGAATGATCTGATCCCCAAGCCTCCAAAGTCCAAGAATCTACAAGTAGCCTTAACAAACCTAAAAAGGCTAAAAGATGCCAAGACTCCAATTTTGTTTCCAAGCCTTTAACGAATGCATCAAGGTGGCATGAACTGAGCCTTTTCTAATTGAATTCAGTCCAAACTTATCTCTGAATTAAAGCTATAAACCCTGTGCTCTAATCTCAAGTCAACGGCTAGAGGAGACTTGAGATTCTTTTTGCATAACATTGGCCAAAGGCCTGCTGCAGTTGCCATTCACTATTGCTCTACTATAAATAGAGCTTATTTGTGCTCAATTTGAGTACACCAAAGCACTACAACACTTGATTTCCTCAAAATCCCTTTTTCTAGGCCAAAATGCCTTCTTTTGCAAGGTATCTCTGAGTTTTTGAGTTAGAGAGCAATTCCATAACAACTCATGATCCAAACACCTCTAATTTGTTGTATCTAAGCTGTCCAAACACTAACATGTGACCTGTAACACTAAAATCACAAAGTCAACCTCCAAAACCTCAAAAATTGACTTTTTTGCACTTTCCAAGCCATGTCTTGATTCAGTCACTTTCAAAACCAGATAAGACCTCAAACACACTCCAAATATCATCCTTGAATTGTCCCAAATGGTTCCCCAAACCTGGAACACCATTTGAGAGAGTCGCCATATTGGCCATTTTTGCCCCTTTTGCAAGAAAGTGCCAAAACTTGTTCCTGAGGATTCCAGCTGGTGGTGATCATTCTAAAAGCTTCCAAGGGATCAATTGAGAGTGTCTAAAGCATTAAACTACTTCTGGCACAAGAAACTTGGCAGATAGCACAAAAAGCTCTTAAAGAGGTAAGCATCACAACTTGAAATTTCTAAATTATGCATTGCTTTAAAGTCCACTGATCATAAACATCTCATACATGTTGTATATGTTGTGTTTGAACCAATTCATCATGTAATTCTTGCCTGTAACATAAGGTAGCATAGAAAATGCAAATATAGGCCTATTTCAAAACCACTATCGGGTTTTTAAATAGGGACCTCATCTGAAAAAACCATGACCATCATTGGATTCCTTGGGAAATTCAAGGCCAGATACATATAAATTTTGTGTCAATCCATGGAGAAATGAGAAAGTTAGAGGCTTCACGTAAATGACCCAAAAGCTTGCCTTGCCTTGCACATGCCTAAAACAAGGCACGCCTTATATATTTATGGGGTGGTTTTGATAGACGGATGTATCACCACCCCAGTGGTTGTGCGCTCATGTGTTTGCCGTGGAGGTCTGGGGTTTGAATCCCCCTCGCCCCAGTCCCTTTTTTACCACTTTTTTCCATTTTTTTTATATTTTTCATATTATTTTCTTAAATGATTTGAAAAATTAATTTCTATCTCAATTTTAATTATTTTTTATTGGTTCTTTTTGCAAAAAATCACAAAAATATTAAAATATTTTATTCCACCAAAAAATCAAATTTATATTATTTATTTAATATAGTTGATATTTTTGTAAATAAATTCATTTTCTATTGTTTTTAAACATTTCAAAAAGGAATTATCACCTTGGAAATCAAAAACAAATGAGTTTTAATTCACCTTGTGATTAAAACATCATTTTTCCTACCTCAACCAAAAATCACAAGTTGTTTATTCAAACTTATTTGGTGTTTTTATCATTTTAATTAATTTTCTTTGAATAGTTACTTTAAAAAATGATGAAATTAGGGTTTCTTTGATTTTCACTCTAACAAATCTTTTTCAAACACTCATGGGCCTCTAATAGAGTGTAAGACCCAACCCTTGTTGTACATAAACCATTTTGGGCCTCAGTCGTTGTATAAGTCCCTCTGCGATTCTCAAAACGACGGTGCGATCACTGTCTTTTATTGGGCATGCCCTCGTGTTGTAAGTCCCATCTTTCTTTTTCAAAACATCTTTGGGCCTCTCCTTGAGTTGTAACACCCATCCCTTTATACAAAAAACCTCTTTGGGCCTCAGTCGTTGTATAAGTCCCGGTACGATATTCAAAACAACGGTGCGATCACTGTTAAACCCTGGGCCTCTCCTTAAGTATAAGCCCCAACAATCTTTTCGAAAACAACTTCCCTTTTGATTTAGATTCAAATATACATGTTGTTATCAAAATTTTATTTAATTTCTTTGAACAACTAACAATACAGCATGGAAGCTTGCTCACCTGTAAGTTTTAACAGCTTTCATTTACTCGCTTTAATATATATAACTGTATTGTGGGAAGCTGCGCACCATAAGTCTTCTTTCATACCCTTTTAAAATACTTGTCATATATCAACTGTATAAATACTAGTATAGCTATTTAGAGTTTTACCCGACAACTAGGTCTAGAACTAGGTAAAGCTAGTTGGTCACTCTTAAATACAGTCAAAACTAGATCCTCCATAGGACTTCCAGATATAGTCTTGCCTTCTCTTGGGCTTAAACAATATGGAACAAAGAGAAAGGCAGTATTCTCGGTGAACCTTTTCTCAGACTCTCACTATTATAAATTGTCAAAGAAATTCTATTCCCCAGGAGTGATCTATTCTCGATGAATAGCATCTCTTGAATTTCTTCAAACGTTATAACTTTCACAAAATGATCTATTCTCGGTGAATAGAATTTCTTGAACTTTTCTTGGTTTGGGACCCACAGGCTTCCTAAAAGCATCCTCGCCTCCTTTTGGGCTTTGTACAAGGGCCCTTCGGCTTCTTATAAGTTCTCATGCCTTCTCTTGGGCTTAAAGCAAGGACCGTGAAGACCTCTTAAAGGTATAAGACAGAACTTAGTCATCCTTTGCTAGAGCGGTCTTTCCAATGTCAAATCTCGGACTTAGGGTTGATTCTCATCCCTTAAAACACCAGCCTCCTCTTGGGCATCATACAAAAGATAAAACTCTTCTACACCAGTAGACTTGGACAGTCTAATCTCCTCTTGAGTCTCAAAGACATTCTCAAGTTCCCTACAAACATAGGAAGAAACCCTGGTCATTTTTGATCAAGCTCCAGTAAAGTTAAAACCCATGGGTTCTAGAACCCAGTCTCTCTCCTAAAATTCCCAAGCAAGGATCAGCTTATCATCAGTATAACACTATCCTAAATCAGAACCTCAAGGCATCTGATACCCCAACTCTTCTGTAACCCTCAGCAAGAGTTGATTCCCTATTTGGACCTGCCTTGAGATCTCAATAATTCCCAGCAGAAGCTAGCCTCCTATTAGGCTTTGTATAATGATCCTTCCTTTCCTCAGTGAAGTTAGCCTCCTCTTGGACTTTGTACAACGATTCTCCCCAGCGGAGCTAACCTTTTCAGACTCTCTTATTGAGTCAATAAACTTTCAGACTCTCTTGTTGAGTCAATAAACTTTCAAGACTCTCTTGTTGAGTCAATCACATTTTCAGACTCTCTTGTTGAGTCAACCTTTTTAGCCTCTATCTTGGGCTTTGTACAAGACAGACAAAGTCACTCTCTTGTTGAGTCAATCTTTTTTCAGCCTCCTCTTAGGTTTGATATAAAGATTTCCCCTAGCAACAATTAGCCTCCTCTTAGGCTTTGTATAATGATTTCTCCTGCTTGTTCAGCCACAATCCTGGGCTTTGTACAAGACAGATAAAAGCACTCTCTTGTTGAGTCAAACCCTTTCAGCCTCAATTTTGGGCTTTGTACTAGACATACATCTTCATAACCTTCTCTTAAGCTTGGGACAAACATCTTCCCCAGCAGAGTCAATTCCTCCCAGCATTCTTTTAGGCTTTGAGAAATACTCTCCAGTAGAGTCAAACTTATTTTAGCCTCAATCTTCGGCTTTGTACAAGACACTTAAAAAAATCCTCAGCCAAGTCACTTAAATTTCCCATTCCAGCCTCAATCTTGGTCTTTGTACAAGATACATACAAACCTCCCCAGCGGAGTTGAAATCCCTTTTAGCCTCAATCTTGGGCTTTGTACAAGACAGATAGAACATTTTCCCCGGAAAAATCAAACTTTTAGCCTCCTCTTAGGCTTTGTATAATGATATCCCTAAAAGAGTCAGTCGCTTTTAGGCTCAGTCTTGGGCTTTGTACAAGACGGATAAAAACTCTCTTGTTGAGTCAGTCATTCCCAGCCTCTTCTTAGGCTTTGTATAAGGACTTCCCTAACGGAGTCAATCAACCTCTTAGCTTCAACCTTGGGCTTTGATCAAGGTACACAAAAATCAACAATCCCCTCAGAGGAAGTCCAATCCCTCTTTAGAGATGACAAATTCTCTCTCAGTCAAAACTTTAAGCTTCAATCTTGGGCTTTGAACAAGACACCAAACATCTTTTTCCTCCCTTAGAATAAGAGGAACTACGATTACTCTGATTTCCCTGTTTCGTTTAAACTAGAATACGTAGGCATAAGATTGCGAAATCTTAGCGAGCATACTAATCAAAAACTCTAGGTCCAGTACCTTCATACCAATCAAAACTTAGGTCTAGTACCTTACCAAAAACACCCGAACATCAACAAAAACTCACTCTCTCTCTCATTTTTCCCAAGAAACTTTCCCAACCCATTAACAGATAAACACTATCAAGTACAAAGCAGAACCTAAAGCTAACATCCTGTGGATAACCACATATATGATGGGTAATTGACAACGCCCCATTGTATAACCTGACCCCGGACCCCCCAATCTCTTTAAAGAGTTTGTTCAGTTAAACATCCACGTGCAAGGTTAGTTTTAGATAGCTTCCCTTTCCCTTCTAGCTTCATGGGATAAATAAAAAATCATAAAGTAGCACCCCCATCCTCTTCATTGAGGAGAAAACCCAAATTCTGCGATAAGGTGGTCGCGTCACCGACAAAAATAGTGCGCTACACATCAGTGCCAGCTATTCCATCTGAAGATGTTTCAAAGAACAAGGAAACAATTGATGATCAAGATTTCCTTAAGCTGATTAAGAAAAGTGACTTTAAAATTGTGGATCAGCTGGGGCAGACTCCCTCAAGGATCTTAATTTTGTCTTTACTCATGAGCTCACCTGCGCACGGATCAACTTTGTTGAAAGTCTTAAACGCTGCCCATGTGATGCATGATATATCCGTTGTCGAGTTCGATGATGTGGTAGCCAATACTTGGGCTTTAATGAATCAGAATTGCCTCCTGAAGGAGCTGCCCACAATCGAGCACTGCACATATCCATAACCTGCATGGATGCATTATTATCTCGTATTCTTGTGGATACTGGTTCTTCCCTCAATGTGATGCCTAAGGGCACATTGAGCCAACTATTGGTGGAAGGAAGCGAGATGAGGCCAAGCACTTTAATCGTCAGAGCCTTTGATGGTTCTCCAAGGCAAGGTATTGGAGAAGTGGATTTACCCATTAAGGTTGGACCGCATTTGTTCACCATTAATTTTCAAGTGATGAACATCAATCTTGCGTACAGTTGCCTATTGGGTCGCCGTGGATTAATGCCACAGGGGCAGTTTCTTCCACTTTACATCAGAAATTGAAATTCATGTTTGACGATCAGCTAGTCATCGTTAGTGGTGAAGAGGATCTGGTTGTAAGCGAGTTATCATCTTTCCGATACGTCGAGACCGAGGAAGGCATAGCTGAGGTGCCATTCCAGTGTCTCGAGTTCGAAGATGTCAGCTCTGCTTTGACTAGTCAAAGTAGATCACTGCAAATGACTTTGACATCCGCCAAGAGTGCTAAAGAGACCATCGAGAGAGGTGCCTTGCCTGGCTGGGGGCATGTGATTGATGTGGTTGAAAAGCATAACTGTTTTGGATTGAGTTATCATCCTGGTTGACAATCTTGATCACATGGTCAGAAGCAGTGCAACTTGATCAAATTCAACAGCGCGGGTTTTCAAAAGGGTGACATCGTGGCAGCTATAGATGATGTTGGTCCTAGCAACCAAATATCGAGCTTTGTGCGCAAGTGCCCACCGGGTTTCAAGCTCAATAATTGGACATCTACCGTGATTCCTGTGGTTGTTCCAACAAACATGTAATGCATTTTACTTTCTCATTCCCTCGTCCTCGCCTGAGACGAGTGGATAGCTTGTAAAGGGCCTCACGCTTTTGCAATATTATGTGATCAATAAATAAAAGTTTTTTTTTTGCATTCAAAATCATGCTTTATTTTCTTTCTTTATTTTACTTTTTCACAAATAAATGGCAAAAGTTTCTTTTATTTTTCACTTTTCAAAGTAGCTCATTCTAAACATATTCATAAACATGCAGAACCAATAAATGCATTGATAACAATATGACAAACATCCATTGTAATTCTGGGATTCCAATCAACCAAGCCAAATAAGACGGTGAGGAAGATTGTGAATTACCACCTGAACTAGCAAGGCTCCTTGAGCACGGGCATAAGGAGATTCAGCCACACAAAGATCTAGTGGAAGTTGTCAATCTTGGTACTGATGAGGTCAGAAGAGAAGTTAAGGTTGGCGCCTCCCTCGCTAAGCATGTACACTCCGAGTTGGTCAAGTTATTGAAGAGTATGTTGATATCTTTGCCTGGTCTTATCAAGATATGCCTGGGTTAGATACCAACATCGTTGAACATCACTTGCCACTCAAACATGGATGTCCCCCTGTCAAGCAGAAACTAGGGAAGACTAGACCCGACATGGCACTTAAAATCAGAGAAGAAGTAAAAAAACAGCTTGACGCTGGGTTCCTGGCCACTTTCGAATATCCTGAATGGATTGCTAACATCGTCCCGGTTCTAAAGAAAGACGAGAAAGTCAGAATGTGTGTGGATTATCGAGATCTCAATAAGGTGAGCCCGAAAGATGATTTTCTTCTGCCTCATATTGATGTCTTGGTAGACAACACGGCGCAGTTCTCTGTCTTTTCTTTCATGGATGGTTTCTCAAGATATAATCAGATCAAAATGTCCCCAGCTGATATGGAAAAGACTACTTTCATCATGCCATGGGGTACATATTGTTACAAAGTCATGCCATTCAGTTTGAAGAATGCAGGGGCAACATACCAACGCGCCATGACAACCCTCTTTCATGATATGATTCATAAAGAGATTGAGGTTTATGTGGAAGATATGATTGCCAAGTCTAAAAATGAAGATGATCACCTGGTTCATCGGAAGAAACTGTTTGACAGGCTCCGGAAGTTTAGACTGCGGTTGAATCCTGCGAAGTGTACCTTCAGAGTTTGTTCGGGTAAACTGTTGGGCTTTATTGTGAGTCGGAAGGACATTGAAGTTGATCCTAACAAGGTTCGGGCAATTCAGAACATGCTGCCTCCCAAAATAGAAAAAGAAGTCCGTGATTTTCTGAGCAGACTTAATTACATCTCAAAGGTTCATATCCCACTTGACGGCTACCTGTGAACCGATTTTCAAATTGCTAAGAAAAAATTAATTGGTTGAATGGAATAATGATTGTCAACAAGCTTTTGACAAAATAAAACAATACTTGCAAGAACCACCAATCTTGGTACCACCGATTCTTGGTAGGCCTTTAATCATGTATCTCACTGTTCTCGATGAATCAATGGGATGTGTTTTGGGTCAACATGAAGACACTAGCAGAAAAGAACGTGTAATTTACTATCTGAGCAAGAAGTTCATTGATTGTGATACCAGATACTCACTCATGGAGAAAACTTATTGTGCTCTGGTATGGCTGCTCGACGCCTAAGACAATACATGATTTGCCATAATACTTTATTGATATCCAAAATGGATCCAATAAAGTACATATTTGAAAAGCCTGCTGTCTCTGGAAGGATTGCTCGGTGGCAGATGCTATTGACTGAGTATGATATCCAACATGTTACCCAGAAAGCAATAAAAGGGAGCGTTTTGTCTGAATACCTTGCTCATCAACCTGTAGAGGGTTATCAACAAATGAAGTTTGACTTTCCTAATGAGGATGTTCTGTTTATCAGAGATTATGAGACTCTAGACCCTGGTATAGGACCCAAACCTGGGGCGCGATGGACGCTCATGTTCGACGGTGCCTCCAATGCTAGAGGTCGTGGAATTGGTGCTATCCTCATCTCTCTGATGGGTTTCCACCTTCCCTTCACCGCCAGATTATGCTTTGCATGCACCAACAATATGGCTGAATACGAAGCATGTATCTACGGTATTGAAGCAGCAATTGACATGAGAATTAAGACTCTTTAGGTCTATGGAGATTCTGCTTTGGTTATCGGTCAAGTTAGAGGGAACTTTGTGACTCGGGATTCCAAGCTGGTTCTGTACCAAAAGCACATCGCAAAATTGATTCCTTACTTTGATGAGATCTCTTTTCATCATATCCCCAGAGAGGAAAATCAACTAGCTGATGCTCTTGCCACCCTGGCATCCATGTTCAAGGTCAAGTGGAAGAATGAAGCTCCTTCTATCCGCATTGATCATTTGAACGAACCAGCACACTGTTTAGCAATCAAGGATGAGTCTGATGATAAGCCTTGGTTCTACGACATCAAGAGATATCTGGAAAAACAAGAATATCCCGAGGGTATCACTATCACTGACAAGAAAGCTGTTAGACGGCTTTGCGCCAAGTTCTTCTTAAGTGGTAGTGTACTGTACTGAAATTCTGGTATCAGATGTGTGATGTCACAACAACACAATCTGCTAATATGAACAAGGCTATAACAACAGTAAATCAACACAATGAATTGTTCACCCAGTTCGGTCTACCAACCTACGTTTGGGGGCTACCAAGCCAGGGAGGAAATTCACTATTAGTAGTATTAAATTACAGACTCAATAATCCCAGTTGACATCTACTAATCTTAATCACTACCCAATGACACTTCTACCTAAGAGACCACTTAGATATGAGAAACCACTCACTCCCTAAATCACCTCAGTGACACAATCCGAAGATTACACTTTAAACCACACCTTGATCTTGCTTAACAGCTTTGATCAAGAACAACACACTCATGCTTAAAAGCTTTAGAGTGAATATACTTACAACCCAAAATAGTAACACCTATTCAACCATGAAAGGTTTACAAAACACACACGAAAACACAAATTTGACTCTCAGTCTTTGCTCTCTTGTCTTCGTCTCTCTTTTCAACAAGGGTTGAGGCTGCTTTAAATAGAATTCTGACTTGGGCTTAGACCTCTTCCAAATATCTGATTTGATTTATTTTAAAAACATAATTTAAAATAGATTTGATCTTCAAATCTTTTTAAATCAAACAACACTTAAACATAGCAACAGGATCTGCTCCAAATCAGATTGCAACTGAAAATATATTCTCCAAGATATTTGCACACAATCTCTCTAACAGATCTTCTCAAACCAAAATTTCACGCGCAACCCTAAAACATCACAACCTGATGTTCTGATGTTCAGATAACTGATGTCAAGACATCAAGTTTAACATCAGCATATAAAAGTTCAACCCTGCAACAACTAATGTTAGGAACCAATGTTAAGACATCAGACATATGACATCAACATTGTTCAACTTTGTTTTACCAAAATTCCAGCCAATACAAGAACTAACATGTACAAGAGGAATTATGATTCTGTGTTGTTCAGATGCGTGGATAGACACGAAGCAAACACGATCATAAGGTCCATACATGAGGGCTGCGAGGGTGTACATGCTAAAGGTCCTGCCATGGCCAAGAAGATCCTTCGGGCTGGGTATTATTAGACAACAGTGGAGGTAGATTGTTACAACTTTTCTAAAAGATGTTACAAGTGCCAAATCTACGGAGACAAGATCCATGTGCCTCCAACTCCATTGAACGTTTTGACTTCACCTTGGCCATTCTCTATGTGGGGTATCGATATGATTGGAATGATCAAGCCGAAGGCTTCCAATGATCATCGATTCATTCTAGTTGCTATCGACTACTTCACCAAGTGGGTTGAGGCTGCTTCCTATACAAATGTTACACGCCAAGTGGTTGCCAGATTTATCAAGAAAGAGATAATCTGTCGTTATGGCATTCCTAGCAGCATTATCACTGACAATGCAAGCAACCTAAATAACAAGATGATGAAGGATTTGTGTCAAGAATTCAAGATCGAGCACCACAACTCTTCACCATATCGGCCCAAGATTAATGGTGTCGTCGAAGCAACAAACAAAAACATCAAGAGGATTATCCAGAAAAAGGTTAAGACATACAAGGATTGGCATGAAATGCTTCCCTTTGCACTACATGGCTACAGAACTTCAGTCCGCACTTCTACTGGGGCAACCCCGTATTCACTTGTGTAAGGTATGGAGGCTGTTCTACCAATTGAAGTCGAGATTCCTTCGCTCAAAGTCATCATGGAAGTAGGTCTTGATGAAGTTGAATGGGTCTAATCCAGATATGACCAGCTGAATCTCATCGAAGAGAAGCGCCTTACTGTCGTTTATCATGGTCAATTATATCAGAGACGCCTCAAACGAGCTTTTGACAAGAAAGTTCTCCCTTGAGCGTTCCATGAAGGCGAACTTGTGCTCAAGAGGTATTCACCTGTTCACTCGGATCCACGCGGCAAGTGGACTCCCAATTACGAAGGACCTTTTGCTGTCAAGAAGGCATTCTCAAGCGGAGCTCTGATCCTCACCTCCATGGATGGGGAGGAGTTGTCATCGCCCGTGAACTCCGATGCAGTCAAAAAATATTATGTCTGAAGAAAAAAATAGATAAAGAGCCCACTAGATTGACATCCGCAAGGACAATCTAGGAAAAAATGGGCGTCCCGATGGACCAAAAAAAGAAATGTCCATGCAAAAGTTAGGGACAATGCAAAAAATAAATAATAATAGCCCACTAAGTTGAAAACCCGAAAGGGCGACTTAGGAAAAAATGGGTATCCCGATGGACGAAAAAAAATAGAAATATGTCCAGGAAAAAATTAGGGATAAAGGCATTGACTGTGAACACTTGAGCCTCTCTTCGTCATAGCTGGATTTCAGATGGTAACAGAACAATCAAATCATCATCAACTGGTGTAAGGCGTTGGAACCTAGATTGACAGTGGATGGTAGCCAAT
Organism: Lathyrus tuberosus; assembly: GCA_022829125.1. Classification (NCBI taxonomy): domain Eukaryota; kingdom Viridiplantae; phylum Streptophyta; class Magnoliopsida; order Fabales; family Fabaceae; genus Lathyrus; species Lathyrus tuberosus. Next base: position 4,297,073 of record JALAZF010000236.1, on the reverse strand, counting down.
GTTGTAATCAATGCAAAACATGATTTCCCTTTGCCATTTACATTTGTTTTTCAATTTTATTGCAAATTTCCTCATCAAGGATTTTTGCATCCTTGTACACATCTTATGTACATGTTTTCACATTTCAATAAAAGTTCATCATTCGGTTTCTCAATTGTTTTCTTTTCAATATTTTGTTTACAAAATAAACGATTATTTGTGATCACATAATACTATAAAGCGTTGGGAATAATAAAAAGTTAAATCAATGGAGAAAGCATTAGGCATTGCATATTTCACTAGTAATTCCTACAGAATAACCGGTCATATCCATCGGCAAGCCTAACACCCGGCCAGCACCGTGATGGTTCTTTGAAGAAGTTGTTGTTTCCTCAGAAGAGCCATCATTTCCCCAGCAATCGCCATTTTGGTTCTCTGGAAAGGTTGGTTACCTTCCATTTCCCCAACAGATTCATAAGGTCCCCAGTAGAGTGGCCAAATGATGTACCTCAATTGGAGACTTGATTGTTCTCTTGCCCCCCAGCAAAGGTAATACATCATTCCCGACGTGTCAAAACCGTCATTCCCCGGCAGTGGTATGATTTGGTTTCCTGTCTACTCCCAAGCAAAGAGGATCATTCGATTCTTGGTAATTCCCTGCAGCAGAGTCAGTGGCAGCTTAGAAATCAGAGTTTTCTGGTTTCATTCCCTAGTCAGAGTCAGTCATGGTGAGAAGATTGACCTGATTCCTGCATCCCTAGCAGTGGCAATGGTGATAGTGTAGAAATTTGAGACTTCTCGGTTTCTTCCCCAGCGGAGTCGTCGCTATTTAGGGGCCTTTCCCCAGCAGAATTTATCTTCATCTGTGGGTTCTCTCCCCAACCGAGGATGTCGAGTTCATTTTGCTACAATCTCTGCTTAACCACCGCCGCAATACCTTGACCTACACCTTTGCATAACATGATATCAAGCATGTAGATAACACATACATGGCATACACATCGAGCATACTACCTTTCTTTGCCCTGATTCATCTCCCCGACATATTTTCAGCCAAACCTCTCACCTAATCAAGCTCTACACTTGCACCTCTCTTTTTGTCGCCGTCGGCTAAATTTTCGAGCTACTATTTTATTTAATCCCCTTTTACTACGAATCATCGAAAAGCTGGCGCGGTTTGTACATTCAAGTCCAAGAGGATTAAATAGGGGCAGCTGCCGTAACCCCAAATTTGACCTCCCTTTTGCCTTTTGCATAAGCATGTGCATTCGCATCGCTGGCATACGCATTAGCACCTTTTCTCTGTGGTTTTGTTGCAGGAATATTCAGGTTCTCCCAGCCCGATTAACCGCATCCTCACAAAGTCATCATATCATCACCACAAGCACAAAACAAGGGTTTCTATGCCTATTTATCAAAGCAAGAGGTCGGAAATCGGAACCATGGTCATAACACCCTTTTCAAGCAAAATTGGGAAATTTTTGACTGGTTAACCGGTTAACCATATGGTGCTAACCGATTAACACCCTTTTACAGCGCCAAATTCAGCTTTTGAGCAGATGTTAATCGGTTAACCTTATTTAGTTAATCGATTAACACCTGTTATTTCAGCAAAAATTCAGTATTTTCATCATCTTTCAGCAACCCTCTCTACTCTCTTTTGGTCTATTTTATTCTAGCATTGTGTGGAACCTTCTAGACAATTCAAGACATTCCAAGGCATTTACTCCAATGCATCACTTTGAATTAAGTGCACCATGTTCCTTAATTTCCAAGTATGTGAACTTTTGATTTGGATCTACATGGGGATTGTCACCGAGTTAACTTCCTAACTAACCAAGTTAACCGCCGACTCGGTGAGTCCAGTGTAACAAACTCCCAACCTAGCTCCAAAGCTAATCCCAAAGCACATTCCAAACCAATCACACTCCATACCTAGCCTCTATATAAACAAACCTTCAATCATTTTTCAAGAACCCTCAACCATTCCACACATTTCTCACACTTCACTCTCAATTCTCTCACATTCTCTCTGAATTTTTCTACAACTTCTTCATCTTCATCACCATTTTCTTCCTAAACCTCACTATAGCTCAACTTCTCCATTGAAGATTAATCACTTTCACCTTGGAAGTGATTATTTATTGAGCTTAACCTTCATCATCTTGCGGTTCTACTTAATTTTATGGAGTTTTATTGGCTTTTGGATTCATCTCAAGTGTTTGTTTCAAGATTCTACGATGAATTCGTATTTTGGAGGTTTCGTCTCAATTTGATCGGTTTCGATTCAATTCGGCTACAATTGAAGATTCCTCTGGTTTTCTTTGATTATCTTCATCAAGATTCATTTGCAACAACATCCAAGGCACATCTTAGCCTTGTAGGTTGGTCTTTCTTTGCACATTTTACTATTTCGAACATTTTCGTATCATTCCCGATGTAGTTTCGATGCTTTTTGTGTGTGAATTGATTATGTCATTACTTGATCCATGATCTTGATGAGTTAATTGATTCCATTGCTGGTTATTTGCTGTTGTTAAACTTGATTTTCGTGCATAATTGTTTGCCCTAGCATAGGAGTGTTTTGTACGATCAATAAGTGGCCCAAAGTGCTTTTGAAAAATCAAGTTTCTGCCACTGCTTCAGTGTTAACCGGTTAACCATATATGGTTAACCGGTTAACCAGTCTGTTTTTCACGTTTTTCTGAACTCTTCAAGGTGTTAACCGATTAACCATATATAGTTAACCGATTAACACTGTACCAAAGGCAGATTTTCATGCTTTTTCAAGTGTGTTGGATGTTCTTTCCTCTCCTAATTCCCATGGCTTGATACGTTTGATTTTTATGGATGTTTTATGAGTCATTTCACTTCAGTATGAAGCATGCTTGTAAATTTTCCATTGCTCGATTTTATCAATTGTGTATTTGTGCACATTCTTGGCATAATATGAACATGATCATTCTTGCACAATTTCATCCACGTAATAGCATGATTTGTGATGCATTTTATGTGTCATTTGGTACTGTTTTGCAGTTCCCTTCATATTTGAATTAAGTTTGTTCTTCAAAGAATAAGCTTAATCTTGTATAATCAATAATGCACCATTTGCTTTAATAATTTTTCAATTCATTTTGGAAAATCATTAGCATATTCCTCCCTTTTGATTAATTAATTGAAACTTTGTTTCGATTATTAATCCTCCCGTTGGCGCTTCTTTTTAGGTTTCCTTTAGAGCTTTCTCTCTCCCCCCCCCCTCCCCCGCGGAGTCGGAGTTTCGCGCGATAGTGGAGCACTGTACAACTTGGAGCTGTTATGCTGTCCGTTTCACTTTCTGCACTACACCCTGTGTGTTAGAGAAGGAATGAGAAGGGAGAATTCCTACTCTCATTCTGACCACTTCAGGTAGGGGACGAATAACCATGTGCCTGGCTTAGTCACCTCTATCCCCAGGCGGTAGTGTATCTCTTTCCCCAGTTGAGTCGATCCTTGATCACTCTTATCTCTTTCGATCTATCTTTTGATCAATCACCATCCTTTTGGTTAAAGTTCATTGTCTCTTGGGTTAACACCCATCTCTTGCCTCATTTGTCCTTTTCTTGTGGTCAATCATTGCTCTTGATTCCCCTGAAGAGTCTCAATCCCTTTTTTCGGTCAAACAAAGTCTTCCTGTTAAACACCGAAACTTTTACGGAGTTCGCAACCTTCTCCTAGTTCATCTCCCTTTGATTGGTTAATCACTTCCTGTCAGTTAAAACACCAATTTGCACTCCTTCTCAGTTAACCACAGTCTATTTGTTAACACACTGAGTTTCCTCTCGAGTTAATCACCTTCTCTTGGTTAATCACCCAGTTTTTCAGTTAACCATAACCAGTATGTTAAAACACTGAGCCCCTTTCGAGTTAATCACCTTCTCTTGGTTAATCACTCGTTTCTTTTCGGTTAATCACAACTTCTTTATTAACACCGAATCCTCAGCGGTTAGCAACCTCTTTTGGTTCAATACCCCTTCGTTGGTCAAGTACTATTTGTTCAGTCATTACCGACATCCCCTTTTGGTCACGGCCTTCGCTTGGGTCCCACACCTGTCTTTTGGGTCACGACATTCGCTTGGTCCTACACCTGTTCTTTTGATTGATCATAGTCTATCTATTAAAACCTTTATGCCCTCAAAGTCAAACGCATTCTCTTGGTTCAGTATTCCCCTCTTTTGGTTTATCACAGCCTGCCTGTTGACACCAAACCCTTTTCCCTACAGATTCTTAATCTCTTTCTCTTCGGTTAACCACTTCCAGTCAGTTAATATACAAAACCCTTTTTTTCTTGGTTTCAAAACCATCCCTTTGTTTGTTTCCCAAGTAGGGTCGTTAACTCTCTGATCCCTAGCATAATTCTTTGTTCTCTTACCTCCCCAGTGGAGTCTTTACTATTATTTTCTTGCTCCTTCATCTTCTTGGCTTCGACATCACTCTTGCACGTTATCCCCAGCACAGTCTCTATTCTTTTTCACTTCTTTCTTGGTTTTGACACCAATTCTTGGGGATCCCTAGTGGAGTTTCCCCTCATTCTTTCGCTCTTGGTTTTGTGACCACTTCCTCTTTCCTTTTCCTTTTCCGTCTTAGTTCCACGAACTACGAAAGCTCTGATTCTTCATTCATTCGAATGTAAGATACGTAGGAACGAGATCGCGAGATCTTGGCGAGCACACTTCCATCTTCTTCCATTCCCATTTCTTTTCCCTAGTTCCATGAACTACGACGCTCTGATTTCCTCATTGCACTATGAAGGTACGTAGGCACGAGGGCCCTAATCCTCCTCGAGCACTTTCTCTTCTTTCTTTCTTTTCTCTTTTCTCCTCTCTCTCCTTCTTTTAGCTAGAAGCCTTTAGATAGATAACCCATCCAAGCCTAGAAGCAAGCGAAATGGTTCCCGTCGAGTACGACGGATGCGCGAGGTGCTAGTACCTTCCTTTCGCATAACCGAACCCCGTTCCCGTTTCTCTTCCCCTTGGGTTTTATCGATATTTTCCCTGTCCTTTGGGACTAAATAAAGTTCGGTGGCGACTCTGTTGTATCTTTGAATGTGCGATTCACTTAGGTATAAACCAGTCATCATCACCAAGAAGAGATATATCATCAGAAAAAATATCTTCATTATCACCTTGAATTTCTTCCTCCTTAGTGTTGGAAACAAAGGTTACACCTTTGTTCTTCTTTTCAGTTTTGTCATTGATGGACATCTCAAAGGTTTGGAATGAACATATGAGTTCATCAACCTTAATGTTGCTCAAGTCCTGAGCCTCTTCAATAGCAATTAACTTCATATCAAACCTCTTTGGCAATGATCTAAGAATTTTCTTGCAAGCTTTTCTTCAGACATCTTCTTATCTAAGGAAAAGAAGGTATTGGCAATATCATGTAGCCTGATGTGGAAGTCACATAGACTCATCATCATTTATCTTCCGATTCTATAACTTTTTTGTAAGGAGTTGCAGCCTTGACATACAGACTTTAGATGCTCCTTCATGTGTAGTTTTGAGAATCTCTCATGCTTCTTTAGCTTCTGAACACATATTGATCAACCTAAACATGTTCTCATCAACACCATTGAATATAGAATTCAAGGTCTTTGAATTTACAAAACCTTCATCATCTTCCAAAAACTTCATAATCTTCCGCTTCAGTCAAATCTATCTGATTTCAGCTTAGTTGAACCATCTTCAGCAGTAACCACTAGATGTTTCCAACCATTTAACACAACTTTACATGTTTTATTTCCCAAGGATTTGAGAAAGACAACCACCATCGCCTTCCAATAATCATAATTGATGTCATTCAAAATAGGTGATTTGTTGACTGATCCTCAATCTTTAATTATCTCCATTTGAGTGTAACTTATCTTCCTTGGAGGTCATTCAACATGCTAGGGTTCCTGGTCTGATGCCAATTGCAATTTTGTTCCTCAAGGGACATATGTCAAACGTGATGTTCTTCTGATGCTAGAAGCAATACAGTTTAACTAATACAAGTTAATGGAGTAGAAAAGCAGTAAATAACACAATGATTGGTAACCTGGTTCGGTGAAACCACACCTACGTCTGGAGGGTTGACGTTCAACCCAAGAAAGGAAATTCACTCTTAGTAGCTTAGTACAATTAGTTTTACAAGCAACAATACATCTTATGTTGTTCAATGCCTTTTTCTAACACTGCCCACTGACTTTCTATTTAGGTCTCCCCCTAAATATTAGAACCCCTCTCACTTTCTCTCAATCACTAAACCCTACTAATTAAATTTTCTTAACAACGATGATTGATGTTGACCTTACAACTCAACTAGACAAACCTAAAACTATGCCAAGTTACTAAAACATAGTGTTGGTTCTTGTATTGGCTGGAATTTTGGTAAAACAAAGTTGAACAATGTTGATGTCATATGCTGATGTCATAACATTGGTTCCTAACATTAGCTGTTGCAGGGTTTAAGTTTTATATGCTGATGTTATAAGTGATGTCTTGACATCACTATATCAGAACATCAGAACATCAGATTGTGATATTTTAGGGCTGCGCGTGTTAGTGAGTTTTGAGGAGATCTGTTAGAGTGATTGGATGCGAATATCTTGGAGAAGAGATTTCCAATCAGATATATTTGCAGATTATGAAGCAGATTCTGTAACCAACATTAGGCCTGATTTGGAGATATTTTAAAAAGATTTGAAGATCAAATTTGTTTTAATATCAGATATTTTTGGAAGAGATCTAAGCCCAAGTCAGAAGGGTATAAAAGCAGCCTCAACCCTTATTGGAAAATAACGAAGAAAGAGAGCTAAAGACTGAGGGTCATTTGTGTCTTCGTGTGTGTTTTTGTAAACCATTCGTGTGTGAATTGGTGTTACTATTTTGAGTTGTAATTGTATTCACTCTAGAGCTTTTAAGCAAGAGTGTGGTGTTCTTGATCAAAGCTGTTAAGCAGAATCAAGTTGGGTGATTAGTGTGTAATCATTGGATTGTATCACTGTGGTGAATTAGGGAGTGAGTGGTTTCTCATACCTAAGTGGTATCTTAGGTAGAATTGTCATTGGGTAGTGATTAAATTAGGTAGATGTCAACTGGGATTGTTGAGTCTGTAATTTGATACTACTAATAATGAGTTTCCTCCCTGGCTTGGTAGCCCCCAGACGTAGGTAGTTAGACCGAACTGGGTGAATAATTCATTGTGTCCTTTACTGCTTGTTATTGCATTGTCCATAGCAAATTGTGTTGTTGTGACATCACACTTAACATCAAACATCTGATACCAGAATTTTAATTGGTATCAGAGCAGGCATCCTGCTTTGTATCTGGGTGAGATCTAGGGCTGATAATTTCTGGTACAATGGACAAGGAGACTGGTGGATTTGTGAATAGACCCCCTATTCTAGATTGCTCTATTTATGATTATTGGAAACCAAGGATGGTTAACTTTTTGAAGTCCTTGGACAGCAGGGCTTGGAAGGATGTGTTAAAAGAGTGGAAGCACCCGGTTATTACTGATAAAGAAGGAAACACCAAGCTGAAACCTAAAGAAGAGTGGACCAAGGAAGAGGATGAGCTAGCACTTGGCAATTCTAAGGCCTTGAATGCCATCTTAAATGGGATTGATAAAAACATCTTCAGGTTGGTAAACACTTGTGAAGTGGCAAAGGATGCCTGAGACGTTTTAAAGACTACTCATGAAGGGACTTCAAAGGTTAAGATGTCAAGACTTCAACTTCTGACATCAAAGTTTGAAAGTCTAAAGATGAAGGAAGATGAAACTATTTATGATTTTCACATGAATATTCTTGAGCTGTCCAATGCATCTAGTGCTCTTGGAGAGAAGATGACTGAAGAAAAGCTGGTGAGGAAAATTCTTAGATCCCTTCCCAAGAGATATAAGATGAAGGTGACTACAATTAAAGAAGCTCAAGACATCAGCAAAATGAGGGTTGATGAGCTAATTGGATCTCTTCAAACTTTTGAGTTAGGGTTGAGTGAAGAGGAACCTGAAAAGAAGACCAAGAGTATAGCTTTGGTATCTAATACTCAAGAAGAGAAGAAAGGGAATGGTGTTGAGTCTCAGGAGGAGCTGTCTCAGGCTATTGTTCTGTTGGGAAGATAGTTTAACAAGGTGTTTAAGAGGATGAATAGAAACTACAAACCTAATGTTAAGAACATCTCCTCTGACATCAACAAGTCAAAAGAGAAGGATGAAAAGAGGAATGTTCAAGACAAAGGAGTTCAATGCTTTAAGTGTGAAGGCTATGGTCATGTCAAGAAAGAATGTCCTACATTCCTTAAGAAGCAGAAAAAGGGCATGGCTGTTTCCTGGTCTGATACTGACAGTGAAAGTGAAGAAGAGTCTGCCAAGCATGTTAGGGAATTGACAGGAACATGTATTTCTGATGGAGAATCTAGTGATGAGGAATTGACTTTTGAGGAGTTAGCAACATCATATCAAGAGTTATGTCTGAGGAGTGCAGAGGTTTGTCAAGAAAGTGAGAAACAAAAGAAAAGAATAGTCCAGCTTGAGACTGTTAAAACTGATCTTGAAAATGAAGTCTTGTTAGTTAAATCTCAACTTGATCAAATGACCAAGTCTGTCAGAATGTTGAACAGTGGGTCTGATACTCTTGATAAGATTCTTCAGGCTGAAAAGGTTGCAGGAGACAAGTCTGGCTTAGGATTTGTTGTTAAGGAGAAGGTCTCTGGTGAAGCTAGTACTTGTGGAACCAAAAAGGACATGTCTCAACATAACAGAAGAAGACTTAATCCTAAACCTAAGCAGGTTGTTCATCAACTTCCTCAAAATGTTGGGAAAGGGTATGCTCATGGTCCTTATCATGGGAAGGCACAGGCTTCTGGAGCTAGGTAGTATATGCCTCCACAATACCATAGGAGTATGCAGGCTTCTAGGTTTAACATGTTGCATCAGATGTCTCAACATCAAGGGAATATGTATGGCTTTGGACCTAATAATGCAGTGCCTCATTATTATGGTAGAAGAAAGCCACATCATCATGGTAGAAGACAACCTAAGAGACAGAATCATCACTACAGAAGACAGGCTAACTATGGAAGAAGACAGCCCCAACACTTTGGATGGAAGCCACAACAGTTTCATCATCAAGGTGGCAGGAAGTTTAATCACTTTAGAGAAGAGGTTAAAAGAGTTAGGTGTTTCTATTGTGGAAGTTTTGGCCATATGCAATATTCTTGCTTTAAACTGCATGGCTATCCCAAATCTGTCCATCAACCTAGACAGAATCAGAACAGGTCTAAGGTTGTTAAAAAATGGGTTCCTAAAGCAGCTGTTACATGTCTATTGGCCCACACATCTGATAGACATTCTGTTAAGGATGGTTGGTACTTTGACAGTGGTTGTTCAAAGCATATGACAGGTTCAAAAATCATTTGGTGGATATCAAGACTTGCTCCACAAATGATGTTAGTTTTGGTAATAGAGAGAAAGGGGGAGTAAAAGGAGTTAGAAAATTGAGGTGTCATGATGGACCAAATTTGGAAAATGTTCTTCTTGTCAAAGGATTGACTGCTAATTTGATTAGCATCAGTCAGCTATGTGATGAAGGATACAAGGTCAACTACACTAAAGATGAGTGTTTAGTGACTAATGGGAAGAATGAGGGTGTTATGAAGGGAGTCAGATCCATAGATAACTGTTATCTATGGGTACCTCAAGAGTCCAGCTTATCAAGTGATGTTAAGGTTAGCTGTGAAGACTTAAGCAGAAAATTGAGCATATTGAAGTTAGTGGCTTATGGAGTGAATTTATTAAAATTCAAAAATTTAAAAGGAAATGTGTTTTGGTGGGGAAAATACATTTGTTGGCTTTTAAGTGATCCATAAAATCAGGCTCCATATTTTAGGCTATCAGTTCCTATTGTAGCTATCACACGCTTCATAGAACACCATACCCCAAGACTGTTCATCTTCTTCTCCATCAACAAAAGTAGCAATCCTTCCCTGATCCTCAGTTGCTTCACTGGAACAATGTCAATACAAGTATCATCCCCTTCAAAGAAGTCTGCTTCAAAATGTTCTTCTCTTGAAAAAGATAGGGTTTTGACGAAAGAGGGTTCTACTGAAGAAGCTTTGAATATAGCACCCATCTCCATGATGGTTCCTGAATCTGGTAAGTCAAGACCTTCCAAACTTCAACCCAAAAGGCCTACACCTAAAATTGATGATAGTGAAACTAGGAGGTTAGTATCTAGCATTCTTTTTAAAGAAAAATATGCATTTGGGTCTTCCACCCCTCAAGCTGTTGAAGAGATGGTTGATGTTGATCGTAGTCTTAATCAGATTGCCACCAAAATTTTGGATAAGGGTTTATCTGTAAAAGGAATTTCTATTCCCCTTAGACAAATGTCAGCTGAAAAGGATGACATGCAGAATGCGGATACCAATCTTCACAGATTGGCTATTTCAGTCGTTGAAGATGCGGAAGTGGAAGTTGAAGATGAAGGTGTTCATGTTGAAGAAGAAGTTGAAACCAATGTCAGAACATCGCCTGATAGGGATGTTGGAGCTAGCCCTAGTGAAAAGAAGAATACTGATAAGGTGGATGTGATTGATCTTTCTGATAATGAAGTGATTGGAAAAGTTGTCCCTAGTATTGCCAAAAGAATGAGGTCTAGAAGAGGGAAGTCAGTAGAGTACTCACCTAAGGAGAGACCTGAGAACAAAAGGAAGAAGTCAACTATGGTGGTACCTGCTAAGACTTGGAGTAAGGTTGCTGTGAATTCCAAAAAGAGAAAGGTGAGGGAGGATTCAGAGTCTGAATTTGATGTTGAGGATGATGTTCAAGACATCACTCCTGTGAGAAGGTCTATATTGAAGAGAATTGCTGATAAGATTCCTGATATCCCTGTTGACAATATTTCATTTCACTATACTAGTAGTGCATCCATGTGGAAATTTGTCTGTCAGAGAAGACTAGCGCTGGAAAGAGAACTTGGTGGAGATGCTTTGGATCTTAAGGAAGTCATTGAATTGATTAGATTTGCTGGGTTAATGAAGACCGTGTCTGGACTGTCCAAGTGCTATGATGGATTAGTCAAGGAATTTATTGTAAACATTCTTGTGGCTATTAATGACATCAGAAATATGGATTTTAGGAAGGTTTATGTAAGAGGTCAATGTGTTAATTTTTCTCCTGAGGTCATTAACACTTACCTAGGAAGGGATGAGCAGGAGTATAGAGAGTTAGAAGAAATAGACAATATTGTGTGCAAGGAAATCACAGCACGACAAGTGAAAGTATGACCTCTGAAAGGAAAATTGTCTGCCAGTTTGTTAAGTGTCAAATATGCTATTCTGCACATAATAGGAGCAGCTAATTGGGTCCCTACCAATCACAAGACAACTATCTCTGTTGGATTGGGAAAATTGATTCATGCTGTTGGGACAAAGAGGTTATTTGATTATGGGGCTTATATATATGATCAGACTATCAAGCATGCTGCTACAAATGTAGTGAAGATGCCTATTGCCTTTCCCTCTCTCATTAGTGGGATCATCTTGTCACAACATCCTGGTATTCTTCATCAATCTGATGTGGTGTGTAAGAGGGAATCTGCCTCGTCAATCCATTATAAGCTGTTTGAAGGGAAGCATGTTCCTGACATTGTCAAGACATCTGCTTCAACATCACAACAGCCACCTGCCAAAACTGGGTTGATTTCAGAATTGGAAGAGGCTTGCAAGGAGTTGAATGAAGTCATCAGAGTGAGTACTGAAAGAAAGCTAAAATTTGAAAAACTTCTCACGACTCTGAGATTGGCAAAAAAAGAAGTTGAAGCAGTGAATGCTAGCCAAAATGATGATGATTTCCAGAACAATGTTGAAGGTTCGGGTTCTGAAGAAGGTGACCCTAGCACTAAGGATGAAGATGTTGCAGCTAGTTCTGATGGCTCTGATGCTAATGAAGATTAAATTGTTGTTTCTTTAGCTTTTTTTTGTTGTTTTTTTTTGCTTCTGCACTTAGTGTGCTTGCTATGTATTCTGAATATTGTTGCTTTTAAGTACTTCTGGTTTATGTTCTGTGATTCGTCTTGTCACATAATGCTGGCTTTTGACTGACAATGAGAGCTAGCTTAGGACTATCTGGTAGTTTGTAGGACTAACAAGTTGATGTTTGTCCAATTATGGCTAAAAAGGGGGAGAGAGTTGCCAAGGTGTGGTTGTGAAGCCTTTTTCTGATATGGTGCATAAGTTGAGGGGGAGTGTGCATGTTTGAACAACTGGTATGCTGGTTCTTGCCATGAGGGGGAGTTTAGCTTGGAGCAGCTTGTTATGTGATTGCTGCTGGTTTTGAAGTTTTTCTGTTTGAAGTTTTTTTTGCTGCAGGTACCTCTGATGATGACATAGTTTGTTTTAGCCAAAATTAGGCAAAGGGGGAGATTGTTGGTTCTTGTATTGGCTGGAATTTTGGTAAAACAAAGTTGAACAATGTTGATGTTATATATCTGATGTCATAACATTGGTTCCTAACATTAGCTGTTGCAGGGTTGAAGTTTTATATGCTGATGTTATAAGTGATGTCTTGACATCACTATATCAGAACATCAGAACATCAGATTGTGATGTTTTAGGGCTGCGCGTGTTAGTGAGTTTTGAGGAGATATGTTAAAGTGATTGGATGTGAATATCTTGGAGAAGAGATTTCCAATCAGATATATTTGCAGATTATGGAGCATATTTTATAACCAACATTAGGGCTGATTTGGAGAGATTTTAAAAAGATTTGAAGATTAAATTTGTTTTAATATCAGATATTTTTGGAAGAGATCCAAGCCCAAGTCAGAAGGGTATAAAAGCAGCCTCAACCCTTATTGGAAAATAACGAAGATAGAGAGCTAAAGACTGAGGGTCATTTGTGTCTTCGTGTGTGTTTTTGTAAACCATTCGTGTGTGAATTGGTGTTACTATTTTGAGTTGTAATTGTATTCACTCTAGAGCTTTTAAACAAGAGTGTGGTGTTCTTGATCAAAGCTGTTAAGCATAATCAAGTTGGGTGATTAGTGTGTAATCATTGGATTGTATCACTGTGGTGAATTAGGGAGTGAGTGGTTTCTCATACCTAAGTGGTATCTTAGGTAGAATTGTCATTGGGTAGTGATTAATTTAGGTAGATGTCATCTGGGATTGTTGAGTCTGTAATTTGATACTACTAATAGTGAGTTTCCTCCCTGGCTTGGTAGCCCCCAGACGTAGGTAGTTAGACCGAACTGGGTGAACAACTCATTGTGTCCTTTACTGCTTGTTATTGCATTGTCCATAGCAGATTGTGTTGTTGTGACATCACACTTAACATCACACATCTGATACCAGAATTCACATAGTGTGGTGTACATAAAATAACAAAGACTCCTATAAACCTAGAACTCTAAAATCTTCAACGTGAATGCTTGAATGTTTGATCTCCAATGTAAGTTTACGCTCCTTATATAGCATAATGATTATGGGCTTTTTCCCTTTCGATTTCGTCCATAATAATGTAGAATTTGTTGGATATGATTTGTTCCAAAAACATCTTAAACAAAAAGATATGATTTGGTTTGTTACAAAATCAAATTTAAATCTGATTTGATCTTCACATCTGTCCAACAAATCATATAATCATATTAATAAATGATAACAATAACATCTTCAAGAATCTTCCACGACTCTTCTTTCAAAAAATAGCAATACGAGCTATTGAGTAAGACCCAGATGTCGTAACCATATGCTAGAGCATCGCGTGCAGTATGTGTCCCTTCTGCACCAGAACATATTGTTGTTTTGCATAATGCAGCCAATCCAAAAAGGAACAACAATAATTTTATTATTATTAATAGTATTTTGTACTTTGAATTAAAATACAAAAATGAATTTAGTTATTTGAAGAACTTGTGAAAATAGGTTGAAAATTCCTTATGAACAATGTCATAAATTTTTTTCATAAGTTTGCATAAACAAATAATCTCACAAAAACTTATGCTATTAGGTAAGATCAATTAAGTTAATGCAAACAAACTTTTAGTATTATTTATCTTTTAGTTTTTTAGTCTATCTATAATAAACATTAATTGAATTGTTTATTTACTTATGTTAAAATGAAATAGACTTTTAAGTAGGCTAACGAGGCAATTAGACTTTCAAAAATATCAAACTCAAGCCTAAAAATAAATCTATGACAGACTATAGGTCAAACTTAGACTTTGATATTTTTAACGAGTCATACTTAGGTTTGGCAAAGCTTAACTCGTTTCAGCCTATTTCGACCCATAGTTATAATATATGATATTGAGTCGAGACAAAAGCAGACTTTTAATCACCGAAGAGAAAAAGAGAAAAAGAAAAAACTTAAATATAAAAAAAAAAAAAAGAGTAGAAATCCTTAATTTTTAATATTTTTAGAAGGATACATTTTGATTTTAAAAAAATTGAGGTTAAATTCGATAATATAATAAATAATATTGTAGAATTTCTCCTTTCCCCTCTGAAAAATCCTGATTCGGGAAACCACTCTATGAGGGATTCAAATCCCATCCACTTATCTCCTCCTTTTATAATATTGAATAAAACACTCTCATTTAAAATACTCTCCCTTCCCCTCAAAAAAACTCCCAACTAAAAAATACCCTTAAAATGACTAATAAAATGTGACGACTAAATTCTCCAATGTGTTGGTTCCAAATATATTTAACCTAAGACATCTCCAAAACCTTACTAGTATTGAAATTATAGGGCATCTTTGAAACTCAAGTCACCATAAAAATCATGCTTCCGTATCAGTCAGGGGTGGCGAAATTTGGAACAACAATGTTATGAATTTTCTATGCAATATAAGGATAAGCTTGAATTTTAGATGCATGAGTATTCCAATGTTTGTTGTCCATAAAATGTTTCACTTTGACATTTAGCATATGATGGACATCAACATGAATATTAAAAACATCAACCAAATGGTCACCACTCCAAACATCAGATCAAAACTTAATCTAATTATCACCATTTCAATATATACTCATCAAATTTTTAAAATATAAATATTTTATAATCATTCATTATTATTAAACCTAAAAATATTGATCGACGGTTTGACTCGTATACATCAACCAAAATATTAGTATTAATATAGTGCTTCATATTTTTTTTAACATATGCTACAGTATTAACAATAAATAAGTCAAAAATTATAAAACAATGTCAATAAATAATTTGGATTAACAACAAATGACAATTAGCTAAAATTAT
The DNA here is from genome assembly GCA_022829125.1 of Lathyrus tuberosus. NCBI lineage: Eukaryota > Viridiplantae > Streptophyta > Magnoliopsida > Fabales > Fabaceae > Lathyrus > Lathyrus tuberosus. Next base: position 4,281,813 of record JALAZF010000236.1, on the reverse strand, counting down.
ATTAATAAAAAATAACTCTTATCTTAAACACTCACGCAAAATCAAGAGAAATCTTAAGAAAATGAGAGCATTGACCCTAAAAATCATAAGAAAATTGTTATTCTTAATTTGCTACTACATCATAAAGTATTCAATAAAAATTAACAACAAATTGCCATATCTTGACAATCATCTGAATAAACACCTGCATTGCACAAAAAAAAATATTCTTTTTAAACAACAAAGTTTTAAAAAAAAGTTGGATTTGTGGTGCTAATGAAGTAACCAAAGTAGGTGTTTATTAAAAAGTTAAGAAAGAAACAACCATATAATTTGAAAGTGAGTAATAAGTGACTAACCAGTTATGGGAATGGAATTGAAGGAGTGACAAATAAGTACCAAAATTTGTAATTGGAACAGAAAATAAACATTGGTCAAAAATCACATTAGAAAATTGTGTTAATTAAGAAGAGGTAGAAAGAGTAACTATTCTTTAAAAGGACCATTATCTTATACTGAACTATACACGAAATCCTCTACACGGACCAATAAAACATCAATGTAAATAAAAAAAAAGCTACATTAAAAAACCAAACAATAAATATTCAAAATTGAATTACTTCATACCAAAAATTTCATTCAACAATGTACACATAAGAGAAAATTCTAAGATGTACCTAGAGATCAACTTCTTGAACAATCTTGATGAACTATACCAGAGATTACTTCAATATGTCCTGCAACACAAAACATCATTAAAAAACAACTAAGATATAAATAAAAGTTAAATAAAAAATTAAAAAAAAAACATTAACGAAATCAACAAAAAAAACTCTAACCTTATAGATCTGAAGCATGCACGACGAAATTGAGCTCTAAACTTGTAGAATTAAAACATACAATGCGATTTGAAACTCTAACCTTGTAGATCTGAAACATGCATGGAAAATTCAAACTCTAACCTTATATATCTGAAACATGTGTGGCGGATTCGAGCACTAACATTTGCATCTTTCAACCTTCATAGTAATTTGACACAACATAAGTTACAGAAAATACAAAAAGTGGAAGGGCCTGCAAGGAAGAATCTATCTAAGCAACTCATGCCCCAAAATACTTGTTCAAAAAAAAATTTATGAATAACATTCGATTTAAAGATACATTTGTTCATCGACGCCTTCTATTGCACATATCCTAAAAGATATTGAACATTTTCTTTACATTCAGGCAATGCTTCTGCAAGATCTGAAACAAACACATGATAATAATTCATAAACCAAAAATTATTTAGTCAAGAATCTGACCTCAACAAACTGTAAGACCAAGTAATCACAATCTGCAAGATGAAGACGACAGACAAAGAGAAAGAGAAAGTAGAAATTGATGTGAAACCAGAAGAGGGAAGAGAAAGTAGAAATAGAATGAAAGGAGAAAACGAAAAGTAAAATAGGAAAATAAAAAGAAGAAAAAAAGATAGTAGAAATATTTTTTATTTTGTTTGGAAACGTTGGAAGAAGAAAAAAAGGTAACGTCATAAATAACAGTTTGGTGGATCAACAAGGATAATGCAATCTTTTTTTAGAATATTTAAAGTTTTTAGATTATAGATTATTTTAAATATTATTATTAATGCTAGACTAAATAATAGAAGAGAAATGCTTCACAGAAGCAACCTCATTAATCTTTTTAAAAAATTTAATACCCCAGTATCCTCAATAGTGGGAGAATACACTTTATGACTGTTCTGGACTGGGCTGGGGTCTGCCCCTCAATCGAGCAGGCCCAACCCACACGTTCCGGGATGACCCAACAAGGGCCTCTTAGCACAACCTATGTCGGGCATACGCCCTTCTCAACATTGTCGGGCACACGCACGGTATAGAGCATCGGGCAGGGCGCTAAGCCTCCCCGACCTTGCTCCTCCCCGACACTCAGGTTCTCCTCCCCCGAGGAGTCTTTTCCTCCTGCACATAAGTTCCTCCCCGCGAGGACACGTCTCTCCCCGACACGAAAGACTCCTCCCCGCGAGGACACGTTCTCATGTAACCACCTACTCCCGATGGAATCGGTCTGCCCTAATTCCGGAGATCTAAGAACGGTTACCCCATGGCGAAGACCACGTGCTGGTCTTCACTACGCCACGTAAGCCCTGGTAGTTACTTGGATTGGGCATGACAATCCAGCCCAGTGCTAGTGACCGTTGGCCCCGCACTGGGGGCTCTCTATAAATACCCTCTCACTTGAGAGGGTCACGTTACACACTTTTTTACACTCTAATATTTTTTAGATATATTGAATAATTAATATCTCTAGACTATATATATATATTAGATACATTAATTATTTAATATATCTAAAAAATAACTTTTACTTATAATAGAGAATGAAGGGAATATTAAATAATTAATATATTTGATCTATATATAAATTATACATTAAATATTAAATGTATTTAAAAATAAAATTTGCTTATAATATATAATGGAGGGAGTAATATGAATGCAAGTTTTAATTAAGTAAACTCCTCGTATTATAGTCGACATAGATGCTTTCCAAGCAGCAAGCTTATTTTAAATTCTATAAATAATATGTTATAGATAAATATATTTGGTATACTTAGTTAAAAGCCTATTGGATTAGCTTTATTGTGATTTAAAATAAAAGCCTATTTGAGAGTCTTTTTATTTTGTGTCCAAAATCTTTTTTTCTAAGTATTACTATTAAAAGATCTTTTGTAGTGTTTAAAATGGTTTTTAAATTTCACTTTTAATTATTAAACAACCTAATTTATTGTTCAGAGAGAGTATTAAAAAAAGTGTTTTGTTTAAACTAAAGGTTTTTTGTTTCTGTTTTTATTATTATTACTATATAAACTTGTTTTTAAATATTTGAATTTTGTTTTTGATTTAAAATTGGAATTAATCTTCCAACTATTTGAATCAAAATTTTCAGTCAAGTTTCTATAATATTTGTTTTTTTTATGTCAATGAAGGTCAAGTGTTATTTATTGTCTTTTTATATGGTCCATTATTATTATTAATTAGAAATTGATTAATATGGTTGGTCAAATCTTTTAATTAATAATCGGGTTTTTTGTTTTTTTGATAGTCCAAAAGTCTAGTTAGTATTATTAGTATTTTTACTAATGATAATAAATAAAAATTATAATTTTCAAAGTAATTAACTAACATAAACTTCAGGAGAATGGAGAGCAAGAAGACAGAGACAGACAAGTGGATTGTTGTGAGCCCACGAAGAAAAAAGGGACAGAGTGAAACAGAAAACGACAAGGAACTAACATAAACTTCAGGAGAATGGAGAGCAAGAAGACAGAGACAGACAAGTGGATTGTTGTGAGCCCACGAAGAAGAAATGGACATAGACTGAAATAGAAAACGACAAGGAATGACAAGTAACCACATGCTACGTGAATAATTTACTAAGTGACATTACAAACAGCGAATTGGAGAGAGTTTTTGGTAGATGGGGCACGGTAACAGACGTATACATAGCAAGAAAGCGTAATAACTGGGGACGGTTTTTCGGGTTCGTAAGATATGTTGGAGTGGCTGATGAGAAAAGGCTAGAAGAGCAGCTTAGAAACGTTTGGTTTGGATCATATAAAACCTGGGTTAGTATCTCCATATTCAAAAAACCGGAAACGATGGACGAGCCAAGAAGAACAGAGAAAGTAGAAGCATGTATGGATAACGGGAAGTATAGAGACGGCAGAGACGTAAACGCAAAACGGGAATGGAAGCAACAAAGGCATACACGTCGTGAGTGCAACAGAGTAGAAGGGAAGAGTTACGTAGAAGCAGTGAAAAAAGCAGATAAAAAGCATCAGCAAGAGCAGAGCAAACGGGAAAATGGAATGGATTTGAAGGAGAAAGAAAAGATAGGCATATCGATAACAGTCGATGAAAGCGAGATGACTTGGGAAAAGACGGGATACACAGCTATTTTCAGAAAGGAAGAAGAGACAATATCATTGCAACAGTGAATATGCGATGAAGGAATATACTCATTGAAAGTAATACCAATAGGAGGAGATAAGGTATTTCTGAAAGCTGATGATGAGGAAAATATGAATATCATAATGAAGGAATTCGAACAATTTTTTCGCAGAGAATTCACTATAGTCAGGAAATAGGAGCCAAGTGATGTAGGAGGTGCAACATATACGTGGATAAAGGTGTACGGCGTTCCAGCTCATGCGTGGAGAAGAAAGACCTTCGAGGTGCTATCATTTTCATTTGGTAGACTAATCAAATTAGACAAAGAAACTGAGAAGATAGAGAGACTTGATGTTGCCAGACTTTACATAAGGACTCCATTAATGGAGACCATCAACAAGGCATCTAAAATCATGATCAACAATGGTTCGTACCAGATCATAATTATAGAGGAAGCGTGCGATTGTCATTATGTAAAAAAAACAAATTTTCCAGAAGGCGTGCATAGCGGAGACGACGTAACAAATTCATCAGATACAGATGAGGATGAAGACTTCATCCCAGAATCTCCGATGGAGACGGAGGGGGAGACAGGCATTGAAAAAATCAACTGCAATTATGAGAAATTATTGTAGCAAGAAAAGGAAGACGAAAAGCTGTGCGAGACACCCTATGAAAGGGGCGGCAGAATTAATTACATTAAAGATGAGGACAAGCAAGAGCCAGAAAATAAAGCATCAGGGGGCAAAAATTTAATCCAAAAAAGCAACAAAAGATTTGGCATTAATACAGAATCATCAAGAGATAGTTCAACAGGTAATAATAGTATGGATTGCAGTAAAAGCATAGATGGGAAAAGTCAAACCGATGTGAATATTAAGGAAGGCCATGTGGAAGGTTATATGGGAAAACACGCAAGGCAAAACACAGACTTCAATATCAATGATGATGGTGGGCCAGGCAAAAATGAAACGGCAATCAGGCAATTCCAAAACCAGGATAGTGAAACCAATGTGGGCCCAAATCAAAACGATCTAGATAGACCCATGCAAAGTACAATTGTGGTGGTCCCTAGATTGGATAAAGCGGATCCCAAAACAACACATGAAAACCTAAAAGATGGAGCGATCATTAACATATACCAAAATTAGAACATCAAGAAAACATCTCTGTCAATGAAAGACAACACCATGTCCGATCTAGCATTCACATACAAGGAGAGAAGAAGGAGGAGAATATAAATCATAAAGGAGAAAAACAGAGCAAGGAGAATAGGAAAGACAACGGAGACAAGATGCAAGTGCAACCAAAGGAATCGTCAAACCAACAAGGTAAATTCCAAACCTGAGATGCTAATGGTAGACAGTGAAAATGAGAGGAAAAATTGGGTTCTATTACATAAGGGGGCAAAGGAGATAGCCAGAGATACGTGGGATTTAGGAAATGAGTATGGTCTAATACATAAAGGGGAAGATGGAGAAATACTCCAGGAACTGGAGGAGAAAGGGAGAGAAGAGAAACATAACTAGTAATGGTGCAGGACGGTTGGGGAGTCACAAAACCAGTCAATGATTTTATTAAGCTACAACATTAGGGGATTAGGTGGTCTTGCGAAGAAGAAAGAGATCCAGGAAATCATACTCAAACATTAACCTTCCATTCTATGTTTACAAGAAACAAAATTAGAATCAATAGACATCAGACTTTGTTCATGGCTATGGGGTTCTGGCAATGTCGATTTTGCGTTCAAACCGTCTATAGGAAACGCTGGCGGAATACTCACTATATGGGATATAAATCACTTCACTATTAATAAGAGAGTTAAGAAGAGTCATTTCATCAGGTTGAGCGGAGAATGGGGAGATTCGAAGCTGAAAATAAATGTTCTGAACATCTATGCCCCTTGTGATGCTAAGGCGAAGAAGGCCTTGTGGAAGGAAATAATAGCAGAGATCCACGAAAGAAAAGACGAATGCTGGTGCGTGATAGGAGACTTCAACTCGGTAAGGGACAAGGGTTAAAGAAAAGGAAGAAGTGAGAATCTAAGAGGGAGAGAAATAAAATACTTTGACAAGTTCATTTCTGATGCTGAATTGATAGACCTTCCTCTATTTGGCAGAAGATTTACCTGGTCCCGGTCTGGAGGATCTGCAATGAGCAGAATCGACAGAATTATGATCTCGGAAGCTTGGGCTAGAGAATAGCCTGATCATAAATAGAGCTGTATCAAAAAGGGCTTGTCGGATCACTGTCCGATAATATTGAGGCGCTGGAACCTGAATTGGGGACCGAAACCTTTTCGGATGTTGAATTGTTGGAAGGAAATAAATGGATACCAACCTTTCATCAGGGAGCATTTGAGAAGTGTAACACCCCAAATTTGTAAGAATATTTATTTATTTAATTTATTTAAATATAATATTCACGATTTTTGGTGAATTTTGGTGTTTTGGGCATTATGTAGAATTTTGTGGAGTTTTGGTTATTTAATTAAATAATAGTATATAATATGAATATATTAGTATTGTTATTAATTTAAATAATATTAGAGGAATTAAGGGTAAGATGGACTTTTGAGGAGTATTAGTGAGGGTAAATTGGGGAAAACCCATTTTGGAATGCCCAAGGGTTTAACAAAAAGGAATTGGGAAGAATAGGATTCATTTGGTTAGACCGTGAAAATAAGGAGAAAGGTGAAGAGCTCTGAGGAAAAAAGGAAAAAGCGAGGATTCGAGAAGGTTTCCGAAGAATTGGTAGAGAAAGCTCTAAATCGACAATCTAAGGTATGAGGAGTATTGCCTTTCATTGTTTTCAATATAGAAAGTGATGTGTTTAAAGTGGATTTTGAGGTTTTTGGGTTTTTTTGAAGGGTTTATGAGTTATTGATGATTTAGGGGTATTTCTGAGGATCGATGATGGATTGTTAAGGGTTGACTTGATTCGGGTAAAAATAAGCCTTCGAGGCTAAACCTTTTTTGTGATGTGTGGGATCTTGTATGAGAAAGGGATTTATGGGGTTTATGGGAACCTTGAGAGTTTGTGAAGGTTTAGGTGATTTTGAGTTAGGATAGTGGAATTGATCGACCTAAATATCGTAGGTTTTATGCCTTTGATTTTCCATGATGTCTTGGAAATCTTTTGGGTGAACTGAGGTTAAATTCGTAAGGTGTTTTGGGTTTGTTATGCTACTGATGTGTAGCAGCGATTTCCTGAAATCGCAGGTTCGCAAAGCGAACCATTCCTTCGCAAGGAGAACACTCGCCCAGACTCGCAAAGCGAGCAGCGCAGCGAATTTGCGATGATTGTGTGATGATACTGAGATGAACTCTGAGAGGTGACTTTTGGGGCTCGCAAAGCGAACGTCCCAACGAAGGGCTTCGCCAAGCGAATAGAGGTAACGAGGAGAGGCAGAAGGGGGAACTCTCTGGTTTTTGTGTGGGATATTAGGGTTCGCTGGAGTTCGCAAAGCGAACGTCCTAGCGAACATGTTCGCAAGGAGAACATTGTAGCGAACGTCTGCTGTTCGCGAATTGTTTTATGTTTCTTAAGCTGTTTTGATGTTTTGATGATGTGACTTTTCTGATGAATTTCATTGATGTTATTGATGATCATATGACGATGATTTCGTGATGTTTGATGATTAATTGACGATATGAATTACCGTGATGTATATTGATGATTATGAGCTGTTATATATTATGTTTGATGATTTAGGTGATGATATGAATTACCACGAGTGTATTGATGATTATGAGATGTTTATACCTGATGTTTGATGATTAAATACTGATGTGAATTAGCATGAGCTATGTTGATGATGATAAGATGATGATGCATGATGTTTTGATGAATAAATGACGATATGACGAATATGAGATTTTGATGAATGATGATGCACGTGATGACTTTATTGTTGATGATGATTATGACGTTATGCATCATGCATTCATAGCATATTTTGATGATGATGTTAGGACTTCGGTCCTGTGATGATGATGTTAGACTTCGGTCTATTGTGGCTTCCATCCCATTGTATGGATGTGAGGTGGTTTATGACGTGCTCCGGTTCTTATGTGGAACCGATCCTATTGACGGGGATCTTTGGAGGGTGATGACCTAAGTGTCCATCGATTGTGACGATTGGTACCACATGCATGAGTCCTGTTGTGCATTGAATTTATGTGGCATTTGTTGTGATTTTTGATGACGTGTTTTGATGTTTGCATTGTGATGACTCTGATGATGTTGTATATGATGATGACGCCATTTTTATGCATATCTTATTTTATATTGATTATAATGAATTGTGATTACTCACCCTACCTGTTTGAATGTTGCCTCCACGTGGGTAACGTGCAGGTGATCAGGATTAACCGTGGATGCTTCGAGGAACTTTTGAAGTATTATTTGCTTTTGGTCGATGTAGAGGATCTTGCTCTGATAGTGTAACATCGGGTTGGGTCGTTGAGTCAAACCATGTTGAGTTTTATTTGACTGTTATTTTATTGATTATTTGATGACTATGGTTTATTTTAATAAACCCTTTTGTGGGATTTTTGCGATTATGGTGGTTCTGCTGTCCTTTCACTACGCCAAAAATAGGAATAGACAGCACTAAAAAGACAGCGCTTTTATTAAAAAACACTGCTAAAAAGAATAAAAAAATTTCGCTAAAAAAAAGCGCTGTAAAAGATAGCCTTTAGAAAGCGCTTTTTTAAAAGCGCTGTTAAATGCCATAAATGGAAGCCACCTTAGAAAGCGCTTTTTGCACAAAGCGCTGCTAAAAAGAATAAAAAAATTTCTCTAAAAAAAGCGATGTAAAAGACAGACTTTAGAAAGCGCTATTTAAAAGCGCTGTTAAATGGATGCCACCTTAGAAAGCACTTTTTGGAAAAGCGCTGCTATAGGTATTAACCTTAGAAAGCGCTTTCAGAAAAGCGCTCTTATATATAGCACTTAAGAAAGCGCTTTATGAAAAGCGCTCTCTAAGGTCAATTATGAATTAAATTATAAAACAATTTCTATTCATTTTCATAAACCTCTTTTCATTTTCTTCTCTCGACCGTTGCTTTCATGCGTTCTGAAACCCTTGCTTTCAATCATTCTTGCATGCGTTCTGAAACCTTGCCATTGCCGTCGTTCTGAAACCTTTGCCGTCATGGTTGCCATCGTTCTAAAACCCTTTCTGTCACCGTCGTCGTCGTTCATTCTCGCATTCGTGAAGGAGAAGACGAAAACGAAGAAGAGGTACGTTGTTGTTGTTGTTGTTCTTGCGTCTTACATTATTCTTGTCGTCGTTGTTGTTGTTGCCATTCATTCGTGTCGTCACCATTGAAACCGTTCTGTTTTTGTTGCCCTTGTTGTGTTGTGGTTGTTATCATTCTATTTCTGTTGTTGTTGCTTCTGTTATTTTTTGTATCAGAATGAATGTTTGGCATAAATGTATCAGGATGAATGTTGTTGTTGCTTCCGTTATTAACATTGTTTGGCATAGAAATGGATATACATTAACATTGTTTGGCATAATTTTATTCTTTCATGGATTTATCATATACATAGAAATGGAGACTCATACTTAGAAATGGAGAAATTTATCATATATTGGAAATAAAAGAAGCAACATTGCTATCATGGATTACTATCATATATTGTGTAGTTTACTATCATATATTGGATATAAAAGAAAGACATAGTTTTGTGATTAATTAAAAGAAAATGTTGTGTAGTTTGTTAATGATCCATCCATATAGTGCAATGAATGCTCTTTCCTTGTTGGAGATAATCAAAAGCCTTGTTAATATTAATTGAATCCCAATCACAACATTGCTATTATATAGTGACTATATATATTGAGAAAGAGTACTTACTTTTGAGGCCACTATGTAGGTGTTTACCTCTAATTGTTGCTTGTTTGTGATTACATGTTGCCACTTTTCAAGTTATGACTCATAATTGGTCAATTAATGATATTTCATTTTATGATACGTGTACAGGGGGATCTTGGTAATTCTAACCTATCTGGACACTGTGTGGGTCTAAAAGTTGTTTACATCTCTACAGGTAAATATTTTTTATTTTTGTTTTTGTTTAGTTTAATTAGTATACCTATGGATAAGAAATGGATGTCTTCAAGTCGATTGTCGAAAGAGTACGTGAATGGGGTATCGGAATTCGTTAAGTTTGCTGTTGTGCACGCTAAAGACTCCAGTCGAATGAGATGTCCTTGCTTGGGTTGTTGTTTTGGGAGTCGGGTTTATGCGGTTCAGTTGGCATCGCATTTACTGAGGAGTGGAATTGATAGAAGTTATACATGTTGGAATTTACATGGTGAGAAAATTAACGGGAATGTTGAACCGGGGGATAATACGACCTATGCTTCAAATGACAATGGCACAGATACATACGATTCTGATCGATTCGAAGAGATTGCAGAAGCACTTGAAGAAGATCTTAAGGATTGTCCCAAAATGTTTGAGAGGTTGGTAAGCGATGCAGAGAAACCGTTATATAATGGTTGCACCAAATTCACAAGATTGTCTGCGGTATTAAAGTTGTACAACTTAAAGGCGGGCAATGGATGGTCGGATAAAAATTTCACAGAGTTATTGGCCCTTATGAAAGATATGCTTCCAGAGGATAATGTTCTTCCCAATCGAACATATGAGGCCAAAAAGATGTTGTGCTCTATTGGCATGAGCTATCATAAGATACATGTCTATCCAAACGATTGCGTTTTGTTTCAAAATGAGTATGCATCGTTAAATGAGTGTCCTAAATGCGGTGTCTCTCGATATAAGGAAAATTTGTCTCCAGCAAAAGTCTTATGGTATTTTCCTATAATTCCGAGATTTAGACGCATGTTTCGTAGTGAGACCGATTCAAGACACTTGACTTGGCATGCAGATGAAAGAATTATTGATGGAAAGTTTCGACATCCGGCAGATTCACCACAGTGGATGAAAATTGATGGTGATTATCCTGAATTTGGAAAAGAAGCAAGAAACCTTCGTTTGGCATTATCTACTGATGGAATGAACCCACACGGTCTTCAAAGTATCTCACATAGCACTTGGCCTGTGATCATAATGATTTATAACCCACACCTCCATGGCTATGTATGAAGCGTAAGTACATGATGTTATATATGTTAATTTCTGGGCCTAGACAACCAGGGAATGACATAGATGTATACTTGGCACCCTTAATCGAAGATTTAAAGTTTTTGTGGGAGAACGGTGTGGAGGTTTATGATGGGTATAGGAAAGAAAGTTTTAACTTGAGGGCGATGTTGTTTGGCACAATTAATGATTTTCCAGCATACGGAAATCTATCAGGGTACAGCATAAAAGGTCAATGTGCGTGTCCTATTTGTGAAGATAAAACAGATTGGACGCGATTGGAGTTTAGTCAGAAGAATGTATTTCTCAGTCATCGTAGATTCTTAAATTCTAATCATCACTATCGTGGGTGGAGAAAAGAATTCAATGGAGAGGCAGAACATGGTAGAGCTCCAACTATATTGACAGGTGATCAAATTTTTGAAAAGGTGAAAGATGTGAGTACTCAGTTTGGAAAGCCTTTTGCACATACACTTGTCAATAGTGGGTGGAAGAAGAGGTCAATTTTTTTGAACTGCCATATTGGAAGTCGTTGTATGTAAGACATTTTCTCGATGTTATGCATATTGAAAAAAATGTATTTGACAGTGTTATTGGTACGTTACTCAATATACAAGGAAAGTCTAAGGATGGCCTTAAAGCAAGAAAGGACCTGGTAGCGATGGGAATAAGAAATGAATTAGGACCCATGAAGAAAGGAACACGAACATATCTACCACCTGCTGCTTATACTCACTCTAGAAAAGAGAAAAAGGTATTGTGTAAGTTTCTAAGTGAAGTTAAAGTTCCAGAAGGATACTCTTCTGATATTAGAAGACTTGTGTCTATGAAAGACCTCAAGTTAAAGAGTTTAAACACGCATGACTGCCATGTTATAATGGAACATTTTCTACCAATAGGTATACATTCTATTCTGCCAGAAAAAGTAAGAAGCGCAATAACTAAATTATGTTTTTTCTTCAAGTCAATTTGCAGTAAGGTGATCGATCCTGCGATCTTACCAACATTGCAAAAAGAAATAGTTATTACTTTGTGTGATCTTGAAATGATTTTTCCTCCCTCGTTTTTTGACATAATGGTTCATCTAGTTGTTCATCTGGTGAAAGAGACACAATTGTGTGGACCGGATTATATGAGATGGATGTACCCTGCTGAACGTTATATGAAAATATTAAAAGGGTATGTGAAAAACCGAAGTCGACCAGAGGGTTGTATTGCCGAACGATACATTGTTGAAGAAGCAATTGAGTTTTGTACTGAATATCTGTCTAATGTACAATCAATTGGACTCCCCAAATCTCATATTGTCGAAAAAAAAGAAGGAAAAAGTTAATTGGAAATGAAGTTGTGACAGTATCAAGGGTCGAACGAGATCAAGTGCATTTGTATGTTCTGCACAATGAGAATGAGGTTGAGCCGTATGTTGAAATGCACAAGGATGTTCTCCGAGGTTTAAATCCGAATAGAAATGAGAATTGGATAGTACGAGAGCAAAATCGAAGTTTCATACCTTGGTTTAAGGATCATATTTATTCAAAGTATTATTCAGATCCCGCTTCAATAACAGAAAGGTTGAGATGTTTAGCATATGGTCCAAGTTTGGTTGTGTTTTCTTATAGCGCATACGCAATTAATGGATACACATTATATACCAAAGAACAAGATGATAAAAGTACTATGCAAAATAGTGGTGTCACTGTGGTAGCTGAAGCAATGCACATTTCAAGTGTGAAAGATTTAAAACCCAAATTCGCAAATCTGTCATATTTTGGGGTTATCGAGCGCATTTGGGTGTTTGATTATGAGAAGTTTCAGATTCCTATATTTCGTTGCAAGTGGGTTGAAAATAATAATGGCGTACGAATGGATAAGTCAGGATTTTTGCAAGTGGATCTTAATAGGGTGGGGTACAAAGATGAGCCTTTTATTCTAGCCTCTCAAGCTAAACAAGTGTTCTATGTCACTGATCCGACAAGTACAAATTGGTCTATAGTGCTTTTATCTAACAAAGTAATTGATGAAAACATTGGAGATCAAGGTGATATTGATGTTGATATTGAATCATTTACTAGAAATGATCAAGATGAAAATATTATAGCGAATGAATCATATACAAGAAATGATCATAATGAGGGTATTTGGATCAATCCAACCGTCCGTGTTGTTAAGAGACGGGTAGAACATATTCCAACCAAGAAAAGAAAGAGACGTTAGTGAAAAAGGTACTAAGATTTTCATTCTAATTTCATTCTAATCTTTAATTTGTATCTTTTGCGTAGAAATTATCCATCTAAACTTTTGTTATATTTTACAGTGGACACTGGTTGTTGGTTGCCATTAATCCTACAAGAGAAGTATACCGAGCACAAAGAGAATCTCGAGTAACACGGGCTAAAGCAACCAACGTTACATGGGTCAAAGTGGAGGTATATTAATTTTCACAATGTTGCTTATTAGTGATGCTACTTGATAACACAAAACAACTATATATTAATTCTTATTTGTTTGCCTATGTGTAGTGCCCTCGTCAGCGTAATGACATAGACTGCGGGTATTTCGTTTTGAGGTTTATGAGAGAAATCCGTCAAATGGATCGATTAGAGATTCCTATTACGGTATGCATGGATTTATAACTTAGGATTTATTTTAATATTTATCGTATATGTCATATAATTTATTATTTTTAACTAAATCATGCATATTTTATTTTGTTATGTAGTACTTTGATGAATACGCGTGTTCTCATTACACGAAGGATAAATTGCAAGAAATTAAGGAGGAATTGTACGAATACCTTATTGTAAAAAGAATCCTATATAAGGTATAAGATTATGGGATTATGTGAATGTATAGTTTTGTGAATGGTTTATTTTATGGGATTGTATAGTTTTGTGAGTGATTTATGCCCTTTATGTGTTTTTGGATTGTAATTGTATAGTTTTGTGAATAGTTAATGTAAATAACTTGAATTATAATGGAAATGGTTTATGTGGTTTATGTGATTTATGGGATTAGTGGAAATGGTTAATGAACCATACTAGAAATTGTTAATGGAAATGTGAAATATACAGGTTTATTGAAATTGCTTGAATTATACAGGTTTCAGCATAAAAAAAATGGTTAAAATGGGATTTTAAAAAAAAATTATTAAAATTATACGTAGAGAAAAGACAACGCTTTCTAGAAAAAGCGCTGTCTATAGTTCACAAAAGAAAGCGTTTTTCCTAAAAAGCGCCATCTAAAGGTATAGAAAAATTGATAACTAAAATTATAGGCATACATTAGACAGCGCTTTAAAGCGCTGTCTAAAGGGTGCCTTTAGACAACGCTTTTTCTTAAAAAACGCTCTCTAAAGGTATATAAAAAAATTCATTAAAATTTTATACGTATACATTAGACAGCGCTTTTGAAAAAACGTTGTCTAAAGGCCCACTTTTGAGAGCACTTTTTACTGAAAAAGCGCTGTCTAATGTATACTTTAGAGAGCGCTTTTTCATAACTCAAAAGTGTTGTCTTTACCTACGACAGCGCAACCTTAGGCCGCGCTTTTAAGCGTTGTCTAAGGCCTAAAAAAGTGTTGTCTAATGTCTTGTTTGACATAGTGTTTGAAGGCAATTTGAGTTATTTTGAGGAAAACTCGTTGTTTTACGGAGCAATTTTGTTGATTTGAATTTATTAAGAAAATTGCACCCTTGAGGTGATTCTGATTTTACTATGAATTTATGTTTATTCCGCTGCGATAATTGTAGGGTAGAAAAGGGTGTTACAAGAAGCGCCCAAGTCGAGGATGGAGCATGTATGTCATCAAAGAAAAGTTCAAACAGATAAAGGCTAAACTCAAAGAGTGGCATAAAAACCATTCACAAAACCTTAATAAAAAATAAAGGTGATTAAGGAAGACATAAACAGGTTAGAGAGTAAAGAAGAAGAAGTAGGACTGTCACAAGACGAAATAGTGGAATAAGGAGAAAGAGTGGTGGAACTGCATAAATTGTCAAGATTAAATTGCAGCATACAATGGCAACGGTCGAGAATAAAATGGTTGAAAGAAGGCGACACAAACACCAAATTCTTCCATGGATACATCAACAAAAGAAAGAGAGACAATGAAATCTTAGGCATTGAAGTCAACGAGAGAAGGGTGAACGAAGTAGAGGAAACTAAAACGAGATCCATAACTACTTCAAACGTCATTTCGAGGCAAGAAATTCGAGTAAGATAGAGCCAAATCTAAACTTCAAAAGAATTTCAGAGAAGGAAAGTATGGAGTTAGTTAGAGAATTTTCAGAGGAGGAAGTGAGGAGAACGGTTTGGGAATGTGACAGTTCGAAAAGTCCAGGCTCGGATGGGGTGAACATGGGGTTTGTCAAAGACTTTTGGACTGAACTCAAGGATGACTTCACAAGAATGATGAAGGAATTTCACGAACACGGGAAAATGGTTAAAGGGGCAAATTCATCCTTCATAGTGCTGATCCCGAAGAAGAAAAACCCTTCGAAAATGGAAGAGTACAGACCAATATCTCTAGTTGGCTATATATATAAGGTGATAGCTAAGGTTCTAGCAAATAGACTAAGAAAGGTGATGAATACTGTTATACCTGACATTCAATCAACATTCATAAAGGGGAGGCAAATATTGGAGGGTATTCTGATTGAAAATGAAGTGGTGGACGAAGCGAAGCGGAGGAAAAAAGAGATCATGTTGTTTAAAGTGGATTTCGAAAGAGCTTACGACTCGGTGGAGTGGAAATTCCTTGAAGAGGTAATGAAGAAGATGGGTTTTCATTTGAAATGGAGATCGTGGATTTCAGAATGTTTGAAGTCTTCGAGGATATCAGTGCTGGTTAACGGAAGTCCTACAAACGAGTTTAGTGTTGGTAGAGGTTTAAAACAAGGAGATACATTATCTCCTATGCTGTTCCTATTAGTCGCAGAAAGTTTCAACTTACTAATGCAAAAGGCAGCGGATTTGAGAAGATTTACAGGATACAAGTTCAAAAACGCGAGAGACAGATACTGGCACTTACAGTACGCGAATGATATTATTATATTCGGAAAAAAAAGTTGGGGGAACATAAGGTGTATTAAAGCAAACTTAATGTTATTTGAAGCAATGTCAGGGCTCAAAGTTAATTATCATAAGAGCAACATAATTGGAGTAAACATATGTCAATGTTGGATGTGAGAAACGGCAGAGACTTTAAGGTGTAAGGTTGGGGCAGTCCCATTTGTTCACCTAGGGATTCCGATAGGTGCCAACCATAGATCTTTAAATACTTGGTATCCAGTTGTGGAGTTAGTGAAAGCAAGATTAGCCAAGTGGAAGAACAAGAACTTATCAATAGGCGGGAAAGTGGTGGTGTTGAAATCTGTTTTGTCGGCGATTTCGGTTTATTTCTTCTCATTCTTCAAGGCTCCTACAGGTATTATCCCAAAAATTGAGTCTATTTTTAAGTAATTCTTTTGGGGAGGCAGCAAGGGCGGGAGGAAAGTTAACTAGATCAAATGGGAGACCATTTGCGCACCAGTAGACGATGAGGGGCTGGGTCTAAAACACTTAGGTGTTTTCAATAAATCTCTCCTAGGCAAATGGGTGTGGAAAATACATAAGGACAGATTCGGGCTGTGGTATAAAGTCTTACGTGATAGGTATGGAAACAATGAAGGTCTGAGCAGGGAATGTGATACTTATTCCTCACAATGGTGGAAAGACATTTGCAACATAGACATAGGAGATTTAGAGAGTTTGGGTGAATATTCTATTAATGATAGATACAAGGCATTGAGGTCAATAGGAAACACGGTTGAAAATGTAGAGTGCTCAGCGGTTTGGAGTAGGATGGTTCCGCTGAAAGTGTCATGTCTGATATGGAAATTACTCCATGAAAGACTTCCTACTAAAGAAAAAATAGCCAGTAGGGGCATATTAAGCTCAGACAACACCTGGTGTGCTGGGGAGTGTGGCGAAACCGAGTCAACATATCACTTATTCTTTGAATTCCATAAGTCTGCAGGTCTATGGAACATGATTTTAAGTTGGCTTGGTGTATCATTTGCCTTTCCAAGGGGCTGCTGGGATCATTTCAAGAGTTTCGAGACTATCATCGGGGTGGCAAAGAGATAATAAAAAGGCAAGAGTAATATGGATAGCGGGCATTTGGAGCATTTGGAAGGCTAGAAATAATACGATATTTAGAAACAAGGCGAAAACAATAGAAAAGATTTTTGAATCAGTTCAAAGACTTTCGTGGATTTGGCTGAGAGGTAGATATAAGATCCCCAGCTGCAGTATATGTCAGTGGTATTCGAATCCGAGGGTAATCATCGGGTAGAGCCGCGCATCTTAGACATGCCCTTGGGTGGGGAAGAGGTGTTAGACAGTCTCTAGAATTTGCAAGTGTTCACTCTTAATAACAGTCACTCAAGCGATCTCGTATGCAGTCTCCTGCTGGCTTGGTTGTTTTTTCTTCTCAGGTTTTGTAGGATTTTCCCTTGGAGGCTTTTGTCAAGTTAGCAGCATCCCTCAGTGATCAATTTCCAGCTTCAGTAGTGTGAGGTTTCAATTGGTGATTGGCTTGTTTATCCTAGTGGTTTGAGGAGTCCGTAAGCAGGTTTTGTTTGTGTGTTTTGGTTTCGTGACAGCCTGATATTGGTAGTTGTCTTTTGGATTTTGCCATTGCGGTTAAGTTTTTTTTTCCGTGGCGTTAGTCGAAGTTCTGGTGTAGGATTGTTTCTGCTGGCCTGGGTGTTTGGTTGTAGAGTTCTGTTCTTTTGTGTTTGTGCCGTTTGTTATTGGTTTGTATCATCAACACAACAATTCATGTTCTGTGTTGGCTGCTGTGTAAAGAACCTTGTTTTCTTTGTTGGCTGTTTAGGCATCCCTTACGCCTATCTTTTAATAATACTACCTCCGTCCCTAATTATAAGACCCTGTTGAGTTTTTTTCTTGTCTCTTTTTATAAGACCCTCTTCAACTTTCAAAGTGCATTAATTATTTTTTTCCAAACATACCCTTAATTATATTACATCTTTTTCTGCAATGTGTAATAAATACAGTTACATACACATTAATTATTTATCTCTCCTAAGGATAAACTTGTAAAATTATACAAAATAGTCAATAAATTTAATACTCTGAGCAATTTTCTTAATTCCCGTAATTTTTCTAACGGGGTCTTATATTTAGGGACGGATGTAGTATTTGTTTAGCTTGTTAAAAAAAAATTATGCTGATTAATTGGTTTTTGCTTTTGTCGGTTCAATTCCACAACTACCAAGTTTTTTTAAAATTTTATTAATTATTATTAATTAGTACTATGCTTTTGTCTAGTCCTTGTCTGCCACCCAGGCCACGTGGCGCTCATGCAAACCTTAGAATCTTTTCCACGGCCACCAAAACCATACCACACGCAATCAGCATGATTTGCATTTTCCATCTCTATGAGCAACATTTCTCTCCGATCCATTTTCGAGGGTCTCTACTTTTTTTGGGCAAATTGCTCCGTCCCTCAGGCACAACAGGTCACAAAGTTTTGCACAACTAATCTCTAACACCGTTGCTTATTTCTTATGTTGGTGTTGCTTTTTATTTTTCAGCTTCAACACCATATTTAACACCATATTTGCTCTCCACCGATTTTATCTTCCTTCTTATACGTTATTCTCTGTTCTCAATCCATTTTTTCATACCATTTCTCATACCATTTTCGCCATGTACGGTTGAATGACTCATTTTCTTATTTTTTGCGAAACCATTCATTCCTCTTTCTCCATATCTTTTCTACTTTAATGAGTTTTTTCTACAAAAATAAAGGATTTTTTTTCCTTCATAACTTTCTGTTGAAGGTAGATATTTTACTGAATCTAAAATGAGTAAGGAGATAAAATGCATTCTATGTGTTTGATAAAAAGTCTATGTACTTAATAATTAATCATTTTGTGTTAGTTAATTGATGTTTCTTAATTGGTTCTCAATATCATTTTTAATGACATTTCAAAGTATTTTTGTATTTGGTACACAACTACTTAATTTATTGTCCTCTTTTAGACGACGATCTACCTATTTTGTATTATTGATCATTGTTATCTCACAGTTGCGATACTTTATCCTTTCTGCCTTTCTTTCGTTAAGTATGAAGCTCATCTTGAAGCTCTCTTTTCAAAATATGATGGAGTGGAGTTTACTGTTGAAGAGGGTAAGTTATACTTCAAACCTATACATTTTTTTGGTATAAAAAATGTCTTCTGATTGTTGGTCATTGACTATGATGTTCATATTTCTTTCATACATGTTATTTCTGCCTGTTGTAAAAACAATGAAGAAGGGAGAGAAAGTTCTCTCGAATGTTAAGGTAGAATATTAGTCAAAATTTTGTTATTATTCGAATTATGTAAATACATGTTTTTCTGGCTTGTGTAAGTTTAGTGAGATTTATAAAATTTGCAGATGCAAAACCTTCACCAGGAGATGATGGCGTCGTACCTACAAATAGTTCGCTTCAAATAGATATAGAGTTAGTCTTGTGGGAGACCATATCGTGCATTTCTAAGATTGGGATGGTCCTTAAGAAGATCTTAAAAGAAGGAGAGGAATATAAACGGGCAAATGATGGAGCTGTGATTCGAGGTACATTTTTGCTAATAAGAGTTTTTCAAAGTTTTTGTGTTTTCTTTGTTTCGTTATATTTTATATTGGATTGTAGTATTGAATATATTTATTATATCCACTGATTCATTGAAAATTATCGGCAAGCTACAAGATGAAATTGTCTTTATTAGGAAGGGTCATGATGATGCTCAACCATTTGAGTTCAAAATTGAATAAGGTACTTTTAAACAATGGTGATCAGACTATGAACTATAAATCTTTTAATTGTTTAGTACCAATTGGTTCCCATGGTTATGGTTATGTTAAACTACATCAACATTTGTAAAACTTTGCTTAAACTCATATACTGTTTAGAAAACGAAATTATTTGCATTTGATTTCATTAGCACAATTGACTATCCTTCTTGTGATTGAAAAGTCTCATGGCTACTAGATGTTTTTTTAACATGTCATGAGATTTATAATGAAATAATATACTAAGCCATTTCAAGGGATAATTCATTGTTGAGGCATTGGTTGACATATATCAATTGATTTTTGATTGAATGAAAAAGAATTTTTTCAAGCCATCCAAAGGTTGATTGTCAAACACGAATTGATGTTGATTCAATCAAAAGCAGTTTTTCAAGCCATTCAAAGCCAATTGCTTTTGATTTTCTTGACCTATGTCCATTAACTTATATGATTGTCTAAAATGTTTTTTCATGATATACATGTATGTATTGACTGCCAAAGTGCTTTCATTGGAATTACTATTGCATCAAGATTTCACATACAGGTTCAACCATATCATTAATATCAGTTTTATTGCTAAACTTTTATTTATCAAATAAATAATGATGATCACTTTGGTTAGAAGATATATATATATATATATATATATATATATATATATATATATATATATATATTAATTTACATGATTTTTTGTTTTTATGCATGCTTGTTTTATGTAAACTTGAAGCATACATATGCTTAACAAGTACCTGTATCAATACCGGATCTTGATGGCATAAAGATAGATTTGAGATTTGTCAGCTTTAAGGAATGACGTCTGTATGTTATAGTTGCACATGTTCTTAGATTTTCTGATGGTGAGTTTCCTTAATAAGGAGAATATAACTGAAAGTGAAATAAAAAAACATGGAAACTTGTTTTAGATTATATTTATAATAATTTTTTACTATGCAGATCTAAGTGATAATGCTACAATAGAAAAAATTGTACCTTCATACAAAGTGATTAATACATTTGGTCTATAAATGATCGGGGAAGGTTCTTAGTTCTAGTGCACCAGAGCATAAAGGAAGAACTTACTATCATTTTAAGTTAAAGTTAAAGCCTTGTCACACCCTCATTTTCACCCTAACTCTTTTGCATCATACATGCATCATATCATCTCATTTGATCATCGATTTCCAAGAGTTTTGGGTCATAAGTTTGAGCTTGGAGAATTAGGGCTTCTCTTGGTAGCCTTTCCAAAGTTTCAATGTTTGTTTGGTGTTCACTAGTTGTTATGTCTTGTTTGTGGCCTTTGCATATTAAGGTTTTTGTAAGTCAACTTGTGCTCTAACCTTTGTGCATCCACAACACAAAGTTTAGAGCTTTGTCCTCCCTTTGAGCTTATGAAGAGTGAAAGAGTAGGTAAAGTTACCTTTGGTTTCAATCCAAGTCCAATGAAAGTCACATGATCATCATTTATCGAGTTAAGTTCATTTTGGTTTGAGATGAATTCATTTTATCAAAGAAGATTCATTTGTTGGGCTTGGTTTCATTAGTGCTTAAGTTGTGAGAAACTTTGAAACTATATCCTTTCATGGTCAACTTCTTCATAAGATTGTTCAAGGTTAACTCGTGTACATTTGGTTTTGATGAAGATTGAGTTTGTGCCAACAAAGTTTCAAGGTTGTCTTACTAGGATTTTTTGGATCCAATTCAAGCCTAAAATTGTCATTCATTTACAAATTCATGAAGGATTCGAAAGGAACATGGTGTATGGTAGTTTTGCTCCATTTTTGGCCAAGTTCGTCAAGCTACTATCCAAACTTTGTTTCGTCATAAACATTGGTCATAAAAAAGACAAGTAGGCAAGTTTTATTCAAAGGTTCAAGAAAGGAATCAAATGGCATATAATTTTCAACATCAAACAAGTTTCATTAAAATAAGATGGACAAGGCTTTTTTGTGACAACATTGCATTGGAATAATTGTGGATTATGAATGTATAAAAGTTTGTTTCACTTTTAATGTCTTCCATTTACAAGTCCTAGAATTCAAAAAAAGTTGTCAAAACTCCATCTTTGTTTCCTTTTGCGACTCTAACTTCAAGCATTCAAAATCTACCATCTTCAAGTTATCATCACTTCCATGTCATGAACATCAAAACCTATCACATAAGGGCAGAGTAATTAAGTTTCAATTCATTTTTTTTTTTTTGCATCATCCAAGTTCAAGATATAAAAAAAAATCAGCATTATCATCATCATTTTAAAATTCAGCATATAATCTCATGACCAAAAGTTCAGCATTTGTTCTCATAACAAAAAAATTCAGCATCAAAATTCTGCATTTTAGCATTACAAAATCAGCATTATCATTATAAAAATCAGCATCAAAATTCTGCATTGCATCATATGTTTACATGATAAAATTCAGCAATTACATACAATAAAATTCAGCATTCAGCAATAAAAATCAGCATCAAAATTCTGCATTGCATCATGACAAAATTCAGCATTGCATCACATGTTTACATGATAAAATTCGGCAATTACATACAATAAAATTCAGCATTCCGCAATAAAAATTCTGCATTATCATTATAAAAATCAGCACCAAAAATTCTGCATTATCATGACTAAAATTCAGTATTTCAAAACCATAAAATTCTGCATTATCGTGACCAAAAATTCTGCATTATCATTATAAAAAATCAGCACCAAAAATTCTGCATTATCATGACCAAAAATTCAGCATTTCAACCATAAAATTCTGCATTACCATGACCAAAAATTCTGCATTATTCAAACTCATCATAATAAAAATTCAGCATTTCAAAACCATAAAATTCTGCATTATCATAACCAAAAATTCAGCATCCATAACACATACAATACACTATCAAAATTTAGCATTTCAAATTCTATCAAAAGAGAATCATAGGACCACAAGGGCAGTCCAAACACAAGCAGACAAAAATTCAGAGGCAGCAGAAAATTCAGACAATAACAGATCAAAGTACATCAGAGAGTTTCATGATTCAGCAAAAACAACCTTTGAGCACAAGAAAGTAACAACAGACATTACCATTATGAAGATTCTATAATAATTTTCAAACATCCTAAACCCTAATTCTCCACTATTTAAACACAGTTTTCATTCATCAGAAGAAACCCAGACCTCCATTGTCTAAAGAATTGAGAGCCATAAAAGTTTAAGAAAAAATATGCAGGCATACACAGTGAAAAAATAGAAACAGTAGAGAAGGAAAAAATCAAAATAGGGGCAGAGAAGAGTCATGTTCATGAGAAAAAAACCTTTAAACAGAGATTAAAAGAAAATATCCAACCGGTAGCCATTATCTTCACAAGTGATTCAGAAAAACACAAACCTCCATAATAAATCATTTGTGCTGTCAAAATCAAGAAGTGGCGTTACCTGGATTCACGTCGGATCCGTTTCCCGGAATAGGTAACTTGCTGTTGTTCTTTCTTCTATTCCCATTATTTCTTTTATGATACCTTTTCTTCCATGTTTCGGTCCGATTGCGAGAGAGATAAGCAGAGAGTGAGAAATCATGAACACGAGAGATTGAGAGGTCGTGTTTGTTCACTTGAATCATGAGTGAATAGAATAAGTTTGAGGAGCCGTGTGACGAACAAGAGCGAGATCCGCGGTTTTTTTTTCTTCTGAAATTGGTTTTGTTTTGGAACGTGTTTTGTTTTTCTGAACATGATGATGATAGTTGAACGTTTCCTCTTGTTCATTTCTGCTATGTGTGCGTTTAAAGTAGGCATAATTAGTCACTGAGTCCCTTAACTTTGAGCGAAGTATCGCTTTGGTCCCCGAACTAAAAAGCATTACATAATGATCCTTTAACTTAAGTTCTGTTAAAATATTTGGTCCCTTCCGTTAGTTTGTGTCAAAAAAACGTTAGTTTATGTGAGTTGGCATTCCAAATAAGCAAATTTATAATTCCACATCAGCACATGGTTATATTATGTTACATAGGGTTCCACCATCTTCCATTTGCAGCTTCAGTCTTCTTCCATATTTCATCTTCTTCCATTTTCTTCTTCAAATTAGGGTTAAATCCACTTCTTCCATTTTCCTTCTTCCATCTTCCAATTTCTTGTTGTGGTACCTGATTTATTGCTTTTTGTACTTGACTTGAAACTACTGTTGTTGCTTGCTATGTTGTTGCTTCTTTATATCATGTCTTGAAATCCATCAGCTGTTTTCAAGAGTGAAGTCTGGAAGGGAAAAAACTGATGAAATAATGAAGTAAAATAAAAAATAATAATGGATTGGATTATAAGAGAAAGAAGAGGATAGAGATAATGAGTTGATATATTTATGAACTGATTATTTGTAGCAAGTTGAAGTTGGAAACGGCGGTTTTCTGCGGTAATGAGAACTATACAAGTTTTTGTGCTCTTTTTGATACAATACAGATCTGTAGAGACAACAAATTTCAATCGGTTTAGACAATTAAAAATTTGGGGGAAATAGTCAATGCTCAAAATAAACTGACTGGCCATATCCATGTCTTTGATTTGCAGGAAAAAATAGGTTTGAGATTTGATATTGGGTTAAGAAGGGAGCGTGCGAGTTCTGTATTAAAACGTGAAGGAAACAATGAACACAGGAAAACTAGGTTTTCCGTCTGATTGATACAAAACACACAATAAATGGTCCGGGTTTTCTTCAAGGGCATGCAATGTTTGGGTGTGGCTGATGCAGATACGTTGGAGATAGTGGTTGTGGGGTTGGGGTTAGGAGGGTAATGATGGTGGTTTTGAGAGAGGAAAAAGGGAATGAACAGGAGGAAGAAGTAAAAGTGTGTAGGGTTGATGAACATGTCGTATAGGATGAGATTGAGCACATGGTAGGTGATATAAATTCCACTTCCTCCATTAAAATAAATACATAAATTCCATCTCAGCCATTTATACTCCAACAATACAGATTTTAACGTTTTTTAAACAAAAACTAACAGAAAGGACTAAAATATGTAACGAAGTATAAGTTAATGGACCATAATGTAACGATTTTTTTAAGGGACCAAACCGAAACAATGACTAAAGTTAAAGGACTAAAAGAGGTATTAAGGCTTTAAAATGAGTAGTGGGCACATTTGGATTTAGGGATCTTTTATCCTTTTTCTTCTTATGACTGAACCGGGTTTGGGTCAACAGGACCCGACCCGCCTTCTCCAGCTTCCATTTTGGGCTTAATCGCCCCATTCCTTGCTGGCCCATGTATTTTTCTTGGTTGTTAATTTATATTTTTGCAGCTTTAGTTTTTACTAACATTAGTATTATTATTATTAAATTTTCTTAACAACATTTTCTTGCACTTAAGTAAGTTAAGGAATATATGTTAAGGTTTTTTTTCTTCTTTTTAGGTGATAATAAATTAATAATAATATTTTTTTCCCTTTATTTTATTAAATCTCTTTTACAAAAAAACAATTAGATTTTTCTAGTTTTAATTAGGTTTTAGGTTATTTCAAATTATTTTAGAACTTATTCTCGCTTTTTTTTTCAATTGTTTTGAATTCATTCTCAAGCTAGTGCAATGTTTGTTTAGTGTGTCTCTCTTTGTCTTAGATTTATATTTATTTTTGTAATAACATTTAGTTAATAATGAAAATAACTAAAAAATGATAAATATCAAAAAGACAAAAAAATATTTAATATTGATTCTTGGGATTAAGAGTTTGAGACATGGGAGTTTTCGTAAGGACCTACTAAGCTTAGTGTGTGGCCTAAGTTTGACTTGGATCGTCATTAGAAACTTGTGATTTCAAATTGCAAGATGGATACCATATCATCACTCTAGAAGCATTAGACTTGTATTGTTGATTGTTCTTTGTTTAATTTAGGTCACATTAGGGTTCCTTATTTTTCGCATTGATCATCCCTTGTACTTTTTCATGTATCCCTCCCACTGTTTGATGTTCTTTCTTATTTTATTTTCCGTTGTTTCGCTAGTTAGACATCTTAGGAATTAGGATCGTTCAAACCCTAAAAACATTCTTGATCCACACATCAAGCCATACCCCAACTTGTAAGTCGATTGCTTTGTGCATCGCCATCAACCTTGTCCGCATCACTTCAAATATTTTTTTAACAAGCAATAAAACCCTCGATTCAACGTCAAGTGGTGTTTTTCTCAATAAAATCCAAAAAAACACTTAATAAGCACGATGCGCGTAGTATGTGGTGGAGAAGGAGTGAGAATGGAGTTCCTTTACACTCACTCCGAGTATTTTGAACACAAGTTGCTCGACTTGTTCGTTTGAAATATTCATCTCTACCCATGAAATTTAGTACAACACGCATCTGAAACTTCTTTTAAAAACTTTAACAATAACACTTTAACAAATCCAAAATTTTTCATCCTTCAGGATTTCCTTCAAAACCATTTTCAAAAAGGACATGTCACGTCCGTTCTACCGCAAACAGGTAACACCTAAGACTCCACGAGCGAGCTGCAATACACCTAACTGCTAGAACGCGAACGTTAGCATCGTCCATAAAAAACACCAACAAACCGTAGGCCGAACTACGGCTGCTCTGATTTCTCATACCTGTTGAGAATACGTAGGCATAGGATTGCGATGATCCCAGCGAGCAAACTTCTCATTTTTCACCCGTAGTCCCACGAACTACGAACGCTCTGATTTTTCACTTCTTTCAAGTGAAAATACGTAGGCACAAGGGCCATAATCCTTGGCGAGCACCCTAATCAAAAACCAACCCTCTTTCCCTTTAGCAAGTAGACTTTTAGATTAAAACACCCATGCAAGCTTAGACAACTTAGATGGTTCCCATCGAGTACGATGGATGTGAGGGGGTGCTAATACTTTCCCCTCACATAACCGACTTCCGAACCCAAAATGTGGTTGCGATGACCATGTTCTTTCCCTAAAGGTTTTATCGATATTTCCCTTTCCCTCTTTGGAATAAATAAAATTCGGTGGCGACTCTGTATCATTTTTTGCGTAGCGACAAGCCTCAAATCATTTTCTTGACTAGAAAGTCTAGAGTTAAAGCCTCAAATCATTTTCTTAACTAGAAAGTCTAGAAGCTGTAACTAAAGAACTACAAACAGACAAAAGTTGTGCACAAAAGGTTATTTTATGAAACTTTCTGCTTTTTTGTTATCCTTCTTTATTTGAATTCAAAAGGAAATGAAGTGAAATCCATTGGTTGACCTTATGAGAGTTTTGTTTTAGTGTGTATGTGTTACAATTATAATTTGTGTTAGTGGAGATTAATGACTTCCCTAGGTGCAGTTGTATCAGAATCTGATTTTTATTTGCGTCGATAATGGGGTGATCCTAGTGAAGTATATGACAAAAACAATTATTTACTTCACACGAAATTATATGTGGCTTATAGTTTTTTCTTTTTATCTATATATGACTTCAAATACGACTGGAATTCTGAAATTGAATAAAAACCCCACACATGCTCATTTTGTGATGTCAACCTG
The DNA here is from genome assembly GCA_022829125.1 of Lathyrus tuberosus. NCBI lineage: Eukaryota > Viridiplantae > Streptophyta > Magnoliopsida > Fabales > Fabaceae > Lathyrus > Lathyrus tuberosus. The sequence continues at coordinate 4,254,429 of JALAZF010000236.1, read as the reverse complement.
TCTCATTGCATGTGTTGTCTGTAACACCCCAAAATAATTTTAATATTTACTTAATTGAATTATTATGATTATTCGGTGTTTTGGTGAATACTATGACGCTTGGTGACTTTGTGTGGTGTTGTGGGGTAGCCTTGGGTTAAGAGAATATTGAGGGGTTTAGAATTAGTAATTAATTAGATTATTTTATTAGTAATAATAATAGAATAATTTGAATATTGAGCATATTATTTAGATTATTATTATTATTGTTATTTAAAATAATTAAGAGAACCATTAAGGATAAGATGATAATATTGAGAAGGTTAATTGAGGATAATACGGGTAAGATAATATGGGTAAATCGTAATTAGGGCCCAAGAGATATGTTTAACAAAAAGAAAATAGGGAATTAGGAGAGTTATTCTGTGCAACCCTAAGAAGTGACGAGAGAGCTGAGGAAAGGAGGCTAGAACACATAGAACGAGAGGATCAACTGTAGAACCCCAAAAAGAAGAATCTTTTGCTGGAAAATTTGAGGTATGGGGGGTTAATCCGGGTTCATATGTTTAATATGGGTTTAAGGTAGAACAGTCTGTGTGATTTGTGTTTTATGATGAATTTTCGTATGCTGAATCTGTGGTGAATTTCGTGCATCTGTGTTGGTCGATTTTTGATATAAATCTGGTATGTGTTGCTGTGAATCCTGTGAATTTCGTGTGAATGATTATTGTTGCAATGATGAATGTGTGAACAAACCATATCTGAAATCAAAGGTGAGATTAATGAATTAGGACTTAATAATTAGGAAGAAATTGACATAAACAATGAAGTAGGATAAAAATGTAGATCTGTGATGAATCGAAACTGGTTTGAGTCTGATTTTGGAGGATCGAAGGTGCTGGAATGGGAAGGTTTACGTTCAGATGCGAAATCTGAGTTTTGGAGTGTTTTCTAGCAATACGCGTAACTGGGGAGGCATTACGCGTAAGAGGGGACATTCCCAGGGTGATACGCGTAGCATACGCACCCGTCCCCAGGGCCAGCACGACCCTCTGCCAGTACGCGTAGTGTACGCGTAAAGAAATGGCGGTAATACGCGTATGGGATGTCAATACGTGTATGGGAAGCTGAGAAGGAAAAGGCATACGCGTATGGGAAGCCATTACGCGTATGGGGTCCTTGGGAAAGGTGCAATACGCATATAGATTAGCCATTACGCGTAATGGAAGATTGAAGGGGATCTTTGAGAGGGAAACCTCTCTGATGATATGCGTAACAGGGATGGTATTACGCGTAAGGGAGGCCTGGGAAATGGGCCCTACGCGTATGATACGCATGCCAGGGGCGAGGAGTTGAGCCATACGCGTATGAGGCATGGTCATATGCGTATGGACAGGGTTGTTGGCAGATTTTCCCGTTTTTGCAATTTCTGTCCCGATTTCGCTCGTGATGCGGTTTCTCTGAGACGTAAGGCTATGATGAAGCAATAAAACATGAGTAGACTAGTAATGAAGATGAATGGGATAAAAATCGAGAATTTTTATGTGACGAGAGTAATATGACGAAATGTGAGGTATAATGACGAATTGTGACGAGTGTGAATTGGTGTTGTGCGATGATGTTTGATGATGATTCATGGATGATGATGCAATTATGACGATTTTATGATGTTGATTATTATGACGATTTACATCATTCATTCATGGCATAGTTAGGACTCAGGTCCATTTGGTGGCTTCAATCCCATTGTGTGGATTGAAGTGTTTTGTGACGTGCTCCGGTTCTTGCGTAGAATCGATCCTATTGGTGGGGATCTTTGGAGAGTGATGGCCAAGTGTCCATCAATTATGATGAATTGGTACCACATGCATGAGTCTATAATGTTGCATTTGCATATTGTGTGGCATTACATTCTATGGATGTAATTGATGTATTAATGACGATTGTGAATGATTGGATAATGTTTGTGCTTATGCTTTATCTTTTGCTTATAACTTATATATTGATTCGTGATTACTCACCCTGCCTGTTTGAATGTTGCCTCCACGTGGGTAACGTGCAGGTGATCAGGTTTATCTTTCTTGGCGCATGAAGATTTAGAATTTTGAAGTATTTTGATTTCTACGTCGATTAGAGGGTCTTGCTCTGATATGTAACATCGGGTCGAGACGTTTGAGTCGAACGAATTATGTTCTTTTATTTGTTGGCATGAGGATGTTTTATGATGTTTTGTTTAAGAAGTTTTGGATTATAAAAATTGGTTTAAAATTTGATTTCCTCTGCGTGATGTTTAAATAAAATCATGATGGTAAACCCGAGTTACGGAGCAGGTGGTTATCTGATGTTTTGTGACGAAATGTGACGCCCTTTTGGGACTTTACTTTGATTAAATTGTTGTTTTTATTCGTGATGTTGGTTGGGTAGAAAAGGGTGTTATATTAGTGGTATTAGAGCAGGTCGGTCTATCCGGTCAGGTTTTACATGATGTCAGTCCCTTGTCAGTCGACGAGTGTGTGTACACCATTGATGTTTTGTTTCTTCTAACCTTGTTGGTGGTATGCAGGATGGATGGAAGAAATGACCGTGCTATCGCTGATGCGTTAGAGTCACTTGCTCAAGCAATGGCTCAGAATTACTAGAATGGTGGATCTCCAGACAAGTTTCGTGCTTTGGGGAAGTTCCAGAGGAACAATCCGCCGACTTTTGTGGGTACTCATGATCCAGATAGTGCACAGAAGTGGCTGAAGGTGATTGAGAAGATCTTCCAGGTGACGGGGTGTACTGACGCTCAACAAGTGCAGTTTGGGACTCACATGTTGTCAGAAGAGGCTGAGGATTTGTGGGATAACACGTGCCAGAGACTGGAAGACGTCGGTACTGATTGCAAGGATGACGCTCCAACCTATTTTAATTGTGGTGAGAAGGGTCACATCAGTACCCAGTGTTAGAAACTGAAGAAGACTGCTACTACTGCTCAGACCAATGGCAGAGTGTTTGCTTTGAGTGGTGCTGAAGTTCCGGAGAAGGACAACCTGATTCGAGGTACTTGTTTTATTAATAGTGTTGAGTTGGTCGCTATTATTGATATTGATGCTACTCATTCGTTTATCTCGCTTGAATGTGCTAATAGATTGGGTTTGAAATTGCGTGATATGAATGGTAATATGGTAATAGAAACTCCAGTTAATGGTTCTGTTACTACCACTTTTGTGTGTTTGAGATGTCCTTTGACGATATTTGGGAAGAGTTTTGTGATGGATTTGGTGTGTTTACCCTTGCACCAAATCGATGTAATCTTTGGAATGAACTGGTTGGAGTTCAACCGTGTTCATATCAATTGTTATAATAAGACCGTAGAGTTTCCTGAGTTTAGGGATAATGGGGAGTTGATGTTCTTGTCTGCTAAGCAAGTAAGCGAACTGTTGGAAGACGAGGCATTGGTGTTGGCAATGTTTGCATCGTTGCAAGTTGATCGTGAAGCTGCGAGTGTCGAATTTCCCGTTGTCTGTGAATTTTCAGATGTGTTTCCAAACGACATAAGTGATTTTCCTCTAGAACATGAAGTAGAGTTTGCAGTGGACTTGATACTGAAATTATGGCACAAATATCAGATGTCCTACACAGATGTTGAGACACGGATATCTAACACAATGAACAAGATAACAATCAAAATAACAGTGCAGAAAGTAAAGAACACAGTGATATATTTACCCAGTTCGGATCAACAATCCTACTCTGGGGGCTACCAAGCCAGGGACGAAATCAATATACGATAGTATCAATTCACAGATCATATAACAACCACACCCGGTTACAATCCGCTCACTTAATCACTACCCTTTCTATGACTTCTACCTAAGACTCACCTAGGTATGAAGCCCTCCTCAAATCCTTCTTCAATCACAAACCGTGACTGGTTCCTTTCAACACAAGTAACAAAACAAAAGACACACTTTCAAAACACACAATTCTCAATACTTCAAAGCTTATGAGAATTGACACACAAGAAACTGAATGCTTAAAAGCTTATGAGTAACTGACAGAACTTACAACACAAAACTAGTCCTTATACTGCTATCAGAATGATACCAGTTAGGCTCATAATTAACAATCAAAAACCCTAACAAAACACACGTAAGTTCCACACCTAAACTAGGTTTACACCAGCCAATATATAGCATTAAATCTGGACTGGGTTGGGCTTCAAAACACAACAAAGAGACTGCACACAATTCTACAATAAAAACTCCAAGAAAATAGTCCTTCAATCTAATGTTTCCTAATACGTCTCCATATTTAGAAATTAGTGAAAATCCGAAAACCAACACAAAAACTCAGCCCAAATTACTTTGGACGCCACATAGGATAACTAAATATTCACAGAATATTCAGTAACAAATAACACCAACAGAAACTTCCTTTTAACCAAAATCAGACGCGATGTCCTATGAGCCAGGATGAGACATTTTTATCCGACATGTTGAATGCAGTAAGTTAGAACATCTTGTTTCAACATCTTGCTGCTAGAATAGTTTTAGCAAAATAAATGCCAACCACATAATCAAAGAAATAACAATCTCCCCCTTTGGCTTATTTTGGCTAAAACTACACACCAAACAATCTTGCACAGATAAAACAAGCAAAACAACAATATCAGAGACAGCAGCGAAACACACACCATAGCAGCAACAAAGAATCACAGCATAGCAGCAAAAACCTCCCTCTCAACTGCAGAAACACAATCAACATTCTCCCCCTCAACTGCAGCACCAGCACAAGCACACTAAGGCACAAGCACACTACAAGCACACTACTCCCCCTTTTTAGCCATAAATTAGACAAAGGCAAGTAGAGCAGTTATTAATTTTGAGAAATCATACACCAGAACAAACAGCATCAGAAAGTAGATCCAAATGTCGTGCGCAAACTTCAGCATCACCTTTCCCTTCATAAACACCTGCACAAGCTGCACTACCAGAATTACCTTTATTCTTTTTAATCTGGCAGCCAAATAGAACATTAATTGCTATACTTCTTCATGACTGCAAACCCCAAGTCTTCTCCTCAGGTTTTCAAACTGAAATGCATCCAGAGCCTTGGTAAATATGTCAGCAAACTGATTTTCTGTGCTAACATGCTCAAGAGTTATGACTTTGTCCTCCACAAGTTCTCTGATGAAATGATGCCTGATATCAATGTGCTTAGTCCTGTTATGTTGAATAGGATTTTTAGAAATATTAATAGCACTCAGGTTGTCACAAAATAATGTCATGACATCTTGTGTGACATTATACTCAGATAGCATTTGCTTCATCCACACCAGTTGAGCACAACTACTTCCAGCTGCTATGTACTCAGCTTCAGCAATAGAAAGAGATACAGAATTTTGCTTCTTACTAAACCATGAAATAAGATTATTTCCCAAAAGAAACAACCTCCAGAGGTACTCTTCCTATCATCAGCACTTCCAGCCCAATCAGCATCACAGTATCCTACTAAAATGGAACTTGAGTCATGGGAATACAACAACCCATAATCATATGTACCACTCACATACTTAAGAATTCTCTTAACTTGATTGATGTGACTGGCCTTGGGTTCTGCTTGGTATCTTGCACATACACCAACTGTAAAGGTTATGTCTGGCCTACTTGCTGTAAGATACAGCAGACTGCCAATCATGCTTCTGTATAAACTCTGTTCAACATTCACTCCCTTTTCATCTTTGGATAACTTCAAGTGAGTAGGAGCAGGATTTCTCTTGTGCTTGGCATTATCCAATCCAAACTTCTTCACAATATTCCTAGCATATTTGCTCTGACAAATAAAAATGGAATCTTCCATCTGCTTGACTTGCAATCCAAGGAAGTAAGTCAATTCACCTACCAAGCTCATTTCAAATTCAGATTGCATTTGTTTGACAAAATGTTGGACCATTTCATCCGACATCCCCCCAAACACAATATCATCTACATAAATTTGAGCAATCATTAGTTTCCCATCCTTCTCCTTGACAAAGAGTGTTTTATCAATACCACCCTTCCTGTATCCATGTTTGACTAAGAACTCAGTCAGCCTTTCATACCAAGCTCTTGGAGCTTGTTTCAAACCATACAAAGCCTTCTTTAGCTTGAAGACATGATCAGGAAAATTTGGATCCACAAATCCTTTAGGCTGCTCAACATAGACTTCTTCATTAAGATAGCCATTCAGAAAGGTACTCTTAACATCCATTTGAAACAATTTGAATTTCAAGAAATATGCCACTCCTAGCAACAATCTGATGGATTCCAAGCGAGCCACAGGAGCAAATGTTTCATCAAAATCTACTCCTTCAATATGTGTGTATCCTTGAGCAATTAGTCTGGATTTGTTTCTGGTAACAACTCCTTATTCATCAGACTTATTCTTATATACCCACTTTGTTCCAATCACATTTGACACTTTCCCATGGTCACTTCTGATTCGAACAACACCACAATCCTTTTCTCGTTGACTCCTTTGACACAATTCTTTGAAAGCTGCAAATACTTCAGACTTTTCTCTGATAAAGCTTATCCAGGTGAATCTGGAGTAATCATCAACGACAACATAGGCATACTTCTTCCCTCCAAGACTTTCAACCTGCATAAGTCCCATTAAGTCCATGTGAAGCAGCTCCAGAACTCTAGAAGTTGTGGTAAGATGTTGAAGCTTTTTGTGTGACATCTTTGTTTGCTTCCCAACTTGACATTCACCACATATTATATCCTCATCAATCTTCAGCTTGGGAATACCTCTAACAGCCTCACTTGACAGAACTTTCTTCATCCCTTTCAGATGTAAGTGACCCAATTTCTCTTGCCACAATTTGGTTTCATCTTCCTTTAACATCAAACAGGTAGACAAACTTTCTAATTCTTGAGGATTCCACAGATAGCAGTTATCCTTAGACCTGGTTCCCTTCATGACAACTTCATTTTCTTCATTGGTTACTAGGCATTCAGATTTTGTGAAATTTACTTTGAGCCCTAGATCACACAGTTGGCTTATACTAATCAAATTTGCAGTAAGCCCTTTGACAAATAGAACACGATCCAGATTTGGTTGTCCTGTGTAGTCCAGCTTTCCAACACCTTTTATTTCACCTTTTGATCCATCCCCAAAAGTGACATAATTGGTACAGTGAGGCTTGATATCTGACAAAAATTTCTTCACACCAGTCATGTGTCTTGAACAACCACTGTCAAAGTACCAATCCTCCCTTGCAGATGCTCTGAGAGAGGTATGCGCTATGAGACCAGCCACCATATTTCTAGGAGTCCATCTTTTCTTTACTTTAGCCCAAATCTGTTCTTTATTTGGTTGATGAACAGTTTTGGGATAACTATGCAAGTTGTAGCAAAAGGACTTTAAGTGACCAAACTTTCCACAATATCCACGGTTTATACTTTGAACTATATACTATTTTCTGATGTTTCAGCTGATGTTGAAACACGTGATTTGACATCTTCTCCTCTTGCTTTATTTTCTGAGGAACAAACTTTACTACAGACTACTTGTAGTTCTTCGCTTGACTGTTAAAACCAAGACCTTGTACATTTCCAGTATTTCTTCCAGTCTGAAGAATCTCATCTAACACTGTGGAACCATTGTTCAACATTCTTATAGATTTGGTCATATTGTTAAGTTTTGACTTTTGTAATACAACCTCCTTTTTAAGATCAGCAATGATCGATAGATGTTCTTCCTTCTCAGCTTCTAGTTGAGCTATCAGAACCTTCTGTTCTAATATTATCTGGCACCTCTCTTCATTCTTGATACACAACTCTGAGAACCCAATGATAACTTCCTGTTTAGTAAGTTCTCCAATGTAAGATTCTTTGTCAGAATCACAACTTGTTCCTTCATGAGACTCACAAGTTGTTTCTCCATCAGATTTACAGATTCCAGTCAAGGCTGTCACCAATTTTGCTGATTCTTCTTCAAGATCACTCTCAGACTCTCCTTCTGACCAAGACACAGATAAGCCCTTCTTCTGCCTTTTGAGATACGTGGAACACTCAGTTTTATGTGCCCAAATCCCTCACATTCAAAATAATGAACTCTCTTCCCTTGATTGGAGTCTTCTTCAGTTTTGGACCTTCTGCCTCCATCCTGGTTTTTACTGATGTCGAGTGACTTGTTCTGAACATTTGCTCTTGACTTCCAGTCCATCCTTTTCAACACTTTATTAAATTTTTTTCCAAGCAATACCAGATCTTTAGACACCCCTTCATCTCTGACCAGGTTACCTTCATCGTCTGAATCACCAGCATTTGACACAAAAGCTATACTCTTCTTCTTTTCAGACTTTTCACTGATCCCCAATTCAAATGTTTGAAGTGATCCCACAAGTTCATCCACTTTCATCTTATCTATGTCCTGAGCTTCCTCTATAGCAGTCACTTTCATGTCAAATCTCTTAGGTAGAGATCTGAGGATTTTTCTGACCAGTTTGCTATCATACATCTTTTCACCTAGGGCACTTGAAGCATTAGCTATCTCAATAATGTTCATGTGAAAATCATGAATGCTCTCATCTTCCTTCATCTTCAAATTCTCAAACTTGGTAGTGAGAAGCTGAAGTTTTGACATCTTCACCTTTGAAGTTCCTTCATGAGCAACCTTCAAGACCTGCCAAGCCTCTTTTGCAATGGTGCAATGTTCAATCAACCTGAATATATTTTTGTTAACACCATTAAACAAGGCATTCATGGCTTTGGAATTTCCCAAAGACCCTTTGTAGTCTACATCATCCCAGTCTTCCTCTTCCTTTACCACATCAGTAAGATTACCTTCTCCATCTCTAACCTTTGGGGGTTCCCATCCTTTGATAATAGCTTTCCATGCTTGATCATCCATGGATTTGATGAATGCTATCATCCTTGGTTTCCAATAGTCATAGTTGGAACCATCAAGCAGAGGTGGTTTGTTCAAAAATCCTCCATCCTTGTCCATTGTACCAGAAAGTACCTTCCCTGAATCTCACCCAGAAACAGACTAGGGTGCAAGCTCTTGATGCCAATTGAAATTCTGGCACAAATATCAGATGTCCTACACAGATGTTGAGACACGGATATCCAACACAATGAACAAGATAACAATCAAAATAACAGTGCAGAAAGTAAAGAACACAGTGATATGTTTAACCAGTTCGGATCAACAATCCTACTATGGGGGCTACCAAGCCAGGGACGAAATCAATATACGATAGTATCAATTCACAGATCATACAACAACCACACCCGGTTACAATCCGCTCACTTAATCACTACCCTTCCTATGACTTCTACCTAAGACTCACCTAGGTATGAGGCCCTCCTCAAATCCCTCTTCAATCACAAACCGTGACTGGTTCCTTTCAACACAAGTAACAAAACGAAAGACACACTTTCAAAACATACAATTCTCAATTCTTCAAAGCTTATGAGAATTGACACACAAGAAACTCAATGCTTAAAAGCTTATAGTAACTGACAGAACTTACAACATAAAACCAATCCTTATACTGTTATCAAAATGATACCAGTTAGGCTCACAATTAACAATCAAAAACCCTAACAAAACACACGTAAGTTCCACACCTAAACTAGGTTTACACCGGTCAATATATAACATTAAATCTGGACTGGGTTGGGCTTCAAAACGCAGCAAAGAGACTGCACACAATTCTGCAATAAAAACTCCAAGAAAATAGGTCTTCAATCTAATGTTTCCTAATATGTCTCCATATTTAGAAATTAGTGAAAATCCGAAAACCAACACAGAAACTCAGCCCAAATTACTTTGGACGCCACATAGGATAACTAAATATTCACAGAATATTCAGTAATAAATAACACCAACAGAAACTTCCTTTTAACCAAAATCAGACGCGATGTCCTATGAGCCAGGATGGGACATCTTTATCTGACATGTTGAATGCAGTAAGTTAGAACATCTTGTTGCTAGAATAGTTTTAGCAAAATAAATGCCAACCACATAATCCAAGAAATAACAAATACCAGGTACGATTCCAGTGTCAATGACTCCTTACCGGATGTCCGCTTCTGAGTTAAGTGAATTGAAGAAACAACTGGAAGAATTGCTCAAGAAGAGATTTGTCCGACCGAGTGTTTCCCCGTGGGGTGCTCCTGTGCTGCTAGTAAAGAAGAAGGATGGAAGTATGAGGTTGTGTGTTGATTATCGGCAGTTGAATAAAGTGACTATCAAGAATAAATATCCACTTCCAAGAATCGATGATTTGATGGATCAGTTAGTAGATGCCTGTGTGTTTAGCAAGATTGACTTAAGGTCGGGTTACCATCAGATTCGTGTTAAGCCTGATGATATTTCGAAGACAACTTTCAGGACGAGGTATGGTCACTATGAATACATTGTGATGCCGTTTGGAGTGTCCAATGCACCTGGTGTGTTCATGGAGTATATGAATCAGATTTTTCATGAGTATTTGGATCAGTTTGTTGTGGTTTTCATTGATGATATTCTAATATACTCAAAATCTGAAGAAAATCATGATGAGCATTTGAGAACTGTGTTGCAAGTATTGAAGGAGAAGAAGTTGTATGCAAAACTATCAAAGTGTGAGTTTTGGTTGAAGGAAGTGAGTTTTCTCGGCCATGTGATTTCAAGTGGTGGAATTTCCGTTGATCCTTCTAAGACTGATGCTGTGTTACAGTGGGAGACTCTGAAATCTGCTACTGAGATACGAAGTTTCCTTGGATTGGTAGGATATTACCGTAAGTTTATCGAAGGCTTTTCTAATTTGACATTACCTTTGACTCAGCTGACTCGAAAGGGGCACGCTTTTATGTGGGATGTAGCTTGTGAGGAGAGTTTTGTGGAATTGAAGAAGAGGATGACAACTGCTCCAGTGTTGATTTTGCCTCATCCAAATGAATCTTTTGTAGTGTATTGTGATGCGTCGAAGATGGGTCTTGGAGGAGTGTTGATACAGAATGCTCAAGTTGTTGCTCATGCTTCTAGGCAGTTGAGGGTTCATGAAGTGAATTATGCCACCCCTGATTTAGAGTTGGCAGCTGTGGTGTTTGTGTTGAAAATCTGGAGAAATTACCTGTTTGGCTCTAAGTTCGAAGTGTTCAGCGATCATACGAGTTTGAAGTATTTGTTTGATCAGAAAGAGTTGAATATGAGGTAGATAAGGTGGTTGGAATTGTTGAAGCATTATGATTTTGATTTTAATTACCATCCTGGTAAAGCAAATGTAGTGGTTGATGCATTGAGTAGGAAGTCATTGCATATGTCGATGCTTATGGTGAAAGAGTTGGAATTAATTGAGCAATTCTGCGATTTGAGTTTGGTATGTGAAGAGACTCCTGACAGTGGGAGGTTGAGCATGTTGAAGTTGACTAGTGGTATTCTGGAAGAGATCAGAGTGGGACAACAATCTGACTTGAAGTTGGTTGACCAGTTGACCTTGATCAACCAAGGTAACGGAGGTGAATTCTAGATTATTGAGAATGGTGTGATGAGGTTTAGAGACAAGGTGTGTGTCCCAGATGTTCCAGAGGTTAAGAAGAGCTTTCTTGAAGAAGGGTATCAAAGTAGATTGAGTATTCATCCCGGTTCTACGAAGATGTCTCAGGATTTGAAAAAGTTATTTTGGTGGTCGGGTATGAAGAAGGATATTGCGAAGTTTGTTTATGCATGTTTGACCTTACAGAAGTCGAAGATTGAGTATTAGAAGCCTTTAGGTATGATGCAACCATTGAATATTCCAGAGTGGAAATGGGATAGCATTTCCATGGATTTTGTGTCAGGATTTTCGAGGACTGCAAAGGGAAATGATTTGATTTGGGTGATTGTGGATAGATGAACCAAATTGGCTCATTTCTTGCCGATGAAGATTAATCATTCTATGTAGAAGTTAGCCGAGATGTACATTGAGAAGATTGTGAAGCTGCATGGGATACCTTTGAGTATTGTGTCGGATAGAGACCCGAGATTTACATCGAGGTTCTGGAAGAGTTTACAAGATGCTTTGGGTACTAAGTTGAGGATGAGTTCTGCATATCATCCTCAGACGGACGGTCAGACGGAGAGGACTATCCAATCCTTGGAGGATTTGTTGAAGGCTTGTGTGTTGAATCACAGAGGATCTTGGGATATCCATTTACCGTTGATCGAGTTCACGTACAACAACAGCTTTCATGCTAGTATTGGAATGGCACCGTATGAAGGTTTGTATGGAAGGAGATGTAGAACTCCCTTGTGTTGGTATGAGTTAGGCGAGAGTGATGTACTCGGACCTGAGATTGTACAGGAGATGACTGAGAAGATTAAGATGATCCAGGAGAGGATGAGAGCTTAGCAGAGTCGTCAGAAGAGTAATTATGATAAGAGAAGGAAGGCACTTGATTTCCAAGAGGGAGATCATGTGTTTTTGAGGGTGACGCCAGTGACTGGTGTGGGTCGAGCTTTGAAGTCTAGGAAGCTCACTCCCCGTTTTGTTGGTCCATATCAAATCTTGCAAAGGATAAGAGAAGTAGCCTATCATATTGCCTTACCGCCGTCGCTTGCGAGTTTGCATGATGTGTTCCATGTGTCTCAGTTGAGAAAGTACATTCCGGATCCATCGCATGTGATTCAGATGGATGATGTACAAGTGAGGCATAATCTGACTGTGGAAGCATTACCTGTGCAGATTGATGGTCGTAAAATGAAGCAACTGCGGAGTAAAGACATAGGCTTGGTGAAGGTGTTATGGGGTGGACCAGTTGGAGAAAGTTGGACTTGGGAGCGTGAAGATCAGATGAAGGAGTCGTATTCGACTCTGTTTCTTTAAGGTAATTTTCGAGGGCGAAAATTCTTTAAGTGGAGGAGAGTTGTAACACCCCAAAATAATTATAATATTTACTTAATTGAATTATTATGATTATTCAGTGTTTTGGTGAATTTTGGTGAATACTATGACGCTTGGTGACTTTGTGTAGTGTTGTGGGGTAGCCTTGGGTTAAGGGAATATTGAGGCGTTTAGAATTAGTAATTAATTAGATTATTTTATTAGTAATAATAATAGAATAATTTGAATATTGAGCATATTATTTAGATTATTATTATTATTATTGTTATTTAAAATAATTAAGAGAACCATTAAGGATAAGACGGTAATATTGAGAAGGTTAATTGAGGATAATATGGGTAAATTGTAATTAGGGCCTAAGAGATAGGTTTAACAAAAAGAAAATAGGGAATTAGGAGAGTTATTCTGTGCAACCCTAAGAAGTGAGGAGAGAGCTGAGGAAAGGAGGCTAGAACACACAGAGCAAGAGGATCAACCGTAGAACCCCAAAACGAAGAATCTTTTGCTGGAAAATTTGAGGTATGAGGGGTTAATTTGGGTTCATATGTTTGATATGGGTTTAAGGTAGAATAGTCTGTGCGTTTTGTGTTTTATGATTAATTTTCGTATGCTGAATCTGTGGTGAATTTCATGCATCTGTGTTGGTCGATTTTTGATATAAATCTGGTACGTGTTGCTGTGAATCCTGTGAATTTTGTGTGAATGATTATTGTTGCAATGATGAATGTGTGAACAAACCAGATCTGAAATCGAAGGTGGGATTAATGAATTAGGACTTAATAATTAGGAAGAAATTGACGTAAATAATGAAGTAGGATAAAAACGTAGATCTGTGATGAATCGAAACTGGTTTGAGTCTGATTTTGGAGGATCGAAGGTGCTGGAACGGGAAGATTTTCATTCAGATGCGAAATCTGAGTTTTGGAGTGTTTTCTAGCAATACGCGTAACAGGGGAGGCATTATGCGTAAGAGGGGACATTCCCAGGGTGATACGCGTAGCATACGCACCCGTCTCCAGGGCCAACACGGGCCTCTACCAGTACGCGTAGCTTACGCGTAAAGGAATGGTGACAATACGCGTATGGGATGTCAATACGCGTATGAGAAGTTGGGAAGGAATAGGCATACGCTTATGGGAAGCCATTACGCGTATGGGGTCCTTGGTAGGGATGTTCAAAACCGAACCAACCCAATAGAAAACCGCAAACCAAACCAAACCAAACCGAAACCGCAAAAAACCACATTTGGTTCGGATTTGTTCGGGCAATCTTTTAACAAAACCGCACTGTTTGGTTTGGTTTGCGGTTTGTATTTTGCAAACCGAACTAAACCAAAGCAAACCGCAATATGTTACAACCCAAACTTCACTTATCCCACATCTAACCAAAAACTTAAACCCATTATGCCTTAACCTTACAATTACGAAATATTTTCTCTTACTCACACTTAACTTTTCAGTTTTAATCTTCTCAAATCTCTCCTAATAGTATTGCGCATTCTTCTCATATTCTTTGTCATGTACGTCTCACCTCTTCTACACTAATCTCTCATCTCACATGTTTTTTTCTTTTTCATTTTCTCATTTTTATGTTACTATTTTCTCTTTTAATTATATTTTTATCGCACATTTCTTCTCTAATCTCACATCTCTTATGTTTTTTCCTTTTTATCTTCTCTAATCTCCCATCTCCTCTATTTGTTGTTTTATTATAATATTTTTGATATTGTTTTATTCTACTATTTTTTTTCACTTTTGTTTAAATTGATTTTTGTGTATTGAATGAGAACTTTTTGTCTAAATATGATGAGTTTTGTTGTTATTTGGTAATGTGTGAATGACTAAACACAAAGTTATGTTGTTCTCTATATATGTAAATATCACTCAATAAAAATCTTGTAAAAAACCGAACCAATCTAAACCGCATTGGTTTGGTTTGGTTTGGTTCGGATTTTTTTTAAAAGCCAACCGAACCAAACCAAACCACATGCTTTTTTCTCTTGCGGTTCGGATGATTTTTAACGTCAAAACTGCCTAAACCGCACCGCGAACACCCCTAGTCCTTGGGAAAGGTGCAATACGCGTATGGATTAACCATTACGCATAATGGGAGATTCAAGGAGATTTTTGAGACGGAAACCTCTCTGATGATACGCGTAACAGGGATGGTATTACGCGTAAGAGAGGTCTAGGAAAGAGGCCCTACGCGTATGATACGCGGGCCAGGGGCGAGGAGTTGAGCCATACGCATATGAGGCATGATCATACGCGTATGAATAGAGCTGTTGGCAGATTTTGCCATTTTTGCGATTTCTATCCCGATTTTGCTCGTGATGCGGTTTCTCTGAGACGTAAGGCTATGATGAAGCAATAAAACATGAGTAGACCAATAATGAAGATGAATGGGATAAAAATCAGGAATTTTTATGTGACGAGTGTAATATGACAAAATGTGAGGTATAATGACGAATTGTGACGAATGCGAATTGGTATTGTGTGATGATGTTTGATAATGATTCATGGATGATGATGTAATTATGACGATTTTATGATGATGATTATTATGACGATTTGCATCATGCATTCATGGCATAGTTAGGACTCTGGTCTATTTGGTGGCTTCAATCCTATTCTTGTGTAGAATCGATCCTATTGGTGGGGATATTTGGAGGGTGATGGCCCAGTGTCCATCAATTATGACGAATTGGTACCCTATGCATGAGTCTATGATGTTACATTTGCATATTGTGTGACATTGCATTCTATGGATGTAATTGATGTATTAATGACGATTGTGAATGATTGGATGATGTTTGTGCTTATGCTTTATCTTTTGCTTATATCTTATATATTGATTCGTGATTACTCACCCTGCCTGTTTGAATGTTACCTCCACATGGGTAACATGCAGGTGATCAGGTTTAGCTTTCTTGGCGCATGAAGATTTAGCATTTTGATTTCTACGTCGATTAGAGGGTCTTGCTCTGATATGTAACATCGGGTCGGGACGTTTGAGTCGAACAATTTATGTTCTTTTATTTATTGGCATGGGGATGTTTTATGATGTTTTGTTTAAGAAGTTTTGGATTATAAAAATTGGTTTAAATTTTGATTTCCGCTGCGTGATGTTTAAATAAAATCATGATGGTAAAACCCGTGTTACGGAGCAGGTGGTTATCTGATGTTTTGTGACGAAAAGTGACGCCCTTTTGAGACTTTACTTTGATTAAATTGTTGTTTTTATTCGTTGTGTTGGTCGGGTAGAAAATGGTGTTTCATTGTCTATGGTTTGTAATGCAAGGCACTTGAGTTTGTGTGTGTTGTCTATAAATCACAATGTCGAGCCTGTCATAGGTAAACAGAGAGTTATGCTTACCTTTTTTTCTTTTCCTTTTCATACTTTAACCTCATGCATGACCCAATTGGCTAGAGTACACTAATCTCGTTTCTATCTTCATGCAGATTTTATGCATGCGTGAGTGCCATTGAATATAAGTGTGTCAGGAGATATGCATGCATGTCGATAAGTTGTTGTGTTTATATACATCCAAACCATGAATTGTGCAGGACTTAAAGAAAAAGTCAAATTATTTATTTACATTCACTGTTGGTTATGATCAGAGGCATAATATTGATGTTGCACTGAAAAAGATTGAGATAAACTACATTAATGTAATTCAATTTATTTATATGCTAGGCTTTTTGTAGTATCTATTTACATGCTCTTTACTGTCTATGAGTAATATAATACTATTTTTATCTTATATTTTATTATGACTTCTTAAACCTCTAAAATTTTGTTTATGGTTTTTCAAAAAAGAAAAGGAAGAGCATTTTTTCCCTTGTTGCGGTGGTGATGCGAAATAACATACAATTTTTCAAACTAATAATGATTCAAAAATTAAAAAATATTATTATGGGACATTGTAAAAAATATTAAAAGAAAAAACTCACATTAAATTTCTAAAATATTACTCTCTCAGTTCCTTTTTAAGTATCACTTTTTAATTTTTTATACATATCAAAAAAACTAATTAATATTGTTACTTTTTATTTAATAATTTTTCTTTTACCTATAATACTCCTAATTATTTATTACATTCATTTTACTTTTTTTTCTCTCTCTATAATAATTATTTTGGGGTAATTTTGATAAAAGTGCATTTAATACAACCTTAATTTTGCAAGTGACAATTAAAAAAAAAACAAAAAATTATTCAAAAGATGACAGTTAAAAAGGAACGGAGGGAGTATCTATTACAATGTGAGATTATGAATTATATTTTCAATAGGCAATATATTTGCAATATCAACTATAGGATGATATGCATTCTATCTAATTGGAGTATATATATGAGTATATATTTGTAGTTTTACGCATGTTCATTTGGAATTACTTTAAGTTCCTAGGGACTTACAACAATTGAATCAGAATCATACCATTTAACCTGTAATAAACAAAATGCGTTTTTATTAGGCTTAATACCCTTTTTAGTCACTTACCTATACCTCGGGGTCCATTTTGGTCCTCTTTCTTTTAAAAATTCCATTTTGGTCGTCTTTCTTTTAAAAATTCCAATTTGGTCCCTTACGTTGTCAAACATAATAAAAAAAGTCATTTCCGTCAAATATGTAGAACGTCGTTAGAAGAAAAGGACGTGGCAACTGAGGTGGCATATACTTATACGCGTGGCATCTGACTTGGCATATGCTTATAAGAAAGGTCATTAAAATTCTATGAAAAATTATAAATTTCGCCCTCATCAAGGAATCAAACTAAAGACTTCCACTTCCATAGGCAGACACCACTACCAACAGGGCAACTATCACCTTGTGAAATATAATGTCATATCATGTTCTTATATTTTAAAACAAATGTAAAGGTTTTTCAATGAAATATGTGGTTCATTTTTCTCTTTGTCAATGCAGAATATGTTCCCAACTATTGCCCATAAGAAGATATGTCCCCAGCTATTGCCCATAACAAGACTTGCAAGCAACAACTATATGAACTTTTGCAGCATCACTTTCAATCTGAACAAAACTCATAAAAAACACAATCTCTAACATTAAGTTATTTAGGTGTGAAATGAACTTTGATGCCAAGACAGAGCATGATATGGTTCAAAATTACAAAGTTCTACAGGAAGTGTCTCAACAAGTTGAAAATTGAGAAGGTATTTGTTTCTTCCCACATAATGTTTAGCAGAAACACTTCTACCAGTGGGACATGATGGTTTAGGTTGTAGTATGATAGCCAAAGTTAGTTGATAGTTAGACTCTGAACCAGAGCGATACAGTTAGTGATTAGAATTAGCTAAGAGTTTGTTGGTTGAAGTTGGTTGCAAGCAATTAGTTGTGGAATTGGTAATTTAGTGAAAGATTAGTTGGAGTTTGTTATGATTTCAGTTAGTTTCCTAAGTGTAAGTTAGTTAACGGTTTTCACACTGTTAGAAAATATTCTGCTATCCATTCAGTTCAGTTGGTTACTATAGAGTTAGAGTTAGTTTGGAGTTTGAAATTAGTTTGGTGTAGATTGACAAAACCATTACAATTAATTGTGATCATGTTAAGTGCACTTAGCTAATGGATAGAGATGCAGCATGATATGTGGATGTTAATTATGACACTAGTTTGAGGTAATCTACACTCTGCTGCAGGTGTTGAATGTTAAGTAGTGATCAAGTGTGATTAGTTAAATGATTTGCCGCAATACATGCATGATAAGTGATAAATCTCGTTCATGTCACGTCAATAACATGCGAGACACATGTTTGTTTTTGTCACAAATGTGCCTAATAAGATTTTGTTTTGAAGTATGCAGATGAGGTAACATCAGATGCAGCTTTGGATCCAGCTGGTCTAGTGGCAGTAGTTGTGGCTCATGCATTTGCACAATTTATTGGTGTGTCCATAGCAGCCAACATCTCAGGTGGACATTTGAACCCTGTTGTCACTTTTGGATTAGTTATTGGAGGCAACATCACCATCCTTAATGGTCTCTTCTATTGGACCGCCCAATTACTTGGCTCCATTCTCGCATCTTTTCTCCTCAGCTTCGTCACCGGAAAGGTATAACAAAAATGAGAGTTTTGTCATTTATTATAGTCATACACTGTTAACTTGTATACTAATATTATGTTGAATATGTTGGAATAATATAGCAAGTGTGAGTAAGTGAGGAAATAGTCCCACATTGGATAGGAATGTGGTGACTTGAGCATTTATAAGTGGGAGAACCCACTCACCTATCACCTTAAGGTTTTAGGTGGAAAAGTGGCGTGTCTCTCACAAAAGTGCCTAGTCATACACTATGTTTCAATGCTACCTAGTAAAGTCCCCCAACAAATGGTATCAGTGCCTGGTTCGAGAAAGGGACCGAGGTGTATCGAAAAGCCCAGGAAGTGGTGTCCCGTTGAAATTGAAACGCCCAAGAAAGAGGTGTATTTGATGTAAAAAAAGGGGAACATTGTGGACTCACACTTGAGGGGGAGTGTTGGAATAATATAGCAAGTGTGAGTAAGTGGGGGAATAGTCCCACATTGGATAGGAATGTGGTGACTTGAGCATTTATAAGTGGGAGAACCCACTCACCTATCACCTTAAGGTTTTGGGTGTATATGTAGTGTCTCTCTCACAAAGGTGTATAGTCCTACACTATGTATCAATGTTCCCTAGTAAAAACTCCCTCCAACAAATGGTATCATGAGCCTTTGGTTCGAGAAAGGGACCGAGGTGTATCGAAAAGCCCAGGAAGTGGTGTCCCGTTGAAATTGAAATGCCCAAGAAAGAGGTGTATTTGATGTGTCAACGGCGGTACAAAGTATAAAAAAAGAGGGGGGAACATTGTGGACTCACACTTGAGGGGGAGTGTTGGAATAATATAGCAAGTGTGAGTAAGTGGGGAAATAGTCCCACATTGGATAGGAATGTGGTGACTTGAGCTTTTATAAGTGGGAGAACCCACTCACCTATCACCTTAAGGTTTTAGGTGGAAAAGTGGTGTGTCTCTCACAAAAGTGCCTAGCATACACTATGTTTCAATGCTCCCTAGTAAAGTCCCCCAACAAAATATATATTTGCAGAGTGTTCCAACTCATGGAGTTGCTGCTAGATTAAACCCTCTTACAGAATTAGTGTTTGAGGTTATTATTACATTTGGGTTGGTTTACACTGTTTATGCCACAACAGTTGACCCTAAAAAGGATTGATTGGGTACCATTGCACCCATTGCTATTGGGTTTGTTGTGGGTGCCAACATCTTGGTGGCCGGTCCATTCAGTGGTGGTTCAATGAACCCGGCTCGCTCATTCGGTCCAGCGGTGGTTAGTGGAAACTTTGCTGATAACTGGATCTACTGGGTTGGACCTTTGATAGGAGTAGGCTTGACTGGGTTGATTTATGGTGACATTTTCATTGGTTCATATGCTCCAGCACCAGCAACTGAAACATATGCTTAAAAATGAACCTATGTTGTTGTGGGTCCTTTCAAGATTAAACTTTGTTCATTGTGTGCATGATGTCTCCGACCTCTTGGTTTTTTTTCTTTCAAAATTGAAAATTGTAATGTTTATTCTCTATCCACTTCTTGGAATAAGTTTGTAAATTATTAAGGTATGAATGAAGTTTTCTTTGTTTTGATCTGAAATAGTGTTACATTCTCAAACATAACTACAAATTAAAAAGTTATTACTCTGCATTAGTAATCACTAGCTCCTCATTCATAAAAATTGTACATAATAGCTTTACCATAAAAACTACAAATCGTAATTCTAGTTAAGAGCAAATAAACATGTTAAAATAAAATTAACACATCCCAAATCAATTTTAGATACACTTGAGTTGAAACCATTCAAAGATCTGAGTTGAACAATTGAAGTTTTCAGAGATAGAACATATTGGGAAAATCAATAGCATATTGAGCTTAAATTCACAAGAGTTAGAATGGAATTGGAAAATACAATTTTATTTAAATATCAGGAAGCCATTATTTCCACTTAACCATGAAAATGTAGAATTTAGGAAACTGGTAAGTAGAGAAGATTAGATAATCTGTAGAATTTTAGATGATGAATTAGGTTTCAATTGGGTGCTTTTTGGGAAGGATACAATTAGGTTACAAATTGGGGGTGAACTTATAAGTGTTACAGGAAGAAGGAAGAAGAAGGTGCTGATTAGGCAATCCATCCATCCAACTCAGATTACACGTTAGCAAAACTAACACCGTTTGCCTTTATTTGACGGAAAGGACCATTTTGCTTCTGTTAGACAACGTAAGAGACCAATTTGAAACTTTTAAAAGGAAGAGGACCAAAATGGATCCCGAGTTATAGGTAGATGACCAAAAAGGGTATTAAGCCTTTTTATTAAGCATATGGCTACACTAACAAATATTACTACACTAATAAATACTATTATCTACCTTAATTGCCAAAGATTCTCCTAACTTCTAAAATTGGATATTTATATGTAGTAAGATATAAATTTACATACCTGTAACTTTTTCCATATGTTATATGACTCCCCGACATAAGTGAATGTGCGAGAAAGACACAATAAAGGGGGGTTTGAATTGTGTATTTACTCTTTTGACAACTTTTTGCTTCTTGTCTTTAAGACGCCGGGATCTCATCAGAGTTCAATGAGAGACTCTGACTTGTAAAGTTATATTCAGATTTGTTAATGCTTGAAACGTGATAACCTCTTAAGAGTCTGAACACTATGTGAATAATTCAGATCTTGTAGAGCGGAAGCTTATAAGAGTTACAAGGTTCTGACTTGCTTATGAAAGGTTCTGATACTCAATATAGAAACATAAATAAGAACATTAAGCATAAGAGTAAAGGACACACGATATATCCTGGTTCACCACAAAGGCTAATCCAGTCCACCCTCCTCAGGTGATTTCGCCTTGAACACAAGGTCTTAATCCACTATAATCAATCTCGATTACAGATGCACGAGCAACAGCGGTGACTAACCACTTGAACAGCTGCACTGTGACTAACATGCAATGAACCATTCAGGGATTCAACTTAATGAATATAACGAACATTGACCTGCAGGTTCCAATCTCGCAAGATTTACTGCCAGGCTTTCCAGCTAGACGTTCAGGGATTCATCGCAATGAATATAACGCTACTGACCCTATTTCAGGCTTTTCCCACAATGACATCTCGCCATTGTCTTCTCGAGTCTCCGGTCACACTGACCACTCAAGGAATCCTAATTCACCAAGAATTAGTTTTACAGGAGATTACAAAGATGCTTCTTAACAAGCAGATTACTCCTAAGTTTAAGTACAAAGAACACACAAGTGTTCGAGAAAGATGTGAGCAACAACTCCTTGCCTATTCTAAGAAACTACAAAGACGTATACTGATTTGACAGTTGTTGACATCTTGTAGATCTTCTTCTTCTTCATTTTCTTGGGTGAGCAAGCTTTGAGCAACAACTCCTTGCTTCAGATCTTCAATGTAGCGCTGACGAGAAGGTGGTTGATGACTTGACTGATTTGCAATGTTGTCTTCTTCATCAAAAGCTTATATACCAATTCATTGTTGTTGTGTTGAATGACGATCTTTGAGCTTCAACAACAATAGCCATGTGTAAATGGTGACAGCTTTGGATATTCTAAGTGTTACAATGAGAACTCATCGTTGTTGCTATCTTCACACAATGACTTGATCAATTCATTTTTTGTGGGAGTAAATTGATTAGTGGACTTCGTCATCTAGAAACGATTACTCTTTCCTTTAAATAGCCCAGTAGAAATATAGTTGTTTGAAATATTATTGGCTGTTGGAAAAGAGACGTTGTGTAATAACTAGCTGTACTGACACATCTCCTTTTTACTGTGGGAGAAGTGACGGGATATATCTTTCTTGGGCGCCATAACTCACAACGGTAACATGTGACTTCCAAACTTCAGAGGCTTCTGATGGTAAATTGATGAAGCATGAGTAGAGTCTTCTTAATAGGATATCTGATACGTCAAGTCCTCAGTCATTTGAAGAAGTCCATTAGGAATCAGTCTTCAGAACTTCAGCACTTGTCTTTAAGAACATTATCCTTTACTTCTTCAAGTCTTCCGAAACTTCAGAGCTTGTCCATTAGGAATCTGTCTTCAGAGTCTTCAGCACTTGATCTTCAGAACCTTAATCTTCAGAACACATAAGTCTTCAGAGTCTTTCTGCACTTGGTCTTCAGAGCCTTCCGCCTTCAGAACTTCAAGTCATGAGAGTCTTCAGCACTTCGGTTCTTTTCTTCAGAAGCTTCGCAATCTTCAGAATCTCGACCACTTTCAGGGAGCATCCACAAGAGCATTGCAACAGCAATATCAGCATCCTTGGGTCTGACTGATCACGATAAGATACAGAAGCATTCTTGCTTCTTGCGACTTGTGTCACACATAGTAACTTCGCATATTATCAGTTACGCTCATCTGGCTGGTGCTTGTTGGATCTGATAACTTCTATGAATATGATCTGCACACAACACATGTTAGAACATAAAATGGTTCTTTCACAAATACGTATTGTTATCATCAAAACATAGATTGACTTGTAGAGACAATTCTTGCTCTCACAATCTCCCCCTTTTTGATGATGACAAAACCAAGTATTTTGATTGAACATTTTATACAAGGTAATCACCAAAACAAACATATTCAAAGTCTGGAACAACAACTCCCCCTGAATGTGTTATCCTCAAAGTTTTATCTGTGATCATCTAGAATCTTATATGATCAAAAGACATACAGAATAACAACTTGAGTTGCCAGAATGAAGAATAGAAAAGGACTACTTCTTTATCTCGTCTTTAAGAAAACAAAGAGTCTTCAACATTTGGACTAGTTCACCAGAACTTCCATCTTCAGATCTTCAGAACTCAGTTCCTTTGTGGTCGTATCAGAACTTGTAATCTTCAGAGTCTTCTGAAGCATTTCTACTTTTTAGTAGGTTCATTTAAGCATAAACAGATCAGTTCTTATCTGATAACATAGCCTCGCTATTCATCAGAGACAGACACTGTCTTTCAAGAAACTCCCCCTGAGTTTCAAATTTTGTGAAGATTATAGGATTTATCATTTGAATCTTCTGGGTAGTCTCCCCCTAATTTCTATAAGTTAGATATTGGGATCTTCAGAATCATAATTCAGGATGATAAGTTTTTAATCACCAATGTAGATCATGACTTTTTCAGAGTTTGACTTTTGAACACAGGTCTTCGTTTCAGAACCTTGTTACTGTCAAAACTTAGTGGTTCATCAAAGCTTGATTTTTGATCAGATACCAATTGAAGTTTAAATTTTTTGTGATCAATCAATGCTTGATTCTGAATCTGGTACACATGATTTGGTTATGGTTTGATACCAAGTGATGTGCTGAGTCTTATACCATAGTATGTTGAATCTGATACCAAGTGAAGGAATTCTTCTCATACCACTTGAAGGGTATTTCCTTAGTGTGCTGAAATTGATAACAATGAAGATATTTTGATAATAATCCACAGCTTTGCTCTGATTGACGAGACTGATACCAATCTTTGTGTTACTTGGTCTGATTACCAATAGTTGATTTAGTCTGATACCAAGTCATTTTCATTTTAATTGGTTCCTGGTAAACATCAGAACTACTTCTTCTTGGATCTTCAATCCGGATCTTTAGACAATTCTTGACTTCTGATTTGCACAATTCTTCTGAATAAGCATCTTGAGATGTATACTTTGTCTTGACAGCTTTCAGAGTTTTCTCCTTTTGATTCTTGTGTTCTGAATCTCATACTCTCAGACAGCTTACAGCTTCTAAACCAAATGAGACAGAGATCAAGATAAACTTTGACTTTCAGACAGTTCTCAACTTCTTTCTATCATATGACTAACAGAGTTCTTGTTCTTCTTTCTTGACCTGTCTTAGAATGCCTAGTGAACTTGTTTAGAGTTCCGCGGATAACATCAAACAACAACGTTAGTAGTAACGCATTTTATATGATTGATTATTTGTTTGAGTTGCATTCTTTAAGATTTCTCTCTTTCTTTAATCACTATGAATATTCATATATTCATCAATCAAAATCATATTCTTTCTCCCCCTTTTTGACATCATCAAAAAGTTATAGAGCATCTGAGCATTTAAGCATATAGATCAATATGATAGTGAACATTAATAGACTCAAGAGATGTTATCATATAGGCATTGTGCAAATTTAGGTCAAAATGATAAATCATTGTAGAGATCAGATACGGGATGGACAATTAGATGGAAGTATTGACCCCAGTCCTAAAAAATAGTTGTAAAATATCGGATAGGCTTAATCCTAATTCAAAAGATTTTCCATTCATTATCAAGAGGAAAATACATAATGCAAGAAACAAGGTAACAAAACATAGAGCAAAATGATCATAACCCTATCCTATTATTCTTCAGTGAATTCCAGAGAATTCAGCATGACTCATGGGTGAACATTCTTCAGTTGCTCCAATGTGTCCTAATCTGGATATTACATCTTGAATCTCAAGGACACGAGATATGACCCTTCCATATGGGATGCTAAGGGAGGACTTGTTTCTAGACAAGAGGATTTATTCTTGCAAGTGATTGGACATGGTTTGAGGAAGGTTTATTTTTCTTCTGTAGACCATAAAGAAAATAAATAGTCGTTCTGAGTGAGACAACACTCTTGTTCTTGATTCTCTAGGTCTTAAGCTAGTTTCCATGATCTTATGCCAGATTTTCGCAGATGGGATAAGTGTGGAGACACAGTTGGAGGGACCATTTCCACAATGAATTTTGTAGATGAGATCATTGAAGAATTTCCTTTCCTTGTAGTCTTCAATGGTGTCACCGTTTTCATCGCACTTGATTTCTTGCGCAATGACAGAGGGTTTAATTACCACTGGAATTCCAGAGACAGCTGACTGAATGATGTGCTGGTTATACACGTTAGAAAACACATCAGCATTTGCCCAGAATTCTTTAATAAGATCTGTGTAAATGAGACTTGGAAGCATCTCAAGATAACCTTCCCATTTTTGACACTTTAGTTCGGACGAAGTTCTTGTAAAGCCAAGTTCTTTGAGAGAACTGGAGTTCACAGAGAATTCATTTAAGATTTTTAACTCAGAGATTTCACTCTTAGTAGGTTTTCCATGAGAGGTGGACATTCTAGAGGGAATACTAAAGGGAGACATTAACTGAGATGATTTTGAATAATGGATAGAGGAGTGAACAAGGTGCCTTAAATAGGCAACGAATAGAAAGAGTCGAATAAATGCTTGTGACTCCAACCGTCAGGTTCGTCATTTCTTAGGCATTTTAAGCTAGATATGACTAGGTTAAGGGATTAACACTAGCACTGAGTCCAACAGTTAATTTTTCTTGGGAAGACCAAGAGTTCACGCATAGACTTCTCTAATTTATTCTTGACAGGAGTCAAGGATTCGCAATAAGTGCATACGTAAGAGTAGTATCACTATCTAGTGGTGAAAATATAGAGACACCTTTTTCCCTTTTTCAAGAATGTTTATCTCATATGTCTAATAAGTGCACATACGTAGACATAAGGAATTAAAAGTTACACATACTTCATTAACTTAATTAGCAATTACACAATATGAGTAAGTGAACCATTACACACTAATAACTTAGCCTAATTGAGATATGTAATCTTCTGATTTTATGAAAACCAATTGTTGTCGAAGGTTTCACAAAACTTCCTATCCAGAGCAGTATCTGGACCACATCGAACTCTGCAGATCTTTTGCACTATTCCTGCTCTGAAGAGTACTTCTGATAGGACTCTTCCATAGGGAATGGATGATTGGTTCATGGTTCTTGACGTGACGATTGACTCTTTGAGATGGTCAAAGATTACTTGGGAAAGGTCTATAGGAATTTGCCTAAGAAGACACATGATGAGGAGCTTATCATCATGATACAGAAAGTCCTTGTTTGTATTGCGAGGTTTAATATTTGTTAGGATGAACTTGTACCAACCTCTAGCAATGGGCAGAAGTGTTTCAGGTTTCGTAGGTTCAAAGGCAGATCCTTTATCAAACATAAAGTGCATTTCAGCATCGGAGGTGCATCGAATGGATGCATGGTTGGGAGTGACACCTCCTGGTGGACAGTCAACGGCTTCAGAGATTTTTGTGGCATTAATGGTGACTGGGAGACCATAAATGTCAGAGGAGATGGTTAAACCATTACTGCTAATAGAGGCATTGATCCAAAAGGATTTTAAGAGGTTAGGATAAGTTGAGCTTCTTAGCATATGTATGTATCCATTCCAATTTTGAAAGTGAATACCAAGATGAAAATCATGATCAATATCCATTGGATTAGGTCGTTTTTCATTGATGATTTCAAGGAGATCATCATTGCCATAAAAGGTTCTTGGAGTCATTTTAGATTACGTTTAGGGTGAAAGGAAGGTTAGGAATATGAGATAGTGAAGAATACTTTTTTGGAGTGACTTTAAATAGATGGATGAAGGAGTTTGAACTGAATGGGTCAATAGCTAAGAATGACTTAGGAATACTGGAATCTTAGACAAATAAGCAGTCTGTTGTTCTAAGGAAGATCGAGGAGATATGCATACATTTATTCTTAGCGAGAGTTAGGTGGATGTAGTAACTGCATTATGAAGTCATTAATTCTAAGCGAAGACAAAAGGACACGCCTTTTTAGTTTCAAGGTTTTTATTTATTAATCATTAATCAGTGCATAGCCTAGAATGCAGGTAAAAAGGATTTTTCACTATTTCCAATATTAAGAGAGAATCCCGACCAGTCAGAATATGACCATGCCTGGCTTAGAAGCTATGGCCTAGGTAATGAGCTATTTTGGTTATGGTAGCACGTTGCCCTATTTCATAGCTAAGAAGATGGCACTCTATATGCGCATATTAAGGAAGTTTGGATGGCTGAGATTTTCTTAAGTAGAAACTTGGAAGATTAAAGAATCTAAGATGTGTCGTTGAACATCATGGTTTCTTAGACTAACTAGGTTGAGTGGAGTGACTTTATGAGAGAAAGAGTTGGGTCTAGTTGGAGTGTACTTATGAGTTAGGATGTGGTCAACCAGAGTGAGTGACATGATGAGGAGAATCTAATATTCGAGATCTATAAACTTTGACTGTTCCAAGAAGCATGTGCAGACACATACGGAAAAGGACAAAAGATTATCTTAAAAAAATTTCTAATCACTTCTCACAAAACTCAATCATAGTATATCCAAAGGGTTTGATAAAGTGATTCTGGTTGTTATCATGAAAATAAGTCATAAATGAAGAAAGGATGGTACCTGAGATCTTTGCAGATGTGTCTGGATGCAATCCCAATCTTGACTCTGATCTTGTCTCTCTGAAGGATTTGGAATCGCCATACCAATGCATTTCTTTTTGAGCTTTTGAATGCCATCTTTCAGATTCTGCAAGCTTCTGAGTGATCTGCTGAGGATTCTTGAATTCTTCAGGATCACTTGTCTTCTGGTCTCGAAAAAGGAATTTGATAATCATATTGCTTCACATCTGATCGACCGGAGCAAGAGCTCTGTTGTGAGCAATTTCTTTTTATTGACTGTATCCTTAAACAACAGGCTGTGCCTTGTTCCTGGCGACTTCTCCTTTCTTCTTATTCTTGAGAGCTTGATGAGTTCAAATGAACATTCTTAGGTTATGGAACTGAATCCAAGACATCAACCTTTGAGAATTGATTAAGTTCATCTTCATAGCCAGAACTTAGTTCTCGTTCATAAGAGGTTCTTCACCTGTGGCTGGTTTGATTAGTGAAACTTATTCCTAAGCATGTTTCTTCTGATGGTCTGCACGTTGATCTGATTCTAATTTGAGTATTCTTGCCATCTAGAGTCAGTTTCTCAGAATGAGAAGTAGTCATTTGGAACTCATAGCAATTTGACTTGTCTCACTGTGCTAAAAGCAATTGCAGTTAATAAATTCAACATCTTGATCTCACAATGCACATAGTTGGCTCATCAGAGACTAACAACATATCTACTTCAAAATAGAATGTTGACTGATTTCTTCCTTCCAAAGGACATCAGTAACTTAAATTCTTTTTGACTTGAGTAGAGAATTCCAGTGTCTGGTTTGACATCTTCAGGTTCTAGTGCATGAGAGGTTCTGAACAACTTATCAGATAGTGATCAGATTACTAACATTTGATTCACCTGAGAGATAGTTTTAAGTTATCAGAACTTAGTTATGCTGATTCAAACAGGACTTTAAGAGTTCATTCTTGATCAAGTGTTTGATGACTCCTAGACGTTCTTCTTCCTGAATATTCTTTCTGTTTTCTGTATTGCTTCCAAGAAAACAACATTCAGTTCTATATTGAGTCTTTTAATCTTCTTGATCATTCATAATTTAAATGGTGAATCATTTCTAAGAGTTTGAATTCTTCAGATTTTCTGACTTCAACAGACTTCACTTCTGAAGTTCAAAATCATAGAACAACAATTTTTCTTCTTTACATGAAGAAGTTCTGAATGAGTTTTTATACGAGAAAGTCAAGGGTGGACCTAATCCATTGCTTGAAAACATCTCAAAGACTCATAAAGAATTGATCTTCAACAAACAATACGTCTTATTTTCTGATGATTTAACTTTGAGCAAATACGTGGTTCATTCACACGTATCCTCCAAGAGTAGCATTCAACAGATACTACTTCTTATCTGATGAATCTATCTTATCAACTGATTCTTCAATCTTCATTAATCCTTAAGTGAGGAAGGTTTAGTTGTTTGACGACTGCAAAAACTTCCAGAATCAACGATTTGCTCAAGTACTCAGATTGATTACAATTTTGTACACAGTCATCCTCTGAACTATTACAGAAATTGTGAGTGGATTTCAATCTCACCCAGAGTATTTCTACGCACCACATCCGAATCTTTTTCTGACACTGTTAAGTGTTCGATATCCATTAATAACAGAACCGAAGCTCTGATACCAATTGAAGGTACGAGAAAGACACAAGAAATGGGGGTTTGAATTGTGTATTTACTCTTTTGACAACTTTTTGCTTCTTGTCTTTAAGACGCCGGGATCTCATCAGAGTTCAATGAGAGACTCTGACTTGTAAAGTTATATTCAGATTTGTTAATGCTTGAAATGTGAGAACCTCTTAAGAGTATGAACACTATGTGAATCATTCAGATCTTGTAGAGCGGAAGCTTATCAGAGTTGCAAGGTTCTGACTTGCTTATGAAGGGTTCTGATACTCAATATAGAAACATAAATAAGAACATTAAGCATAAGAGTAAAGGACACACGATATATCCTGGTTCACCACAAAGGCTAATCCTGGTTCTTACTAGGATTTCTGTCTCCTTGTACAAAACTGCCTGTTTATAGGCCAATTTCAAAATCAATACAAGTCTATTTTCAAATTCAAAAATTGCTTTTATTTTCCCTATTTTGTTTGCGTAAACGTCCAATTGGTGCTTTGAATGAACATATGCACTTGAATATGATTGATGTTTACCAAAAAATATATATACATGAAAACAGGAATAACATTTACTAAGGATTCTAGGAGTTGGGATAGTGTTCAAGATATCCACGAACCCCCACAGAGCCAGTTCATGGAAATGTCCCCACAGAGCAATCTCCGTGGAATTATCTCTATTGAGCTATCTTCACAAGCTCATCCCCAACAGAGATATATTCTCCTACAGAATTAATATGCCCTCAGACAGAAATCGGGGCATCTTCCAGCGATTCACTTCCATATCTTCGATAGACAGCTTGGCATGATCATAGATCCCCTAGCAGATAAAGAAGTTGATCATTTCCCCAGCATACAGCAGAAATTTCCTCAACACAGCCTATGAAATTCTAATCCCCATCGGAGGTTATTCCCTCTATGTAGTATACAGAATTCAATTCCCCAGCAGAATTTATTCAAGGATGCTATCCCCAGAAGAGTTGACACTCGTGTTTGAAACCTGGTCAGATAGTGCATCGGAGAGTTGTCCACCTCTTTTATTCCCAGTCAGAATACATACAATCAATTTCCACAGTAAAAGAACCACGGACTACCAACTCTCCTAACAGAATACTTCTATCCACAAGCGGAAGTCAAAGATCCCCAGCGGAATATTCCCAAAAGGAAAGTATGAATCCCCAGTAGAGTCATTCCAAACAGGATCTGAAGATTTATTTTCTCCATCCCCAACAACAGTCAGGGATTTATTTTCCCCAATCAGACTTTACTATTCAAAGCCACCGCTACCTTCGACGACATTTCATACCCATACGTCATTTACAATACATCATAGCATACGCATACAAAACGCATATAACATTCT
Source organism: Lathyrus tuberosus (assembly GCA_022829125.1). Lineage (NCBI taxonomy): Eukaryota > Viridiplantae > Streptophyta > Magnoliopsida > Fabales > Fabaceae > Lathyrus > Lathyrus tuberosus. Next base: position 4,223,274 of record JALAZF010000236.1, on the reverse strand, counting down.
CATTTAGTTTAAGAGCATCCAAAACGTCTATAGCACCCAAAACGTCTATAGTACTCTATAGGAGCCTTTTGAAATATTTACCGCTTTTGGTCTGAAAAGGTTTGCTTGAAAAGTGATTGAGGAGATGAGAAGAGAAATTGTTTTTAAGATTTTTGTGTTTGGAGAGAATTGTCGCCTCATGCCTACGTACCCACGATGTGCAATGTAGGATCAAAACCCCGTAGTTCGTGGTACAAAGAATGAAATTTGTTTGTTTTGGTTGATTTTAAAATGTAAAGACAAGTCGTTATTTCCAAGCGAATAATTCCGCTTAAAGAAATGAATCATGTCTAAACTTACGGAAAAGGTTTGGAAAGAGAAAAGTGCACGAGGGCACAAAAAGGAATTTGAATGAGTTTGATGTTTTTTAAAGTCTTTTGAAAAAGGTGTCAACATGCTTATGTAGTTTAGCATTTGTTAAGAAATGAAAGGAAAAGAGTAAAATCACTTGACAAAGTCAAGATTTGATTATGAAAGAGGTGAAAGTTTGGAATCAAAAAGATTTTGAAAAAGAGAGAGAGTTTTGAAAATTGAAGAATGGGGAGGAGAAGAAGTGACTATCCTAAATCATAAAGAAAAAGCTAAGGATAAGAAAGATCTAACCATAAATAAGCTTCACCATAAACCAAAGCAAAAGCACAAGTCTTCAAAGTCTTCGAACCATAATTCCAAAGCAAAGGGAAAAGGTCCTAGTTCTAAGTCCAAGGTTCCAAGAATTACACTGGATGTCCAAGTTCTAAGTCTAAGGATTCAAGAATAGCATTGAAGTGCAAGGTCTAGGTGCAAAATTCCATGTCCATTGCAAAGGATAGTAACCATAGTCCAAGATTAGAAGCACAAGTCTTTTAGAGGTTTTAGCCTTTATTAATGTTTTTTGTCCAAGTGGACAAAGAGAAAAAGGCATAAGCATAAACATGTGTCCAACGGACAAAGGAAAAATTGCGGAAGCATAAACATATATCCAACGGACAAAGGAAAAATATGCGGAAGCATAAACATGTGTCCAACGGACAGAGGAAAAATTGCATAAAAGTAAAAAAGAGATAGGGAGCGAGAAGGAATTGTAAAGAAGTTAGAAGTTAGCAATTAGTAATTAGTTGTTAGAGGAAGTGACCAATAATGATTGAATAGTGTACTTAGGTCAAGGTTAATGAAGACTTGTTAGAAGATTGATAGAATCAAAGCCTCTACAATAACAAGCTTCATAGATTTTGAACCTAATACAAAAGATCAATCAACATTGAGTTATTTTCCGATGCGGGACATAATGTTGCGCTATGTTAAGCAATCACTGAGTAATTTACGGAGTAATTACCCTACAATGAGGCCAGTCAATAGCTCTTTGTGCTAATGTATGCTAGATGAACGATATGTAGATCGTCATCCGAAAGCAATACCGCACGAAAAGAAAAAAAAAAGGTAGCGATCTAGTCTTGATCAAAATTCAACAACGGAATTCTATGATCCACAAGACTTTCATCGATCAAAAGAAAAGAAGAAATAGATGAAGAGAAAGCCAAATTAAACCCCAAAAATATGTGATCTAAAGCTTAGAACAAAGGAAAGGGGAAGAAAAAGGAAAACGAACCAAAACAGTCCCAAAAACAAGGCAAAATGTGCATTCTGTTTCGAAGTAACCGGTTACTCACCAGGTGCTAACCGGTTACTTTGTTCAAAATAAGCGAAGTTTTTCAAAATTAACACAGAGTAACCGGTTACTCACCAGACGTTAACCGATTACTCTGCACCAGAATGCAGAAAATTATGCAAAATTCAGCATGATCCATTTTCAAAACTTTGTACAAACACCTTATGATCATGGATTTGAAATTGGACGAAATTTAAAGTAAAACAACAGTGAAAAACAACAATTAAACACAATTACAAGATCCAATGGATCAAGTAACAAGGATCACCAATGATCTACATTATGGAAGATGAAGATGAAGCTTCAACAATGGTGGAAGATGAATTACCACTACAAATCTGAAAATTCCTTCAAATTGCCTCAAGATCCAAACACCAAAGCCTTGATCTATGAGAATTGATGAAGAAAACAAGTTTGGATGAAGGTTTAGCTCAATGTTGAACAAGATTCAATGTGAATTCTTGTTAACTTTCAAAATAAGAAATGTCAGCTTTAGTGAAATTTGTGGTTGCGGAGAGAATTTACAAGAGGTTTGTTGGCTATCAAAAGCTTGTCAAATGAATGAAATGAAGCCTCTATTTATAGAATTTATGCTTGGAAAAATTGGTGGATTGGAGTTTTGTTTGGAAATGAAAATTAGGCTTGGAATTTGAATTTGGAGGGAAATTCATAAAAGAGTGGTGATTAGTGAAGGTGTATGGTAGGAAATGATCAAAGTGATGTAGGGGAATTAAAATGAGATGGCCTAGAATATTCCAAATGTGATCAAGGGCTGAGATTGGTGCAAAATTGCTGAATTTGAATTTGCTGAATTTTTTTTTCAAATTTTCACGAGGGTAACCGGTTACTCACCACAGGGTAACCGGTTACTCAGTGCAAAATTTGTGAAAAATGAGCATTTTGTTGCACTGTTGTGGTTCCGGCTCGATTCTTTTGCTTGTCAAAGAAGGCATGGAAATAAACACATGAACCTTGGAATTCCTTGAATAATAATCAATTAAAACTTGGAGAATCCTTGACCAGATAAGTTTGACATGATTGCGGATCAACTTTGACTTTTTCTCAGATAAAATTCATTCGAGCTGTGGGACTGTTATTTTGGCATTTTTGACCTGTTCTTCCCCTGAAAATGTCAATAAAGAGAAAACAAAATATTTTTGGGGTTTGGTTAAGGTTAGTAAAATATAAAGCAATAAAGTGAATAAGAAACACACAGATGCTCGGCGATTCCTGCAAGACATAAACCCAAAGATGAGAGGGATAAGGGAACCAATGTGTGATCTTGTTTGTGGTAAAATGCAAATGAGATGCGAATGATATGTGGAATCTTAGGGGTCAAAAATTAGGGTACAACAGTTATGTCGATACTCCTCAACTACTTTGACCAACCCTTCAAATCTATTGCTTCTTCTTGGAAAATTTGTTCTTGAACATCATCAGTAGATGCTGCTAGGGTAATCCTGGCAGAAAGTTCATCTGTAACATCGTCAACAAGAAACTCAATGGCCTTGATCTTACATAGGTACGAAGAAATTAAGCGATAATGACCTCTTTGTCATACTCCAAATTTTGACCACAATATTTCCCATCATTGTGAAAATCATCACCACAATATGGATGTACCATCAAACCTCATCAATCTTCTCAAGGATTGTTGAGCATTCACTACAATCAAGATTAGGGTTTTGAGCCCTCTCATAGCACTCAGACAAAGGATCAATCAAGAATTGATATGATCTTCAACTTGTCTAACCTCTCAAACACCCATGAAGGATCAAGAGGTCTCCCATATCAAGAATCAAGCACAAGGTCGCAACATTCCAAGTGGATAAATTTGGGTTTTAGTCGACCAAGGCCTCCTGATGAAAATTTTCCTCTGGGAATGAGCCAATACTTCAAAACATGAGTCAAGAAGCTCAAAGGGACTTCATGAACCTAATCATAGATTCAAAATTGCCTCAGGGGAAGCATTCATCAAAAATCAGGAATTAGGGTTTCTTGACCTAATTCACCCCTAAGTTAACTTTTGAGGCAAGACATGAGCCAAGACCTCAAGACATGATTTGAGGGCCTCAAATACACCACATTGATCCATTTACAACAATGGATTGATCCTAGAAGCTTGATTCACAAGTTTCAAGTTCATCTGGACCACAATTAGGGATTTGAAGAAAAAGTCAACTGTACCTTTGACTTTGGACCAAGACATGTTCCCAAACCTTGGGACATGATTCAAGACACCCTAAAACACCTAAGGAATCCATCCATTAGGTTTGAATTAGGTCAAGAACTTGATTGCATAGAAGATCACGCAGTTTGGATTTCATCTGACAAAAAGTCAACTGTGCCCAAAATCAAGTTTGACTTTTTGAATTTTTTCACAAATATGACTCCCCCAAGTAAAAACCAATTTTAATGCATGGTTTTGATCATCATCTATCAAGAAAAACCAAGAAAAATAGGATTACTTGCAAAAGGGGCAACCATAAGAAACTTAAATTTTTCTAAGTTATGGAACAAAATGGATTTGGTACCAACTTTGCAAGGTCATAACTCCCAAACCCTAAGGCCTTTTTCTTCCATACAAAGCTCAAATGAAAGTTCGCATGAAAAACTTCAAAAGTGTCAACTAAAAATGATCCAAATCTTCATGGATTTTGAGTTATAGATTGATCAAAATCACAAAAACATGAAAATGACCACTTTTTCCAACACTTAGTGAAATTTTGGATAGAATCTGTCTTGAATTTTCACCAACTTTGAGGCCATTTTTCACCTTGATCCAAGCTGAACCAAGCCCATTAATGGAAATAAAAGTTAAAGTATGTCATGAGAGCATTCTAACAAGTACTAGATCTTCTCCAAATTCAATTTGAACAAGGAGTTACAACCCTTGGAATATGGCACCAAAGACTGATTTCTTCCCAAGGCAGATTATAGGTCATTTGCTCGAATTGGTCAATTTGTGCAATTAAAAGTCTTGTAGTCCTTCTAGAAACATTAAGGATCAGATCAACCCAAAAGATCTCTGAGTCACAAGCCTCCCAAGACAAAAGATCATCATGTATACGTGTGATACCTAATGATGCAAAAGCCAAAAACTTCAAAGTTGTCATGGAGCATTCAATGGATGCATTAAGGTGGCATGGACTGAAGCAAATCCAACTGAATGAGTCAAGCCTTATCCCTGCAACAGAAGACCATAGGCCTGCAAGATTGACTCAAGTCAATGGCTATAGGAGACTTGAGATTCCTTTTGCAAACCAATGGACAATGGGTTGTACCAGCCACCATTCACTATTACTGCCAAAACAAACTTGACACACTATAAATAGAGCTCATTTATGGTCAGTTTGAGTACACCAAAGCTTGACAACACTTGCTTTCCTCAAAATCTCTCTAAAAAACCAGAAATTACTTACTTTGCAAGTCACCGTTGGATTTTGAGTTAGAGAGCAATTCCACCACAACTTATGATCTAAACACATCCAATATATCATATATAACTTGTTCAAACACTCATCCTTCATCTGGAACACCAGAATCATAGACCTCAAATTCCACTTGAGGCCTATTTGTAGTTGAGGTACCACAAGGTGATCCAAGCATCTCCAATCAAAGCCAGGCATCTCAACACACTTCACAGGGTATAGTGAAGCTGTCCAAGTCCTTACAACCCTTCTGTAATATCTCCATCATCAAACACGATCACCAACTACAAGAGGTAAGCCTGAAGCCTTCAAACTCCATACTACATGCATCATAAATGTGTTTTTGAGTTACCATCTCGTTTCTGCATGTATATAGACTAATAACCCTTAATTAATTGCTATGAATGAATCGTGTATAGGATTTTATGATGTTCTTGCAGAAATTAGGGTTCTTGAGTTCATCACTTGATTTCTCACTCCACTCTTAATATAAATACAATTAATTTATATGGTTGTAATCCTTGATAAAAAACGAACAAGTTTCATGTTTACAAAAGTTGTTTTCATGGAGTAATCAGAGAGAAAAGTGAGGTTTTGCAAATCGTCCATGGCGCGGTCACGAGGAAGAAGAAGGTGACCGTTTGCGCCATAATTCAAATCATTTGAATTTTTGAATTTTTTTATTTTTTTCTTAATTGATTTCAAAAATTAATTTCACTCTCAATTTTAATCATTTTTTATTGGTTCTTTTTTTAAAATTTCACAAAAATGTTAAAATATTTTATTATACAAAAAATTCAAATTTATATTATTTATTTGATATAGCTTGAATTTTTATAAATAATTTCATTTTATTTGTTTTTAAACATATTTAAATGAAATTTCCACTTTGATTTTTCAACTTCAAATGAATTTCAAGCTTTCATGTGATTAAACATGATTTTTCAAAACATTTTTCAAAGTTTAAAATTTGTTTTTGAATATATTTGATATTTGATATCATTTATTATTTAATTTTCTTTGAAAAATTATATTTTTATTTAAAATTAGGGTCTCAGTCATTTGTAAATAAACCATTTTGGGTCTCAGTCATTGCATTAGTCCCGATACGATCTTAAAAATCTCTGCACGATCGTCGTTTTCAAACAATTTTCATCTGGGCATCCTCTTAAGTTGTAAGTTCCATTTTTCTTCTTTTTCAAACACTTTTGGGCCTCTAATAGAGTGTAAGACCTAACCCCCCTTTGTACATAAATAATTTGGGCCTCAGTCATTGTATAAGTCCCGATATAATTTTTGAAATAACGGTGCGATCACTGTTTTTTATTTGGGCCTCTCCTTGAGCTATAAGTCCCATCTCTTGTATAAAAATAAACTTTGGGCATCTAATAGAGTGTAAGACCCATCCTTTTTGTGAATACAATAATTTGGGCCTCAGTCATTATATAAGTCCCTCTGTGATTTTCAAAACTACGACGTGATCGTCGCCTTTTCAAAAGAGATCATTTGGGCCTCTCTTTGAGTATAAGCCCCAAACTTCTGTTTAAAACAACTTTATTTTTTATTTAGATTCAAATTCAAATTATCATCAAAACTTTCTTCAATTTCTTGAATAACTATCCATACAGCTGTAGTTACTATGCTTGGGCTTGCACAACTGTAAGTTTCAATATCTTCTCAATATATGCTTGTTTATATATTTCATCTGTATATACTTATATATATTTGCTTAGAGTTTTCCCCAGCAATTAGGTCTAGGTCTAGATCAAACCAGTGGTTACTCTTTCAATACAGTCAAAACTAGTTCCCCATAGGAAATTCCAAATACAGTCTTGCCTCCTCTTGGGCTTATACAATATGGAATAGAGAAAGGCATTATTCCCGGTGAAACTTTTCTCAAGACTGTCACAACTTAGAAATCTTTGTACTAGAAATTCAATTCCCCAAAGAGGATTAATTCCCGGTGAAACCTCTTCTGAATTTCTTCAAACCCTAGAACTGTTCTGCAAGGAAAGAACTTATTCCCGGTGAAACTTTTCTTGAATTTTACTTTGGCTTGGACCCACAGGCTTCCTAAAAGCATCCCCAACCTCCTCTTGGTCTTTGTACAAGGACCCACAGGCTTCTTAGAAGTTCTCAACCTCCTCTTGGGCTTAGTACACGGACCTGAAGACCTCCTACAAGTATAGGATAGAACTTAGTCATCTCTACTAGTTCAATCCTCTGGAGAGTTATAATCCCAGAACATTAGACCATTCTAGGGTTAAACTTCATCCCTTAAAACCACAGCCTCCTCTTGGGCATCATACAAAGATCTCTCTTTACAACCATAACCTACCACTGCATTAGTAGACTTGGACAGTTTCAGCCTCCTCTTGGGCATCATACAAAGATCATCCTCTAGCTAAGAGTTAACATCTTCATACCAGTAGACTTAGAAAGTCTCATATCCTATTAGATCTCAAAGAAACCCTCAAGTTTCCTAAAAAGCACAGGAAAAACCATGATCATTATCAACACACTAATCTTCAGCAGAGTTAAAATCTCCACAGGTTTTCATACTCAATTTTAAACCTTTACCATCAATAAAGCCCTCACAGAATCAGACCCCCATGGTCTCTGATATCTCAACTCTTCTCCAATCCCTAGCAAGAGTTGATTCCCTGATACAATTTGGACCTGCCTCTGGATTTCAATAATCCTCAGCAGAAGCCAGCCTCCTCTTGGGCTTTGTATAATGATTCTCCTCAGTAGACTCAACCTCAATCTTGGGCTTTGTAAAAGACATATAAAACCTCTCCAGTGGAGTCAATCTCTTTTAGCCTCAATCTTGGGCTTTGTACAAGACAGACAAAACATTCCCCGAAAGAGTCAATCTCTTTTTAGCCTCAATCTTGGGCTTTGTACAAGACAGACAAAAAATTCCCCAGAAGAGTCAATCTCTTTTTAGCCTCAATCTTTGGCTTTGTACAAGACATACATAAAACTCCCCTGGTAGAGTCAATCTTTTAGCTTCAACCTTGGGCTTTGATCAAGGCACACAAAAAATCAACATCCCCTCAAAGGAAATCAAGAGTTCTCTCGGTAGGAAGACATTTCTCTGTATATCACACATCAAACAAATAATAAAAAAAATCCTAATTCCAGATAACTATTGTAAGTGCCACACTTGTTGATTCAAAAATCCAAATTGTGGTCCCTCTTTTATCTTGGTAAAACTTCCTCTAATTGCTGTAAGTGGCAAGCCTCTGGATTATTTACATCTAAGCCAATGTCCCTCCCTTAGCATGGAAGGCTCCTGAGGAAAAATGGCATTGCTCTACACTGAGTTAAAGTTTCCTCCTTCAGGACATATCCCTTATAAAGGAAATTATGGCATTGCTAGATTCCATACATTCCAGTTTAAAGTAATTCCCCTTTATAACCAATCTCTCAAAAAACTGTGATAAACAGGTGAGATATCTCCCTTTACAGATGACAAATTCTCTCTCAGTCAAACCTTTAGCTTCAATCTTGGGCTTTGAACAAGACACAAAATACTCAACCAGCTTCAATCTTGGGCTTTAAACAAGACACCAAACATTTTCCACCCATAGAATAGGAGGAACTATGATTGCTCTGATTTCTCGGTTATCTTTATAGGAATACGTAGGCATAAGATTGCGAAATCTTAGCGAGCACACCAACCAAAAACTTTAGGTCCAGTACCTTACCAAATATAACGAAAAAACTCGAAAACAACAAAAACACTCTCTCAACACTCCTAAAGGAGAAATTTTACAACCCATAACAGATAAACACCAGAAAGTATTTAAACATGCCAAAGAAGATCTATGGATAACCATATATACACTAGGTAATTGACAACTTCCCTTTGTATAACCTGACCCCGACCCCTCAATCTCTTAGCATTTGTTAAAGAAAATATTTGCGTGCAAGGTTAGTTTTAGATAGCTTCCCTTTCCTTTCCAGCTTCATAGGATAAATAAGAAATCAGAAAGTAACACCCAATTCTAACCAATTGCGGTAAGGTGGTCGCGTCACCGACAAAAATTGCACGCTACAGATAAATGGCGACTCTGCTGGGGAGTTTTAGGATTAGAGTTCCTAAGAGGTCTAGGCTTTGTTTGGCATTTTCTATACTTCCTACTATATAATATATATCATTTACTATTATACTACTTGATACCAGTGTTAATTTTCTGTCAACTGGGAATGCGATTAATACGCATGTGGAATGTTTGAGAGAACATTAAGATAAGTGGTGGTAAATCCAAGAAACACTTATAGGGAGTCAATCCCAACCAAGCTAACTTGGCATTCCACCGAATCAGTCGAGGTACCCGTGTAGAAATATCGATGTTGAACGACCGATTGTCGTGAAAGCATCATCTATCCCAGTGCGGTACCCATGACCCTGAGGATTTAGTAGACATTAACCATATGGCCATTTGGTAGTGCGGTGACTATCGGGAATAGTTGATACGCGATACTACACTCAAATGAGATTTATCCTAGGATATTACAGCTCGCTCTAGTGAATCAGCTTGCTGTTGGTATCCCTAGGAGAGGTCAATGACTTTGGGAACCTTTTAGAACCCGTTCTACAGGTACAAAAATTGACCAAAATAGTACAACCTTTGGGGATGGGTAGAGCCATGACTCCATGCTCGTGACGTTGAACCCTTGAACCCATGTTTTCAAATGTTTTTGTGTGCTGCATTCATGCATTCATTAAAAAACTCTTTTCAAACAAGAAAAAAAATCTTTTTTTCAAAAGAACTAAAATAATAATTGCAAATATCAGAGGTTGCACTATGGATTTCGGTAGAAGAAAAACGCACAAGTACACCTTTAGGGCTCCGAAACTAGAAGACTTAAGGAAATTGGGAAGGATGCTTACCAATCCCGAGGCTTTCAGAGCTAAGCACGGAGGACTGTTGTCTCTATTAAGGGTCAACGTGGTTGAAGGAATACTGTCTACACTGGTACAGTTCTACGATCCAGTTTACCACTGCTTCAGTTTCCCGGATTACGAACTTGCACCAACACTGGAAGAGTACTCCCACTTGATTGATTTGCCTATCACTGATCAAGCTTCGTTTTCTGGACTGGAAGAAATTCCAAAGAATCAGGCCATTGCAAGAGCAATCTCTTTGGATGAGTCAGAAGTTAGGACTCACATAACCACTAAAGGAGGAATCCAGGGTTTACCGGCTAAATTCCTGATGGAGAAAGCTCTATACTTTGCTAGTATAGGAAACATAACTGCCTTCGAAGACATCTTTGTTCTGCTCATATACGGGTTATTCCTCTTTCCTAACATTGACAACTTCCTCGATACCAATGTTGTTAAGATATTCTTGATAGGAAACCCTGTGTCAACCGTACTCGCAGATGCTTATCATTCTGTACACTTAAGGAATTTGTACAGTGGAGGAATGATCACATGCTGTGTACCATTACTCTACAAATGGTTCATTTCCCATTTGCCCAAGTCTGCTGCTTTTTGGGATCACAAGAGTAATCTACGTTGGTCATAGAGAATTATGTCTCTTACCAATTCTGACATAGATTGGTACAATCGGATTTACGAAGGGATAAAGATCATCGACAGATGTGGAAATTTCCCCAATGTACCCCTCATTGGAACTAAAGGAGGAATAACCTATCATCCAATTTTAGCTCGTCGTCAACTCGGATACTTGATGAAGAATATCCCACATAATGTTCATCTAGAAGGTATTTTCTTCAAGGAAGGAGAAAATGACAGGGCACTAAAGAAATAAATAGTGCATGCCTGGCAACATATTCACAGGAAAGGGAGAGAGTCTCTGGGAAGACCAAATTGTACCTCCATGGAACCTTATCTCCCTGGGTGCAAACTAGAGCCCTCAAGCTGAGGATGCTTTACCCTCAATAAGAAGTTTTTCCATTAAAGGAATCTGTCCTTTATTTCATGTCTGATGCGGAAAAACTCCAGGCCGCTCTCAACAAAGTTCAACGTGAGAAGAACTCTTGGAAGAACAAATACTAGATCCTTAATTTGGAATGTACCAAGATTCAGGAACTACTAAAGGAAAAGGATGCTCTGGTTGAGATATTAGAGCAACATGCTATGGAAAGTCAGGAAGACCAAAAAAATTTGCTCGCTCCTTTCACTTAGCAAAGGATTGTCGACCCGACAACGGTTGAAGAACCCCGTTCAAAGAAAAGGAAAATACAGGAACCGGCATCTGAGCTCTCTTCAGAGAGGACTCAGGATCCATGAGCTTAGATATTCTCCTTATAGCACTTTGTAAAATACTGTACTTTTCTTTGTAAAATACTGCAATCTTTCTAATTCAATAAAAGGGGTCTCCACCCCCACTGTGTGATATTTGCAATCTATTTGTTGAAGTTTATTTTGAAAACAAAAACTAAAAAAATATGTCTTTGCATATCATTCATCATTCTCACATAACACATTTTTCTTATCCTTGAGTCTTATGTATGTATCACAATTCTAGAGTCAAACTGTCTCACTCATACAATACTCGGGCCAATCGACAAAAGAAAATGGACGATCTCGAGGAAGAGAACAGAGAGCTGAGAGAAGAAATCGACGCTCTAAAGAAAAATTTGGAAAAACTTCACAGCAACCTGCAAACCCTGGCCGCAGCTCATGAGCAGCAACATCAAATGACTGTGATCTCAGAGATAACATCTACGCCCATATTGGAGACACATGAGAATCATCATTGGTACAACATGCCTTAGGGTTTCCCCTAGGGCATGCCTTTCAACTTTATACTTGAAAGATATATCCCACCGGTCACTGAAGACCCGAAAGCCGTAGTAGGAACCGCTGGACCTGAAGGTTACAAACTTCGAGAAAGTGAAGATGCAAGGCTTACGACAGCAACTCCTAAAGGTTACAAACTCAAGGGCATTGAAGCACCAAGAGTCACCACTATAAAGTATATACCACAACTAGTGGTACACACTGTCCCGGAAGGACAAATTTTGCAAGCAATTTCTGGTGGAAATGAAGACATGTACGAAAGGATGAATGAGTTCCAAGAACAATTCTTGGAAATGAAGAAGGAACTACATGCTTTTCGCGGTCAAGACTTATTCGGAAAAGACGCCGCAAACCTCTGTTTGGTCCCTAATGTAAAGATTCCGCACAAATTCAAGGTGCCTGACTTTGAAAAATACAAAGGCAACTCTTGCCCTCAAAGTCATCTGGTGATGTACGCTCGAAAAATGTCTACTCAGACAGACAATCAACAGCTACTAATCCATTACTTCCAAGATAGTTTAACCGATTCCGCACTCAAATGGTACATGGGTTTAAACCGCACCAAGATCAGTACTTTCAGAGATCTCGGCGCCGCCTTTGTTCAGCAGTATAAATATGACTTGGACATGGCACCAGATAGGGATTAGCTCAGATCAATGTCACAAAAGGACAAAGAAACTTTCAAAGAATATGCTCAGAGATGGCGTGAAATTGCCGCTCAGATCTGTCCCCCTCTTGAGGAAAAGGAGATGACCAAGATTTTCCTGAAAACCTTAAGCTCGTTCTATTACGACCGAACAGTTGCCAGTGTGCCCAGTGACTTCACTGAGATGGTGAAAATGGGAGTACGCCTTGAAGAAGAGGTCCAAGAAGGACGATTGGTCAAAGATACAAAACCATCTAGCAGTACCAAAAGGTACGGTAGTACTTTCCAAAAGAAGAAAGAGCAAGATATTAGTAATATCTCTCTGGGAAAGCAAAGGCAAAGGTATCAACCAGTAGCAACGGTCACTCCCGCTATCAACCCAACACTAGCTCTGACTTATCAACCCTAGGTTGCTCAGCAGCAACCAAATTAACAGCAGTATCAGCAAAGACCACAACAGCCTCTTCAGCAGGCTCGCCCGCAGTACAATAATAACAATCGTACTACACGACCATCAGGGTTTGACCCTATATCGATGTTGTACGATGAATTATTTCCACTTCTACTGGCCAAGGGGCATGTTCAGACCAGGACTCCTCTTACAGTACCAGAAAGTCTACCTTTTTGGTTCAAAGCAGATCAAACTTGCCCTTAACATCAAGGAGAAACGAGACACAACATTGAGAATTGTCTCAGCTTCAAGTCTGATGTACAGAAGCTTGTCAGGAACGGGATCTTATCTTTCAAAGATACTAACCCGAATGTTCAGACAAACCCATTACCGCAACATGAAAAGACTACAGTGAATTTGATAGAAGGAGAACCTGTCAACAGTTATCAAATTCACAATGTACTCCTATTAGGAATCAATCTGGTGAAAATGCATTGCAAACAGAGTGGGTACAGACACGTGCCATCTCACAACTATCATCAGTGTGATATCTGCTCCAAGGACAATCAAGGGTGTACCATAGTACAAACATCTTTGCAAGAACAAATGGATCTGGGCTGGATTCAGGATCACCAGATCCATGAAGTAAACATGGCCCATGCACATCCTAACATTGTTCAGAACCACGAAATTCGTACAGTGAACGTTAATTTAGTGGCGATGCATTCAAGATAAAGTCAGTATTACAACTTGCCGCGCAATAATTACAACACTTGTCCCATCTGCTCAACATATAATCAGGGTTGCTCTTTTATACAAGAGGCCCTCCAGCGTCAAATGGATCTCAGATGGATCCAAGATTACCGTGAAAGAAGTAACCATCAAGTCAATATTATTCAAATCTTTGACATACGCCTAATGAATACCAGTCTAGTGGAATTGCATGCTAAATAGGTCAGACTTGATTTTCTGGCTTCACATGATTATCTAGACTGTAGAGAATGTTGCGAAGACGACCAAGGGTGTGCGCTTGTGCAAAAAACACTTCAACATCTGTTGGACCACTGGTGGCTTCCGATCTACCTAGATGAAGACACACAACAGATTAGCATGACTGATGGGAATCCTTATAGACATCAAAGTCGTGATATCCGCTCAATGGAAACAGATCTAGTAAAGATGCATTACATACAAAGCGGGTATGGTCGGGTACCACTGCACAATTATGAGCGTTGTAGAGTATGCTCGGAAAATAACCAAGGATGCTATCTCGTACGAGCAGCCCTCCAAAATCAGTTGGACCGGAAAGAGATTCGACCATGTTCGAATTCTGAATCAATCAACATGATACAAGATTACCTCCCTGGTCAAGGTGAAAACACTGTCATAATCTCCGATCGTGGAATAACCAAGGACGTTTGCGTTATAATCCCTTTACTTAATGAATCGAAGATCCCTCTTGATAGTAGAAAAGTTCCCAACCAGGAACTGATCAAGGTTGCCTATGACAGTCAGAAAAATCAAAAAGCTCCTGTGGTTATCTACCTGCCAGGGCCAATACCGTACAAGTCAGATAAGGCTATCCCTTACAAGTATGGTGCAATGACCATCAAAAATGGAAAAGAAACTCCATTACCCTCCGTCGTGAACATTGCCGACATCAGTCGAGTTACCCGGAGCGATCGGATATTCAACAGAGGAATTGGAGAACCTGTCAAAGAAAAGGAACCTCAAACAGAAGTTCCTAATCAACAAGTCGGTCAATCCAGTAATCCAGAACCTGTAAAGAATAACGATGAGATGCTGAAGCTCATCCAGAAAAGCAAGTACAACATTGTGGACCAATTTTTGCAAAATCCATCTCGAATCTCTGTACTATCTCTCCTGCTTAGTTCGGAAGCTCACAGAGAAGCTCTACAAAAAGTCTTAGAGCAAGCTTTTGTGGAACAAGATGTGACGGTAGGACAATTTGACAGCATCATCTCCAACATCACTTCCTGCAACAACTTAGGATTCAGTGATGAAGAATTGCCGGAAGAAGGCAAGAATCATAATATGGCACTCAACATTATAGTCAACTTCCAAGACGATGCTTTAGCCAGCGTACTGGTGGACACATGTTCATCCTTAAATGTCATGCCAAGGTCAACTCTGGTACGACTATCATTTCAAGGAGCTCCGATGAAAGACAGTGAGATCATCGTCAAAGCCTTTGACGAATCTAGAAAAACAGTTATTGAAATTCTGGTACCAGATGTGTGATGTTAAGTGCGATGTCACAACAACACACTCTGCAATGGACAATAACAAACAACAACAGAAACATAATGAATTTTTAACCCAGTTCAGTTCAAACAACCTAATCTGGGGGCTACCAAGCCAGGGATGAAATTCACTACTTGTAAAATTAATTTACAGACTCAACAACCCAGTTGACAATCTCCTAAACTTAATTCCTACTAGTGACTTCCTACCTAAGAAACCACTTAGATATGAGAACACTACTCAATCCCTAAAACACTCAAAGAACAACCTCTTTGAGAAACCTTGATCCTGCTTCATAGCTTTGATCAAGTTACACAACTCTCTTTGCTTCACAGCTTTAGAGAGGACAGAACACAACTCACCAATTCACACTAGAATGGTGTATACAAAAACACGCACAAAGACAATGTTTAACCTCCAGTTAAAGCTCCCTATCTTCTGGCTGTTTTCTGTCACTTCTTCCTTTGATCTATGCGCTTTATATAGCCACCTGAATTGGGCTTGGACTCCTTGCAATATTTGATCTGATTTGTCATTTAAAACTGAATCTTCAAAACAGATTTTATCCTCAAAATCTTTTCAAATCTTCAACCTTTTAAATCTCCTACAAATCTGCATCAAATCTCTATGCAACAGAGAATATCTAACCCAAGATATTCGCATCCAATGAGACTACCTGCTCTCCACAATTCCAGCTAAAACGCAAACCCTAACAACATCACTAAACCTGATGTTATTAATTCTGCAGACCTGATGTCACAACATCGCATGTGACATCAGACATCCAACTTCACACTTAACATAACCCAATGTTAAGACTCAATGTTGAAACATCACCACCTTGACATCAACATTGAACAACCTTTGTTTTACCAAAATTCCAGCCAATCCAAGAAACAATAATCTCCCCCTTTGGCTAATTTTGGCTAAAGCAATCTCTCCACCATCAGAGACTTCAGCAGCGGAATAAACTTGAATTTTCCAATACATTGCAGCTGCAGCAATCTTCAAAACAGCTACACTTCACAATGCTTTCAGCATGCTGCACACACTTTCCAATACTCTGCTACTACATACTACAGAACTAACCAGTAGCAGCATTTCTTTACCTTCTTCAAATAGCTGCACAAACTTCAACACTAACCAGCAACATAGGCCAATCTCCCCCTCAAACCAGCTATTCAACAAGAACCAGCAAACCAGCTGTTCAACAACTCTCCCCCTCAATATCTGCACTACTGCATCACAACTTGGCATAGGCTAACTCTCCCGCTTTTTAGCCACAATTGGACAAACCTCAACATGTAAGTCCTATGACACCCTTTGCTGCAAAATCCATAACTAATGCTCTAGATGAACATTTGAGCACACTTGCTGAGCACATGTCTTTTTGTATCACTGTCCCTTTCTCCACATACAGTCATTCCCTATCATACTCTTCATCTTCAGACTTCCAATCAATCAATACCTAATTTACTTCAGTCTTCTCTATATTCTCCATCCAAGGCAGACTTTCTACTTCATCATTCTCCCATATGACTATGTAGACGCTCCTTAGGTATAATGTAAGCACCAAGCTTCAGATCCAGAACAAAGACATCCTTCACCAAGGATAACCAACACAGAAAATGTTCTAACATCAGTTAGGACACTCTTGACACCACACACCATGGTATTACATATGCTTAACCACTGGATGTACTATCAGCAAAGTAATCCAATCTCAACACTGTGTCACAAACTCCACAAATTCTCAGCTTACTTAAAAGCTTTACTGAGATCCAGTCTCTTCAAGAGATAATGATCAGATCATATCACAATACCTCTACCATTACATCCACCGGTAGTTGTTGATACTAGTGAAGTCTTCAAAATCAGTAGTAATGCTAAACTTCACATTCTAATCCACATAATCAGAAACACTTCTTCCACATGTCCAATCTTAATCATCTTCCAGATATAACCACCAGCAAACATGATGTTATAACATCTTTTGGGACATCAACTTCTCATCACCATTCAAAGGACTCATTGCACAAAGAAGTCCTTCAAGAAGCTCCCAATAAAATACACTCAAAGCAGCTTATTCAGGTTAACATACACACCTGAATACCATAAGTTCCCACACCCTCTCTGAACCATATCCTAGCAAACTCAACCATATCCAGAGTATCTATACCAAATTCTTTTTCCAGAACATACTTCCACCATTTTATGAAAAGCACAGGAATGTTATCTAGTATGGCCTTTTGAATTTTCTCAGAAGTTCTAACAACAACGGCTTCCTTCATTTGAGAGATATCCTGGACATTATCATCAGACTTATCTCGGATCTTCCTATTTCTGGAAGAGATGAACACTTTACTCCTAGATTTTGTAGTACCATCCACATAGATCTTCTGCTTATCAGTTCTCATCTTTGGAGGTGACTCAATAGCTTTCCTCTTCCTTGATTTCAGTCGTTTAGCAACCCCGGGAACCACTTTTGCAATTAGTTCATCATCACTCTTCTTTATTTTAAGGCTAGAAGTACCTTTCTTGACTTGAGACGTTTTAACATCAGCTCTAACGTCTGCATCTTCCAACCTAAGGATTTTCAACTTGTGAAATTTTTCTTCTGAACTATAGGAGTCATTAGTCAGGTTGTCATCTTTCTTGGCCTTGCAAGTATTCAGCTCCCAACACTTCTTAAGGTCACAGCTTTTGATCCTTCCATCAGCATTGTTGACTCCTTCATCTTGCTCACATAACTGACTACTCAAGTTAGCTTTTAACACATCATCCAACTTAGGAGTAACAGCACCATAAGTCATTAACCCAGATTGACTTTTCACCATACTTTCACACTTGATGTCACCATCTGATGTTACAACATCAACCATAACATCACCATATGTGCTGACCTCTTTTGGTATCTATTGATAACAATTATCCTTGGATCTAGCACCCTTCAAAACAACCTGATTATGCTTATCAGTTACCACACACTCATCTTTGGTGTAGCTAACTTTATACCCGCCATCACACAGTTGACTTATGCTGATCAAATTAGCATTCAGACCATTGACAAGAAGAACATTGTCAATTTCAGGTCCACCACCACATTTTACTCTTCCAACTCCTGTAACCTCTCCTGTATCTCCATTTCCAAAGATTACATCTTTTGAAGAGCAAGCAATAGTATCTTCCAATTTAGCTTTTGATCCAGTCATATGCTTTGAACATCCACTGTCAAAGTACCATGTATCCTTATCAAACTGTCTATCTGAAGTGTGGGCTAAATGACATTTCACCTTCTCCTTAGGAACCCATTGTTTAACAACTTTGCGCCTGACCTCCTTTAGTTTTCTTTGAGGAGCAGATTGTGGATATCCATGCAGTTTAAAACAAGAGTACTGCATATGTCCAAACCTTCCACAATAGAAGCATCTAACTCTGTCATCTCTGAATTGGTTATCTCTTCTACTATTATGATGATGATATTGCTGTGGCTCCCACCCATAATGTTGTCTCTTTCTTCCATAGTTGGCCTGTCTTCTATGGTGCTATTGTCTTTTACTATAGGTAGACTGTCTCCTAAACTGAGGATGTTGTCTTCTAGGCTGTCTCCTATGGTGATGAGGCTTCCTTCTTCCATAGTAATGAGGCACAACATTGTTGTATCCATATCCATATCCATACCAGTTTCCCTGATGTTGAGACATCTGATGAGACATGTTCTGTTTGAACCTGGCAGCTTGCATGCTCTTGTGATATTGGGGAGGCATATACTGACTAGCTCCTTGGGGCTGCATCTTCCTCTGATGAGGACCATTCTTCTTCTCAACATTCTGAGGTTGTGAATGAGCAACCTGCTTAGGTTTTGGATTCTGTCTCTTTTTGTGATGTTGAGACATTGGTTGAGACATCTCCTTTTTGGTTCCTGAAGTGCTTGCTTCAGCAGAAACCTTTTCCTCAACCACAAATCCTAGGCCAGTCTTATCTCCAGCAACCTTTTCTGTCTGAAGGATCTTATCAAATGTGTCTGTACCACAGTTCAGCATCCTAACAGATTTAGTCATATGATCAAGATGAGCTTTGACCAATGAGACTTCATTTTCCAAATCAGCTTTAGCAGTCTCAAGCTGAGTAATCTGTTTCTTTTGACTCTTGTTTTCTTGACAGATTTCAGCACTCTTCAGACAAAGCTCTTGATAAGTAGAAGCTAACTCCTCAAAAGTTATTTCCCCATCACTAGAATCATCATCAGAAACAACAATTCCTGTCAAAGCTCTGACATACTTTGCTGACTCACTTTCACTTTCACTATCAGAGTCAGACCAGGAAACTGTCATGCCCTTCTTCTGCTTCTTCAAGAATGTGGGACACTCTTTCTTGACATGTCCATACCCTTCACATTCAAAGCACTGAACTCCTTTATCTTGGGCAGTCTTCTCTTCATCCTTCTCTTTTGACTTGCTGATATCAGAAGAGATGTTCTTGACATTAGGCCTGGAGTTATTGTTCATCCTCTTGAACACTTTGTTGAACTGCCTTCCCAACATAGCTATGGCCTGAGATAAATCCTCCTGGGATTCAGTACTCTTCCCTTTCTCTTCTTGAGCATTTGAAGTCAAGGCTATACTTTTTGGCTTCTTTTCAGGTTCTTCTTCATTTAACCCAAGCTCAAATGTTTGAAGAGATCCAATGAGCTCATCAACCCTCATCTGGATGATGTCTTGTGCTTCTTCAATGGCAGTCACATTCATCTTGTACCTCTTAGGAAGTGACCTAAGAATCTTCCTTACAAGCTTTTCTTCTGACATTTTCTCTCCAAGAGCACTAGATGCATTAGCCAGCTCAAGAACACTCATGTGGAAGTCATGAATAGTCTCATCTTCCTTCATCTTCAGGTTTTCAAACTTAGATGTTAGAAGCTGAAGTCTTGACATCTTAACTCTAGATGTACCTTCATGATTAGCCTTCAAAATATCCCATGCAACCTTAGCGGCTTCACATGAGTTGATAAACCTGAATATGTTCTTGTCAACTCCATTGAAGATAGCATTTAGGGCTTTTGAATTTCCAAGGGCAAGCTCATATTCTTCCTTGGTCCATTCTTCTTCAGGTTTCAGCTTTGAGGTGCCTTCTTTATCTTTCCCTGCATCATCTTTCTCACACACAATAGGTGCTTTCCATTCTTTAATAATGGCCTTCCAAGCCCTGTTGTCCAAGGATTTCAAGAAGGTGGTCATCCTTGGCTTCCAATAATCATAATTGGAACCATCCAATATAGGGGGTCTGTTGACAAACCCTCCAACTTCTTTGTCCATCTTTACACCAGAGAGTAACTTCCCTAGATCTCACCCAGAGACAGACAGGATGCCTGCTCTGATACCAATTGAAATTCTGGTATCAGATGTGTGATGTTAGGTGCGATGTCACAACAACACACTCTGCACAATGGACAAAATAAACAACAGAAGAACACTCCAAATTGTTAACCCAGTTCAGTTCAAACAACCTAATATGGGGCTACCAAGCCAGGGATGAAATTCACTACTTGGAGAATTAATTTACAGACTCAACAACCCAGTTGACAATCTACTAAACTTAATTCCTACTAGTGACTTCCTACCTAAGAAACCACTTAGATATGAGAACACTACTCAATCCCTAAAACACTCAAAGAACAACCTCTTTGAGAAACCTTGATCCTGCTTCACAGCTTTGATCAAGTTACACAACTCTCTTTGCTTTACAGCTTTAGAGAGGACAGAACACAACTCACCAATTCACACTAGAATGGTGTATACAAAAACACACACAAAGACAATGTTTAACCTCCAGTTAAAGCTCCCTATCTTCTGTCTGTTTTCTGTCACTTCTTCCTTTGATCTATGCGCTTTATATAGCCACCTGAATTGGGCTTGGACTCCTTGCAATATTTGATCTGATTTGTTATTTAAAACTGAATCTTCAAAACAGATTTTATCCCCAAAATCTTTTCAAATCTTCAACCTTTTAAATCTCCTACAAATCTGCATCAAATCTCTATGCAACAGAGAATATCTAACCCAAGATATTCGCATCCAATGAGACTACCTGCTCTCCACAATTCCAGCTAAAACGGAAACCCTAACAACATCACTAAACCTGATGTTATTAATTCTGCAGACCTGATGTCACAACATCGCATGTGACATCAGACATCCAACTTCACACTTAACATAACCTAATGTTAAGACTCAATGTTGAAACATCACCACCTTGACATCAACATTGAACAACCTTTGTTTTACCAAAATTCCAGCCAATCCAAGAAACAACAATCTCCCCCTTTGGCTAATTTTGGCTAAAGCAATCTCTGCACCATCAGAGACTTCAGCAGCGGAATAAACTTGAATTTTCCAATACATTGCAGTAGCAACAATCTTCAAAACAGCTACACTTCACAATGCTTTCAGCATGCTGCACCCACTTTCCAATACTCTGCTACTACATACTACAGAACTAACCAGTAGCAGCATTTCTTCACCTTCTTCAAACAGCTGCACAAACTTCAACACTAACCAGCAGCATAGGCCAATCTCCCCCTCAAACCAGCTGTTCAACAAGAACCAGCAAACCAGCTGTTCAACAACTCTACCCCTCAATATCTGCACTACTGCATCACAACTTGGCATAGGCTAACTCTCCCCCTTTTTAGCCACAATTGGACAAACCTCAACATGTAAGTCCTATGACACCCTTTGCTGCAAAATCCATAACTAATGCTCTAGATAAACATTTGAGCACACTTGCTGAGCACATGTCTTTTTGTATCACTGTCCCTTTCTCCACATACAGTCATTCCCTATCATACTCTTCATCTTCAGACTTCCAATCAATCAATACCTGATTTACTTCAGTCTTCTCTATATTCTCTATCCAAGGCAGACTTTCTACTTCATCATTCTCCCGTATGACTATGTAGACGCTCCTTAGGTATAATGTAAGCACCAAGCTTCAGATCCAGAACAAAGACATCCTTCACCAAAGATAACCAACACAGAAAATGTTCTAACATCAGTTAGGACACTCTTGACACCACACACCATGGTATTACATATGCTCAACCACTGGATATACTATCAGCAAAGTAATCCAATCTCAACACTGTGTCACAAACTCCACAAATTCTCAGCTTACTTAAAAGCTTTACTGAGATCCAGTCTCTTCAAGAGATAATGATCAGATCATATCACAATACCTCTACCATTACATCCACCAGTAGTTGTTGATACTAGTGAAGTCTTCAAAATCAGTAGTAATGCTAAACTTCACATTCTAATCCACATAATCAGAAACACTTCTTCCACATGTCCAATCTTAATCATCTTCCAGATATAACCACCAGCAAACATGATGTTATAACATCTTTTGGGACATCAACTTCTCATCACCATTCAAAGGACTCATTGCACAAAGAAGTCCTTCAAGAAGCTCCCAATAAAATACACTCAAAGCAGCTTATTCAGGTTAACATACACACCTGAATACCATAAGTTCCCACACCCTCTCTGAACCATATCCTAGCAAACTCAACCATATCCAGAGTATCTATACCAAATTCTTTTTCCAGAACATACTTCCACCATTTTATGAAAAGCACAGGAATGTTATCTAGTATGGCCTTTTGAATTTTCTCAGAAGTTCTAACAACAACGACTTCCTTCATTTGAGAGATATCCTGGACATTATCATCAGACTTATCTCGGATCTTCCTATTTCTGGAAGAGATGAACACTTTACTCCTAGATTTTGTAGTACCATCCACATAGATCTTTTGCTTATCATTTCTCATCTTTGGAGGTGACTCAATAGCTTTCCTCTTCCTTGATTTCAGTCGTTTAGCAACCCCGGGAACCACTTTTGCAATTAGTTCATCATCACTCTTCTTTATTTTAAGGCTAGAAGTACCTTTCTTGACTTGA
This sequence comes from Lathyrus tuberosus, assembly GCA_022829125.1. Lineage (NCBI taxonomy): Eukaryota > Viridiplantae > Streptophyta > Magnoliopsida > Fabales > Fabaceae > Lathyrus > Lathyrus tuberosus. Next base: position 4,200,115 of record JALAZF010000236.1, on the reverse strand, counting down.
GATGTTTTAACATCAGCTCTAACGTCTGCATCTTCCAACCTAAGGATTTTCAACTTGTGAAATTTTTCTTCTGAACTATAGGAGTCATTAGTCAGGTTGTCATCTTTCTTGGCCTTGCAAGTATTCAGCTCCCAACACTTCTTAAGGTCACAGCTTTTGATCCTTCCATCAGCATTGTTGACTCCTTCATCTTGCTCACATAACTGACTACTCAAGTTGGCTTTTAACACATCATCCAACTTAGGAGTAACAGCACCATAAGTCATTAACCCAGATTGACTTTTCACCATACTTTCACACTTGATGTCACCATCTGATGTTACAACATCAACCATAACATCACCATATGTGCTGACCTCTTTTGGTATCCATTGATAACAATTATCCTTGGATCTAGCACCCTTCAAAACAACCTGATTATGCTTATCAGTTACCACACACTCATCTTTGGTGTAGCTAACTTTATACCCGCCATCACACAGTTGACTTATGCTGATCAAATTAGCATTCAGACCATTGACAAGAAGAACATTGTCAATTTTAGGTCCACCACCACATTTTACTCTTCCAACTCCTGTAACCTCTCCTGTATCTCCATTTCCAAATATTACATCTTTTGAAGAGCAAGCAATAGTATCTTCTAATTTAGCTTTTGATCCAGTCATATGCTTTGAACATCCACTGTCAAAGTACCATGTATCCTTATCAAACTGTCTATCTGAAGTGTGGGCTAAAAGATATTTCACCTTCTCCTTAGGAACCCATTGTTTAACAACTTTGCGCCTGACCTCCTTTAGTTTTCTTTGAGGAGCAGATTGTGGATATCCATGCAGTTCAAAACAAGAGTACTGCATATGTCCAAACCTTCCACAATAGAAGCATCTAACTCTGTCATCTCTGAATTGGTTATCTCTTCTACTATTATGATGATGATATTGTTGTGGCTCCCACCCATAATGTTGTCTCTTTCTTCCATAGTTGGCCTGTCTTCTATGGTGCTATTGTCTTTTACCATAGGTAGACTGTCTCCTGAACTGAGGATGTTGTCTTCTAGGCTGTCTCCTATGGTGATGAGGCTTCCTTCTTCCATAGTAATGAGGCACAACATTGTTGTATCCATATCCATATCCATACCAGTTTCCCTGATGTTGAGGCATCTGATGAGACATGTTCTGTTTGAACCTGGCAGCTTGCATGCTCTTGTGATATTGGGGAGGCATATACTGACTAGCTCCTTGGGGCTGCATCTTCCTCTGATGAGGACCATTCTTCTTCTCAACATTCAAAGGCTGTGAATGAGCAACCTGCTTAGGTTTAGGATTCTGTCTCTTTTATTGATGTTGAGACATTGGTTGAGACATCTCCTTTTTGGTTCCTGAAGTGCTTGCTTCAGCAGAAACCTTTTCCTCAACCACAAATCCTAGGCCAGTCTTATCTCCAGCAACCTTTTCTGTCTGAAGGATCTTATCAAGTGTGTCTGTACCACAGTTCAGCATCCTAACAGATTTAGTCATATGATCAAGATGAGCTTTGACCAGTGAGACTTCATTTTCCAAATCAGCTTTAGCAGTCTCAAGCTGAGCAATCTGTTTCTTTTGACTCTTCTTTTCTTGACATATTTCAGCACTCTTCAGACAAAGCTCTTGATAAGTAGAAGCTAACTCCTCAAAATTTATTTCCCCATCACTAGAATCATCATCAGAAACAACAGTTCATGTCAAAGCTCTGACATGCTTTGCTGACTTACTTTCACTTTCACTATCAGAGTCAGACCAGGAAACTATCATGCCCTTCTTCTGCTTCTTCAAGAATATGGGACACTCTTTCTTGACATGTCCATACCCTTCAAATTCAAAGCACTGAACTCCTTTATCTTGGGCAGTCTTCTCTTCATCCTTCTCTTTTGACTTGCTGATATCAGAAGAGATGTTCTTGACATTAGGCCTGGAGTTATTGTTCATCCTCTTGAACACTTTGTTGAACTGCCTTCCCAACATAGCTATGGCCTGAGATAAATCCTCCTGGGATTCAGTACTCTTCCCTTTCTCTTCTTGAGCATTTGAAGTCAAGGCTATACTTTTTGGCTTCTTTTCAGGTTCTTCTTCATTTAACCCAAGCTCAAATGTTTGAAGAGATCCAATGAGATCATCAACCCTCATCTGGATGATGTCTTATGCTTCTTCAATGGCAGTCACCTTCATCTTGTACCTCTTAGGAAGTGACCTAAGAATCTTCCTTACAAGCTTTTCTTCTGACATTTTCTCTCCAAGAGCACTAGATGCATTAGCCAGCTCAAGAACACTCATGTGGAAGTCATGAATAGTCTCATCTTCCTTCATCTTCAGGTTTTCAAACTTAGATGTTAGAAGTTGAAGTCTTGACATCTTAACTCTAGATGTACCTTCATGAGTAGCCTTCAAAATATCCCATGCAACCTTAGCGGCTTCACATGAGTTGATCAACCTAAATATGTTCTTGTCAACTCCATTGAAGATAGCATTTAGGGCTTTTGAATTTCCAAGGGCAAGCTCATCTTCTTCCTTGGTCCATTCTTCTTCAGGTTTCAGCTTTGAGGTGCCTTCTTTATCTTTCCCAGCATCATCTTTCTCACACACAATAGGTGCTTTCCATTCTTTAATAATGACCTTCCAAGCCCTGCTGTCCAAGGATTTCAAGAAGGTGGTCATCCTTGGCTTCCAATAATCATAATTGGAACCATCCAATATAGGGGGTCTGTTGACAAATCCTCCAACTTCTTTGTCCATCTTTACACCAGAAAGTAACTTCCCTAGATCTCACCCAGAGATAGACAGGATGCCTGCTCTGATACCAATTGAAATTCTGGTATCAGATGTGTGATGTTAGGTGCGATGTCACAACAACACACTCTGCACAATGGACAAAATAAACAACAGAAGAACACACCAAATTGTTAACCCAGTTCAGTTCAAACAACCTAATCTGGGGCTACCAAGCCAAGGATGAAATTCACTACTTGTAGAATTAATTTACGGACTCAACAACCCAGTTGACAATCTACTAAACTTAATTCCTACTAGTGACTTCCTACCTAAGAAACCACTTAGATATGAGAACACTACTCAATCCCTAAAACACTCAAAGAACAACCTCTTTGAGAAACCTTGATCCTGCTTCACAACTTTGATCAAGTTACACAACTCTCTTTGCTTAACAGCTTTAGAGAGGACAGAACACAACTCACCAATTCACACTAGAATGGTGTATACAAAAACACACACAAAGACAATGTTTAACCTCCAGTTAAAGCTCCCTATCTTCTGTCTGTTTTCTGTCACTTCTTCCTTTGATCTATGCGCTTTATATAGCCACCTGAATTGGGCTTGGACTCCTTGCAATATTTGATCTGATTTGTTATTTAAAACTGAATCTTCAAAACAGATTTTATCCCCAAAATCTTTTCAAATCTTCAACCTTTTAAATCTCCTACAAATCTGCATCAAATCTCTATGCAACAGAGAATATCTAACCCAAGATATTCGTATCCAATGAGACTACCTGCTCTCCGGCCACCATTCCAGCTAAAACGCAAACCCTAACAACATCACTAAACCTGATGTTATTAATTCTGCAGACCTGATGTCACAACATCGCATGTGACATCAGACATCCAACTTCACACTTAACATAACCCAATGTTAAGACTCAATGTTGAAACATCACCACCTTGACATCAACATTGAACAACCTTTGTTTTACCAAAATTCCAGCCAATCCAAGAAACAACAGTTATCGGCAAAGTCGATCTTCCCATAACCATCGGTCTTCACACTTTCCAAGTCACTTTCCAGGTCATGGACATCCGAGCAGCATACAACTGTTTATTAGGAAGACCTTGGATACACAAAGTTGGGGCAGTCACTTCGACACTTCACCGGAAGCTGAAGTTCGTCAAGATTGACAAGTTAATCATGGTATGTGGAGAGCAAGCCTTAATCATGAGCAACTTATCATCATTATCCTGTGTAGAACCAGAGGAGGTTATTGGAACCCAGTTCCAAGCACTCTCGGTGAGCAATGAGAATCAATCAGAAAGAGGGACGTCGATTTCCTCATACAAAGACACCCTCGAAGTGATCAAGAGTAATGACATAAAAGGATGGGGACAAATTGTAACTCCTACGGATAACAAGACAAAGAAAAGTCTTGGCTTCTATTCAACCTGTACCCAGGCTATAAAGAAGTACGAAAGTTTTCGTCCCATTCAGGATTTCTTCCACAGCGGAGGTTTCCTCCACCTAGTGTCTCAAGACGTACATACCATCAATGAGAGCGACTCTTCTGATACGGATGGGGAGTGGAAGTATTATCTCAATGATGATGGTTATATGTCTCAGGGAGAGGTTCACACGCCATTTTATTTTCCCAAGCAGAGCCCAAGATATATACCGAGGTCAGACGTCAGGGTGATCTATGGAGATTGTGATCCTGAAGGATGCCGTGCTCCACCCAACTCATTAGAGGAAGACACTCTGATGAAAGACAACTTTGACTACGATTATTATGATCCCCTGGATGACTTGCCTATCTGGAAGCCATACACAGAAGACTTGGGGAAAAAGAGTCAGTCGGACGATGCCTATCAGCTGAGTAACATTGAAAAGAATACTCATGTCCCCACAGAGTCATGGAATCTATACTCAGGACACTCCGAAGATGTCCAGCACCACAGTGATGAATTCAAAAAAATTACAAGACAAGAATTTATTAACTACGCATTTTCTGAAATCAACGTCATCGAGGAAGATGACTCATCCAGTCCCACAAAAACATGGGACACCTTAGGACAGCCGAGCGGCAAGTATGACTTCCTAGTTAAATACACTACTCCCAAAAGCTCTCGTATCAGGCTTGAGGACATCCAACCAACTGGTTGGGGAGATTCCCTTGAGAGCGAAAACACCATGGAAAATACAGCAGAAGAATTCTCCAATGACAACTCTGCATGGGAAGAAGACTCCAATGATTCTACTCCGCCAGAAATCAGTGTTGTTTCTAAAGACAAACTAAGAAGGAAGATACCAGACTTTGTGATTCATAGGGGAGTTCGTCGCCATTTGGTTGCTGTCGATGTCCCGAAAATCGCCCATAAGTCTAAGTAATTACCATCTTTATTTTAACCTTTCACCTTGCCCAGGTGAAACGAATGTTTTTATAGGGCTCACCTTTCTGTAAATATCCCTCTTCGCTTCGCCCAAAGTGATAGAGTTTTGTTTTATAGGGCTGTATTTCAAGAATCGACAAATCATGAATAAATAATGTTAATCTGTCATTCTCGCATTTATTTCTTTTTTCACTTTTTGTTTTTCAGAAAATGGTAATCCTAAAAACAACCCAAAATAATTAAAAAAAAAAGCATTTTTCAGAAAAAATACACTATACACACTCTTGCATTCTCTCTATCTCTTCTAAAAAAATGAATCATCACGTCATGCAGATTGCTTTTTTTAAACCCCATTGAAACATACGATCCAATGCTTTCTCCCAACTTTGAATTCCCGGTATTTGAAGCTGAATAAGAAGAGGACGAAGACATTCCATAAGAGATCTCCCGACTACTCAGTGAGAGGAAAGGTCTATTGAGCCTCACAAAGAGCCATTGGAAACGATCAATTTAGGTTCAGAAGAAGAAAAGAAAGAAGTTAAGATTGGGGCACTGCTCAGCTCAATTGTCAGAGAAGACTTGATAAAACTTCTCAAAGAGTTTCCAGATGTATTTTCTTGGTCATATCAGGACATGCTAGGGTTGGATACCAGCATCGTGGAACATCACTTACCACTGAAATCAGAATGTCCGCCAGTAAAACAAAGACTGAGAAGGACTCATCCAGATATGGCCATCAAGATTAAATAGGAAGTGCAGAAACAGATCGACGCGGGTTTCCTCGCCACCTCAGAATATCCTCAATGGTTAGCCAACATAGTGCCAGTTTTGAAAAAGGACGGAAAATTCAGAATGTGTGTAGACTATAGGGATTTGAACAAAGCAAGTCCAAAGGATGACTTCCCCCTACCACACATTGACATGCTGGTAGACAGTACAACAAAATTCAATGTCTTCTCCTTCATGGATGGATTATCGGGCTATAATCAAATCAAAATGGCGCCGGAAGATATGGAGAAAACTTTATTTATCACCCCATGGGGCACCTTTTGCTACAAGGTAATGTCGTTCGATCTAAAGAATACGGGGGCAACCTATCAAAGGGCCATGACAACCCTGTTTCATGACATGATGCACAAAGAGATTGAAGTGTATGTCGATGACATGATTGCTAAATCTAGAACAGAGGAAGAGCATGTGGAACACCTATCAAAGTTATTCGAGCATCTGAGGAAATACAAACTCCGCTTGAATCCCAATAAATGCACATTCAGTGTCCGCTCAGGAAAACTCCTAAGATTCATCGTCAGCCAGAAAGGAATTGAGGTTGATCCTGACAAGGTTAAGGCCATTCAAGAAATGCTTTCACCAAAGACTGAAAAACAGGTCAGAGGATTTTTGGGACGTCTCAATTACATCTCAAGGTTCATATCCCTCATGACCGCAACATGCACGCCGATCTTCAAACTACTCAGAAAGAATCAAAACTGTGTATGGACAAAAGATTTCCAAAAAGCTTTCGACAGTATCAAAGAATATCTGTTAAATCCACCGATTCTATCACCTCCAGTGGAAGGAAGACCACTGATAATCTACTTAACAGTCTTGGAAGACTCCATGGGCTGTGTACTTGGCCAACAAGATGAGACAAAGAGAAAAAAGTCTGCCATTTACTACTTAAGCAAGAAGTTCATGGACGGTGAAACCCGGTACACTATGCTCGAGAAAACTTGCTACAATCTGGCTTGGGCAGCCAAACGTCTTCGCCAGTACATGATTTGTCACACTACTTGGTTAATCTCCGAAATGAATCCGATCAAGTACGTCTTTGAAAAGCCTGCTCTCACGGGAAGGATTGCCCGTTGGCAGATGTTTTTATCAGAATACGACATTGAGTACCATGCTCAGAAAGCCATCAAAGAAAGTATTTTAGCCGATCATTTGGCTCTTCAACCGATTGACGATCAGGAATTAGTCAGATTTGTCTTCCCAGATGAAGATGTCATGTACTTAAAAATGAAAGATTGCGATGAACCACTACCCAGTGAAGGGCCAGAACCAGGTTCCCAATAGGGACTAATATTTGACGGAGCCGTCAATACTTATGGAAACGGAATTGGGACAATCATTGTAACAACTCAGGGTACTCATATTCCTTTCACTGCCAGACTAACATTCAAATGCACAAACAACGAGTCCGAATACGAAGCTTGTATCATGGGCCTCGAAGAAGCAATTGACTTAAGGATAAAGAACTTGGATGTGTATGGAGACTCAGCCCTTGTTATCAATCAGATCAAAGGAGAGTGGAATACATACCAATCAGGACTGATTCCTTACAAAGACTATGCGAGAAGGTTATTACCATTCTTCAAAAGAATCGAGTTTCATCAGATCCCTCGTGAAGAAAACCACATGGCTGGTGCACTAGCCACTCTCTCTCTCTTCCATGATTGATGTAAGTCAATGGAACGACATACCTAAGATTGACATAACGCGCCTTGAAAGGCCTGCTTATATTTTTGCGATTGAAGCAGTCATAGATGACAAACCCTGGTATAATGATATCAAGTACTTCCTTCAAAGACAAGAGTACCCACCTAGGGCATCAAGAAAAGATAGGAAGACTCTCAGAAGACTGGCTGGCAACTTCTTCCTGAATGGTGATACACTCTACAAAAGAAACTTTGACATGGTTTTGCTCAGATGTGTAGATAGACAAGAAGCAAACATGCTGATGAAAGAAATCCATGAAGGCTCCTTTGGCACTCATGCCAATGGACACACAATGGCAAGAAAAATTCCGAAAGCGGGATATTATTGGCTAATAATGGAATCTGATTGTTACAAGTACACGAGGAGGTGTCACAAATGTCAGATATACGCTGACAAAATCCATGTACCGCCAACGCATCTCAAAGTCCTTTCTTCTCCATGGCCTTTTTCTATATGGGGAATCGACATGATTGACATGATTGAACCTAGAGCTTCAAACGGACATCGATTTATCCTGGTAGCTATTGACTACTTCACCAAGTGGGTCGAAGCAGTGTCATACACCCATGTAACCCGACAAGTGGTGGTCCGATTTATCAAAAACAATCTCATCTGCCGTTATGGTGTTCCAAGCCAGATCATTACAAATAATAGATCTAACTTGAACAACAAGATGATGAGAGAGTTGTGTGCTGAGTTCAAAATCGAACACCATAACTCGTCTCCCTACCGGCCTAAGATGAATGGAGCGGTAGAAGCGGCTAACAAGAACATCAAGAAGATCGTTCAAAATATGGTTGTAACCTACAAAGACTGGCACGGGATGCTACCCTTTGTTCTTCACGGTTATCGCACATCTATCCGCACTTCAACGGGGGCAACCCCTTTCTCTCTAGTATATGGCATGGAAGCAATGCTCCCCATAGAAGTAGAAATACCCTCAATCAGGGTATTGATGGAAGCCAAGCTAATAGAAGCTGAATGGTGTCAAAGAAGGCACGATGAACTGAACCTAATCGAAGAAAAGAAAATGATTGCCTTATGTCATGGTCAGCTGTATCAGCAAAGAATAAAGAAAGCGTTTGACAAAAAGGTCTGACCCTGTGTCTTCAGAAAAGGGGACCTCGTGCTCAAGAAGATACAATCATTCCTCACTGATTCCCGGGGCAAATGGACTCCAAATTACGACGGCCCTTATGTGGTCAAGAAAGCCTTTTCAGGCGGCGTCTTGAGACTCGCAACCATGGATGGAGAGGAGTTTACCTACCCCACGAATGTTGATGTAGTCAAGAAATACTTCGCCTAAAAAATTAAAAAAAAAAAAACGTCTCAGTGGATTGAAAACCCGAAAGGGCAGTCCAAGCAAAAATTAGAGACATATGCCAAAATCATCCCGATGGATTAAAAACCTGAAAAGGTAATCCAGGAAAAAGTTAGGGATTCATGGCAAGTAACTACGTCTGACAAAGTTCAAATCCCCAGCGGTGACGCCATCAGTAAAAAAAAAAAACTTCAGTCAAGGTCACCTTCGACAAAAGTTCAGAATGTCCAGAATTCAAAGTTGGTAGAGGATAATGGTCGTTATGTTTCAATGTAGCCCCTTTCCCTTTGAATTACCATTTTCTAAACTTTGTAATGCTCTATGGGATCACACGCTTGGCTAATTTCCATTCTATCAATAAAATTTGAGCCCTAGTACTTTTGTTTGTAATCCTCATTTATTTTACTTTACAGAATGACATTTTTAACATGATCAACGATTCTTGAAACAAACAAAAATGAATTTAACTTTCAAATTTTCTTCTGCTTTTAAAATAAAGATGGAAATTCTTTTTGACTACTAAACACAAAAAGGAACATCAATGGCTTCTACGGGAGTGATCAAACATCAAAATACAGAATCAAAGTACTCCTTCTAAACCAGTACACCTGAATGAAGGATCAACCGTTTCAGATATAATACCCCATCTGATATACCCGATGGAGTTCTAACCTCTGAAGACAAATTGATGGTTCTTTCACCCCCAGTAGGGTCTACCTCTCCTAAGAAGGAAAGGATCATTATCTTGAACCAATGATACTTTTTATCCCCCGCAATGGCTGAGTATCCCTTCGTGTTCATTCACCAGTCTGTATGTCACATTTGTTTTGTCAGCATAAACATACATACATCATGCATAATTGATTCATATTCATACACATGTTGCATTAATATCACTCTGGTCATGTTCATCCCCAAGTGATAAAGTCCTCTCACCAATAGAGTTGTCAGTTCTTTCCTTATTTGGAAATGTATCGTCTGAGCAATCTCTCCCCAGTTTATTTCTGCATTGGAGACTGTCCTCGACCACTTTAATAACTTGAATCTCTGAAAGGCGAGAAGACATTTGACATGACACCTTTGGGACATCACTCTTCACCATTGAAGATGATATTTTCGCTTTCCCGGATTAAGGAAAATCCCTAGAGAAAGCCTCTCCACTAAAAGACTCTCAATGATACATCGGTTTTTATCCCAAGAAGTTCTCGAAGAAAAGTATGATGTAACCTCACCAAGGAAAAACTGGTCTCTCAAGAGACTAGTTTTCCCCAGTAGGGTCAACAAATGGCATCTCCCACAGAGAAGTTTGCACACCTCTACAGCTCAGACTAATGGATTTCCCCAACAAGTCTGACCTCAAACTTTTTCCATCGAATCGCGTCTCCCCAGTAAAAACTCGGCGATAAGTTTGATGAAGACCGCTACAAATAGCGTTCCTTGTCGAGGAAGGAACTCGACAAGAAGAAACTTATACCAAGTTCCATGGCTGAAGACCAGGATCGAGGGGAAGTTTATTTAAAAAAAACCGAGACCAGTTCCATGGCTGAAGACCAAGATCGAGGGGAAGTTTATTTCAAGAAGAAACTTAGACCAGTTCCATGGCTAAAGACCAGGATCGAGGGGAAGTTTATTTCAAAAGAAACTGAGACCAGTTCCGTGGCTGAAGACCAGGATCGAGGGGAAGTTTTACCCTTTTCTAAGTAACATTGCTTAGCAAAAGAAGATGGATGAGCAAACTGCTATTCATAACCACAGTCAAAATTTTGGGTATTCCGATATTTAATCCTCTTGCACCCTGAATGTCCGAATATCTCCGCCATTCACACCTTCGGGTCCAAGAAGATTAAATAGGGGCATCTGTCATACCCCAAATTTTGACCCCAAATTTCCCATCATTGTGCAAATCCTTACCACGATATGGATGTACCATCATACCTCATCAATCTTCTCAAGGATTATTGAGCATTCACTACAATCAAGAATTAGGGTTTTGAGCCCTCTCAGAGCACTCAGACAAAGGATCAATCAAGAATTGACATGATCTTCAACTTTTCTAACCTCTCAAACACCCATGAAGGATCAAGAGGTCTCCCATATCAAGAATCAAGCACAAGGTTGCAACTTTCCAAGTGGATCAAGCCTCAAGATCGCCAGCGTCACCAAATTAGGGTTTTAGTCGACCAAGGCCTCCAGATGAAAATTTTCCTCTGGGAATGAGCCAATACTTCAAAACATGAGTCAAGAATCTCAAATGGACCTCATGAAATCAATCATAGATTCAAAATAGCCTCAGGGGAAGCATTCGTCAAAAATCAGGAATTAGGGTTTCTTGACCTAATTCACCCCTAAGTTGACTTTTGAGGCAAGACATGAGCCAAGACCTCAAGACATGATTTGAGGGCATCAAATACACCACATTTATCCATTTACAACAATGGATTGATCCAATAAGCTTGATTCACAAGTTTCAAGTTCATTTGGACCACAATTAGGGTTTTGAAGAAAAAGTCAACTGTACCTTTGAATTTGGACCAAGACATGTTACCAAACCTTGGGACATGATTCAAGACACCCTAAAACACCTAAGGAATCCATCCATTAGGTTTTAATTAGGTCAATAACTTGATTGCATAGAAGATCACACAGTTTGGATTTCATCTGACAAAAAGTCAACTAGGCCCAAAATCAAGTTTGACTTTTTAAAATTTTTCACAAATATGGCTCCCCTAAGTAAAAAACAATGTTAATGCATGGTTTTGATCATCATCCATCAAGAAAAACCAAGAAAAATAGGATTACTTGCAAAAGGGGCAACCATAAGAAACTTAAATTTTTCTAAGTTATGGAACAAAATGGATTTGGTACCAACTTTGCAAGGTCATAACTCCCAAACCCTAAGGCCTTTTTCTTCCATCTAAAGCTCAAATGAAAGTTCACATGACATACTTCAAAAGTGTCAACTACAAAAGATTCCAAATCCTCATGGATTTTGAGTTATAGATTGATCAAAATCACAAAAACATGAAAATGACCACTTTTTTCCAACACTTAGTGAAATTTTGGACAGAATCTGTCTTGAATTTTCACAAAATTTGCGGCCATTTTTCACCTTGATCCAAGCTGAACTAGGTCCATTGGTGGACATCAAAGTTAAAGATGTCATGAGAGTTTTCCAACAAGTACCAGATCATCTCCAAATTCAATTTGAACAAGGAGTTACAACCCTTGGAACATTGCACCAAAGACTGATTTCTTCTCAAGGAAGATTATAGGTCATTTGCTCGAATTGGTCAATTTGTGAAATTACAAGTCTTGTAATCCATTAAGGATCAAATCAAGGCAAAATATCTCTGAGTCACAAGCCTCCTAAGACAAAAGATCATCATGTATACATGTGATACCTAATGATGCAAAAGCCAAAAACTTCAAAGTTGTCATGGAGAATTCAATGGATGCATCAAGGTGGCATGGACTGAAGCAAATCCAACTTAATGAGTCAAGCCTTATCCCTGCAACAGAAGACCATAGGCCTGCAAGATTGACTCAAGTCAATGGCTATAAGAGACTTGAGATTCCTTTTGCAAACCAATGGACAATGGGCAGTACCAGCCACTATTCACTATTGCTGTCAAAACAAACTTGACACACTATAAATAGAGCTTATTTGTGGCCAGTTTAAGTACACCAAAGCTTGACAACACTTGCTTTCCTCAAAATCTCTCTCAAAAAACCAGAAATGCCTTACTTTGCAAGTCACCATCGGATTTTGAGTTAGAGAGCAATTCCACCACAACTTATGATCTAAACACATCCAATATATCATATATAAGTTGTTCAAACACTCATCCTTCATCTGGAACACCAGAATCATAGACCTCAAATTCCACTTGAGGCCTATTTGTAGTTGAGGTACCACAAGGTGATCCAAGCATCTCCAATCAAGGTCAGGTATCTCAACACACTCCATAGGGTATAGTGAAGCTATCCAAGTCCTTAAAACACTTCTGTAACATCTCCATCATCAAATGTGATCATCAGCTACAAGAGGTAAGCCTGAAGCCTTCAAACTCCATACTACATGCATCATAAATGTGTTTTTGAGTTACCATCTTGTTTCTGCATGTATATAGAGTGATAACCCTCAATTAATTGCTATGAATGAATCTTGTATAAGATTTCATGATGTTCTTGCAGAAATTAGGGTTCTTGAGTTCATCACTTGATTTCTCACTCCACACTTAATATAAATGCAGTTAATTCATATGGTTGTAATCCTTGATAAAAAATGAACAAGTTTCATGTTTACAAAAGTTGTTTTCATGGAGTAATCATAGAGAAAAGTGAGGTTTTGCAAATCGTCCATGGCGCGGTCACGAGGAAGAAGAAGGTGACCGTTGGGGCAAAATTCAAATCATTTGAATTTTAGAATTTTGGATTTTTTTCTTAATTAATTTCAAAAATTAATTTCTCTCTCAATTTTAATCATTTTTTATTGGTTTTTTTTTTTTAAATTTCACAAAAATTTTAAAAGATTTTATTCTACAAAGAATATCAAATTTATATTATTTATTTTATATAGCTTGAATTTTTGTAAATAATTTCATTTTTTTTTTGTTTTTAAACATTTTTAAATGAAATTTCCACTTTGATTTTTCAACTTCAAATGAATTTCAAGCTTTCATGCGATTAAACATGATTTTTCAAAACATTTTTCGAAGTTTACAATTTTTTTTAATATATTTGATATTTTATATCATTTATTATTTAATTTTCTTTGAAAAATTATATTTTTATTTAAAATTAGGGTTTTTCTCTTGATTTTAAATTTTCAAGCTTCATTTGAAACACTTTGGGCCTCTTGGAAAGAGTGTAAGTCCCGTCTCTTTGTAAATAAACCATTTTGGGCCTCAGTCATTGTATAAGTCCCGATACGATCTTAAAAATCTCGGCGCGATCGCCGTTTTCAAACAATTTTCATCTGGGCCTCCTCTTAAGTTGTAAGTCCCATTTTTCTTCTTTTTCAAACACTTTTGAGCCTCTAATAGAGTGTAAGACCCAACCCCCCTTTGTACATAAATAATTTGGGCCTCAGTCATTGTATAAGTCCCGATACAATTTTCGAAATAACGGTGCGATCACTATTTTTTATCTGGGCATCTCCTTTAGCTATAAGTCCCATCTCTTGTATAAAAATAAACTTTGGGCCTCTAATAGAGTGTAAGACCCATCCTTTTTGTGAATACAATAATTTGGGCCTCAATCATTGTATAAGTCCCTATGTGGTTTTCAAAACTACGATGCGGTCGTCGCCTTTTCAAAAGAGATTATTTGGGCCTCTCTTTGAGTATAAGCCCCAAACTTCTGTTTAAAACAACTTTCTTATTTATTTAGATTCAAATTCAAAGTATCATCAAAACTTTCTTCAATTTCTTGAATAACTAACCATACAGTTGTAGTTACTATGCTTGGGCTTGCACAACTGTAAGTTCCACTATCTTCTCAATATACGCTTGTTTATATATTTCATCTGTATATACTTGTATATATTTGCTTAGAGTTTTCCCCAGCAATTAGGTCTAGGTCTACATCAAACAAGTGGTTACTCTTTCAATACAATCAAAACTAGTTCCCCATAGGAAATTTCAGATACAGTCTTGCCTCCTCTTGGGCTTTACAATATGGAACAGAGAAAGGCATTATTCCCGGTGAAACTTTTCTTAAGAGTGTCACAACTTAGAAATCTTTGTACAAGAAATTCATTTCTCCAAAGAGGATTAATTCCCTGTGAAACCTCTTCTGAATTTCTTCAAACCCTAGAACTGTTCTACAAGGAAAGGACTTATTCCCGGTGAAACCTTTCTTGAATTTTTCTTTGGCTTAGACCCACAGGCTTCCTAAAAGCATCCCCAACCTCCTCTTGGGCTTTGTACAAGGACCCATAGGCTTCTTAGAAGTTCTCAGTGTGACACCCCCAATCTATACCCCGAGCAATTAAAGCGATAACAAATAATCAGAGTATAATTAAAACATTCATGGTATAAACGGGAGCGTCACATCAAACTAACGAAATATAACAACCTTCTCATATAGATATACAACAATCAGGCAGCAACATAAACAGAGGAACTCAGTTCCTAACACCCACAATTCAGATACAGAATAAAAGCAGAAAATCTGCAACTGAAATCTCATATATAATCATAAAAGTTTATCTGTCATATACAGAGTCATACATGTAAAATCCAAAAGATATATATACACATAGTCACATAACGATCTCCCCGACTACCCGGTGCCACATATCAGAGCTGACCGACAAAAGAATGAAGACATAATCTTCACAAAAGACCTTCAGCATCTAATCTACAATGCCTCATAGAGCATTCAAAACAACAGAAGGGTGAGAAACACAATTATAATATAGTTGCATACAATTATGTAATAACACAAAATACACATGCAAAACATTCTCACCACAACGTACACCATAGTTCAAATACCAAACAAAATAATTCATAATTAATGCATCCATCACTAAGGCATATCAATCATGCTCAATACATTTATCACCAATATATATATATATATATATATATATATATAAACTCATCAATCCCATTCACAATTCCCACACATAATCAATCCATTCATGACTTATGCAAATGCACAGAGACCGACACAACGACTCTATGCATGCGGTACCATTCCATCCATCATTCTCATCATTAATTCACTCAGGAATTATTGGAATCATCGCTTGTTACTTAGTGTAACTCCCCGTCAGGCAAACGATGTTCCCCGTCGCTTTAGGTCCTCTTGGTATAAGGATCACGACGTTTATGGATCGCTTTAGGTACTCTTTGTATAAAGCCCACGATCCGATCTCTTTAGGTCCTCTTTGTATAAGGCTCACGATCGTCTATAACTTCGCTTTAGGTCCTCTTTGTATAAGGCTCACGACCGTTACAGCAGATTCCCTCTGGAATCGTTTCGCCGCTCACACCCCACAAGAGCACACGACATCACAAGATGCATATCATGATGCTTGGCATACAATGAGTCATGACAATCAAATGCATACACATATACCACCATGTGAACCATTTCAACATCCATAATCATGCATAAATAATCAAACACAACATAATGCATTTACTTGCCCTAAGGCCACAAACCACCATCACAACATTTCATCACACGCATTCACATCATATAACAGCACACAAGCCATACGTTATATATCCAAAAACATATTGCATGATAACACATCAATCGCACACAATTACGACAATAAAAGTCGACAAAACGACACGTTTCCAAATTCCCGACATAATTAAATTGGCCACTAATCCCAAAAATTATTTTTATAAGAAAGAACAGCTCAATAACTTTCCAACGGTACAAAGAACGTCCCGATCCGAATTACGGATCAAAAGTTACGGATTTTAGAAAATAGTTTTAATTTTGATGTTTCAGGTCACGCTAAGCGGGCTCCTCCCCGCGCTGAGCGCGCTCCTCACTGCCTGGTGAGGTTGCAAATTTTCAATACCGCGCTAAGCGCGCAGACCCGCGCTGAGCGCGCACTGCGAAATTCAGAAAAATAAACCCTTCGCAAATCCAACCCCAAAAATCCCATTTCCATCCTAAATCAATTCCAATAGCAAAACAAGTATCAGCAATTGTTCATAAACACAGTGTGATCATACAACGCGATTTATACCGATTTTCGACCGTGAAAACATCGATTTCTATTCGTTTATCTCATTTTGACCTATAATTGAAAAAACTAGTAAACATTCCAACACCCACATACATAATCGTACACAAGCATAGAATAACCGAGTTTCGCACCCTTACCCGATTAATCGTGCTTTGAAGTGTCGGTTGAATCGATCTCTAGACTTTCAAGTTTTTCCTCTTTTTCTTCTTTTCTTTCTCTTTTCCTTCTTTTTTTCTTCCCTTCCCATTTTCTCTCTTTTTCTCTCTATGTTTCTATTTTAAATGCAAAACAATATCTAACCAAGCCAAAAAGACCAAAATACCCCTACACTCAATTTTCTCGCAAACGTTCCCAAAACGCGATAAAACATAATAACGATAAACATAACACATTTACCAAATAAAAACCAAGAATAAAATCATATAAAGACAAATAATTAAATCGACTCGATTAAATAAATCTAACAAAAACCGGGCGTTACAACTCTCCCCCACTTAGAAATTTTCGTCCTCGAAAATATTACCTGACACGAATAACTCCGGATACGATTCTCGCATCCGACTCTCCAACTCCCAAGTCAAATTGCTCTCAGCAACGCCTCCCCACGCTACTTTCACAAGCGTAATATCTTTGCCTCTTAACCGCTTCAACTAGCGATCCAAAACCCTCATCGGTAATGCCTCAACCGTAAGGTTCTCCCTTACCTCAACCTCATCCATCAGAATCACATGCGACGGATCCGGAACATACTTCCGAAGCTATGAAACATGGAACACATCATGTAAATTCGAAAGATTCGGTGGCAACGCCACCTGATAAGCCACAGTACCCACTCTCGCGGATATCTGGTAAGGACCGATAAACCGAGAAGTAAGTTTCTTCGACTTCAATGCACGTCCAACACCCGTCATCGCGTAACTTTCAAAAATACATGATCGCCTTCCCGAAACTCAAGATCTTTCCTCCTTCGATCATGATAACTCTTCTGCCTACTCTGAGAAGCCTTCATCTTCTCACGAATAAGTTTCACCTTTTCTGTAGTTTGTTGAACTAACTCCGGTCCAACCACCGAACTCTCACCAGATTCATGCTAACACAAAGATGTTCGACATCTTCTTCCATACAACGCTTCAAAAGGTGCCATTCAATACTCAAATGGAAACTGTTGTTATACGTGAACTCCACCAACAAAAGATAACTATCCCAAGCACCACCTTGCTCAAGAACACTAGCTCTCAGCAAATCTTCCAATGACTGAATAGTTCTCTCGGTCTGACCATCCGTCTGAGGATGATAAGAAGAACTCAATCTCAACTTGGAACCTAACGCCTTTTACAAACTTTCCCAAAATCTGGAAGTAAACCTCGGATCTCGATCTGAAACAATACACAACGGAACACCATGTAGCTTCACAATCACAACCTCTCCAAAGAAAAACTGTTGTCAATCGGAATGAAATGCGCCGATTTAGTCAGCCTATCCACAATCACCCAAATGGCATTATGTCCCCTCTGAGTATTCGGCAACCCTATCACAAAATCCATAGAAATGCTGTCCCATTTCCACTCGGGAATATCCAACGGTTGCAATAATCCACTAGGCTTCTGATGTTCTACCTTTGACTTCTGACACGTCAAACACACATTAACAAACTGAGCCACATCCCTCTTCAATCCGGACCACCAAAAGATCTTCTTCAAGTCTTGATACATCTTATTAGCTCCCGGATGTATACTCAAACTACTCCGGTGTCCTTCCTCTAGAATCATCTTTTTCAATTCCGAATCATCAGGAATACAAATCCTACCACGGAATCTCAAAACACCCTGATCATCCACTTTAAAGTCACCATTCACACCTTTACCTCCAACCATCATCAAATCAACAAATTTCACATCCAACCTCTGTTTCTCGCTAACGATCAACAGAAAATCATTAGTGACCTTTAACATACCAAACCTCAAGCTGTCAGATGTCAATTCACACACCAAACTCAAATCTCTAAATTCTTCCAAAAGTTCCCACTCTTTAACCATCAAAGCAGACATATGCAAATATTTCCGACTTAACGCATCGGCTACCACATTAGCTTTACCAGGATGGTAATTCAAGCTAAAATCGTAATCCTTCAAAAATTCCAACCATCTCCGTTGCCTCATATTCAACTCTTTCTGATCAAACAAGTATTTTAAACTCTTATGATCACTAATGACTTCAAATCTTGCACCGTAGAGATAATGCCTCCAAATTTTCAACACAAAAACCACCGTCGCTAATTCCAAATCATGCGTAGGATAATTCTTCTCATGATCCCTCAATTGTCTTGAAGCATAAGCCACAACCTTACCTTCTTGCATCAACTCTCCACCTAAACCACTCAAAGACGCATCTCAATACACCACAAACGGTTCACTAGGACTCTGTAAGATCAAAATCGGAGCTGTAGTCAATCTTCTCTTCAGCTCACTAAAACTTTCCTCACACTTAATATCCCAAATAAACGCTTTACCTTTACAAGTCAATTGGGTCAATGGAAGTGCTAACTTGGAAAAGCCTTCAATGAATCTTCGATAATATCCAGCTAAACCCAAAAAGCTTTTAATTTCAGTAACAAATCTAGGAGCCTCCCATTGTAGAACTGCATCTACTTTGGATGGATCCACAGCAATACCATTACCTAAAATCACATGCTCAAGAAAACTCACTTCTGACAACCAGAACTCACACTTGGACAACTTGGCATAAAGTTTCTTCTCCTTCAAAATTTGCAATACAACACGCAAATGCTCCGCATGTTCATCCCGAGACTTAGAATAAATCAAGATGTCATCAATAAACACAACAACAAATTGATCCAAATGCTCATGGAAAATGTGATTCATATACTCCATAAACACTCCCTGCGCATTAGAAACCCCGAACGGCATCACTGAATATTCGTAATGTCCGTATCGTGTTCTAAAAGCCGTCTTCTGAATATCTTCCTCCTTCACTCTAATCTGATTATAACCTGACCTCAAATCAATTTTACTAAACACACACACACACCTACCAACTGGTCCATCAAATCATCAATTCTCGGAAGAGGATACCTATTCTTAATCGTCACCTTATTCAGCTGGAGATAATCAATACACAATCGCATACTTCCATCTTTTTTCTTCACCAATAAAACTGGAGCACCCCAAGGCGATACACTCGGCCTCACAAACCTCTTTTCTAACAATTCATTCAACTGCTTCTTCAACTCAACAAACTCAGATGCCGACATACGATAAGGTGCCATAGACACAGGTCTAGTACCAGGAACTAGATCTATAGAAAACTCCACCTCTCTTTCTGGCGGCACATCAGAAATATCCTCTGGAAACACCTCCAAAAAATCACACACGACTGCAAACACATCAATTGCAACTTGACTATCCACAGTCAACGATGCAAACAACCCGAAAAACTAAGCTTCATCCGCCAAAAGTTTCTTCAACTCTTTGGTAGATAAGAAACTCGATTCCTTGTCTTCTTCAAGCGAAGGAAATCTTACCAACTTATGATAACAATCGATATCAACTCGATTGAACTACAACCAATTCATTCCCAGAACTACGTCTAAACCCTCCAACGGAAAACACACCAAATCCATAGCAAAATCCTTACCATAAATGGTCAAAGGACAACTTAAACAAACCAGAGAAGTAGTTACCGACCCCAATGCTGGAGTATCGATAACCATCTCTCCACCCATCGATGACAACAAAAGATTCAAATGCCGCGCACACTCAGACGAAATAAACAAATGAGTCGCTCTGGTATCAATAATAGCAACTAAAGGCGTACTATTAATAAAACAAGTACCTCTGATCAGACGATCTGCACTAGTAGGCTGAGTTCCTCATAATGCAAACACTTTCCCTCCAGCTTGAGCTTGCTTTGGTTTCAGACACCTCGTACTAATATGACCAGATTCACCATAGTTGAAACACTTCACCCCAATCCTCTTGCAATCAGCTGTTACATGTCCTATACCTCCGCAATTGGAACACTTCCTCATATCCTTTCTACATTCAAACTGACGATGTCCTAAGTCACCACACCTAAAACATCTTAGAGGATTATACATACCTCCCCCACTTGGCCTTTTATCAAAATTAGCCCTTTGCTTTCCCTTGTCAGTTGGTGACACATAAGGACCACCACGAAACAGTTGCTTTCCTTTCCTTTCGTTCACACTCTTATAATGAGTAGAACGAGCTTTGCTATCCTCCTCATAAATTCTACAACAATCCACCAAATATGAAAACCTCCTAATTCTTTGATAACCAATTGTCTGTTTGATCTCGGGACGCAACCTGTTATCAAACTTCACACATTTGGAAAACTCCGCAGTTGCTTCAGCATAATGTCGATAAAACTGAACAAGCTCCACAAACTTAGCAGTGTAATCAGTAACAGACATGTTACCCTGTTTCAACTCCAAGAACTCTATTTCCTTCTTTCCTCTAACATCTTCAGGAAAATACTTCCTCAAAAACTCACTGCTAAACAAAGCCCAAGTGACAACTTCACCTGTAGCTTCCCACACATGACGCGTGCTAACCCACCAATCATCAGTCTCCTCCTGCAATATGTGAGTACCCAGTCTCACCTTCTGTTCCTCAGCACAGTCCATCACTCGAAATATTCTTTCAATCTCCTTAAGCCAAATCTGAGCACCATCAGGATCATGTCTCCCTTTGAAGAAAGGCGGTTTGTTCTTCCTAAACTCATCATTCCCACCAGAATTAGGTGCATTCCGCACAGCCTGAGCCATAGCTTGCATAGCAGCAGCAAGAGCATCATCATTCCTACCAGCCATATTCTGTTCATAACCAATAATAGTAACTATGGTTAAACAATCAACTCGCCAGAATACAAGCGTCGCACAACAAACAACTTGGTCAAAATGACCGACACGGACTGGCACGGACTGACACAGACTGACACAAACTGGCACGGGCTGACACAAACTGGCTCTGATACCACTTAATGTGACACCCCCAATCTATACCCCGAGCAATTAAAGCGGTAACAAATAATCATAGTACAATTAAAATATTCATGGCATAAATGGGAGCGTCACATCAAAGTAACGAAATATAACAACCTACTCATATAGATATGCAATAATCAGGTAGCAACATAAACAGAGGAACTCAGTTCCTAACACATACAATTCAGATACAGAATAAAAGCAGAAAATCTGCAGCTGAAATCTCATATATAATCATAAAAGTTTGTCTGTCATATACAGAGTCATACATGTAAAATCCAAAAGATATATATACACATATTCACATAACGATCTCCCCGACTACCCGGTGCCACATATCAGAGCCGACCGACAAAAGAATGAAGACATAATCTTCACAAAAGACCTCCAACATCTAATCTGCAATGCCTCATAGATCATTCAAAACAATAGAAGGGTGAGAAACACAATTATAATATAGTTGCATACAATTATGTAATAACACAAAATACACATGCAAAACATTCTCACCATAACGTACACCATAGTTCAAATACCAAACAAAACAATTCATAATTAATGCATCCATCACTAAGGCATATCAATCATGCTCAACACATTTATCACCAATATATATATATATATATATCAACTCATCAATCCCATTCACAATTCCCACACATAATCAATCCATTCATGACTTATGCAAATGCACAGAGACCGACACAACGACTTTATGCATGCGGTACCATTCCATCCATCATTCTCATCATTAATTCACTCAGGAATTATTGGAATCATCGCTTATTACTTAGTGTAACTCCCCGTCAGGAAAACGATGTTCCCCGTCGCTTTAGGTCCTCTTGGTATAAGGCTTACGATGTTTATGGATCGCTTTAGGTCCTCTTTGTATAAGGCTCACGATCCGATCACTTTAGGTCCTCTTTGTATAAGGCTCACGATCGTCTATAACGTCGCTTTAGGTCCTCTTTGTATAAGGCTCACGACCGTTACAGCAGATTCCCTCTGGAATCGTTTCGTCGCTCACACCCCACAAGGGCACATGACATCACAAGATGCATATCATGATTCTTGGCATACAATGACTCATGACAATCAAATGCATACACATATACAACCATCTGAACCATTTCAACATCCATAATCATGCATATACAATCAAACACAATACAATGCATTTACTTGCCCTAAGGCCACAAACCACCATCACAACATTTCATCACACGCATTCACATCATATAACAACACACAAGCCATACGTTATATATCCAAAAACATATTGCATGATAACACATCAATCGCACACAATTACGACGATAAAAGTCGATAAAACGACACGTTTTTGAATTCCCGACATAATTAAATCGGCCACTAATCCCAAAAACCATTGTTATAAGAAAGAACAGCTCAATAACTTTCCAACGGTACAAAGAACGTCCCGGTCCAAATTACGGATCAAAAGTTACGGATTTTAGAAAATAGTTTTAATTTTGATGTTCCAGGTCGCGCTAAGCGGGTTCCTCCCCGCACTGAGCGCGCTCCTCACTGCCTGATGAGGTTGCAAATTTTCAATACCGCGCTGAGCGCGCACTGTGAAATTCAGAAAAATAAACCCTTCGCAAATCCAACTCCAAAAATCCCATTTCTCATCCCAAATCAATTCCAACAGCAAAACAAGTATCAGCAATTGTTCATAAACACAGTGTTGTTGCACCCCAAAATTTGCTCTCTTACTTTAGTACTAACTGGCTTATGCTTCATTTGCATTTAAGCTAGGTCATCGGGTACATACATGCATATCATTTGGCTCTGTGGTTATGGGATCAAGGTTCTCTATTCAAGCATCGTCAGGTTGCAACAGACGTTTATTTCGTCACTCGACATATGCGCAAAGTATTTCTCCGGGTTACGTAATCAACGGGTCAGCAAAGCTCTTATCAAACATAATTTTTCATGTCAAGAATCTCAGAGAAAGTCGAAGTTTTCAGCCGATTCAGAACAGTTTGAGCAGAAAATCAGCTTGCTGTGCAAATTTGCAAAATTCATAACTCTTGCTCTGGAACTCGTTTTGGCTGGATATTCAACAGTTAGAACCGTCTTGGTATTCTCTACAACTTTTATGTTTGGTTCGGAAGTCAATTCATCAAGTAAAGTGGTGGGAATTATTTGTTTCTGGAATTTCGGTTTCGCTGGATAATTGCGTCAGTGGCATTCAAAAGGGCTTAGCTTCTGATTGGATCATCATTTTTGAGCGATTCTTATGCCAAAAGTTCCGTCTGGATATCCTCTCCAACTTTCGTGTTTTGGCCAAAAGCTAATTCCTTGAGGAAGATCTCCGAATACGCGAATTCTCTTAGTCGATACAGCAGAAGAACAACTGAAAATAGTGCTGAACCGGTGTATTTCGGACACTAAAAAATTCATAACTCTCAGCTCGTTCATCAGATTGATGCCGTTCCGGTGCCTAAAATTCCATTTAGATGTTATCTTCGTACCATGAATTCAGTTTGGGTCAGGTCTGAGCGGAAGGACCCCGAAAATGCGAATTACCAGTGGGGTTCTTTGATGCAGTGCACTGTCTGTCAGATTTTGTAAAATTCATAACTCGGTCAATTTTTATCGGATTGTGTCCATTCTTGAAGCTACGGTTCACAAATTTTGTGCTCTTTAAGATTGAAGACAAGCTCGAGTTCGAACGATGCTCCGAAGATCATCGTTTTGGTTTATTTCGCAAAACGGAAGTGCTGAACCGAAGAAAAAGGCTGAAAGTTGTTTCACGGGAAAATTCATATCTCACTCGTTTTTTGTCCGATCCCGTTCATCTTTTGACACGAGGTCACTGACTCATAGATCTACAACTTTTCTGACAAAGTCGAGTCGAGATTATACTCCGAAGAGGTTTACCTCGTCACGTTTTCGAGTAGCGGACACCAAATAAGCTGAAAAAAATGACTTATTCAGTGACGTCTTACAGCTTAAACATATCGATCGAACTCGATTTTGATCGTATGACGTCCTTTCTTTTTGCGTTACGACCATGATTCAGAGGTGGACGATGTTGTGGAATGCTCAGAGTCGAAATTCCTTGCCGAAGACGGTGTTATTTTCACTTAAGCCAAAATTCTACCTTTTGCCCTTCATTTTAGACTCCACTATATATATTCAAAACTCTCCCAAATTTTTCTCTCAACTCTCACAAGATCAAAAAACCAAAACTCATACACTCAGTGGAGAGAACACACGTGATTTTGAGGAGAACAAAAGTTTGAACCCTAAAACTTCAATCATTCGAATCTCTTAATCCACAAGGGCTTTTCACAAGATTCCCTCACAACCTTCATCCTTGGCATCCATAGAACGTAAATCATCCATCGTTTGAAGCTAACAGCAAGGATTATGATTTCTTGATCTCAGGTTAGTGATAAGTTCCATGATCCTAAAACTCTATTTTTTTTTTACATGCATAATGATCTGTGATTATTGCTGATGACTCTGATGTGTTTTATTTTGAGTTTAGACGTGTATCATGTGCACATCGTGAGTTTTAAGTTTTGGAACCCTAACTTGTTTCGTGCGAATCTCTTTGTGTGTTGATTATTGGTGATTTTTAACGTGATATTATTGATCCCGGTGAAATTCTGGCCAAGGTAGTGTATTTGTTTGCGTGTTTTGGTGCATTTTTCATTGCAGGTGGCCGAAAGTGGTGACCAGAGCCCTAGCTCTGGCGACTGGTGAGGGTTCCGGCGAGATTAGGGTTTGGGTGAGGAAGATGAAATCCCCACCGTCTGTGCCTTTGATCGTGTGGCCCATATGCTGCCACGCGTTTTAATTTTATTTTATTTTTTTATTTTATTTTTATCATCTAAATTAAATATTTGTTTATTTGCTTTTTGCATTACTCATATCATGCATACCTAATTTTGTTTATTTTATTTCTCTGCATCCGTAAAATATTTTTTATCCGTTCTTTTTGCATTTGTTAGATAACATTCTAAAATACATCAAAATATTTTTTTTATCATTTTTAATTATTATTTCATATTGCATTCTGGTCCTCTTTTTTGCACACTGAACCCTACTCCTCGCCTGAGCTTTGCCTGATTATTTGGATGACTAACACTTTGAATTTTTGCAGGAATTTTTGATGTGTTGTTTGTCTCTGGTTGAGAAACCTTGATATTTAATTTGGGAATTTTAGGAGTTATTTCTCTAATTGTTTGATTTGTTTTCACTTGAGATTTTCTCGCATGCATGTCTTTGATCTTGTCTGATTATCTGTTTGAAAAGGCACCTGTGCCATTTGTTTTGGGGTTGTTTATTTGACTTCTTAATTCATGTTTGGATTGTTATTAGGTCATTTAATCATTATTGTTTGGGTTTCATTTGTTTTAAATTCTACGCTTATGTCTGTTTCGTACTAACCTTTTATGCAGGGACTAAGGTAAGTTCTTTAAGGGTATGGATAGTTATCCATGGTCACCCTTACCCTCTTCCTTCTCTCATCTTTTCTTTCCTTTAGGTTTAGGTTGTCGTCAAACCTCACTAACCGTAGGTCACCCATGCATGATAACATTAGGACTCTTAGTTCCCTTTAGAGTTACCCTTGTGTCTTCTCTCTTCTCATCTCAAACTTTCTGAAAACACTTAATAAGAATAAAGTGTATTGCGCACGAGCCTTAACCGTGGGGAATGAGAAATGAGGGGCTTCCTCTCATCTTTCTAGAGTGCTTAGCGAGCGTCCTGTCTTGGGACGATGCGTTAAGTATTCGCCCCTGTGCC
This sequence comes from Lathyrus tuberosus, assembly GCA_022829125.1. NCBI lineage: Eukaryota > Viridiplantae > Streptophyta > Magnoliopsida > Fabales > Fabaceae > Lathyrus > Lathyrus tuberosus. Next base: position 4,173,630 of record JALAZF010000236.1, on the reverse strand, counting down.
GTAGACTTTGGTGCAATACAAATTATGAACTAACTTAAGCCACTTCTGTCCTAAAAAACACAAACCAACTTCAAACCTTTTTGTCCTTCGGGATCGTCAAAACTAAAGGCTATTTTCAAAAAGGGCACGTTACTTTCCGTCTGAGTCGCAAACATGCATCGACCCTAACTGTTGGACGCGAACTTAACGTCGCTCATAAAAAACACAAAAAAAACTTGGTCCGAACTACGTTGACTCTGAATTCCCCATTGCACAAAGGGGGTACGTAGGCCTAGGACGTCGACGTCCTACCGAGTCGGTCTTTGTCTTTCCCCGTGTCAGTACAACCCTAGATGATAGTATAACTTACCCTTAGAGTAGACAACAAGCGTGGATCCCATCGAGTACGATGGACGCATGGGGTGCTAGCACCTTCCCCTCGCGTAACCGACTCCCGAACCCAAGTTATGGTTGCGATGGCCATTCCTTTCCCTCTTCCTCAGGTTTATGCGGTGTTCCCTTTTCCTCTTTTGGGATAAATTTACACGGCTGGCGACTCTGTTTTTCTGCGCCACTTTCGCGTTTGTACCTGGATGAAAATCCTGGGAGCGACAAGTGTGATCATACAACGCGATTTATACCGATTTCCGACCGTGAAAACATCAATTTCTATTCGTTTATCTCATTTCGACCTATAATTGAAAAAACTAGTAAACATTCCAACACCCACACACATAATCATACACAACCATAGAATAACCGAGTTTCGCACCCTTACCCGATTAATCGTGCTTTGAAGTGTCGGTTGAATCGATCTCTAAACTTTCAAGTTTTTCCTCTTTTTCTTCTTTTCTTTCTCTTTTCCTTCTTTTCTTTCTTCCCTTCCTATTTTCTCTCTTTTTCTCTCTATGTTTCTATTTTAAATGAAAAACAATATCTAACCAAGCCAAAAAGACCAAAATACCCCTACATTCAATTTTCTCGCAAACGTTCCCAAAACGCGATAAAACATAATAACGATAAACATAACACATTTACCAAATAAAAACCAAGAATAAAATAATATAAAGACAAAAATAATTAAATAGACTCGATTAAATAAATCTAACAAAAACCGGGCGTTACACTCAGCCTCCTCTTGGGCTTAGTACAAGGACCCGAAGACCTCCTACAGGTATAGGACAGAACTTAGTCATCTCTACTAGTTCAATCCTCTGGAGAGTCAGAATTCCAGAACATCAGACCATTCTAGGGTTGATCTTCATCCCTTAAAACCACAACCTCCTCTTGGGCATCATACAAAGATCTCTCTTTACAACCATAACCTACCACTGCATGAGTAGACTTGGACAGTTTCAACGTCCTCTTGGGCATCACACAAAGATCATCCTCTAGCTAAGAGTTAACATCTTCATACCAGTAGACTTGCAAAGTCTCATCTCCTATTGGATCTCAAAGAAACCCTCAAGTTTCCTAAAAAGCACGGGAAAAACCCTGATCATTTCATCAACACACTAATCTCCAGTAGAGTAAAAATCTCCATAGGTTTTCATACTCAATTTTAAACCTTTACCATCAATTAAACCCTAACAGAATCAGACCCCCATGGTCTCTGATATCTTAACTCTTCTCCAATCCCCAGCAAGAGTTGATTCCCCGATACAATTTGGACCTGCCTCTGGATTTCAATAACCCTCAGCAGAAGCCAGCCTCCTCTTGGGCTTTGTATAATGATTCTCCTCAATAGACTCAGCCTCAATCTTGGACTTTGTACAAGACATATAAAACCTCTCCAGTGTGTAGCACCCCAAAATTTGCCCTCTTATTTATAACATCATAATTGGCTTTTGTTTCGCATCCACCTGCATTTTCCATTAGGTCATAACTGCATTAATCATACATTTGCATGAGCTCCTAAGGTGTGGGATTAAGATATTATGCGCAAGCTCAGGATTCTCTATTGCTGTGAGACTCTCGTCTGCATCCAAGGTTGAATTTGCATTATCACGAGTATCTTCTTATTCATAGGTTCATCAAGCCAAGGTTTTCCTATTCATAAGATTCGTCAAGAGCATCAGGTCAGGGTTTCATGGGTGTGAATTAGGGGTATTTCCTTTCAACATCTCAAGCTACTCTCTGCATCAATGTGCATCTCAAAGTGGTTTAGGGTTTCTCCTTTATGGTTGATCGTGTGGACATTCATCATCTGAGATCAGGAGATTAAGGTTCTTGTGTCAAGGTTATCTTGGTCATACATCTTGCCACATCTCAAGACTTATCATCATCAAAAGACTCACTATGATCAGTGTAACACCTCCAATCTATACCCCCAAATAATAAAAGCGATAAAAATTTCATCAGAGTATAATTAAAACATTCATGGCATAGACTGAGGAGTCACATCAATTGAAGCAAAAGACAATAAATCTGCTCATGAAGATATGCAACAATCAGGTAGCAAATAACAGAGGAACTTAGTTCCTACTACCCACAATTCAGTTACAGAATAAAAGCGGAAAATCTGAACTGAATCTCATATATATATCATATAAAAATTTTGTCTGTCATACACAGATCCATACATGTACAATCCAAAAGATACATATACATATACATATACATATTATCACAACGATCTCCCCGACTACCCGGTGCAACATATCAGAGCCGACCGACAAAAGAATGAAGACCTAAGCTTTACAAAAAGACCTCCAGCATCTAATCTGCAATGCCTCGTAGAGCATTTAAAACAGCAGAAGGGTGAGAAACACAATCATAATATAATTGCATACAATTATATATAACACAAAAATACACATATAAAATATTCTCACCACAACTTATACCAGAATTCAGACACCAAACAACACAACGTATATTTCCCATACCCATCCCCAGGGCATATCAACCATGCACAATATAATTATCACCAACATATATACATATATCAACTCATCAATTTCATCCACAATTCCACACACAATCAATCCATTTATGATTGATGCAAATGCACAGAGACCGACACAACGACTCTATGCAATGCATATGCGGTACCATCCATCCATCATCTCAACACTAGTTCACCCAGGAACTATTGGAACCATCGCTTGTTACTTAGAGTAACTCCCCGTCGGGCAAACGATGTTCCCCGTCGCTTTCGGTCCTCTTGGTATAAGGCGCACGACGTTTATGGATCGCTTTCGGTCCTTTTTGTATAAGGCGCACGATCCGATCGCTTTCAGTCCTCTTTGTATAAGGCGCACGATCGTCTATGATCATCGCTTTCAGTCTTCTTTGTATAAGGCGCACGATGTTATAGCGGATTCCCTCTGGAATCGTTTCGTCGCTCACACCCACTAGGGCACACGACATCACAAGAATGCATATCATGATGCTTGGCATACAATGACTCATGACATTCAAATGCACACATATATGCAATCATCTCACTCAACATTAATCATGCTTTGCAATTCAAGCCCAAAACAATGCATTTATTTGCCATACGGCCACAAACCATCATCACACCATCTAAACACATGCATTTACACCATACAACAGCACACAAGTCATACCATATCCATATCAACAACACATTGCATGATACACATCAATTACACACAATTACAACGACAAAAGTCGACAAAACGACACTATTCCAAATTCCCGACATAATTAAATCGGGCAACAATTTCAAAACTATCATCATAAGAAAGTACAGTTCAATAGCTATTCAACGATACCAAGAATGTTAAAAACGGATAAACAGAACACAAGTACGGACTTAAACAGAAAAGACATCGCGAAAAAACCAAATTTTGCAATCTTCCTGGCCATACGCGTATTGCCCTGAGCCATACGGGTATTGCCTTGCTCCCTCGCCCATTCCATACGCGTACTGCCCAACTTGATACGCGTATGGGCAGAGACCAATTCCTCCTAAAAATCCCACTAAAAACTCCAATACGCGTATTGCCTCACTTCATACGCGTGTTGCCCTCAACCTTACGCGTACCATTACACAAATGGGCAGATGGCCGAGAAAATGAACTTTCATACGCGTAATGGCCCAAAATTCCCCTTGCCATACGCGTATTGCCCTGCGTGTTACGCGTATCGGCAGCGAAAAATCTAGAATTTCCTGCATAATTTTATGTCACGGGATCACTCAAAATCAACCCCAAATCTCACCAAAACACCAGAAAATTACCAAATTAATGCCTAACAACATGTATCTATCATGTATCAACAATAAGGAACACTAAAACATGATTTCAGACACATTTGGATCAATTTCTAACACTTTCAACATTTATGGGTTTTACTCTATATTTTCATTTCAATCCAATAACAACCAAAAACATACGTACATAATCATACACAAGTATAATATAATCTAGTTTCGCACCCTTACCCGATTTAATCGTGTTTAGAAAAGTCGGTTGATCGATTCCTAGATTTTCCAAGTTTTCTCTCTTTTTCTTCTCTTCTTTTCTTTCTTCCTCTTTTTCTTCTTCTCTTTTTCTTTCCTTTCTATTTTCTCTCTTTCTATTTCTATTTCTATTAACTTAAGAAAAATTAAAGTAAAATGACCAAAATACCCCTACACTCAAATATCTCGCAAACGTTCCCAAAACGCGATAAAATATCACAACAATGAAAAATAATATATTATCAAATAAAAGTCAAAAATAAAATAAAATAATAATAAAATAATCAAAACGACTCGATTAAATAAAACTAACCAAACTGGGGCGTTACAACTCTCCCCCACTTAGAAGTTTTCGTCCTCGAAAATATTACCTAAGACGAACAACTCCGGATACGACTCCCGCATCCGACTCTCTAACTCCCAAGTCAAATTGCCCTCAGCAGTGCCTCCCCACGCTACTTTCACAAGTGCAATATCCTTGCCTCTTAACCGCTTCAACTCGCGATCCAAAATTCTCACTGGTAATGCCTCAACCGTAAGGTTCTCCCTTACCTCAACCTTGTCCATCGGAATCACATGCGACGGATCTGGAACATACTTCCGAAGCTGTGAAACATGGAACACATCATGCAAATTCGACAGATTCAACGACAACGCCACCCGATAAGCCACAACCCCCACTCTCGCGGATATCTGGTAAGGACCAATAAACCGAGAAGTAAGCTTCTTCGACTCCAATGCACGACCAACACCCGTCACCGGCATAACTCTCAAAAATACATGATCGCCCTCTTGAAACTCAAGATCTTTCCTCCTTCGATCATGATAACTCTTTTGCCTACTCTGAGAAGTCTTCATTTTCTCACGAATAAGTTTCACCTTTTCTGTAGTCTGTTGAATAAATTCCGGTCCAACCACCGAACTCTCACCAGATTCGTGCCAACACAACGGTGTTCGACATCGTCGTCCATATAACGCTTCAAAAGGTGCCATTCCAATACTAGAATGGAAACTGTTATTATATGTGAATTCAATCAGCGCAAGATAACTATCCCACACACCACCTTGTTCAAGAACACAAGGTCGCAACAAATCTTCCAACGACTAAATCGTTCTCTCCGTCTGTCCATCCGTCTGAGGATGATAAGCCGAACTCAATCTCAATTTAGAACCCAACGCCTTCTGTAAACTTTCCCAAAATCTCGAGGTAAACCTCGGATCTCAATCCGAAAAAATACTCAACGGAACACCATGTAATTTCACAATCACACTGATATAAATCTCAGCTAACCTCTCCAAAGAAAAACTGATGTCAATCGGAATGAAATGTGCCGATTTAGTCAGTCTGTCCACAACCACCCAAATAACATTATGTCCCCGCTGAGTGTTCGGTAACCCTGTCACAAAGTCCATAGAAATGCTATCCCATTTCCACTCAGGAATATCCAACGGTACCAACAAACCACTAGGCTTTAGATGTTCTACCTTCGACTTTTGGCACGTCAAACACGCATACACAAACTGAGCCACATCTTGCTTCAATCCAGACCACCAGAAAATCTTCTTCAAATCTTGGTACATCTTATTAGCTCCCGGGTGTATACTCAAATTACTCTGGTGTCCTTCCTCCAAAATCATCCTTTTCAACTCCGCATCATCAGGAATACAAATTCTACCACGGAATCTCAAAACACCATTATCATCCACTCTAAAATCACTACTCGCATCTTTTTCTCCAACCAACATCAAATCCACAAATTTCACATCCAATTTCTGTTTCTCGCTAACGGTCAACAGAAAATCATTAGTAACCTTCAACATACCAAGCCTCACACTGTCAGACGTCAATTCGCACACCAAACTTAAATCCCTAAACGCTTCCAAAAGTTCCCACTCCTTAACCATCAAAGCAGACATATGCAACGATTTCCGACTCAACGCATCGGCTACCACATTAGCTTTACCAGGATGGTAATTCAAGCTAAAGTCGTAGTCCTTCAAAAATTCCAACCATCTATGTTGCCTCATATTCAACTCTTTCTGATCAAACAAGTATTTCAAACTTTTGTGATCACTAAAGACTTCAAATCTTGCACCGTAGAGATAATGCCTCCAAATTTTCAACACAAAAACCGCGGCCGCTAATTCAAGATCATGAGTAGGATAATTTTTCTCATGCACCCTCAATTGCCTCGAAGCATAAGCCACAACCTTACCTTCTTGCATCAACACTCCACCTAAACCAATTAATGACGCATCACAATACACCACAAATGGTTCCGTAGGATTCGGCAAAATCAAAATCGGAGCTGTCGTCAATCTTCTCTTCAGCTCATTAAAACTTTCCTCACACCGAATATCCCAAATGAACGCTTGACCTTTGCAAGTCAACTGGGTCAAAGGAAGTGCTAGCTTAGAAAAACCTTCAATGAACCTTCGATAATAACCAGCTAAACCCAAAAAGCTTCTAATTTCAGTAACAGATCTAGGAGCCTCCCATTGTAGAACTGCTTCTACTTTAGATGGATCCACAGCAATACCATTACCTGAAATCACGTGACCAAGAAAACTCACTTCCGACAACCAGAACTCACACTTGGACAACTTAGCAAAAAGTCTCTCTTTCCTTCAAAATTTGTAACACAACACGCAAATGCTCCTCGTGCTCCTCCCGGGACTTAGAATAAATTAATATGTCATCAATAAACACAACAAAAAAACGATCCAGATGCTCATGGAAAATACGATTCATGTACTCCATAAAAACACCTGGCTCATTAGAAACCCCGAACGGCATCACCAAATATTCATAATGACCGTAACGTGTCCTAAAAGCCGCCTTCTGGATATCTTCCTCTTTGACCCTAATCTGTTGATAATCCGATCTCAGATCAATCTTACTAAACACACACGCACCTACCAACTGGTCCATCAAATCATCAATTCTTGGAAGAGGATACTTATTCTTAATCGTCACCTTATTCAACTACACAACCGCATACTTCCATCTTTCTTTTTCACCAATAAAACTGGAGCACCCCAAGGCGATACACTTGACCTCACAAACCTCTTTTCTAACAATTCATTCAACTGCTTCTTTAACTCAACCAACTTAGATGCCGACATACGATAAGGTGCCATAGATACAAGTCTAGTACCAGGAACTAGATCTATAGAAAACTCCACCTCTCTCTCTGGCGGCAAGTCCAAAATATCCTCAGGAAACACTTCCGGAAAATCACACACAACAGGAAACACATCAAGTGAAACTTGACTATCCATAGTCAACGATGCAAACAACCCAAACAACTGAGCTTCATCCGCCAAAAGTTTCTTCAACTCTTTGGTAGATAAGAAAATCGACTCTTCGTCTTTTTCAAGAGAAGGAAATCTTACCAGTTTATGATAACAATCAATATGAACCCGATTGAATTGCAACCAATTCATTCCCAGAACCACATCTAAACCCTCCAACGGCAAACACACCAAATCCATCTCAAAGTCTTTACCATAAATGGTCAAAGGACAACTTAAACAAACCAAAGAAGTAGTTACTGACCCCATTGCTGGAGTATCAATAACCATCTCTCCACCCATCGAAGACAACACAAGATTCAAACGCTTCACGCACTCAGACGAAATAAACGAATGAGTCGCTCCAGTATCAATAATAGCAACTAAAGGCATACTATTAATAAAACAAGTACCTCTGATCAGACGGTCTGCACTTGTAGTCTGAGTTCCTGCCAATGCAAAACTTTCCCACCAGCTGGAGCTTGCTTTGGTTTCGGACACTTTGTACTAATATGACCAGGTTCACCACAATTGAAACACTTCACCACATTCTTCCTCTTGCACTCAGCCGCTACATGTCCTAAACCTCCACAATTGGAACACTTCCCCAAATTCTTCCTACATTCGAACTGACGATGTCCCACTTCACCACATTTGTAACATCTCAAAGAATTAGACATACCTCCTCCACTAGGCCTTCTCTCCAAATTACCCCTTTGTTTACCCTTATCAGCTGGGGTTACATAAGGACCGCTACGAAACGGTTGCTTCCCTTTCCTCTCGTTCACACTCTTATAGTGAGTAGAACGAGCTTTGCTATCTTCTTCATAAATCCTACAACAATCCACCAAGTCCGAAAACCTTCGAATTCTCTGATAGCCAATTGCATGCTTTATCTCAGGACGGAACCCGCTCTCAAACTTCACACACTTAGAAAACTCCGCAGTCGCTTCAGCATAATGTGGATAAAACTGCACAAGCTCCACAAACTTAGCAGTATAATCAACAACAGACATATTACCTTGTTTCAGTTCCAAGAACTCTATTTCCTTCCTTCCTCTAACATCTTCGCGAAAATACTTCCTCAAAAACTCAACACTAAACAAAGCCCAAATGACTTCTTCCTCTGCAGCTTCCAACACCTGGCGAGTACTAACCCACCAATCATCAGCCTCTTCCTGCAACATGTAAGTACCCAGTCTCAGCTTCTGATCCTCAGTACAATCCATTACTCGAAAGATTCTTTCAATCTCTTTAAGCCAAATCTGTGCACCATCAGGATCATGTCTCCCTTTGAAGACAGGCGGTTTGTTCTTCCTGAACTCATCATTACTAGCAGCATTAGGTGCACCCTGCACAGCCCGAGCCATAACTTGCATAGCAGCAGCCAAAGCAGCGTCATTCCTACCAGCCATATTCTGTTCATTTCCAATAACAGCAACTATAGTTAAACAAACAGCTCACCCAAACACAAACACCGACAAGGACTGACACAAACTGACACGGACTGACTCTGATACCACTTAATGTAACACCTCAAATCTATACCCCCAAATAATAAAAGCGATAAAAATTTCATCAGAGTACAATTAAAACATTCATGGCATAGACTGAGGAGTCATATCAATTGAAACAAAAGACAATAAACCTGCTCATGAAGATATGCAACAATCAGGTAGCAAATAACAGAGGAACTTAGTTCCTACTACCCACAATTCAGTTACAGAATAAAAGCGGAAAATCTTAACTGAATCTCATATATATATATCATATAAAAAGTTTGTCTGTCATACACAGATCCATACATGTACAATCCAAAAGATACATATACATATACATATTATCACAACGATCTCCCCGACTACCCGGTGCTACATATCAGAGCCAACCGACAAAAGAATGAAGACCTAAGCTTCACAAAAAGACCTTCAGCATCTAATCTGCAATGCCTCATAGAGCTTTTAAAACAGCAGAAGGGTGAGAAACACAATCATAATATAATTGCATACAATTATATATAACACAAAAATACACATATAAAATATTCTCACCACAACTTATACCAGAATTCAGACACCAAACAACACAACGTATATTTCCTATACCCATCGCCAGGGCATATCAACCATGCACAATATAATTATCACCAACATATAAACATATATCAACTTATCAATTTCATCCACAATTCCACACACAATCAATCCATTTATGATTGATGCAAATGCACAGAGACCGACACAACGACTCTATGCAATGCATATGCGGTACCATCCATCCATCCATCATCTCAACACTAGTTCACTCAGGAACTATTGGAACCATCGCTTGTTACTTAGAGTAACTCCCCGTCGGGCAAACGATGTTCCCCGTCGCTTTCGGTCCTCTTGGTATAAGGCGCACGACGTTTATGGATCGCTTTCGGTCCTCTTTGTATAAGGCGCACGATCCGATCGCTTTCGGTCCTCTTTGTATAAGGCACACGATCGTCTATAATCATTGATTTCAGTCCTCTTTGTATAAGGCGCACGATGTTATAGCGGATTCCCTCTGGAATCATTTCGTTGCTCACACCCACAAAGGTACACGACATCACAAGAATGCATATCATGATGCTTGGCATACAATGACTCATGACATTCAAATGCACACATATATGCAATCATCTCACTCAACATTAATCATGCTTTGCAATTCAAGCCCAAAACAATGCATTTATTTGTCATACGGCCACAAACCATCATCACACCATCTAAACACATGCATTTACACCATACAACAGCACACAAGTCATACCATATCCATATCAACAGCACATTGCATGATACACATCAATTACACACAATTACAACGACAAAAGTCGACAAAACGACATTATTCTAAATTCCCGACATAATTAAATCGGGAAACAATTTCAAAACCATCATCATAAGAAAGTACAGTTCAATAGCTATTCAACGATACCAAGAATGTTAAAAACGGATAAACGAAACACAAGTTACGGACTTAAACAGAAAAGACATCGCGAAAAAACCACATTTTGCAATCTTCCTGGCCAAACGCGTATTGCCCTGAGCCATACGCGTATTGCCTTGCTCCCTCGCCCATTCCATACGCGTACTGCCCAACTTGATACGCGTATGGGCAGAGACCAATTCCTCCTAAAAATCCCACTAAAAACTCCAATACGTGTATTGTCTCACTTCATACGCGTATTGCCCTCAACCTTACGCGTACCATTACGCAAATGGGCAGATGGCCGAGAAAATGAACTTCCATACGCGTAATGCCCCAAAATTCCCCTTGCCATACGCGTATTGCCCAAACCAATACGCGTATTGCCCTGTGTGTTACGCGTATGGGCACCGAAAAATCCAGAATTTCCTGCATAATTTTCTGTCACGGGATCACTCAAAATCAACCCCAAATCTCACCAAAACACCAGGAAATTACCAAATTAATGCCTAACAACATGTATCTATCATGTATCAACAATAAGGAACACTAAAACATGATTTCAGACACATTTGGATCAATTTCTAACACTTTCAACATTTATGGGTTTTACTCTATATTTCCATTTCAATCCAATAACAACCAAAAACATACATACATAATCATACACAAGTATAATATAATCGAGTTTCGCACCCTTACCCGATTTAATCGTGTTTAGAAAAGTCGGTTGATCGATTCCTAGATTTTCCAAGTTTTCTCTCTTTTTCTTCTCTTCTTTTCTTTCTTCCTCTTTTTCTTCTTCTCTTTTTCTTTCCTTTCTATTTTCTTTCTTTCTATTTATATTTCTATTAACTTAAGAAAAATTAAAATGAAATGACCAAAATACCCCTACACTCAAATATCTCGCAAACGTTCCCAAAACGCGATAAAATATCACAACAATGAAAAATAATATATTATCAAATAAAAGTAAAAAATAATATAATATAATAATAAAATAATCAAAACGACTCGATTAAATAAAACTAAGCAAAACCGGGGCATTACAATCAGGGCATTCTACTTGTGGTTGTAGCTTGTAAGTTAATCTAGATTCATTTTATTCAAGAGTGTCATTTCCAAGTGATTTAGTTCACAGATTTGGTTTTTGTTCAAAGGTTCGGTTCGAGCTAAGGATAGAAAATACATGGTTATGGTTTAATTGGAAGACATTGCTCAAGTTCATTTTTAACTTCTCTCTAACCTAAATTTCAATCTTAAATCCAAATTCCATATCCAAATTAATTGTTCATATCCAATTCTCATTTCAAATCCAATACTCATCTAGATTTTAATCTCTCCATTCCAAACCATTTCAAATCCATAATCTCTCCATTCCAAACCATTTCAAATCCATAAGACCAAGTCATGTCCATTTTCTCATTCTAATCCAACTAAACCAATTATATTTTTTTATCCAAAATTCATAACCATTTTCACCTAAAATCATATTCAAATATTCAAAACTACATTTTTAATCCGCCTCCCATTCTCTTTCATGGCCCGATACCATTTGTTCCCAATTTCATGGAATCAGGACTACGGTTTCTTTGCTGCTGATACAAGTCATGATTTTTGTGTCTATAACAGTGAACTTTTCAAAGAAACTGTCCGACGTGTAGAAAGAAATTGAAATAAAAAATACGCATCACGGAATTCCCTGCAGCATTACAAAACATGTGAGGAACTACTAACTTCCTTTGAGGGATCTTGGTTTTCTACTTTTTAGTGGAGGTAAAAGAGGCTGAAGGTGAGCCACTACTTACTGCAAAGGCATTAAAAGCTTTGATCCGGCTTCTACGTTTGGCACAAATCCTTGGAAAAGGCCTTCTGCAGAGCCTCTTTTTAAACTTATGTGTACATAGTGTAAGAGTCACTCTTATCTACCTTTTGCTTGATATGATTAAGCCGGAAACTAAAGTTTCCGTAAGCAGAGCAGTGACTTTAAATGCCCAGAGGCTTTAGGATTAATTCGTTCTTGCCAGTAAGTGGTTACAAATTGGATTTGCAACAAGAGACTTTCAATTTACGGATTCTCGTCACTGTTCCTTTTTTGGATATAGCAATCAAAACCTCAAGAACCAACTGTTTGAATTAGGCCTCTACCATTGTTCATTCAGGTTTGCTAATACAAGTTGGGTATTGGTCTTCACCAGCCAACAGTGTCAATGATAGTAATCTCAACTCATAACAGCAATGAAACAAGCATTAACAGAAAGTGAAAAAACACAGCAGCCATTTTACATTGTAGCCATTTTACATTGTGGCAGAACTCAGGATTCACATAGTATTCCATAACAAAATTTTGTTTTCAATTCAATAATAAACCTCAACAGAAAATTCAATCAAAATTCACAAGTTGATACCAGAAATCACACACCAGTACAAAGTCACTGAAAATTCCTAATTGATAGACCAACGGAAATTCACAAAAGCCTACTCCAAAAACTACTAACAAAAACCACCCCTTACCAACTGTCATAACCATATCCTAACTACCTAACCGGAATTCATTCACAACCACTAACAGAATTTCACTCTAACAATTCTCCTAACCATTCCTAACCTAAACTAACCGAATTCTCACAAGAACTTTCTACAATCTTCCACAATTCACCTTCGCGCCATAACTTCATCATCAACCTTCAAGCACAGCCTCTGCAATTTTCACAGATCACCAATATTCATCAGCTTTCATCTTCATCCTCATCGATTCACCTAAGCCAAAACTACGAAACGTAACAAGTCATCAACATCAATTCAATCAAGATTTGCATCTCGCACACACTCAAGAACGAACTTCATTCGATATTGGGATGGTTTTGAGAATTCAATGATTCAACCAATTCTACAACAACACGATCTAACAACGCATAAAATTCAGTTCACAGAAGAACCAAGAAAGTGCAGAGGAAGTTTGAGCCGCGAGAAAGAGATTGAAGTGTACCTTCGAAGTCGACACCGATTCGGTAAGTGTTCGAGCTAATTTTTCCGATTCTCCGCCAATTTCACGTTCGATCAAACTTCGAACACAATCTGGGATGTCGAATCGGAGCCATGGCGTTTTCCATCGAAATTAACGTGCCACCGCAAGGAAGTGTGTAACAGGAATCGAGTAGCACATAGCGCAACTTGCAATTGCGTTAGCCGGAGGTGTTTTACAAGTTTGATTGAAAGTTACCTGAAGCGATTTTGAGTTTGATTATTGAGAAAATGCGTTTTCAAGAAGAGTGATTATGGTTCAAGGTTGAGAACATGTTTGCGGGAAGCAGTTTTGGAGATTCGATTAAGAAGCGAGCAGAGAGAATGAGAACACAATGTTGTCGCGGCGGATGAGGAGGTGAAGAACATTGAAACGGCGGAATGAAATGAAGAAGAAGATAAGAAGACAGGTTACGTCTTGTTAGGTTAAATTGAAATGTGATGGGCCAGGTTTGTAAGTCAATTCCATGGATTCTTGTCAGCGCCGCGCAATTTGCTCACTCACCTCCCTGGATTTTACATTGAAGGCCAATGGGCCTTAGACGAAGCTCAATTCCCCATGGAAATGCTTCTCATACTCCCCACTTTCACTGCGCACCCCCCTCTGCTCTGAAAGTATGTTTATTTCTTGCTTTTATTATTCTATTTTGGTTAGAAGTTAATTAGGATTTTCTTTTAGGATTTTGATCAGAATCATTTGTTTAGAGTTTTAGATATAATCTTAGAATTAGTTTAGAATTAGTTTAGAATTTAATCTTGACTTTCATTGACATTTTAACCGTGTTTCTAATTGACTAATTGCAAACTAATGTTGATTTTTGATAATGGTTTTCCTTAATTGATTTTTGGCATTTGTTTTGAATTGTTGGTTCAAATGCGTTCGAATGACCTTTCTTACATGATATTGATTGAATATTATGTTGCCACTTGATTGACCTTTTTTACATGATATTGATTGAATAGTATGTTGTCACTTGATTGAGATTTTTCACATAATATTAGTTGGATATTATGTTGCTTTGATTAGGATTTTTTACATGACATTGTTTGAATATCATGTTACCTCTTGTAGATTTTTTTAAATGATTTTGATTGAATGTCATTTGAATCATGTAGTGATTTTTGATTGACTTCTCATGGACTTAGTTGATTTTTCTAGTAGGATTTGATTGTTTTTTGGTAAATATCTAGATTAAATGTTGAAGTTTGTGCTTAATGCTTCCTTGTGATTAATTCTCAACATATGGTAAGTTTTTACCTTAGTTTGTGGTTAGATTTTGTTACCTCATTAGCATTCTTTTGCTTAATTATTGGAATCTCTAATGGTTTTTCTTATTTCATTTTCATTGGGAGCTTGTTGACTAACTTTGGTTATTTTTCTTTGAGTAGTTTGGAGTTTTATGCTAACACTTTAGATATTAACAAGGCTTGTTTGGTTTTGATGAGGCATGCTCTCTTGATAATGATTGTTTGATCCCATTGAGGTATGACCCTTCTTGTACATTAGTTAATTGAGTGAATGTAGAAGTTGTTGTAGCATACACTGCTGTAGTGGACAAAGTGTGTTGTAAAATGTTGTTATTCTGTCTGGTTGCATATACACCTGTCCTGTTCTGGAAATAGTAGTTGTTATAGGCTCTTTTTGCTTGTTGCTGGTTTTTATAGCTATGCAGGTGCTGGAGCGCTGTTGTTGCTGCTGTTTATGGCTTATTGCCTTGTTTTATTGTTTTTATTCATGAAGCGTGAAGAGCATTTGGTTCCATGTCTTTCACGGATCCATTCCGCTTTCTGACACTTTTGCTCATTTATGCTAGATTACTAGAAGTTTTCCGGTTTGCTTATACTTTGCTTGCGTTGCTACGGATTGCTATCCGTTCGGTATTACTTCTCTTCTCTTTTACTAATTCCGCATTTTTTCCTTTTGATGCCATGAGAAGTAGGATTGGGAGTTCGTGCCACTTGGCCGGCAATTCTGGAAGTCCTCAAAGGAGGCTCTATTTGTGATTGTTATATTTGTGCTAAAGACCTCAAAGAGGCGTCACATTCCCAATTTCCCCATGATAAGTCCTCAAAGAAGGCATTAGGCGGAATGAGAGTCCACAATCGACTCTTGCCATTTCTAGTCCTAGGTCGTTCTTAGCTCGCATTTCATGTTGAGGCTTTGAACATAGCTTACTCTTGTTATCGAGTCGGTCAAGTGGAAAAGGGTTTTGCAATCAAACCCCCACACCTTGTCTATAACTCGCATTGACCGATGCTGATGCTAATGTGATCTGATTCACATCTTCCCCTTCCTTACTCTGCTCTCCATGGTTCTCGATACCATTGGATGAGTACCCCTATTACTCACAGCCAGCTTGTTTGCCTCGGTTGATATGACCCCTTGGCTAAAGCTTCCCCTTTTCTTACTTTGCTTGTGTGACATTATTGTTGACTGACACTGTTTACTCTTTCGTTGCTATTAGTTCATTTTGTGATTGATTTATCCTGTGTTTACTTGTCTGATGACATGATCCCGTAGGATTCCTCGCTCCACTTAATTTTTGATTAAGTCGGAGGTAGGAGAGACATTAGGATAGCAATCCATGCATGACAACATTAGGTTAACTTCCCTCTTGATCCTGACCTTAGGACCATCATTGCATGCCGACTTGTAGGACCGAGTTTCCCCCTTAGAGTTTCCGTGAGTCTCATTTTTCTCTCGCACCCATGCAATCGAGATCCTGTTTCCTGTGTTCCGTAGTAGCGTGAACTACAGATGCTCTGATTCCTCTTTCTCATCAGATTAAGGATACGTAGGCACGAGATGTGATATCTCGGCGAGTACACTAACAACTAACTTCCCTTTTATCTCGCTCGTATGATCGAGACGTTAACCAATCAATCAGGCAAACCTTTTCTTTCGCCCACGTGCGATCGAGACTCTTTCACTAAACAATACAAAACCGAACCGTAGGTCGAACTACGACTGCTCTGACTTCCTCCTTCGCGTTAGATTGAGGATACGTAGGCATAAGACGACGATGTCTTGGCGAGCAACCTTCCCCCATTAGTCCGTAGTCCGTCGAACTACGTCGACTCTGATTCTTCGTTCGTCCACGAAGATACGTAGGCATAGGATTGCGATGATCCTTGCGAGTCCTCTTTAGGTTTGTACCTTCCCTTTTCCCGTTTCTCCGTTTCCCGTTCTTTCCCGTTTCCAGTCAGCAGTCGAGCTTCAGATAATCCTACACCCTTTTATCGATAACAACAAGCGTGGATCCCATCGAGTACGATGGACGCGAGGGGGTGCTATTACCTTTCTCTCGCGTAACTGACTCCCGAACCGAGGCTATGGTTGCGACGACCATTCCTTTCCCTTTGTTGAGGTTTTCTTCGATCGTTTCCTTTCCCTGTGTTGGGATAAATAACGTTTGGTGGCGATTCTTTTGTTCTTTTCCGCCGGTTGATTTTCACAGATGCGACACAGTGGAGTCAATCTCTTTTAGCCTCAATATTGGGCTTTGTACAAGACAAACAAAACATTCCTCGGAAGAGTCAATCTCTTTTTAGACTTAATCTTGGGCTTTGTACAAGATAGACAAAACATTCCCCGGAAGAGTCAATCTCTTTTCAGCCTCAATCTTGGGCTTCGTACAAGACATACATAAAACTCCCCTAGTAGAGTCAACCTTTTAGCTTCAACCTTGGGCTTTGATCAAGGCACACAAACAATCAACATCCCCTCAGAGGAAATCAAGAGTTCTCTTTGTAGGAAGACATTTCTCTGTATATCACACATCAAACGAATAATCAAACAAATCCTAATTCCAGATAACTGCTGTAAGTGGCACACTTGTTAATTCAAAAATCCAAGTTGTGGTCCCTCTTTTATCTTGGTAAAATTCCTCTAATTGCTGTAAGTGGCAAGCCTCTGGATTATTTACATCTAAGCCAATGTCCCTCTCTTAGCATGGAAGGCTCCTGAGGAAAAATGGCATTGCTATACACTAAGTTAAAGTTTCCTCCTTCATATAAAGGAAATTATGGTATTGTTGGATTCCATACATTCCAATTTAAAGTAATTCCTCTTTATAACCAATCCCTCAAAAAGCTGTGATAAACAAGTGAGATATCTGCCTTTAGAGATGACAAATTCTCTCTCAGTCAAACCTTTAGCTTCAATCTTGGGGTTTGAACAAGACACAAAATACTCAACCAGCTTCAATCTTGGGCTTTAAACAAGACACCAAACATTTTCCTCCCATAGAATAGGAGGAACTACGATTGCTCTAATTTCCCGGTTATCTTTACGGGAATACGTAGGCATAAGATTGCGAAATCTTAGCGAGCACACCAACGAAAAACTTTAGGTCCAGTGCCTTACCAAAAACAACGAAAAAACCCGAAAACATCAAAAACACTCTCTCAACACTCCCAAAGGAGAAATTTTCCAACCCATAACAGATAAACACTAGAAAGTATTTATACATGTTAAAAAAATCTATGGATAACCATATATACACTGGGTAATTGACAACTTCCCTTTGTATAACCTGACCCCGACCCCCCAATCTCTTAGCATTTGTTAAAGAAAACATTTGCGTGCAAGTTTAGTTTTAGATAGCTTCCCTTTTCTTTCCAGCTTCATAGGATAAATAAGAAATCAGAAAGTAGCACCCAATTCCAACCATTGCGGGAAGGTGGTCGCGTCTCCGACAAAAATCGCATGCTACACTCCTTCAGACAAGGCTTCATTGAAATCGTGGGAGCACGAATGCTCCCAATGAACCTCTCACTACTACAAAACGCCCAAACAACAACGCCAGGTTTACAACGGCATCCTATACACCGTTTTTATAGTGCGTACTAGATGCGCCCGCATTATTCTAATTAGAAATCTCAAGGGTATAATAACGGTTGTTATAAAAACCGTGGTGATACAATCTAGCTATCATGGGTTCGAACCTCATTGCCCTCAAATAGTTTATCCCTTTGACGTAAATGCTCCCTTTTTAAGTTTTATTAATATTTAACTAAAAAATAATAATGATATCACGACGACTTTTTCTTAAAACCGTTGTTACAAACTATTATGTATTTTAAACACCAAGTATATATCAATTTATCCATTGAAAAAAGAAACAAGACGAAACAACCCTAACACCAACGCCGTCACCATTGTCGGGAAGAAGACAACAACAACAAGAAAGAGTTCTACTTTAAGGTGTTGCAATGTCACATTTGAAGACAAAATCATCCAAAGGTGTTTCTACGTCTTCTTCTAGTGTAAAATCTCGATCTGGAAATTTTTGTGGTTGTGATGGTCGTATGGTTTTGTATCAATGCAAGAAGGGACAAAATAAAGGAAGGCTTTTTTGGAGATGTCCATTTTGGAGGAGCGATGAAACATGTAATTTGTTCATATGGGATGAAGACGTGGGAGAAAGAGATGGAAATGACGATGAGAGCATTATGAAGTCATAGTTGGAAGTTGTGGGCAATCTGAAGGTTATGTATGAGGATTTAAAGAAAAAGAACAAGAATTTGAAGAACAAACTGAAATCAGAGATATTTTCTTGAAATATCAAGATGTTCTATTTTCTTGTCTCCTTTATGTTTAATGTTTACTTTGTTATGAAATGTAATAGTTGAGTTAGGGTTTGAATTACATTGTTGATGTTTAAACTGCAGATGCATTGTGAATTACGTTGTTGATGTTTAAACTGCAGATGCATTAAGTGAGAAGTTAAGGCGCACCTTTTCTTTTTTATTTATTTTAAAATTCACAAATAAAAGGGTTATCACTACGGTTCTCCTGGTTAACCATAGTGATATATTTATAATAAATAAATACCTATCTATACGGTTTTTATTTATTTTAAAATTTACAGATAAAATGGTTATCACAACGGTTATTCTAGTTAACTGCAGTGATATATTTATAATAAATAAATACCTATCTATACGATTGTTATTGTTAACAATTGTGAAATAGTTTACCCATATATAAGCGAAATAACTTTCACTTAATTGACAGTAACGCCGTTGCCTTCAAATTGAAACCCTAGAACCCATTTTTTCTCTTCGTTTTCACCATTAGCCGTGAATCTTGTGCTTCATAAATTAAGGTATTCTTCTTCTTCCATCTATTGTTAGATATTTCCCATTATCTCATTTGTGGATTGTTATTTTTGTTGATTGTTCTTATTTTTTCAGATTCGTTTTCACTATCTTAACAAAGACCATGCTTTGGAAACTTCATAATGTTTGCGTAGCTATGGAAAAAAGTACAAGAAGCATGAAGCTATGATAGAAACTTCATCCACCTTGTACTTTTTCTTCATAGCTTCACGAACAAGATGTTAGTAAATGAAGAATCAACACTGTAAGCAAACTTTATCTAGTTTTAGAAACAATGAAAAGAAATATAAGAAGTATGAAGCTTTTGTGTAAGTTTCTTCCTCCTTATATTTTTTTTCATTGCTTCCCAAACTAGTTCAACATCATAATTGATTCTTGTTCCGCGATTAGTTTCATTAAAAGGTGCGTTATTCGTGTTCCTCTCTTTACTCTTCACTGGATTATGGTTTTAGGGTTTGTTTTCAATTGAGGATGCTCATTTTTTAAGTTTGCTTTGTTTCCTTTCAAGTTAAGGGGATGATACAGGATGATGATGCTGGTGGAAGCAAGCGTATTATATCAGTTTATAACTTTTGGATCTGGTATAGAATGTTGTTTGAGTTTATTATATTCTATTTACATTGTTTGTTTCACTAACCCTCACTTAAAGTTTGCTGGTGGTAGCAAGCGTATTATATGAGTTTATAATATCTGGATCTGGTATAGAATGTTGTTTGAGTTTATTATATTTTATGTAGATTGTTTGTTTCACTAACCCTCACTTAAAATACATTCAGTTAATTTGACATAGATACTTATAATCTGCAAATTAAGCTGTATTTGAAAACCAACTTAAATAAACCAATGTTGGTTTCTGATTGCATGGCTCTCATCATTTATCTCACGTTCTTTTATATATAGATTATGGTATAATGATTTGGCTCCTTAGATGCATCGCCATCTTCTATTATAGTTAAATCAAAGATGAGGCAGATTATCCAATGTCTTGTTGATCTTATGGAAATTTAACTATAATCGAAGATAGCGATATATCGAAGGAGTCGGATAAATAAACCCCAATATATGTAAAAGAGCGTGAAATACACGATGAGACAAATGCAATCAGAAAACAACATTGGTTTGTTTAAGTTGGTTTTCAAGAACAGTTTAATTTGCAGATTATAGACATCTTCATCTAATTGAATCCATGTATATTTATTTAGTGAGAAGTTTGGAAAACAAGCAATCTACATTTAATATAAAAAACTTAAGGTACTTACAACAACGGTTATCTATTGTAACCGATATCATAAGTAATTTATGTTTTATATAATTTCGCTGCTGATGGGTTTCGAACCCAGAACCTAAGTGTATGTATCGCAACGGTTTATTATCATAACTGTTTTGATATATGGCGCGCGTCCTGCCTTTCAACAACAGTTTCCAGACCGTTG
This sequence comes from Lathyrus tuberosus, assembly GCA_022829125.1. Lineage (NCBI taxonomy): Eukaryota > Viridiplantae > Streptophyta > Magnoliopsida > Fabales > Fabaceae > Lathyrus > Lathyrus tuberosus. The sequence continues at coordinate 4,152,390 of JALAZF010000236.1, read as the reverse complement.
TAGAAACAACGAACTTACAACGATAATCTACATAACAACGCCTTCGCCCGCGTCATTATATGTCATTCCAAACCGTTGTTAAATGAGTTTTTCGTAGTAGTGTCTGGGTAGTATACTACGTATGAATTAACCTGTGGGTTGAACAACATTGATTTCGCAGCTGCTTTCCAAATTCTTGGATTAATCAAGAAACCATTTTGTGAAATAGAAAGAAGTGAAATTTGACGATGAAAACACGTGCTGATACTAATATATAGAAAGAAAGAAAGTGAAATTTGATGATGAAAACACGTGCTGATACTAATATATAGTTGGTTATAAATGATTATTAGGTAGTTATATGACGATTATAGACATGTGTATTGCAAATATACAATATAACCCTTCAATATGTATGGATCCGGCATCAATGACTTTCCAAGTTCTCACCACATGATCAATCCAATGACTTCATATTAGTTTACTGTTTTTCTTTTTATTTTTTGTAAAATTTAATTAACAGCAACAACACCAAACTCACACCACCATTTACCACCTTTCCACAACACCATTAAACCACCATAAAAACACCCATCACCAAAAAACATTTAACAAACTCCATCAAGAACTCAATAATCAAACAACATTTACAAACAAGCAAAAAAATGTATAACAAATCAGAAAATAAAACAAAAAGAAAAAGAGATCGAAACGTGAAGCTCTTCGGATCCTTACACTAAATCAAGCATCACCTCTGTACAACTCGAAACCGTAAGATGTCCAATTTAATTTTACAGCGCTTTTGATGGTAACATAACTTTCATTTGAAAAAAAATAACTATCCTTAATTTACACGCTGCAACATTACACTAATTGAAGTTAATAGATCATTAAGTTGTAGATTTTTGTATATTATGACAGTGTTATGAATTGTTATTACACTGATCGAAGTATATTTTGGTATGTATAAAAGCTTATAGGAATCTGTTATGACAGTGCATGAAAGTATATTTTAGTATGTATAAAAGCTTATAGGAAACTGTTATGAGAGTGGATGAAATTAAGATTATTGAAGTTGGATATGTAAAAAATGTCAATATGTAAAGTTAATTTTTAATATAGTGCAAAAAATTTAATGAGTATGCTTCTTATTGATATTAATTGCGTGTTTTTTATGATAGTGCAGTTTTATGACAGTACAGGAAATTTGATGAGTATGCTTCTTATGGGTATTAATTGCATGCTTCTTATGACACTGAAATTTTATTACAGTGCAGGAACATAATGTTCTAACTGTTATTGGAAACTATTTATCTTGCTTAGATTGTATACTGCTTTCATTCATATTGTTTTATTTCTTGTTCAGGCGATATATACTACTTTCATTCATAATGTTTTTGTTTAAATTGATACTGGAAATTATATTTTGTGAGTTAATGAGAATACTTGCAGTAATTGCCTTAAATTGTAATACTTGTAAGAAATTGTAATGAAACAAATTACCTTATTTCATTATATCCAAAAATGTTACAAAATGACAGTGCAGAAAATGTTACACAATTAAATTAATAAAAAAATAACTCTGCAAGAGATGTACAATTCATCATGTCCTATAACTAAGTTACAAATGTCTTATTATTCTATAATTCTAATAATCTAATTCTGCAGAGTTATCTTGATGTATTTTTGCGTTTGTTGTGAACATCCATGCAGGAAGTTGCTTTCTTATCTAGTACTGAAAGTTTCTTCCAATGTCCTTGCAGAGTTGTAAAGACATGTGCTTAGAAGCTTTTTCAAAACAATACCACATCAGATAATGTAGTAAGTCCAATATTTAAAATAGTTAAATAAGATAAAAACATTATTTAACTTAACTACTAAAAACTACTAAATGACAATACATTGCGCAATGAGACCAAGTCATTATATAACTCCAAAAATAAGACATGACATAATTTTGTTTGGCTTGAAAAAATGAAAGAGGGTTTTCTAGTTATAAAATAGAAAGCCAATATAACTTAAACATGTTGATGTGAGACTGCATAGTAATTACATTTAATAACATGAAATGACAAATGGAACGCAAGGTAAAAAGCTCAGGAATAGGCAGCAAACATGATTCCATGATATCTTTTCTATATATTAAAATAATACAATACATAATATATCAAAACCGAAAAGGGAAGCTGCATAGCTTGATTTCTAGCACTGCTGCTATACCAGTATAAAAATACATTAAGAAAGTTATGTGTCTGCAATATGAGAAAGGGACATATTCTAACATCAGCAAGTTATCACTGTTTAGGCATGTTTCCATGAAATTTAGATATATTGAAGATATACATCGGATAATGTATATTGATTGGCCTTACAAAAAAGTAGAAAGCAAATTTCATTGATCAATTGTAATGTGATTTCCAAATGTATTGTATATTGACTGACTAAAAAATAGAAATCAATAGCTTGCAGTCCAACTATAATGTCATTTTCACTCCATAAAAGAAATAACTCACATTAAATTCACAAAATGGTATCTAATACAGCGTGAGATTATGAATTATAAGTGCAATAGGCAATATATTTGCAATATCAACTATAGGATAAAACACATTCTAGCTAATTGGAGTATCTATTTGCATCATCTATGAAATCCATCAGGGTGGTAGTTTTACACATCTTCATTGGGAATAGAATTGTTCAACAAAACTATGAACTGAACCGAACCGCTGAACTGAACCGAACTGAAGTTAAAATCACCGAACCATTATGTTTGGTTAGTGAACCAAACCATATTGCACAAAACAGTTCTAGAACCGTAACAAACTGAATCGAACCGAACTGAAATTGAAAATTAAATATACTAAAAATTAAGTTTTAAATATTTTTTAAAAAAATTTGAAAAATAGTTTAATGGTTTGGTTCTTTAATAAATGGTTCGGTTTGGAAAATTTCCTTCTAACGGTTCGGTACGGTTCAAAATTTCTAAATGGTATAGCAAACCAATGATTTTGGTTCGGTTTGGTTCTAAGTAAATTGAAATGGTTCGGTTCAGTTCAAGTAGATTTTTATTATGGTTCGGTTTGGTTCGTTTCGGTTTTTTTTCCTAAACTTTACCATGAACAACCCTAATTGGGAATTACTTTAAGTTCCCAGGGACTTACAACAACTGAATTAGAATCATCATACCATTTAACTTGTAATAAACAAATTACTTTTTTTATTACACATATGGCTACACTAATAAATACTACTACGTACTATTATCTTTTTTTTGAACAGGCCAAAATTTATTTAATTAAGCACAAGAAGTGCTAAGCCATTGTCTAATACAATGCAACAAAGTAAAACAGTGCCAAAGCATTACAAAACCAAAACTGAGATACAATACAGGCAATGAGAAATAACTACACAACTAACACCAAAACAAAACACCAACAAACAACAAAATTCACCAAAATCCAAGAAGAGACAAATCTTACTAAAACTACCATAATTGCAAAAGATTCTGCTAACTTCTAATAGTGGATATTTATATGTAGTAAGATATAAATGTACATACCTGTAACTTTTTCCACATGCTATAGGACTCTCCCACATGAGTAATAATTCCATCTTGAAAAGACCCATCTTCGTTAGCCTTAGCAAAACGAACCCTCATGCGTTTTTTCCAATCAACATCTTTAATTTCATTAAGATAGTACAACTACTAGAAAATTCGCTTTTAGTGACTGAAATTTTTTTATCACTATTACAACCAAATTAGCCACCGAAATTGGACATCATGTTAATAAAATTTTATGGGTCACCAAATTGGTCACTAAATGAAATTAGCCACCAAATTAGTGACTGAAATTTTGTGACTGTAATTTTCAGTCTCAAATTAACGTTTGTATACAAAAATTAATTTATAAATATTTGTAGCGACCGAAATTTTGGTCACTAATAATTCTTTTCTTTATTAAGTTACTTCCTCCAATTTTTTCTTTTTTAAAAAAAACTTTTAATTCCTTTTCAATTTTTATTTTTTAGTGAAAGTTTCATACTTTTTTCATTTTAATAAATAAAAGATATATTTATATAAATAATTCGTTCATACAAATTTATTAATTTAAAAATTGAAATTTTAATGATAATTAGTTTAATAAATTTGTTAAATAATATTTAAAACTTTTATTTCGTTTATAATATATACAATTTTAAAGGAAAATATTCATGTTAAACGAAATAACCTAGTGGTCATGCTCAAACTTCTTAAACATAAAGGCATTGGGTCAATTCTTGAATGTGGCAAAATTGTTGATTTTATTTTAATTTCTTTAATTCACAGAAAACGGTCGCTAAATTCGGTCACTAATTTCAACACAATATCTGTCACTAAGATTCGGTCACTAAATAGGTTGCTATAGGTTAACGACTAGCAATTTTTAAGTCGTAATTTATTAGTCGCTTTATTGGTCGCTAAACGTTATAGAGACCGATTTTTACGTTTTTTTTATTCCTAATTCGGTCATTAAACACAAAGTTTTTAGTAGTGTACGGGTCCACCAAAAAATCATCATAATTGGGAAAATTTTGTATTTTGAATGAATCACCATTATTAGCCTGGTCCAACGCTTTCCAAACATTGTGCCCCTTTATGCCAAATTTATAATTCTTGTTACCTGTTTCTTTTTGCGCTTCCATTGCAGCAGCTTTGAAACTTCTCCTTATCCAAATAAAAACTTTATCGTTAAGGTCTCTGATAAATACAACATTATCACCGACCAATAGATTCTTCTCTTCTACGAGCCTTCTCCAACCATCTTAAAGAACATATTGATTCTCGCTTGGAGAGGAATCATGACAAAATATCCACTCTCAATTGTGAAAGTCTTTAACGTTCATATTTTGAGAAGATTTAGCCTCAGGAAATACATTTTCATGAAGAAATGAGAGCTCCAACTCCTTGGTTATGTCGATACTCCTTAAATTCTTTGACCAACCCTTCAAATCTATTGTTTCTTCTTGGAAAATTTGTTCTTGAACATCATAAGTAGATGATGTTAGGCTAATCCTTGCAGAAAGCTCATCTATAACAACATCAACAAGAAACTCAATGGCATTGATCTTACATAGGTACGAAGAATTAAGAGATAATGACCTCCTTCAGACAAGGCTTCATTGATATCGTGGGAGCACGAATGCTTCCAATGACCCTCTGGGTAGTATACTACATATGAATTAACCTGCGGGTTGAACAACATTGATTTTGCAGCTGCTTTCCAAATTCTTGGACTAATTAAGGAACCATTTTGTGAACTAGAAGCCATGAAAACTGAGAGAGAGAGAGAGAGAGAGAGAGTGTGTGTGTGTGTGTGTGTGTGAGAGAGAGAGAGAGAGAGAGAGAGAGAGAGAAAGAAGTGAAATTTGATGATGAAAACACGTGTTGATACTAATATATAGTTTGTTATAGATGAAGATTATGTAGTTATATGACGGTTATTGACAGTTGTATTGCAAATATACAATATAACCCTTTAATATTTATGGATCCAGCTTCAGTGACCTTCCAAATTCTTACCACATGATCAATCCAACGACTTCATATTAGTTTACTGTTTTTTCTTTTATTTTTTGTAAAAATTAATTAAGAGTAACAACACCAAACTCACATGACCACTTACCACCTTCTTTCCACAACACCATTAAACCACCATAAAAACACCCATCACAAAAAAAAATTTAACAAACTCCATCAAGACCTCAACAATCAAACAACATTTGCAAACAAGAAAAAAAAGTAGAACAAATCAGGAAAAAAAAAGAGATAGAAATGTGAAGCTCATCGGATTCGCACACGAAAAAAAGCATCACCATTGAACAACTCGAAACCGCAAGATGTCCAATTTAACTTTACAGTGCTTTTGATGGTAACATAAATTTCATTTGAAAAAATAACTATCCTTAATTTACGCGCTGCAACATTACACGGATTGAAGTTAATAGATCATTAAGTTGTAGATTTTTGTATATTATGACAGTGTTATAAATTGTTATTACACTGGTCGAAGTATATTTTGGTATGTATAAAAGCTTATAGGAATCTGTTAATGCAGTGCATGAAAGTATATTTTGGTATGTATAGAAGCTTATAAGAAACTGTTATGACAGTGGATGGAATTAAGAGTATTGAAGTTGGATATGTAAAAAATGTCAATATGTAAAGTTAATTTTTAATATAGTGTGGAAAATTTAATGAGTATGCTTCTTATTGATATTAATTGCATGTTTTTTATGATAGTGAAATTTTATGACAGTGCAGAAAATTTGATGAGTATGCTTCTCATTATTATTAATTGCACGCTTCTTATAACAGTGAAATTTTATTACAGTGCAGGAACTTAATGTTCTAACTGATATTGGAAACTGTTTATCTTGCTTAGATTGTATACTACTTTCATTCATATTGTTTCATATCTTGTTCAGGCGGTATATACTACTTTCATTCATAATGTTTATGTTTAAATTGATACTGGAAATGACATTTTGTGTGTTAATGAGAATACTTGCAATAATTGCCTTAAATTGTAATACACGTAAGAAGTGAAATTTGATGATAAAAACATGTGTTGATACTAATATATAGTTTGTTATAGATGATGATTAGGTAGTTATATGACAGTTATTGACAGTTGTATTGCAAATATACAATATAACCCTTAAATATGTATGGATCCAGCTTCAGTGACTTTCCAAATTCTCACCACATGATCAATACAATGACTTCATATTAGTTTACTATTTTTTCTTTTATTTTTTGTAAAATTTAATTAACAGTGTAATACCCTGTAAGTTATTTTGCTCTAGACAATATTAGTATGATTAACTGGGTTCCGGTGTACTTTGTGTAATTATCTGCAAAGATAATTTGAGTAACTGATGAGCTCAGAGCAGATCAAATTAATAATTATCTGACTCTGAGGTTTTATCATTTGGTGCTATAGCGACTTTTTGGACATTTAGTAGTGTTACTATCTAATTGAAATTCTCTATATCATTTCATTTTCCACCCTTGTCCAAAAAATATAAACAAAATTGGAAAAAGATAGAAAGGGTTAGAAAGAAGGAAGAGAAAGGAAAGAAAGAGGAGAAACTTGGAAGAGAAGAACAAGAGCTTGGATCATCATCTCTTCTTCATCAGATCAACCCAACATCTTCTTCATCTTCATCTTCTTCATCTTGTTGTTCGTGAGTTCTAGTTAGAACCCTAAGTATAGAAACTTAGGTTAGAAATTGAGTAAAAATGGTGAAATTTTATTAATCATGCTAAATGATGTTTGCTATGGTTGAAATCGGATTTAAATCACATAATATGTGTGGGTTGTATGAAATATGAATGTTTGATGCTTGCTATGATATTCCCATGGATTTTGATGGGTTCCTGATAACACGAAACTGTATCATATATTTACCTTGATTTATTACTAATAATTACGTTATTTCGGCTTAAGTTCCGATTATTCCGCGAGTATTCTAGTGTTTTCACAGGTATTTCATTGTCCAAGCTAAAAAGGAGCAAAGTAGAAAGACATGAAAAAATGAGAAGAAAATAAGAAGAATTGACTAAGAAAAAAAGCAGAAAATAGAAAGTGGTGTGTGTGACGATCGTCACACACTCACCACGACCGTCACAAAATTCCAAAGGCTACCACGCTCGTCACACTCGCCACGACCGTCACACGCCCAAAATGGTTATAACGTCCAGAACACAGACGTGGACATGGAAGACCAATGCAGTCACGCACGTTTAACATTTCCTCCTAAATTCTCTCAACTTCAGCACATGAGCCCAGTCTCCCTTGGATTTCTCAACAACCGAAAGTTATGCTCCTATATTATCTCCAACGTAAAGCAAAGCTTGGGCTATAAATATAGCATTGATAGAACAACAAGAGACACACACGACCAGAGAATTTTACCCCGAATTGCTGTAGAATTTATTTTCGTTCTTGTTTGTTCCCTTTTTCATTCCTTGTTCACCATTACCTGAAATAGTGCTAGTTTCTCACATCGAGGAGCTATTACACCGTAGTTAGAATTTATTTTTAATCTTGCCTTCATCATTCATTGTTCCGGTATGATCGAGCAAAAGCCTACCGACTTGTGGAGGAATTGCTAGGACCAAATTATTGCTTGTTTATCAGGTTTTTATCATTACTTTAATAATAGCATTATTGTTTTCCCACTGCCATGTCTAATTTATTGTTTTGTAGTTTATATTTATGCATGTTTGTTTTAATTAATATGTCTAGCTAAATCCGATTTATCGGTATGTAATTTAGTCAACCGGAATGGATTCGATAAAAATAAGCTAAAACCATAAACAACTTAATTTCTGGCTGCGATTTCTTAATTAAAATTGGACTTTTATTACGAGAGTAAAAAGTTAGCAGAGGTTAGGATTAAGACCACGAGAGTGTGAGATTTTAACCGGATAGCTGAAATCGGGCATTGGTTTTAAAAACAGCGAGAGCACTTTAAAGTTAATTAGATTGTATTGATTTTCAAAAAGTATTTTTAAACTCAAATGGGCTAGCGAGAGCAGACATTATGATTTAAGAATATAGTCCGAAGCAATAGCCACGAGAGTGTGAGGTGAGGGCTTTTAAACTGATATTTTCTACAGAAATATAATGTGACTTATTTTTATACGCTTAGGTTTTATTGAATCCACGATGGTACACGAAGTTACGTACCGATATCCTAATATCAACTAGTTTATTTTAAATTTTAGATTCCCTTTAGTTTCCCGTTTGAACTTAAAACTAATACATATTCGCCTTAGCTAAATACAGTAGCAAACCGTAGCACTAGGTTGATTATCAAGTCCCTGTGGGATCGATATCTTTATTACTACGCAATAGGCTGTGCGCTTGCAGTTAGTAACCGTTAGACTCAGAAAGTCGCGACCAAGTTTTTGGCTCCGTTGTCGGGGACTTTGATTTAGTCAATAGTGCGATTCTTTGTTGCGCAGTATAGACTAAGGCAACAAATTTTATTTCCCTTTTCTTTTTCTCAATTGTATGCCAAGTACTCACTCACAAAGCGAAGACTTGCAACCACTAATCGCCGAATTAGAGCGCTTCTTACATTTAAGACGCAGAATAATAGAGTATCAACGCAAGTATAAGATTCCCGATTGTAATACCCCATAATTTTGTGAACATTTTTGAATAATATTATTATGATCAACTGGGTTCCGGGGTACTCTGAGCAATTATTGGATAAAGTAATTAGAGTAAACCGACGAACTCGGATTTTGATTAGATTAATATTATTTAACTTAGAGTTTTATTAATTGGTGTAATTGAAATAATTTGGATAATTAGTAGTATTACCAATTAATATTCCTATTGTATATTTTCTTTTCCTTTTCCTTATTTGATGAAGATAGAAACATTGGAGAAAGAAAAAAAGGAGAAGGAAAAAGGAAGGAAAAGAAGAGAAAATTCCTCAAGAGCTCTAGGACTTGAATCATCAACCAAACTTCATCTTTTCATCTCAGCTTCAACCTCCTCATCTTGTAATCCAGGTGGGTTCTAGTTAGATGCTTTAGAGTAGAGTTTTATTGAGTTTAGAGTTAGTTTTGACATTGTTAGAAAATGAGAAATTTTGCACTAAAATCATGTTTTAATGATCCTTATGAGTGATACTTGTTGCATATGTGCTGTTGTGTATCAAATTAGTAATTTTTCTGGTGTTTAGAAGTGAATTGGAAGGAAAATGGATCAATTTTCGCAAACCCATTATGCAGGAAATTTTCTGGTTTTCACGCTGCCCATACGCGTATCACCCAAGGCAATACGCGTATTGGTTAAGGCAATACACGTATGGCTGTGCAGAAAAATGGGCAATACGCGTATGGGGTTCCATTTTCTCGGCCATCTGCCCATTTGCGTATTGGTACGCGTAGGGTTTTGGGCATTACGCGTATGAGGTAGGGTAGTACGCGTATTGGGTTTTAAAAAGGAATTTTTGGGAAAAATCAGTCTCTGCCCATACACGTATGACCTTGGGCAATACGCGTATGGCTGGGCGAGCCAGCTTGGCAATACGCGTATGGCTTAGGGCAATACGCGTACGGCCAGGAGGGTGTAGGATTGTGTTTCTTTCGCGATACCATTTCTTGTTGTGTCCATAACTTTTGACTCGGTTATCCGTTTTTAATATTCTTGATATCGTTGGAAAGCTAACAAAATGTACTTTCTTATTAAAATGGTCTTAAGATTTTTGGCCGATTTAATTATGTCTGGATTTTGGAATATTGATGTTTTGTCGACTTTTATCGTTTAATGGTGGGTAATTGTTGTTGAATAAGTATGCATGTTAAAATATGAAATAGGTAGAGTGAGGAACATTACCATAAACAATGTCGGGAAGTGTGAATTGTCGTAATGACAACGCTCGTGCATGAAAGGCCGAGGCGTGTGTCTAGTAATCATTACCCGATTATCTTACGGTGTAGTTTCATGAGACTCGAGCACCTCCTCTGAAACGTATGCACAATTACTTGGCAGGTTTGATTCCCGCGTATAGTACGAATGGAGCCTACGGGTAAAGAGACTTGTGACGGTGTACGGGCCGTGTGAAGTTACGGATCACGGTGTACGGGCCGATGATCCCGAATCCATTTCGTATGCCAAGTAACTACAAGGATCCATGACTCGGTTCGTCTTCTAGACGTAGAAGCGGATGGGAAAAGGGGATGCCTTGGTACGATTATTGATTAGTGAGATTCTTGAGCTAACAGGCTTAGGACGTACTTTGGTACTAGTGTGAGTTCATAGGCTCACTAGTGTGAATGCATTTTTGGCGTGTGTATACTCAAAGTCACTTCCCTTCCCTTTTGACTTGAGTTAGGTTTATTAGAACCTTGTAGAGCCGAGAGGACTTTAAGATAGGGAACTCACTGAGATTTGATGTATCTCACCCCACTGTTGTTGTTTACATCACAGGTACTGCAGGATCCGCGAAGGGTAAGGATAAGGCCGTGTGATTATCCTTACTTATCTGAGGGCTTTGCTTCCGTTGTGGAGTTTTTTTGAGATCATTAGTGATCTAGTTCTTAGTATTTGTCTTTGGAACATCTTGTAGATATACTATGCCGTAGTATTTTTGTATTAGGCTTTTTGGGCATGTATATGTATAATGTGTTTACTAGGAACTTATTGTATATTTCAGTACCAAAAGTGGAATTCATGTATAATATATGCTTTGATGTATGTATATATATATGGGCTTTACAGTTGGTATCAGAGCAGGTCGTATCCTTGACCTAGCCATGAAATAGAATAAGTTTTCTTTTAGTTTCATATGCGGCGTGTCGCCATTGGTCTTGCATGTTATATTTATGGTATTGAGTCTGATCAACTTAATCCTATCTGTATGAAATTCAGGAACATGGCTGACAGGCACAGAAACAACCGTGGTAGACCGAGTGTCGCTCCCGGGATTTTCATCCTAGTACAAACGCGAAAGTGGCACCAAAACAGAGTCGCCAGCAATGTGTATTTATCCCATGAGAGGGAAAGGAAACACCGCATAAACCTGAAGGAAGGATAGAGCATGGTCTTGCGACCAAGAGAAATGGGTTCGGGAGTCGGTTACGCGAGAGGAAGGTATTAGCACCCCCTCGCGTCCATCGTACCCGATGGGATCCACGCTTGCTTGTCTCGATCAAAGGGTGATAGAAAAGAAAACTGGAAAATGAACGAAAAGAGAACTGGAAAAGGAACGAGAAACAAATGTAGGGAAAATAAAAGAAGTGCTCGCATGGGCCCTACCCCACTGCCTACGTATCTCATCGGGAACATGAGAATCAGAGCGACGTAGTTCCCCTCACTAGGGATGGATTGTCTGTGTTTTTTAGAGAACGGCTTACGTCCTAGCTCAGGTGTTGCAGGCTCGCTGGTCCGAGTGCGTTACCATCTTGCAAGAGAACGAGTAGAAGCGCGTTCGTGCGTTGAGAATGAATGAGATGAGAAAAGAATTCCCGAAGGAAAGACGTTATTGTTTGTTTTTGTCTTTTAGAAGGAAGTGTTTTGGATTTGTTTGCATACGACAGTGTATCTGGATCTTAGTCATTGGAATGTGTACCTTCTCACATTCCAAGATGGAATGGGTAAGAAAGCACACTAAGGGTGAAGAAGACCCTCACACTTAGTTCCAATTATCAAGGTTCAAACACACTAGCATACTTGTGTTTATTAAGTGTTTTGTTGATTATGAAGTGAAGAAGTGTTTTTTATTATTTGCACCTTCAACAAGTATTGCATTTAAGTCCCTCATACAAGATCAAATATGTAACACATTGACCTAAGATGGGCCATATGCTACACATCTTAAGATTATAAGAGAAGACCCCTTATAATCTTTTCTTCATATGAAAGGCCTAAATGCAATAAATGCCTACCTTTATTAGATATTTTGAATTTTCTTTGAGATGAGAAAAGAGACTCAAGGGAGGATAAAGGTAAAAATCTATATGGACTAAGACTCAATCCTAATTGATTAGTTAAGGGAGTGATCCTAAGGTTTGTGAGGTTTCAACCTAAAGTCTAAAGAAAGAAAGAATTAAACAATTCACTTCCAAAGTAGAAGATGAATTGTAATTCAAAAAGGGAAAGTAATGAGCTATTAAAAGAAAGCACATAAGTGCTTAGCAAAACACAAAATGGAATTGTAAAAGAGAAAGGATAGAAGTTGAATGTGGATTCCTTATCCACACTCAATTGAAACTTACCGAAGCCCCTACATGGTTAGTAAACATGTATAAGAAGTATAAGAAGTAAAAGAACATGTAATGCATCATAAAACTCACAAGAATTAAATGAGAAAACAAATCCTAGAACCACAACCAGAATGGGCATCATATGGAAACCAATGGTTATTATCATACAAGTGCAAGTGAATAAGCAACCATCATCACCCATTAGCATTTAAACATGTTACAAGAAGAAGGGGTAGATGAAAGATGGAAAGAAATGAAGAGGACATGCATAAATGGAACATGTAAATCAACAACCAGAATTGAAACTAAATGGAAAATGGTTTATAAACATCTCAAAAGTATTTATGAGGTAACTTCAAGACATTCAAGAAGTAATATAAGAAGAATTGAAATGAAAGTTCAAAAAGAAAGGGCAAACAATACATGTTAATGATGCACAAAGTTCAAATTGAAATGAACATGTAAAGATGACCTATAATGTGTATCAAAGACCTATAATGTCATATGAATGGCTCATAACATATGCAAATGCTCATACAAATGTGCACAAAAGAATTCATGTAAACATGCACTAAAGTTGTAATGACATGCCATGGATTTTACATCCAATGTGATGCATCAAACAAAGACCAAATGGATTCATGAAAATTATGCCAACATATCATTGGAATGCCTAGGTCAGAAATGCATCATACATCAAGATAGTATGTAAAAATTCAGAGCAAAATGACTTCAAACAAAGCAATTAGGTCAAATTGAAACATCATGCAAAGTGGTGCAAATATAGGCATCAAGACATATGATAAAGTGACCTAGAAAATCAAACAAAAATCATCTAACATGCTTCAATGTATTAGTGAATCAATGCAAAAAGAGTCATGTCAAAATAGTTGGTAATGAGCAAGAACAAAATTAAACAAATTCATGTATCATGCTTAGAATGCATCTAAGTGGAAATTCAAAGAAAATTATGGAACAGGGGAAAAAAGGTCATAAAATCAGAAAATAAAATCATGAAAAATTTCCTAAATGTTTTAAGAATACACATGAATTTTTGTAGAATTTTCCAATATGTTTTGGTATTTTTTAAAAAATTAATTATGAATCGTGTAGCAAAAATGAGAAATAAAATGAAATGGAACTAAAGAAGGGGGTGCATGCATAGCAAATTAACAGTTCAAAATCATTGGGCCTTGAAAACATGGGGTGTGGATATCAATCTGGCTTAGGTCCAGTAAGCACGCAAAACACCATAACTAGCGTGTACCATCAGTCAACCATCTTGACTCACTCACAACCATCAGATTTGGTCAGGTCAATGTAAAAGTCAAGGTAATCAAATCAAGCATCTCACATTGCTAGTACACACTAATAACCATGTACACACGCGCATGCTAATCATCAGATGGAAAAAATGAAGCACGTGACACACACCCTCTCCATTTATTCGCTGGCACCACCACCACCCTTGGATCAAAACAAATCAACGGACACGACTTAATCTGGCATATAAACCCTAATGAAACCTCACCGGCCGGAGAGGGACCTCCGGTCACCTTCTCCGGCCACTCTCCGGCACTGCAATCAATCAAACATTCCAGAAATTTATGCAATACACATCAAAATGTTCAGGAAGTCACATAGATCATGAATCTAGGCTTATTTTTCACAAACAACACACAAACAGAGAGAATCGAAGCAATGAAATTAGCCCTAGGTTTTGGATCTAAGCTTCTAAGAAGCTCTATCAACTAACCGGTTTCATATAGCTTCTAATAAGCTCAAATAACACATCAACCAGTTAAAATAACATCAAATCGTGCAAGCAAAGTTTGAGAACTTTTGGAACCTGAAACTTGAAGATCTTTGGATTTTTGAGAAAACCAGAGATGAGAACTTGTTCTTGAACTTCTAGAACTTCAATTTGAGCAAAATAAATGCTATTTGATCTTGAGAATAAGAGGAAATCTGAATCTGAAATTGGAGATAACTGTGCTATTCCATGCTTCAGTGATGTCTTCTTGCTTGATTGTGAAGGTTGAAGAAGAACTTGAGGAGTTCGTGCAGGTAGAGAGAAAATTCAGAGAGAAAGTTGAGAGTGCTTTTGGAGTGAGAGTGAAACAATCAGAATCTCTCTTTCCAAATCTGTTAGAATTGTTTATATAGGCGTGGTTATGATTTGACCCTGGTGGTTGATGGTTAGAACTACAGTTAACTGAGTTAGTTAACTGAGTTTGAGTTAACAGAATGAGTCATGACAGTTAGTGACACGAGTTGGAGAGGTTTTGTTTTAGTGTGGAAGAGCTCATGGTCACTTATGGTGAGGATAATGGTGAGGTGGTGTTATGCAGCAGTAGCTTGTGGTGGAAGTTTTGCAAGTTTCCCTTCTCATGTAAGAAGTAACAAAGAGAAAGCACGTGCAAGAATGTTTGGGCAAATGAGGAAAAGAAATCAGCTGGTGATGATGAAGTGTTTGTGGTGTGACTGAACCAAAAAAAAATGTGTGAACTGCTACACATGGCAGTCAATGCATCAATGCAGATGGTGATGTTTGAACATGGATTTCTTTATGACCAAGGCACGAAAATGAATCATCTTGGTGTCAATGGATTGAGGAAGCATCATAGGACAATTTTGGTGTTGGACTTGAGTTGAAAAGGTACCTCAAACATGTCTAAAAATCATCATAAACAGATGGAAAAACGACTGGTGCATGGGCGAGCAATTTGTGGCATGGCATGGCAAGGTGTGCATGGCATGGATTTTCAGTTGTGTTGACCAATCTTTGAGCTATCATAACTCCTTGTCCTTTGATCAAATGAAAAAATCATGAACATCAATCTTGAAGATCTCACATAGGGGAACAACTTTGATGTTGCAAGATTTTTCATTTGAAGCCTTTAACCATGAGTAAAATGAGTGGACATTTGGCCCACCACATGTTTGTTAAAATGACTGCGCGCGTGCCCTGAAAATCTTGGTCATGACCTAGTTTTGAACCTACTTTGCTCAAACTTTGATCAATCATATCTCCCTCATTTTTTATCCAATGGAGATGTTCCACACATGGATTTGAAGCTTAAAGCAAGGCCTTTCATTGAGGCAGAGTGGAATTTTCATTTGGTACTCCAAATTTGAATGGCCTTGGTTCAAATTCTGATGCAAAATGGCCAAAACTTGCTATTTTTAGTAACCCTTCCTCTTCCAAAAATGGCAACTTTCCACATCTTGATTTTTTCATGATTCCTTTGGAGTTTCTTGACCAAATTTTGTACATTGGACATATGTAACATGAATTTCATGAATTTGGCCTCAAAAAGTCAAGAGTTGACTTTTTCCTCTGATTATTTGACTTGGCCCCAAATTCCCTGATTTTTTATCTTTCTTCCAATTGAAACACTTCCAAAACCAATTGAGAGGCAATTTTCCATACACATACACTTAAGAACATGTAGAATATCATGACAACAAGATTTGTCCAAAAAATCAGAGATATCCTGATTTTATTAGAAACCCTAATTTTGACCCTCTCTGGTTAGGAGGAAATTGCACATCTTCCAAATCCAAATTCCTCAGAGTATGTTGTGTATCCTCTTAAAGGATGATGAGAAATGCCACTTGAGAATGATTTTGAATCAATGAGCTATCTCTTTTGAGGGTTTTCCTTCAATTTTTGAACCTCTTGCATAGTGAAAGATGTAGTGCTTCAATCTCCCATTGAATCTCACTTCCTTGAGGTTTTGGAAGATCAATTGAGATAGTATGAGACATGAGAGACCTCTTGGCTTGCCTAGAGCCAACTTGATTGACCTTTTTGTGCTATGAATGATTCCTTGATTGTCCACCTTCCACCTGATCACATGCCCTGATGGTAAGAAGGATGCCATGCTTCATTTTTCTATGTTAAATGCAATGTAACGTTAATGAGGTGGATATGATATGATAAATGATAATGCCATGCTATGATGACAAAAGGGGAGAGCAAATTTTGGGGTATTACAGCTGCCCCTATTCAAGCGCTGTAGACCTGAATGCCTGAAAGCAAATGCTTTCGGACTTTCAAGGTATATAGTGATTGAATACCAAAAATAACCAAAAATTTGCTCTGGGTGATGAAGAAGAAAAGGGATATAAACCCAACGAGACTGCTGGATTGAATCTTCGATGAAACGTCGGAGAGATCTGTCTTTTGAACGATGCCAGACGACTACTGGCTTGCCACGCTGATGGTGGACTTTAATACTGTCTTTTTGAACGACGCCAGACGACTACTGGCTTGCCACACTACTGGTGGACTTTAATAATGTCTTTTATGCAATTCCAGACGACTACTGGCCTGCCACACTACTGGTGGACTTTGATAATGTCTTTTATGCAATTCCAGACGACTACTGGCCTGCCACGCTACTGGTGGACTTTGCAGCTTCGTGCCACCCGAAGACGGACTTCTGCCAATCCACTGTTGGACTTTTGCCACCCGAAGACGGACTTTTGCCAATCCACTGTTGGACTTTTGCCACCCGAAGACGGACTTTTGCCAATCCACTGTTGGACTTTTGCCACCCGAAGACGGACTTTTGCCAATCCACTGTTGGACTTTTAGCTGCTTTGCCACCCGAAGATGGACTTTTGCCAATCCACTGTTGGACTTTTAGAATATGCCACCCTTAGATGGACCTTTCGCCAATCCACTGTTGGACTTTTAGCTGCTTTGCCACCCGAAGATGGACTTTTGCCAATCCACTGTTGGACTTTTGCCACCCGAAGACGGACTTTTGCCAATCCACTGTTGGACTTTTGCCACCCGAAGACGGACTTTTGCCAATCCACTGTTGGACTTTTGCCACCCGAAGACGGACTTTTGCCAATCCACTGTTGGACTTTTAGAATTTTAAAATCGAATTACTCTCTGCCTCTGCGCCAGACATCTCTGCCGACTCTGCTGAGGAACCACAATCAATGATTTAATCTCGGAGATTCCTAAAAGGATAATATCTCTGCTGGCGAATGGATGAACAATCCGTCTGCTTCGAATTGCCAAGCTTGCCAAAAATAAATTGGACTTTAAGATATGAGGGAATGACGACTCTGCTAGGAATTATTCCATCTGTTTGGGGGAATGAATTCTGGTCACAGCGATTCCGCTGGGGATGAGAATTTTTAAATGACGTCCTGCTGGGGAAATGAGCCATTAAAACTCTGCTTGGGGATTTATTCAACCCAAGATCCTTTATAGGGATTATCAACCTTCTGACCCGGCTGGGGAAAGGCTGTACCATCCTTGTTGAGGAATAGATTCTGTCGATCTGATAAACCTCTGCGGAGAGAACAACAACTCAGCTGGAAGTTGCTGACAAGATTCGATGCTGACCTCTGTGGGGATACCATGACCAGAGATACGATCTTGCTGGGTATCAGGGCTACTCTGCCAGGGATATGCAAATCCTGGTTAGAACATTCCACTGCAACTTGCTAGAAAGAGTCCTTAGAGATCTGTTGGGGAAACCCAAAGCAAATCCACAGTAGTCTGCTGAAGAATATGACTGTCGAGCTTAGGATAAGTACCACAATGCACCATGTTAGGCGAGCTTCCCTTTAGACAATTCCGTTAGGGATGACGAGTTTATAACAAACTCTGCTGGCGGAAACTGCTTTAAAACGTCTCATGTTGGGGAATGCCTTTCGAGAGGATTTTACAGAAGACCAACTGTCCTCAAACTCTACTGGGGGTGACCAACACTTCATGCTAGGGAAACAATCATGCCCCATGCTTGGACAACACAACAATTCGTCCCCGCAGAGGATGTCATAAGAGGATTTTACAGAAGATCTAGCCTCTTCAAACTCTTGTGACTTCGCTGGGGATAATGACCATCAGTTTCGGTGTCGACGAGACCACTCTTTTGGGGAACCTGTGACCGTTATCGACATAGAAAAGCTTGTAGCTGTTGGAAATACTGTATGAGAGAATCGACTTAATAAGATGCAACGGTACCCAGTTGAACTTAATTCACTGATATCGACCCGTTATGAACAATCGTCGACCGAACGATGAACGCCGATCTCCTTACCCATAATTGCCCCAGTCTTTTGCGTGGGGTGATTTATTGCTGGTCTTGTGCTTAAAATCATCTGCACCTGCTACCTGCAACAAAAGAATATGCCCACATGCCCCGAATATTGCGTGGCTAGAATCCACCATCCGGGAGTATTCAACATTCGAAGTAATTTCAAATATTTTTTCTGCGCATGTTATTGCAAGGCTGCCATGTTTTCAAATGCAATGTTTTATCAACAATTAGGACGTTTTTGCAAACAAAGCAATAAAACAAAAATAGAAAGCTTTTTATTGAAATTCAATTTATTGACTGAGAGCCCAGAATAGGCAATTACATCTGGAAGCAATCCCTGGAAAGAGGTGATCGCTGAAAATTGAGAAAAGAAACTATCCTAATAGCAATGTGAAAACGGAATTCCACTGAGTTTCCATTCTGTTATGACCAGTATGTCTTCAAAACTCCCCGACCTTGCCTTCTGAGGAATGATCAGACCGATTCCTATTCTTCAGAACGTCAGTTGTTCAAACGGTAATGGGTACAGATAACTCAGACTGTAGTCATTCGCTTAAATCCCTCTTTTGTGTGGACCGCCCTTTCAGGTTTTCGATCCACCAGGATACCCTTTTTTGCCTAAGTTGCCCTTTCGGGTTTTCAACTTACCGGGTGTACAATTTTTTTTCAATTATATCCCTAATTTCTGCCCGAACCTTATTCTGTTTTTGGTTCGCCGGGATGCCCTTTTTTGCCTGGATTTTTTTATTTTTATTATCCAGCGGGTCTATTCATGCGAAGTATTTTTTGACTACGTCCGAGTTGACAGGGGATGAAAAGTCTTCGCCATCCATGGTTGTAAGCAATAAAGCTCCGCCCGAAAAGACCTTTTTAACCACGAATGGACCTTCATAGTTAGGAGTCCATTTGCCCCTGTGATCTGTATTGGGAGGAAGGATCCTTTTGAGTACTAAATCTCCGACTTTATAAACCCGAGGACGCACCTTCTGGTCAAATGCCTGCTTCATTCTGCGCTGATATAGTTGCCCATGACATACAGCCGCCAATCGCTTTTCCTCAATAAGGCTCAGCTGATCAAATCTGGCTCGTACCCATTCGGCTTCATCTAGCTTAACATCCATCATAACTCTGAGGGACGGAATCTCTACTTCAACCGGTAGCACTGCCTCCATACCATATACAAGTGAGAATGGGGTTGCCCTAGTGGACGTGCGTACCGACGTTCGATACCCATGCAAAGCAAATGGTAACATCTCATGCCAATCTTTGTACGTGACAACCATCTTCTGCACAATCTTCTTGATATTTTTGTTGGCCGCTTCGACCGCGCCATTCATCTTTGGGCGGTACGGAGAAGAATTGTGATGTTCGATTTTGAATTCCCGGCATAACTCAGCCATCATCTTATTATTCAAATTAGAACCATTATCAGTAATGATTCTTTCGGGAACTCCATATCGGCAAATGATATCCCGTTTTAAGAAACGAGCGACCACTTGCTTTGTAACATTGGCATAGGATGCGGCTTCAACCCATTTGGTGAAGTAATCAATTGCCACCAAGATGAAACGATGACCATTGGAAGCTGTAGGCTCAATCTTTCCGATCATATCAATGCCCCACATGGAAAACGGCCAAGGCGACGACATGATACTCAACGGATTTGGAGGCACATGCACCTTGTCTGCATAGATCTGGCATTTATGGCATTTGCGGGCATATTTGCAATAATCTGACTCCATAGTCAACCAATAATATCCCGACCTTAACAACTTTTTAGCCATTGCCTGCCCTCCGGCATGAGTACCGAAAGAGCCTTCGTGCACTTCAATCATCAACAAGTCTGCTTCATGTCTATCCACACATCTAAGCAGGACTGTGTCAAAATTTCTTTTATACAGCACGCCATCTTTGTTCAGGAAGAAACTACCAGCTAACCTTCTCAACGTCTTCCTGTCTTTGGACGATGCCTCGGACGGGTACTCTTGACTTTTCAAGAAACACTTAATGTCATGAAACCATGGCTTGTCATCAGACGTTGCATCGACCGCAAACACAAATGCTGGTCTGTCAAGGCGGGATACCTCAATCTTAGGTACATGGTTCCATCCTTGCACTTTGATCATGGAAGACAAAGTGGCCAAGGCATCAGCGAACCTATTCTCATCTCGAGGAATGTGGTACAGTTTCACTGTTGTGAAAAACGTCAGCAATCTCCTTGTATAATCTCTATACGGCACTAGATTTGCTTGGTGCGTGTACCAACTCCCCCTCACTTGATTGATTACCAAAGCTGAATCACCGAATATATCAAGGGTTTTAATCCGTAGATTAATCGCCTCCTCGATCCCCATTATACAAGCTTCGTACTCTGCTTCATTGTTGGTGCACCCGAAAGTTATTCGTGCAGTGAAAGGCATATGAACACCTTCCGGCGTGATAAGAACTGCTCCAACTCCGCACCCATTCATATTGACAGCCCCATCAAACATCAGACTCCATTTGGATTCAGGGTCTGGCCCCTCCTCCGGGAGTGGTTCCTCACAGTCTTTAGCTTTGAGAAACATGATGTCCTCATCAGGGAAGTCAAACTTCATGGGTTGGTAATCATCCATTGGCTGTTGCGCAAGATAATCGGACAAGATACTTCCTTTGATGGCCTTTTGTGAAGTGTACTGAATGTCATACTCTGTCAAGACCATTTGCCACCGTGCAACTCTGCCTGTCAATGCTGGTTTCTCGAAAATATACTTGATAGGATCCATTTTTGAAATCAACAAGGTCGTGTGCCTAACCATATATTGCCTCAATCGCTTAGCGGCCCATGCAAGCGCACAGCATGTCTTTTCAAGCATTGAGTATCGGGACTCACAATCATTGAACTTTTTGCTCAGGTAGTAAATAGCATGCTCCTTCCTACCTGTCTCGTCATGTTGACCGAGAACACAACCCATGGCACCTTCAAGCACTGTCAGATACATTATCAGCGGTCTCCCTTCAACTGGAGGTATTAGAATCGGAGGTTCCTGCAAGTATTCTTTTATCTTATCGAATGCCAATTGGCAATCGTCATTCCACCTGACCGTTTGATCTTTCCTTAACAATTTAAATATTGGCTCACACGTGGCTGTTAGGTGAGATATGAACCTTGCAATGTAGTTCAATCTACCCAAGAAACCACGAACCTCTTTTTCTGTTCTCGGTTCAGGCATTTCTTGTATTGCTTTCACCTTGGCAGGATCAACCTCGATTCCTCTTTCGCTCACAATGAAACCCAGTAACTTTCCAGAACGCACCCCAAACGTGCACTTGTTTGGATTTAATCTCAGACGGAACTTTCTCAACCTTTCAAACAGCTTTTTCAGGTTAACCAGATGTTCCTCTTCTGTTCTCGATTTGGCAATCATATCATCTACATAACATTCGATCTCCTTATGAATCAAGTCATGAAACAATGTCACCATCGCCCGCTGGTACGTTGCCCCTGCGTTTTTCAACCCAAAAGGCATTACTTTATAACAATATGTACCCCACGGAGTAATGAACGTGGTCTTCTCCATGTCTTCAGGTGCCATCTTGATCTGGTTGTACCCGGAGAAACCGTCCATAAATGAGAACACTGAAAACTGAGCTGTATTATCGACCAGCACATCAATATGAGGTAGTGGAAAATCATCTTTCGGGCTAGCTTTATTAAGATCTCGATAATCCACACACATTCTCACTTTTCCATCTTTCTTCGGTACTGGCACGATGTTGGCTACCCATGGAGGATACTTTGTCACAGCAAGAAAACCAGCGTCCCACTGCTTCTGGACTTCCTCCTTAATCTTTAAGGCCATGTCGGGGTGAGTCCGACGAAGTTTCTGCTTGACTGGCGGACATTCTTCTCTCAATGGTAGCCTGTGCACGACAATATCCGTATCCAACCCCGGCATGTCTTGATACGACCAGGCGAAGATGTCAACATACTCGCGCAACATTTCCGTCAAAATTTGCTTCACATCTGCTTGCAAGCTGGCACCAATCCTGATCTCTTTCTTGGCGTCCTTGGTACCAATATTGATGATTTCTACAGTCTCCTGATGAGGCTGGATGACCCTTTCCTCTTGTTTCAACAATCTGGCCAGTTCTTCAGAAAGTTCACAATCTTTCCCATCCCCTTCTTCGGCTTGATAAATCGGATTGTCAAAGTCATACATGGCCATATCAAAATCGTTATCAGTGGTATCCGGAGGATCAAGTCTGCATGAACGGGTTCATGCCTTATTTTAGAATTTATTTTTAAGCAAAACAAAAGAAAATGAAACATTGCCATTTTATATTTTTTGTGCAAAAATAAAAACTGAAAGACAGAGAACAAAATTTGATTGCAAAACGTCCTTTATTAATGATTAAACATTGCAAATGCAACCATGGTGGCCCTACAAATGAATCTATACGCCTTGGGCAGAGCGCAAGATTTTGTCATGCATTATGGTTAGAAAAAACAAAGAAAAATTACTCTGTCTGAAGAGTAACCCGGATGACTTCTTCAACGAACCAGTTTTGCACTTGTTATCCCGGAACATGAGGGCGTACCCAGTTGTCCAGGTCACAATCACTGTCAACACTATCCTCCGTGGCTGCACAAGACTGGTCCATGTAGATAATTCCCCCACTATTGAAAGTAATGGGTCCCCTGCTCCCCGCATCTGAAGTTGTAGAGGGATGATAACCAATACCAAATTTGTCTTCCTTCATTGGGGTCTCTATCAACCTGCCCCAACCTTGGGCGTTTCCTGCCCTGACGACTTCGACAGCTTGTTTGTAAGATGAAATGGAGGTACCAGCCTCAACTGGTACAGAAGAAGACTCAGGTGCATCGTCAATATTGACTGCTTCAAATGATTGGCACAGCATCTCATGAATTTCCCCATCCATTTCAATGTACTTGAATGTGGACAAGTGACTCACAAAGATGTCTTCCTCCCCACACACTGTCACAACCTGCCCTTCAAACTCATACTTCAGCTTTTGATGTAGAGTAGAAGTAACAGCCCCGGCTCCGTGAATCCAAGGGCGTCCCAATAGGCAGCTATATGCAGGTTGTATGTCCATTACATGGAACGTGGATTTGAATACCTGTGGTCCAATTTGTACGGGCAATTCCACCTCACCAAACACAGATCGTCTGGTCCCATCGAATGCTCTGACCACCAATTCACTAGGCCTTAAGATCAAACCATCAACTTCCAGCTTCATCAATGCCTTCTTGGGCAAGACATTAAGTGATGAACCAGTGTCTACCAGTACATGAGATAACACTGCGCCCTTACACTCCATCGTGATATGCAAAGCCTTATTATGGTTTCTTCCTTCAACAGTCAAATCTCTACTTGTAAAGCCCAAGCCATGGCTGACATTAACATTGGAGATTACGCCCTCGAGCTGATTAACAGTAATTTCTTGTGGCACGTACGCACTCTTCAACACTTTCAACAACGCCTGCCGGTGCGCATCAGAGCACATCAATAGTGACAAGATTGAAATCTTTGAAGGGGTCTGATTCAGTTGGTCCACAATCTTATAATCGCTTTTCTTGATTATCTTCATAAATTCTTCCATTTCCTTATCAAAAATAATCTTTGTCTCTGCTTCAGGTGTAGGCGCACTTTCAACCACCTGTTTACCCTTAGCCTTTGCTGCAGCTTCTACCTCCTTATCACTTCTCAAGGTTTGGGGAGCGAACAACCTTCCACTCCTTGTAAAGCCCCCTACACCCCCTACATTATCAATATTTGGGCTGACTGACAGCTCAACTTCCTGCTTTTTACCTTCGTAATATACATCTGCCCCATAGTGCCATGGGATAGCTTTCGTAGATGTGAACGGAATTGGTCCTGGCGCCGTGATAGTGACAGGACTGGGCCCTTCTGGCGCAACACTCGCCACGGGAACTGCATTGACCGGCATTTGAATCTCAGCGGGAGTGTAATAGATGGTCACGGTTGATATCTCATCAGTGTCTTTCACGACTCTGTCGAACTGTAGACATCCTTCATCGATCAGATTCTGTAAACCCATCTTCAACTTATCACAGCCGTTCTCCTGATTCATACACTCAGAGCAATCTTGATTACAGCCCGGGAACACCTGTCCCTTCAATAAACGATCTTTTACAACCAACAAAGAAGTTTTCACTTGATGAACGTCTAACACCAAATTCAATCTCCTCCCATCTTCAATAGCGTACACATTTGCTGCGCTATAATCAGGCATGGGATGCTGAGTAATATTAGGAGCGGGAGAGAAATTGATGGCTTTAGCATCAATCAAATCTTGTACTTTATGATGGAAAGCCCAGCATTTTTCAATGGAGTGCCCCTGAGCACCTGAGTGGAACTCACAACGAGCATTAGCATCGAAGTTAGGTGGCAGGTTTCCAGCAACCAGAGCTTTCATAGTACGGAGTTCTACCAACTTTAACTCGAGTAGCCGGGGCAACAGCGCGGCATAAGTCATAGGGAGAGGATCCATCTTACGATCCCTCTGTCTAGACCTTTGCTGGAAAAAAGGTTGTTGCTGTTGAACTTGTTGTTGGGGTTGTTGTTTCTGAACAGACGGTGTGGGGATTGTCACAGCATCTACCTGATAATAAGCTCGAGAACGCCCTCTGCCTCGTCCTCTAAACACAGCATTCGTATCACCTTCTCTTCTTTTCTGGTTACTAGCGAACAGTTTCTTCGTCCCCGAAGAGCCAGCCCCACTCACATCCTGGATCTTTCCAAGTTTTAACAGACTTTCTATTCTTTCTCCCGCAATCACAATATCAGCAAATCCAGTTGACGGACAAGCAGCTAATCTATCCAGATAGGCCCCTTGCAAGGTGCCCATGAACATATCTGCCATTTCTCTGTCTGACAAGGGAGGTTGAACCTGGGCAGCCATTTCCCTCCACCTCTGTGCATATTCTTTGAAACTCTCCTTGGCATTTTGTGACAATCCCTGCAATTGGGTGCGGTTGGGCGCCATGTCAATATTATATTGGTATTGCTTCAGGAACGCTTCTGTCAGATCTTTCCAATTCTTCACAGCAGCTCTACTCAACTTCATGTACCAGGTCAAAGACGCCCCCGCCAGACTGTCCTGAAAATAGTGCATCCATAGCTTCTCGTCATCCGTATGGGCTGAAATCTTCCCAAAGTAAGCTTGAAGATGCGTTTGGGGACACGCATTGCCGTGATACTTATCAAAAGTGGGAGGTTTGAATTTAGGGGGAATTCTGACTCCTGGGACCAGCCCTAAGCTAGTAACATCAATACCCATAGAGTTCTTGCATTCCATGGCCCTGATCTTTTCTGCTAACTCATCATACCTTCGATCACCTTGATTACCCACATCAGCATCCAGCAGAGTAAATTGGTCCTCCAGGGTATCTTCAAGAGTAACACCAACATGCCTACCATTTCCATTACCCCGATTGTTACCACCAGGAGGAGGGTTGCCACCGGGAGGAGGAATGCCATGTCCCTGTGAATTGTCATGATGATCACCTTCGGGCCCGTTGTCGGGACGCTCTACCAGAAGCCTCAGTCTCTCCTGATTTTGCGCCATGCCAGTCATGAGGGTCATGAACTGGTCCATACGCGCCCTCATTTCCGCCAAATCACTTTGCACTTGATCCATGATTCTTACTTGATTCCTTCGCGTCGAATATCGGTGAATATGACTCTCCGCTATACTGCCTGAAACTAAATAAAGGTTAGAGACCCCGCAACGAGTACCTGAAAAGCAAGTAACAAAAAATGCAAAATGATATGCAATGCCATGTTTGTCATTTCCGAGGTGCTTTATACCCTGATTCCAATCCAACCACAGAAATCTGAAGACCAGAAGAGACGTGTCGTGGTCATGTGCTTGTGTACAGCTATCTGATAAGGAATAATTCTGAATAAAACTGCTCATACTCATTCAACAAAGCATTCAAGTACATTTAAGAAAGGCTCATCCGCAAATGCAATACAAGGAAAAATGGATCCATCAACAAGCCTGATGGTAACCATTAATAACAAAATATAAGGAAAAGAACACCAGTCTGACAATTCCACACCCTTCAGCTTATCACTTGAGTATTTGATCTCCTCAAAAAGTATACGGGTACGCTGGTGATTCGGCTTTTCAATCATTTCTTTGATCAAGACATCCCTTTTCTCAAGAGCTTCAGTTAAAGAACCCATGTGCAGCATCAGAGCCTCGTCATCACACACTCCTTTGTGTCTCTTTATGCCGGCTTGCGTCTTGAGTATCTCCCTTTCTATCATGACTTCTTCAAGCTCTTTCTTGGTATTCCTCAGCTCACCTCTAGCTTCTTCTAGCTGTTCTTGACTCTTACCGAGGCTTTCCCGATACTTTCTCCTCTGCTCATGCGCCTTTTCAAGCTCTTCGTCCTTAATCTGCAACTGTTCCTGTAATTCAGCATTCTCTATCCTAACTTCGTCCCAAGCGTGCTGAAACTTTGTTAACTTTTCTTTGGTCTGTGCTAACGCCTGTTTGGTTTGCTTGTGGGCTTGAGTAGCATCATCAGCACCTTTACTAATCTTCCGGAAATGTTGGGCTCTTCCAGCAAAGTCTTTTTCTTTTGCAGTTAGGATCTGTTCAGCATCTTGGGCTTTCCGCTCCAGCTCTTTGTTGGCATGTAGAGCATTCTGAAGACGGCTACTCAACTCGGAATTCTCTCCTTGGAGCTTTTTCACCAAGGCTTGCAACTTGTCAACTTCTTCCACAGTAGCAGTGCTTCTTGCTTTCTCATTCTCCGGATACAAAAGGGGTGCCTTACCAAAAGGCAAGAGAAAATCTTCAACTCTTTTCTTCACCCACTCTTCATATGCTGGATAAACCCGGTTGTTAGGCTTTCCTAGAGTAACTTTCCCCTTTTTCAGTATGCTACCCCAGCTTTCAGAAGCTTTCTGTGCTGCTTCCCATCCTTCTGATGTATGAAAATAGAGGGACTCCTCCACATCTCTCTTAATAGGCGGACCTGTCAGGGCATACCCAAATTGTCGAATGGCCAAAGAAGGATTGTAGTTAATCCCACCCATTCTTCCTATCAGTGGAACGTTAGGGAACTTACCACATCTGTGTATAATATTCTTACCAATCAGCCCATGATCTACCCATACGATGTCCTTGGCCACCAATCCCATTAAACGCTGTTTCCACTCTAGAGAATCTTTGGAATCCACAAAAGCCCCTGATTGTGGTAAACGGCCCGCAAACCACTTATAGAACAAGGGTGCACAACAACGAATTATCCCTCCTCTTTTCTTTTCATTTCGGTTGTACAATGAGTAGTGAAGATCTCCCAGTAGCGTTGGCACCGGGTTCTTCATCATGAATATTCGTATAGCGTCCGTATCAATAAAATCCGGCTCGTTGGGAAACAACACTATGCCGTATATACAAAGGGCTAGCAAAGCATTAAAAACAAGCCAATTCTCGCCTTTAGCTGCTTCCTGGGCCTTCTTAATCAGATATTCCAGCTTGTAACCACGAATCTTTCCTTTGTTGGAGACATTGTCACTTAGCTCTGATTTGCTCAAATATAGAGCACCAGCCAACTTCCCAAAGTCAAGATCCCCCGCTGATCCAAAGAAAGGGGGCTCCTCCTTGATAGCAATCCCCAACATGTTGGAATACTCCTCCAGGGTAGGAACCAACACATAGTCTGGAAATACAAAACATCTCAGAGGCGGATCATAGAACTGCATCAACGTATGGAGACCTCTGGCTTCATAATCACTGACATTACGAACCATAGATAAAATCCACCCATATTTCTCTTCAAAAGCTTCTCGTGCTGCCGGGCTCGCCATTCCCTTCAGCACAACAATAGGGCCCAAAGTAGGCGTAAGGAACTTATAGCTGATGATATTCTTCCTCTCTTTAGTGTTCATCTTTGCAGGGACCTGATGACTGGAATCAAGGGTAATATATGCACCTGGAAATGAATAAACATGTATGTTAGGATATGATAATGCAATGCAAAGGGCAATGTGATCAGGTAATCAGGTGTCTGTGCTGAACTGTGAACGGTGTCAGTGTAGCTCTGAGACTAATATAGAACCATAGATAAGAACCATCTGAATACAATAGGATGAAACTTCCTTTTTGTGCAATGATGATAGAAAACCGGGTATGTAGGAGGTCATGGTTACCTGCAGACCTGTAAACAACCCGCCCTTCTCACATGTGGGTACTAGGATGTTCAATATCCCGGGCTCTCAGGTCGAGAAATGATGATACGTTCACCATTTCTGGTTTGGCATCATCATCAATCGAGGAGGCCTCAACTGATTCTCCAAAACAAAAAGGTCCTCAGCTTCTGGCACTGAGGTCGAGAAGCAATAGTACATTCATCCCTCAGGGTACAGTACTACCGCCAATCGAGGAGTGCCTCCGCTGATTCTCTTTCAAAAAGGGATGTCCTATAGCAAGTTCCCAGCATTGGGTCCTCGGATCGAGAATGTGCAATGGGTTTGCCACGGAATGTGGTCTGCCACTGTCACAACTCGGGAGGAGTGCCGCAACTGAGTCCTCGGGAATGGTCACCAGAGTCGACAGTTCCTCAAGAGAATAACCACTGGCCTGCATAACATGCAGTAGCAGAAAGCTCCTGATAGAACCTCGTCTGGTTGTGGGTCTCATGAACAACAATACGTGGTCACCACCACGCAAGCGTCATGACTATCCACTCTAATACCTATGTATGTACTCAAGCCTTGGTAGTGGGCTTATCTCTCAGAACACCCATCCCGCCAAACAGACAAAACAGTGCAACACAATATAATATATGATATGTAATGCTAAAATGCGGTAAATACAGTAATGTACAGTAAAACAGTAAATAACCATACAATAAAACAGTAAATACAGCACAACAGTAAACACCCAATGAAAGAAAAGCAGACAAGCGCTAGGATTGACTTGCTTAGGATGGACCAGCAATAGGTCAACCTCTTTTCCCCAGCAGAGTCGCCAGCTGTCGCTCCCGGGATTTTCATCCTAGTACAAACGCGAAAGTGGCACCAAAACAGAGTCGCCAGCAATGTGTATTTATCCCATGAGAGGGAAAGGAAACACCGCATAAACCTGAAGGAAGGATAGAGCATGGTCTTGCGACCAAGAGAAATGGGTTCGGGAGTCGGTTACGCGAGAGGAAGGTATTAGCACCCCCTCGCGTCCATCGTACCCGATGGGATCCACGCTTGCTTGTCTCGATCAAAGGGTGATAGAAAAGAAAACTGGAAAAGGAACGAAAAGAGAACTGGAAAAGGAACGAGAAACAAATGTAGGGAAAATAAAAGAAGTGCTCGCATGGGCCCTACCCCACTGCCTACGTATCTCAT
The DNA here is from genome assembly GCA_022829125.1 of Lathyrus tuberosus. NCBI lineage: Eukaryota > Viridiplantae > Streptophyta > Magnoliopsida > Fabales > Fabaceae > Lathyrus > Lathyrus tuberosus. The sequence goes on along the minus strand of JALAZF010000236.1, from coordinate 4,122,184 downwards.
CGGGAACATGAGAATCAGAGCGACGTAGTTCCCCTCACTAGGGATGGATTGTCTGTGTTTTTTAGAGAACGGCTTACATCCTAGCTCAGGTGTTGCAGGCTCGCTGGTCCGAGTGCGTTACCATCTTGCAAGAGAACGAGTAGAAGCGCGTTCGTGCGTTGAGAATGAATGAGATGAGAAAAGAATTCCCGAAGGAAAGACGTTATTGTTTGTTTTTGTCTTTTAGAAGGAAGTGTTTTGGATTTGTTTGCATACGACAGTGTATCTGGATCTTAGTCATTGGAATGTGTACCTTCTCACATTCCAAGATGGAATGGGTAAGAAAGCACACTAAGGGTGAAGAAGACCCTCACACTTAGTTCCAATTATCAAGGTTCAAACACACTAGCATACTTGTGTTTATTAAGTGTTTTGTTGATTATGAAGTGAAGAAGTGTTTTTTATTATTTGCACCTTCAACAAGTATTGCATTTAAGTCCCTCATACAAGATCAAATATGTAACACATTGACCTAAGATGGGCCATATGCTACACATCTTAAGATTATAAGAGAAGACCCCTTATAATCTTTTCTTCATATGAAAGGCCTAAATGCAATAAATGCCTACCTTTATTAGATATTTTGAATTTTCTTTGAGATGAGAAAAGAGACTCAAGGGAGGATAAAGGTAAAAATCTATATGGACTAAGACTCAATCCTAATTGATTAGTTAAGGGAGTGATCCTAAGGTTTGTGAGGTTTCAACCTAAAGTCTAAAGAAAGAAAGAATTAAACAATTCACTTCCAAAGTAGAAGATGAATTGTAATTCAAAAAGGGAAAGTAATGAGCTATTAAAAGAAAGCACATAAGTGCTTAGCAAAACACAAAATGGAATTGTAAAAGAGAAAGGATAGAAGTTGAATGTGGATTCCTTATCCACACTCAATTGAAACTTACCGAAGCCCCTACATGGTTAGTAAACATGTATAAGAAGTATAAGAAGTAAAAGAACATGTAATGCATCATAAAACTCACAAGAATTAAATGAGAAAACAAATCCTAGAACCACAACCAGAATGGGCATCATATGGAAACCAATGGTTATTATCATACAAGTGCAAGTGAATAAGCAACCATCATCACCCATTAGCATTTAAACATGTTACAAGAAGAAGGGGTAGATGAAAGATGGAAAGAAATGAAGAGGACATGCATAAATGGAACATGTAAATCAACAACCAGAATTGAAACTAAATGGAAAATGGTTTATAAACATCTCAAAAGTATTTATGAGGTAACTTCAAGACATTCAAGAAGTAATATAAGAAGAATTGAAATGAAAGTTCAAAAAGAAAGGGCAAACAATACATGTTAATGATGCACAAAGTTCAAATTGAAATGAACATGTAAAGATGACCTATAATGTGTATCAAAGACCTATAATATCATATGAATGGCTCATAACATATGCAAATGCTCATACAAATGTGCACAAAAGAATTCATGTAAACATGCACTAAAGTTGTAATGACATGCCATGGATTTTACATCCAATGTGATGCATCAAACAAAGACCAAATGGATTCATGAAAATTATGCCAACATATCATTGGAATGCCTAGGTCAGAAATGCATCATACATCAAGATAGTATGTAAAAATTCAGAGCAAAATGACTTCAAACAAAGCAATTAGGTCAAATTGAAACATCATGCAAAGTGGTGCAAATATAGGCATCAAGACATATGATAAAGTGACCTAGAAAATCAAACAAAAATCATCTAACATGCTTCAATGTATTAGTGAATCAATGCAAAAAGAGTCATGTCAAAATAGTTGGTAATGAGCAAGAACAAAATTAAACAAATTCATGTATCATGCTTAGAATGCATCTAAGTGGAAATTCAAAGAAAATTATGGAACAGGGGCAAAAAGGTCATAAAATCAGAAAATAAAATCATGAAAAATTTCCTAAATGTTTTAAGAATACACATGAATTTTTGTAGAATTTTCCAATATGTTTTGGTATTTTTTAAAAAATTAATTATGAATCGTGTAGCAAAAATGAGAAATAAAATGAAATGGAACTAAAGAAGGGGGTGCATGCATAGCAAATTAACAGTTCAAAATCATTGGGCCTTGAAAACATGGGGTGTGGATATCAATCTGGCTTAGGTCCAGTAAGCACGCAAAACACCATAACTAGCGTGTACCATCAGTCAACCATTTTGACTCACTCACAACCATCAGATTTGGTCAGGTCAATGTAAAAGTCAAGGTAATCAAATCAAGCATCTCACATTGCTAGTACACACTAATAACCATGTACACACGCGCATGCTAATCATCAGATGGAAAAAATGAAGCACGTGACACACACCCTCTCCATTTATTCGCTGGCACCACCACCACCCTTGGATCAAAACAAATCAACGGACACGACTTAATCTGGCATATAAACCCTAATGAAACCTCACCGGCCGGAGAGGGACCTCCGGTCACCTTCTCCGGCCACTCTCCGGCACTGCAATCAATCAAACATTCCAGAAATTTATGCAATACACATCAAAATGTTCAGGAAGTCACATAGATCATGAATCTAGGCTTATTTTTCACAAACAACACACAAACAGAGAGAATCGAAGCAATGAAATTAGCCCTAGGTTTTGGATCTAAGCTTCTAAGAAGCTCTATCAACTAACCGGTTTCATATAGCTTCTAATAAGCTCAAATAACACATCAACCAGTTAAAATAACATCAAATCGTGCAAGCAAAGTTTGAGAACTTTTGGAACCTGAAACTTGAAGATCTTTGGATTTTTGAGAAAACCAGAGATGAGAACTTGTTCTTGAACTTCTAGAACTTCAATTTGAGCAAAATAAATGCTATTTGATCTTGAGAATAAGAGGAAATCTAAATCTGAAATTGGAGATAACTGTGCTATTCCATGCTTCAGTGATGTCTTCTTGCTTGATTGTGAAGGTTGAAGAAGAACTTGAGGAGTTCGTGCAGGTAGAGAGAAAATTCAGAGAGAAAGTTGAGAGTGCTTTTGGAGTGAGAGTGAAACAATCAGAATCTCTCTTTCCAAATCTGTTAGAATTGTTTATATAGGCGTGGTTATGATTTGACCCTGGTGGTTGATGGTTAGAACTACAGTTAACTGAGTTAGTTAACTGAGTTTGAGTTAACAGAATGAGTCATGACAGTTAGTGACACGAGTTGGAGAGGTTTTGTTTTAGTGTGGAAGAGCTCATGGTCACTTATGGTGAGGATAATGGTGAGGTGGTGTTATGCAGTAGTAGCTTGTGGTGGAAGTTTTGCAAGTTTCCCTTCTCATGTAAGAAGTAACAAAGAGAAAGCACGTGCAAGAATGTTTGGGCAAATGAGGAAAAGAAATCAGCTGGTGATGATGAAGTGTTTGTGGTGTGACTGAACCAAAAAAAAATGTGTGAACTGCTACACATGGCAGTCAATGCATCAATGCAGATGGTGATGTTTGAACATGGATTTCTTTATGACCAAGGCACGAAAATGAATCATCTTGGTGTCAATGGATTGAGGAAGCATCATAGGACAATTTTGGTGTTGGACTTGAGTTGAAAAGGTACCTCAAACATGTCTAAAAATCATCATAAACAGATGGAAAAACGACTGGTGCATGGGCGAGCAATTTGTGGCATGGCATGGCAAGGTGTGCATGGCATGGATTTTCAGTTGTGTTGACCAATCTTTGAGCTATCATAACTCCTTGTCCTTTGATCAAATGAAAAAATCATGAACATCAATCTTGAAGATCTCACATAGGGGAACAACTTTGATGTTGCAAGATTTTTCATTTGAAGCCTTTAACCATGAGTAAAATGAGTGGACATTTGGCCCACCACATGTTTGTTAAAATGACTGCGCGCGTGCCCTGAAAATCTTGGTCATGACCTAGTTTTGAACCTACTTTGCTCAAACTTTGATCAATCATATCTCCCTCATTTTTTATCCAATGGAGATGTTCCACACATGGATTTGAAGCTTAAAGCAAGGCCTTTCATTGAGGCAGAGTGGAATTTTCATTTGGTACTCCAAATTTGAATGGCCTTGGTTCAAATTCTGATGCAAAATGGCCAAAACTTGCTATTTTTAGTAACCCTTCCTCTTCCAAAAATGGCAACTTTCCACATCTTGATTTTTTCATGATTCCTTTGGAGTTTCTTGACCAAATTTTGTACATTGGACATATGTAACATGAATTTCATGAATTTGGCCTCAAAAAGTCAAGAGTTGACTTTTTCCTCTGATTATTTGACTTGGCCCCAAATTCCCTGATTTTTTATCTTTCTTCCAATTGAAACACTTCCAAAACCAATTGAGAGGCAATTTTCCATACACATACACTTAAGAACATGTAGAATATCATGACAACAAGCTTTGTCCAAAAAATCAGAGATATCCTGATTTTATTAGAAACCCTAATTTTGACCCTCTCTGGTTAGGAGGAAATTGCACATCTTCCAAATCCAAATTCCTCAGAGTATGTTGTGTATCCTCTTAAAGGATGATGAGAAATGCCACTTGAGAATGATTTTGAATCAATGAGCTATCTCTTTTGAGGGTTTTCCTTCAATTTTTGAACCTCTTGCATAGTGAAAGATGTAGTGCTTCAATCTCCCATTGAATCTCACTTCCTTGAGGTTTTGGAAGATCAATTGAGATAGTATGAGACATGAGAGACCTCTTGGCTTGCCTAGAGCCAACTTGATTGACCTTTTTGTGCTATGAATGATTCCTTGATTGTCCACCTTCCACCTGATCACATGCCCTGATGGTAAGAAGGATGCCATGCTTCATTTTTCTATGTTAAATGCAATGTAACGTTAATGAGGTGGATATGATAAGATAAATGATAATGCCATGCTATGATGACAAAAGGGGAGAGCAAATTTTGGGGTATTACACCGAGAACTACTCCAGTAGGGACTAATCCGCCGGGTGACGAGGGAAATGCTCCTTTATACCAATTTATGCAACAGATGCAGCAACAGCAGAATCAGTTTGTGCAACAAATGGTACAACAAGTGGCTGGTGGTGTGCATCCTCCAGTGGTGGTACCAGAAGCTGCGAGGGGAACCTTTAGGGATTTCATCCGTATGAATCCTCCGGAATTTCAGGGAGGTTTAGATCCAGTAAAGGCTCATGAATGGATATCAGGTATGGAACGAATTTTCCTAATAGTTCAGTGCAGTGAAGAAAACAAGGTAGTCTTCACTTCTCACTTGTTGAAGGGTTCTGCCATGAGGTGGTGGGAGAACGCTTCAGCCTTAATGACAATTCAAGAGGTTCCAAAGGTATGGGAGCAGTTTAAGATAACTTTTATGGAGAAATATTTTCCAAGTTCCTTGAGGTCTCAGAAGGAATTCGAGTTTCAACAATTGAGACAAGGCAACTTAACTGTGGCTTCTTATGCGGAAAAGTTTGAGGTTATGGCTGCTTATTCTAGGCAGGCTATGTATGCTCCTGATGAGAGGTGGAAGATTGATCAGTTTCTGTTTGGTTTAAGGGCCGAAATTTCACATAGTGTGTCTCAGAGAGAATTCACCAGCTATGCCGAATTGTTAAGGCAATGTTATGTGGCGGAGCATAGTTTAAAAAAGGTACAAATAAAAGGAGACTTAAGTAGGATGAATCAAAGTGATCGAGGGAGATCGAATCAAAAAGTTAGACCAAGGCAGCAATCATTCAAAGGGAAGCAAATTCAGAGTTCTAGGACTAGTGTGCCTCCGGTATGCCGTACTTGTGGAGAGAATCATTATGGTAGGTGCGGACTGGAGGGAATAAGGTGTTATCAGTGTAATAAGGTGGGTCATATATCGAGGGATTGTCCTCAGGGTAGGAATCAGGCACAAGGGAAGAATACCGACCGAGTGTATACCTTGGATACGAGGAAGGCAAAGAATGACAACTCCTTGATTGCGGGTACGTGTTTCGTAAATGGACATCCTTGTTTTGTTTTATTTGATTGTGGGGCAACGCATTCTTTTGTATCCACGCGTTGCGTGAAGCGACTTGGGTTGCAAGCTGTTCCTCTGTTTCCTCCTATGGTGGTTACTACTGCCATGGATGAGATTGTTGAGACACCGTTGACGTGTGAAAATTATGTATTATCGGTGAATGAAAGAGTTTTCCAGATTGACCTTATCTGTTTACCGCTTAAGAAAATGGATGTTGTTCTGGGAATGGATTAGCTTTCTGCTAATTCGGTGTTTATTGGGTGTGAGGAAAAACTGATCATTATCCCATCTTTCGAGGCCACTTCGAAGGATGTGTTAACTACCATTTTAGAAGGTACGGTTGGAATGATTAATTTCTTATTTGAGGAAGAAAAGACTGTTCTTTTGATTCTTACTAAGGAGGAGAGTAGTAATATCCCAGTTTTGAGTATTCCGGTAGTTTGTGACTTTCCTGAAGTTTTCCCCGAGGATATCACTTCTCTTCCTCCGGAGCGGGAAGTGGAATTCTCTATTGACCTGATACCGGGAACGGATCCAATATCCGTTTCTCCGTATCGGATGACACCACTTGAATTAAGAGAATTAAAGGATCAATTGGAAGAATTGTTGGCTAAGCATTTTGTTCGACCCAGTGTTTCACCCTGGGGAGCTCCAGTGTTATTAGTAAAGAAAAAATATGGTGGAATGCGATTGTGTATTGACTACCGTCAGTTGAATAAGGTCACCATCAAGAATAAATACCCATTACCAAGGATAGACGACCTGTTAGATCAATTGAAAGGAGCCTGTGTGTTCTCGAAGATTGATTTACGATCGGGTTATCATCAGATTTGTGTGAAGAGTTCAGATGTACCAAAGACTGCATTTAGAACCCGGTATGGTCATTATGAATTTTTGGTAATGCCTTTCGGTGTGACGAATGCTCCGGCAGTTTTCATGGATTATATGAATCGGATATTTCAACCTTACCTGGACCAATTTGTGGTGATTTTCATTGACGACATTCATATTTATTCTCGTGATCCTCAAGAGCACGGAGAACACCTAAGAATTGTTTTATCCATCTTACAAGAGAAGCAACTTTTTGCTAAGTTAAGTAAGTGTGAGTTTTGGATGTCTGAGGTTAATTTTCTTGGTCATGTCATATCCTAGGGAGGTGTAGCGGTCGATCCGTCAAAAGTTGAAGCGGTGATTAATTGGGAGAGACCGAAGAATGCCTCTGAAGTTAGAAGTTTCTTGGGATTGGCAGGATACTACAGAAGGTTTATCAAGGGTTTTTCGCAACTGGCTTTACCATTAACAAGACTTACTCGGAAGGATTATTCGTATGAGTGGGATTCGGCTTGTGAAAGAAGTTTTAGAAGTTTGAAGGAGAGATTGACTACCGCTCCTATTTTGGTTATTCCTGATTCTAGCAAGTCGTATGAGGTATATTGTGATGCATCGAAAAAGGGATTAGGTGGGGTGTTAATGCAAGATGGACATGTAGTGGCTTATGCTTCACGACAGTTGAAAGTCCATGAAGAGAATTACCCAACGCATGATTTAGAATTGGCGGCAGTTGTATTTACTTTGAAAGTGTGGCGTCACTATTTGTATGGTGTACATTTGGAGATGTTTAGCGACCTCAAAAGCTTAAGGTACTTATTTGATCAGAAAGAGTTGAACATGCGTCAGAGGAGATGGATGGAATATTTGAAGGATTATGACTTGGAGTTAAAATACCATCTGGGTAAATCAAATAAGGTGGTGGATGCATTGAGTAGGAAGGTGTTGCATAATGCCGAGTTGATGATGTTAGAGTATACCTTAATGGAAAAGTTTAGAGATCTAAATCTTCAATTTAACTGGACTCCAAATTGTGTAGTCATGGGGAATTTGAATGTCTCTTCTACTCTTAGGGAAGAAATCCAGCAAGAGCAAGGGCTAGACGAGAAGTTACAGGAAGTGTTACTACAACCGGGTTTTGTGTGAGCTACCGACATAACTATTTTGTTTAACCAAAGGATTTGTGTTCCGGATAGCACGGAGTTAAAACGAAGGATTTTGGAAGAAGCGCATAAGGGTGCTTTTACTATACATCCGGGGTCTTCAAAGATGTATCAAGATTTAAAGAGGGACTATTGGTGGGCCGGGATGAAAAAGGATATTGCGGTGTATGTGTCGGAATGTGCGGTGTGCCAACAAGTGAAGATTGAGCACCAAAGGCCGGGTGGCTTGTTGCAACCTTTAGAAATTCTGACGTGGAAATGGGATAGTATTTCGATGGACTTCGCAGTGGGATTACCCCGTGCGCAGGGTGGTTATGATTCGATTTGGGTAATTGTGGATTGGTTAACGAAAGCAGCTTATTTCTTAGCTGTGAAGACTACCTACAAGGCAAGTCATCTCGCAAGGTTGTTCATTTCAGAAATAGTGAGATTGCATGGTATTCCTACTAGTATCGTTTCGGATAGAGATCCAAAGTTTACTTCCAGATTTTGGAGAGCTTTTCAACAAGCCATGGGAACGAGGTTATGTTTGAGTACGTCGAATCATCCGCAAACAGACGGTCAGACGGAACGGACAATATAAACTATGGAGGACATGTTAAGAGCTTGTGTACTTGAAAGTGGAGGAAATTGGATAGAACTTTTGCCGTTGATCGAATTCTCTTATAATAACAGTTACCATGCAAGTATTGGCATTGCACCTTATGAGGCGTTATATGGTAGGAAGTGTAAAACACCATTGTGTTGGGCGGAGGTTGGCGACGATAGAATTTTGGGACCCGAGATTATTCACGAGACCACGGAAAAGATTAGAATGATTCGTGGAAAAGTTAAACAAGCTCAAGATCGTCAGAAAAGCTATGCGGACAACCGTAGGAGACCGTTAGAGTTTGATGAGGGTGATCATGTATTTTTGAAGGTTACTCTGAGGTTGAGATTGAAAGGACCATTTAAATCGCGGAAGTTAAGTCCAAGATACGTGGGACCGTATCAAGTCTTAGAAAGGATTGGAGAAGTAGCTTACAGATTAGCCTTACCGCCTTCTCTATCAGAGATGCACGACGTTTTCCATGTGTCTCAGCTTCAGAAATTTGTCCCAGATCCTCTACAACCAATTTTACCAGATACAATTGAGATAGAAGTTGATTTGACGTTTGAGCCTCAACCGAGTCGTATCACCGGAAGAGAAACTAAAGTGTTAAGAAATAAAGAGATCCCTCTTGTTAAGGTCCAGTGGGATGAGACGCATCCAGGCGATGCAACTTGGGAATTGGAATCGGAAATACGGGAGATCTACCCTCATCTGTTCAGGTAATCTTTTAAATTCGAGGGCGAATTTCTATTTAAGGGGGGGAGGATGTAATACCCCATAATTTTGTGAACATTTTTTAATAATATTATTATGATCAACTGGGTTCCGGGGTACTCTGAGCAATTATTGGATAAAGTAATTAGAGTAAACCGACGAACTCGGATTTTGATTAGATTAATATTATTTAACTTGGAGTTTTATTAATTGGTGTATTTGAAATAATTTGGATAATTAGTAGTATTACCAATTAATATTTCTATTGTATATTTTCTTTTCCTTTTCCTTATTTGATGAAGATAGAAACATTGGAGAAAGAAAAAAAGGAGAAGGAAAAAGGAAGGAAAAGAAGAGAAAATTCCTCAAGAGCTCTAGGACTTGAATCATCAACCAATCTTCATCTTTTCATCTCAGCTTCAACCTCCTCATCTTGTAATCCAGGTGGGTTCTAGTTAGATGTTTTAGAGTAGAGTTTTATTGAGTTTAGAGTTAGTTTTGACATTGTTAGAAAATGAGAAATTTTGCACTAAAATCATGTTTTAATGATCCTTATGAGTGATACTTGTTGCATATGTGCTGTTGTGTATCAAATTGGTAATTTTTCTAGTGTTTAGAAGTGAATTGGAAGGAAAATGGATCAATTTTCGCAAACCCATTATGCAGGAAATTTTCTGGTTTTCACGCTGCCCATACGCGTATCACCCAAGGCAATACGCGTATTGGTTAAGGCAATATGCATATGGCTGTGCAAAAAAATGGGCAATACACGTATGGGGTTCCATTTTCTCCGTCATCTGCCCATTTGCGTATTGGTACGCGTAGGGTTTTGGGCATTACGCGTATGAGGTAGGGTAGTACGCGTATTGGGTTTTAAAAAGGAATTTTTGGGAAAAATCAGTCTCTGCCCATACGCGTTTGACCTTGGGCAATACGCGTATGGCTGGGCGAGCCAGCTTGGCAATACGCGTACGGCCAGGAGGGTGCAGGATTGTGTTTCTTTCGCGATACCATTTCTTGTTGTGTCTATAACTTTTGACTCGGTTATCCATTTTTAATATTCTTGATATCGTTGGAAAGCTAACAAAATGTACTTTCTTATTAAAATGGTCTTAAGATTTTTGGCCGATTTAATTATGTCGGGATTTTGGAATATTGATATTTTGTCGACTTTTATCGTTTAATGGTGGGTAATTGTTGTTGAATAAGTATGCATGTTAAAATATGAAATAGGTAGAGTGAGGAACATTACCATAAACAATGTCAGGAAGTGTGAATTGTCGTAATGACAACGCTCGTGCATGAAAGGCCGAGGCGTGTGTCTAATAATCATAACCCAGTTATCTTCTGGTGTAGTTTCATGAGACTCGAGCACCTCCTCTGAAACGTATGCACAATTACTTGGCAGGTTTGATTCCCGCGTATAGTACGAATGGAGCCTACGGGTAAAGAGACTTGTGACGGTGTACGGGCCGTGTGAAGTGATGGATCACGGTGTACGGGCCGATGATCCCGAATCCATTTCGTATGCCAAGTAACTACAAGGATCCATGACTCGGGTCGTCTTCTAGACGTAGAAGCGGACGGGAAAAGGGGATGCCTTGGTACGGTTATTGATTAGTGAGATTCTTGAGCTAACAGGCTTAGGACGTACTTCGGTACTAGTGTGAGTTCACAGGCTCACTAGTTTAAATGCATTTTTGGCGTGTGTGTACTCAAAGTCACTTCCCTTTCCTTTTGACTTGAGTTAGGTTTATTAGAACCTTGTAGAGCCGAGAGGACTTTAAGATAGGGAACTCACTGAGATTTGATGTATCTCACCCCACTGTTGTTGTTTACATCACAGGTACTGCAGGTTCCGCGAAGGGTAAGGATAAAGCCGTGTGATTATCCTTACTTATCTGATGGCTTTGCTTCCGTTGTGGAGTTTTTTGAGATCATTAGTGATCTAGTTCTTAGTATTTGTGTTTGGAACATCTTGTAGATATACTATGCCGTAGTATTTTTGTATTAGGCTTTTTGGGCATGTATATGTATAATGTGTTTACTAGGAACTTATTGTATATTTCACTACCAAAAGTGGAATTCATGTATAATATATGCTTTGATGTATGTATATATATGGGCTTTACACCGATCTTCTTGCTAATACTCCTGAACCAGTCCAGTCAAAGAACGAAACATGGCTGATGGACCACAAAACCGTCCTCTTAAGTATTATGCTACCCCATCTGAGCAAGAACCACATAATAGCATTGCTTCCCCCGCTATCAACCAGAACGATTTCGAGTTGAAACCCTCATTGTTGTCAGCCGTACAACAACATCAATTTTCTGGAAATCCTACAGACGATCCTAATGAACATTTGACTAAATTTGTGCAGTACGCAGACACAGTGAAGGCAAATGGTGTGACTGCAGACGCGATAAGACTACGTCTTTTTCCTTTCTCATTAAGAGACAGAGCTTGGGCTTGGTTGCAATCCTTGCCATCAAATTCCGTCACTACGTGGGATGAGTTGAAAAAGGTGTTCTTAGCACGATATTTCCCACCAAGCAAAACACCTATGCTGAGAGCCCAAATTAATGGATTTTGACAAAAAGATACTGAGTCTCTTTACGATGCATGGGAGAGATACAAAGATATGATGAGGATGTGTCTGCATCACGGTCTTGAAGATTGGTTAGTCATCCATACGTTTTACAATGGTCTCTTGTATAATACAAGAATGACAATAGATGCCGCCGCTGGTGGTACACTTATGGACAAACCCTATACCGAAGCCTATCAACTTATCGAAATCATGGCTCAAAACCATTACCAATGGGGAGGTGAAAGAACGCCAGTGGAAAAAGCCCAAACGAAAGGTGGAATGTACGAAGTTAGTAGTCTTGATCATGTCCATGCTAAGGTAGATGCCCTTGCTCAAAAGATAGACAACTTGACCATAACACCCGCAGCCACCGTGGCTGCCGTAGCTCCAAACTGTGAATTATGCAGAGTACCCGAACATGCTGCCCCCGAACGCCAAATTTTAGCAGGAGTCTCCGCTGATCAAGTGAATTATGCTCAAGGAAACCCATATGCAAATACCTACAATCCTGGTTGGAAGAACCATCCAAACGTTTCGTACAAGAATAATAACGCTCTGTATGCACCTGGCCAAGCGCCTGCTGTGCCACCAGGATATCAAAAACCTGCTGCTAACGTTCACAACGTTCCTAGGAAGTCAAACCTTGAAATTATGATGGAGAACTTCATTATTGCACAAGCTCAACAAAACAAGGAGTTCCTTAACCAGAATGTTCACACCGGTGAGCAAATCAAACAATTAGACAACAAGGTTGACGCTCTAGCCACTCACAACAAAATGTTAGAAACACAAATCTCACAAGTGGCTCAACAACAAGCAGTTACCGCTACCCCAGCTGGGAACCTTCCAGGTCAAACTCAAATAAATCCGAAGGGACATGCAAATGCTATAACACTTCGGAGTGGAACAGAACTAGAAGGACCCACTGACCTAAGAATCGAGAATCCAGCCATGTACCAAAAACCCAGTAAGGAGTCTGAAAAGGAAGGCGAACCAAAGGAAAACGAGAAGGAAGATAATGGCAAAGAGGCCGAAGAGAAAGAAGAACCATATGTGCCTCCGCCGCCTTATAAACCACCTATCCCGTATCCCCAAAGATTCGCTAAATCTAAAAATGTAGGTCAATTTAAGAAATTTGTTGAACTTCTGAAGCAATTGAATGTCACAATACCTTTTACATAAGCAATCACACAAATGCCCTCATACGCTAAGTTCTTAAAAGAAATATTAACTAACAAGAAAAAGTTTGAGGATACTGAAACTGTTATGCTTACTGCAGAATGTAGCGCTATAATCCAAAACAACATGCTTCCTAAGCTAAAAGATCCTGGTAGTTTCTTTATACCATGTGTGATTGGAAAGTCTGTCATAGACAAAGCCCTGTGTGATTTAGGAGCCAACATTAGCTTAATGCCCTTATCTATTTGTAAAAGGCTCAACATGGGAGAACTGAGACCAACAAGAATGTTTGTACAACTAGCTGATAGATCGGTGAAATTTCCTCTAGGAATGCTAGAAAACGTTCCAGTACATATAGGACAATTCTATATTCCTACAAATTTCATAATCCTGGACATCAAGGAAGACTCAAACATCCCTATCATTTTAGGAAGACCATTCCTAGCTACTGCTGGAGCCATCATAGATGTGAAAAAAGGAAAACTGACTTTCGAGGTTGGTGAAGAGAAAGTAGAATTTATCCTCTCATAATTCTTCAAAGCACCTGCTATAGAAGACTCGTGCTGCTTCCTAGATGTAATTGATGAATGCGTTAAAGAAATGGAAAAACACCAAAACACGTATTCTCAAGTGCTGAGAATTCCGATGCCACCAATTTTTGAAGATGATAATTGGCGTGGTGAGTACCAAGATAACAACCTAAGTGAATGTCTCGCACTCACTCCTGACCCTATGCCTTTCCCAAAGAAACCAACTATAGAACTAAAGACATTGCCCAAAGATCTAAGGTATGAATTCCTAGATACAGAACTCGAAAGACTAGTTATAGTCAACGCAGATTTAGGACAAATAGAAACCGAGAAATTATTGCATGTCCTGAGAAAGTACCCGACTGCCTTAGGCTATAACATCTCAGATTTGAAAGGAATAAGTCCCTCTATCTGTATACATCGTATCATGCTTGAGGAAGACTGTAAAACCTCTAGAGAACATCAAAGGAGAATCAATCCCATTCTGAGTGATGTCGTTAAGAGAGAAGTGCAAAAGCTATTAGAAGCAGGAATCATATACCCAATATCAGATAGTGAATGGGTTAGCCCAGTTCACGTGGTACCCAAGAAAAGAGGTGTTACAGTCATCAATAATGAAAAAGGCGAATCTGTAGCACAACGTACTCAAACTGGAAGGAGGATGTGTATCGACTATAGGAAACTAAACAAAGCCACTCGTAAAGATCATTTCCCTTTACCCTTCATAGATCAAATTCTTGAACGCCTGGCTAAACACTCCCATTTTTGCTATTTAGATGGATATTCAGGATTCTTCCAAATTCCTATCCATCCTGACGACCAAGAAAAGACTACTTTTATGTGTCCCTATGGAACCTTTGCCTACCGGCGAATGCCTTTCGGATTATGTAACGCACCCTCAACATTTCAGAGATGCATGATGTCCATCTTCTCTGACTTCTTAGACGGTATAATGGAAGTCTTTATGGACGATTTCTCTATCTGTGGGGAAAGTTTTGAAGGATGTCTATCAAACCTCGAAATGGTGCTTGAACGGTGTGTAAGTGTCAACTTGGTGCTCAATTGGGAAAAATTCCATTTCATGGTCCGACAAGGAATCGTGCTAGGACATATAGTATCCGACAGAGGAATCGAAGTCGACAAAGCAAAAATCAAAGTTATAGAAAATCTCCAGCCACCGAAAACCGTTAGAGAAATAAGAAGTTTCTTAGGACACGCCGGTTTTTATCGACGTTTCATTAAAGATTTCTCTAAGATAACCAAACCCCTAACTGAGCTGTTAATGAAAGATGGTGAATTCGTCTTTAATGACAAATGCTTGGACGCATTTCAAACACTTAAGCAAGCTTTAATATCAGCACCCATTATGCAACCCCCAGATTGGAATGAACCATTCGAAATCATGTGCGACGCGAGTGATTATGCTGTAGGTGTAGTCCTAGGGCAAAGAAAGGACAAAAAGCTTCACGCAATCTACTATGCCAGTAGAACCTTGGATCATGCACAAATGAACTACGCTACCACAAAAAAGGAACTCTTGGCCGTCGTGTTCGCATTGGATAAATTTCGTTCCTACCTAGTAGGAGCAAAAATAATCATCTACACCAATCACGCCGCAATCAGGTACCTATTAAGCAAAAAGGACGCCAAACCAAGGCTTCTGAGGTGGATTCTACTCCTACAAGAATTCGACTTGGAATCAAGGACAAGAAAGGCACTGAAAATGTAGTAGCTGACCACCTGTCGAGAATGGAGAACATCCAACCAGAACAAGTACCAATTAATGATGATTTCCCTTATGAAAGACTCTTAGCCCAGTTAGAAAGCAATACTCTCTGACTTATACTGATACAGAAACTAATGAAGTGGTAGAATCTGTTTACACTAAGACCACGCTGCCAAGGTATGTTGACTTTGTCAACTATCTAGCAGCTGGAGTACTGCCACTTGATCTAACCTATCAACAAAAGAAGAAATTCTTCCACGACCTTAAACAATATTATTGGGGCGAACCACTTCTCTTCAAGAGGGGCGCCAATGGTATTTTCTGTCGTTTTGTACCCGAAGACGAGGTGGAAGACATAATTTCTCATTGTCATTCCGCGCCCTATGGTGGGCACGCGAGCACTTCAAAGACTTGTGCTAAGATTTTGCAAGCTGGCCTCTTTTGGCCTACTCTATGGAAAGATGTCCATATCGCGGTTATAAATTGCGACCGGTGTCAACGCACTGGTAACATCTCTAGACGCGATGAAATGCCTCAAAAGGGCATTCTAGAAGTAGAAGTCTTTGACGTGTGGGGAATAGATTTCATGGGACCATTTCCGTCCTCTTTTGGTAACAAGTACATACTCGTCGCTGTCGATTACATTTCCAAATGGATCGAGGCTGTAGCTTCTCCTACAAATGACACACGAGTAGTGATAAAGCTCTTTAAGAACACAATCTTTCCTAGATTTGGTGTGCCAAGACTCGTCATTAGTGACGGTGGCTCCCATTTCATATCTAAAATATTCGATAAACTGCTATCAAAATACAGAGTCAAAAATCGTGTGGCAACACCATATCATCCACAAACCAGCGGACAAGTCGAGGTTTCAAATAGAGAAATAAAACAAATTTTAGAAAAGACTGTCGCTACCTCTAGGAAGGATTGGTCAACTAAACTTAATGAAGCTTTAGGGGCTTATAGAACAGCTTACAAAACCCCCATAGGAACCACTCTATTTAAGTTAGTCCTTGGAAAATCTTGTCATCTCCCGGTAGAAATAGAGCACAAAGCCTATTGGGCTATTAAAACCCTCAATTTACGCTACGCTGCCGCAGGAGAAAAATGAATCTTAGATTTGCACGAATTAGAAGAACTAAGACTAGATGCTTATGAGAACGCCCGCATATATAAAGAAAGAACTAAGAGATGGCACGATAAGCACTTATCTAGAAAAGAATTTAGTGTGGGAGACGTCTTGCTCCTATTTAATTCGAGACTTAAGCTTTTTCCAGGAAAACTTAGATCTAGGTGGTCCGGACCCTTTGAAATTTCTAAAGTTTTTCAAAGTGGAGCGATAGAAATAAAAGGAAGAAATAGTGAACCATTCATAGTAAACGGGCAATGCTTGAAACATTATCATAATATTACAAACAGAGACTATTCGAATAGTCTAAGACTTTTAGAGCTGCCCGCTCATCCCTATAACTGAATTATCACTAAGCTTTCGTCAGGCTTACGACGTTAAAAATAGCGCTTAGTGGGAGGCAATCCACGAGATTGTTTTCTTTCCTTTTAACTTTCTTTTATTTTTTTTCTTTTTAAATTCCTTTACATTTTTCTTAACTCTATTTTCATTTCTTTTCATTTCCTTTTATTTTCTTAACCTTATTTTCATTGCTTTTTCATTTTCATTTATTTTCTCAAAAATTTAAAATTTTTTATGGAAACTACTGTGCTGATCTTATAATTACATGCTACAGGATTTTAAAGTCTTTCTACCTTCTTCCTTCTTCATCAACTTTACTTTTTCGACTAACTGTTAAGATGGATAATGAAGACACCATGGTTGTGCTATTCAGGGACGCTGTCCAATGGCACCGCTATGAGGTTCTCTCTCGCAGACCTATGGACTTAACCAAATTCCCCTATGGACCTACCATGACTGCTTTAGGTATAGGAGACATCATAGACTTTATGTTTAACTAGATAGGATGGGAAGGTTTTGCTAGAAAGAAGTATCCAATCTACCACAGACTGACCCTAGAATTTCTAAGCTCATTGTCTTACAACCCTAACTATGGCATGGGATTTAATAGGGGTAATATAACCTTTAGGCTATTTAGATACACGTGCCGCTTCAACATCAGAGAGATTACGGACCTGTTGGATTTCCCCAATGGACCCGATGTTTTTACCATGGCACAGGAGGATTTAGTAATGGAAGATGAACTGGACCTTTTCTAGAGTAGTATTTCAGGATGACCTCATCATGACCCGCACCCTATGGTGTCCACTAAAATTCACAACCCGGCCATAAGATACTTTCATATGATCTTAGCCTACACCCTTTTTGGAAAAGCCGAGAATGACACCCTAATCTCTAGAGATGAGCTATTTATCATGTTTTGCGTGTTTCAATCCCGACCCGTTAATGGAGCTACTTTTATGCTTGACAATCTCCGCATGATTTCTCAAGCTGATCACGGTCCCATTTTGATAGGTGGCATTGTAACAAAAATTGCTGATGCCATGGGATTTAGAACACAACTTTCCCGAGTGAACCTTCTAGGCGGATATAGGCCAATATACATCACTTTCTGTTTTAACCGAGAACTCATTAGAAATCGTGGACCACCCCCGTTTCAACTCCCGATCAATAACGAAGTTGTTTCACATTTTACACTGACTGATCACGAGCGAACTAGTGTGCATAACCTCCATAACTGGCTATATGATTTAGATGAGACATGGCCTGAAAGAGATTTTGGTAGTCATGTGTTTGACATTGAGATTGACCCTGAAACTCCTCCTCACTATCGTGATTTCCTTGAGCATCCCCTAAATAATACTGATACTGTCCCCCCTGCTAACATCCATGCCACACTTGAAGCTTTCAGCACTGCACTTCAAGATATGAGAGATGAACTTCAACTTATCCGTCTTGACATTGTCGGTCTAATGGATACCACCGTCGAGGAACTGCATCATCTGAACCAGGTTGTGGAATCCTTGAAGAAACAACGTGGCTAATACTGTCACACTGCATTTTTCCATTTTATTGCTTTGCTTTTAATGTTTCTATAACCATTTACTTTACTGTCATTTTCTTTTTAATGTCAAGGAACAAGTTTATTTCAGTTAAATTTCAACTTTAATATTCTACTGCATTTATACTTTGAATACACTGCTATCGTTTTCCAATTTCTTTAATAAAGTATTCAATTCGTATTCACTGCTAGTGGTTGTGTTGTTGATATAATGTTCCTGCTTATTTTAATTTATTTCTGTTATTTTATATTTATTCTGACATTTATCAAGTATTTTACTGCTATTAATAATTGCCATTTTCCAATATATGTTATGTGCCAGTTTCTATTAAACTTTCTGTGAAAATGCAAACTTTGTGAGCATGACGGGCGTAACGCCCTTGTCACGACTATCACACGGCTTACGACCGTGACAGGTTCGTGACGAACATCCCACTTATTTTAACGCGCCCTCTGTTTTATAACAGAGACCCTTCCTCTTCATCTTCTTTTCTCTTCATTTTCTCTTCAAACGCCCCACTCTCTTTTCACTTCCTTAACCGTCCCACTACCCATTACTCTCCATAAAACCCTCACATTAAATCCCAATTTCTTTCCACCACTTCATATTCTCAAACTCTCTTATTTAAACCACACGAAGCATTCTCATTCTCACATAACAACTCTTACTCATACCCACTTCCTCCATTCAACCTATTTCACTTTGCATGCACCATGGCTAGACGCACCAAACAAGCTCCTGACCTTTCCGCTGTTACATTCAGAGAGGGAGAATCCGGTGACCGCCAGAGGGCGAGTTACATCAGCTTCTACCAATGCTCATTCCAACCGACGAGGTACGTCAACACTGCCAGCCTTGAAGAGTTGGGTATGCTGGAGGGTGTACGTTGGATGCTTCAAAATGTCGGTTTATGGCAGCTCTGTACACAAGGGCATCCTACCTACGAAGCTCTAACTCTGGAATTTCTGAGTTCATTCGCTTATGTTACACCTCCGGGAGATACAAACCAACTTTCTGGTATAGCTACATTCCGAATGTCTGGTTCTGAGTATTCGGTGGGCCAAAACCGACTTGCCCAAATGCTTGGATTCCATCATGGCGAGAATGTCCATTGTCGTTTGCCTAATGATGCCTGGTTCCAGGAAGCTTTTGACCTTTGGAATCAACTTACAGGTGTAGTTGCTACAAGCTGGGACAACCTCAACGCAACTTATATTCATAACCCAACGATACGATATTTTCACAGAGTTTTAGGACACACAATCTTCGCGAGGGACAGCAACCACAAAGTCAACTCCAAGGAGCTCTTTTTCCTTCGCTGTGTGCCCCTTCCTGAACCAATCAATGCAGCTTCGTTCCTACTAGCTCACATCCACTCCAACTGTGTTAGAGGTTCTAAACCTTTCTACTTCGGAGGTATTGTAACTTCTATAGCACTTGGCCTTGGTCTGGGAGACAACCTCGCTAATTTACCTTTCATACCACCTGAGTCCCTGGATATTGTGTATTGTCGCTCCTCCCACCTAATTAAAGCAAGGGCGGATGGACGATACCATCCAGTGGTCCGTACCAGAATCATCAAGAGCATCATCATGCCATGCCGAGACCGCATCGACCCTCAAAGACAAGCAAATTGGCTTTTTAATCTCCGTGCTCCTGAGCCTAATGTGGCTGCTCAAGAAAATCAAAATAACGAAGCAGTCGATGAAATGGAGCAAGATATGGATCAGCTACCTCCTGAGAACCCACCACCTCCTGCCCAAGATGCCTCAACATCCACCGGACGTCGTCGTCGCGCCGATCCAGAACAAGAGCCCATCACTAATGAAGAAATCTTAAGGGGCATATGGCACCAAAACCAATTGGCTGCCCAGAGAGAGGTACAACAACAGATGCAGTATAATGAAATGATGAACCTAATGCATCAAATCCAACAGGGGCAAGTCAACCAAGGACAACAGATAGACGATGTGATAGAAGAGATGGGTGCCCTAACGCTACAAGTGCAAGACCTACATGACTATATCCATCACGTAGGCATTCCAGATCATGTAGCGCAGAATGGACGCGCTCGCACCCGAGGCAGAGGACGTGGACCTCATTAGATTTAGTTTTAGTTTATTTTTGTTTTAGTTATTGTTTCTTTTTGTAGTTTCTATCCGCATTTATATCGCAACATTGAGGACAATGTCCGATATAGTGTGGGAGAGGTACTTTACTTTATTTCCCCTTTTGTATTCCCTTTCCGCATTTCCTTTCAAATAAACTAGCTTTTATATGAAATTTTCGTTCATGTCAAATTTCCCCACTTTATTTAGCTATAACAAAAAAATTTTATGATCAATGCATAACTTAACATACCAAAACATAGGCTATGTTGGGAAATCGAGAAAAATCTAACAAGATTGATACCATCTTGACACCTTAGACCTCTTGCATATGCAAGATCAGTTTCAATACCCGTTATACCGATACATTCAGTTCTAATTCTAGAGTAACCCCTAGTAGTTTATATTAGCAGTCAACACCGCCTTAAACACAAACCACATGGAGAGCCGATGAAGATAAGTGTTTGACGCCGAATCATTAAATATCTTCCGTATTCTTTAATGTTGTGAAAAATAGAAAAAATGCACCATACCTACGGTTGCAAAAGTATTACAAAAGAAAAGAAAGAATCCATTGTTGGTTGGTTCAGAGGGACCTGGTTCTGAACTTGGTAGGGCGAACCACAGTTCGACCCCCCACAACTTACGATTAGGATATATATAAAGGGTTACCACACTTGTGTACCAGACCCCATGCTAGAAAGGATCAAAGTCACTAACCGGCTACTCCACTACATACGTGTAAAGGCAAAGGGCTTAATGTGATTGCGCTAGAATGAAACCGGGTGAAATAACTACGAGAAACTTTAGGTTGAGCTATAATAGAATGATTAGAACTGGCTTGTATAGAGGGGAGGTCTATGATTATGCTTGTTGCTTGTGTCACTAATGTATCTTTAGTGTTTTATTTGAGTATCCGTTATCTTAACAAAATGCCTTAAAAAACATTTTCAAAACAAATGGTATGTCATGTGTGTGCGTTTGATGAAACTTGTCCTCGTTCTTACTGACTATTTGCTTGAGGACAAGCAAAGATTCAAGTGTAGGGGAGTTTGATAACACGAAACTGTATCATATATTTGCCTTGATTTATTACTAATAATTACGTTATTTCGGCTTAAGTTCCGATTATTCCGCGAGTATTCTAGTGTTTTCGCAGGTATTTCATTGTCCAAGCTAAAAAGGAGCAAAGTAGAAAGACATGAAAAAATGAGAAGAAAACAGGAAGAATTGACTAAGAAAAAAAGTAGAAAATGGAAAGTGGTGTGTGTGAGGACCGTCACACACTCACCATGACCGTCACACAATTCCAAAGGCTACCACGCTCGTCACACTCACCACGACCGTCACACGCCCAAAATGGTTATAACGTCCAGAACACAGACGTGGACACGGAAGACCAATGCAGACATGCACGTTCAACATTTCCTCCTAAATTCTCTCAACTTCAGCACATGAGCCCAGTCTCCCTTGGATTTCTCAACAACCGAAAGTTATGCTCCTATATTCTTTCCAACGTAAATTAAAGCTTGGGCTATAAATACAGCATTGATAGAACAACAAGAGACACACACGACCAAAGAATTTTACCCCGAATTGCTGTAGAATTTATTTTCGTTCTTGTTTGTTCCCTTTTTCATTCCTTGTTCGCCATTACCTGAAATAGTGATAGTTTCTCACATCGAGGAGCTATTGCACTGTAGTTAGAATTTATTTTTAATCTTGCCTTCATCATTCATTGTTCCGGTATGATCGAGCAAAAGCCTACCGACTTGTGGAGGAATTGCTAGGACCAAATTATTGCTTGTTTATCAGGTTTTTATCATTACTTTAATAGTAGCATTATTGCTTTCCCACTGCCATGTCTAATTTATTGTTTTGTAGTTTATATTTATGCATGTTTGTTTTAATTAATATGTCTAGCTAAATCCGATTTATCGGTATGTAATTTAGTCAACCGGAATGGATTCGATAAAAATAAGCTAAAACCATAAAAAACTTAATTTCTGGCTGCGATTCCTTAATTAAAATTGGACTTTTATTACGAGAGTAAAAAGGTAGCAAAGGTTAGGATTAAGACCACGAGAGTGTGAGATTTTAACCGGATAGCTGAAATCGGGCATTGGTTTTAAAAACAGCGAGAGCACTTTAAAGTTAATTAGATTGTATTGATTTTCAAAAAGTATTTTTAAACTCAAATGGGCTAGCGAGAGCAGACATTATGATTTAAGAATATAGTCCGAAGCAATAGCCACGAGAGTGTGAGATGAGGGCTTTTAAACTGATATTTTCTATAGAAATATAATGTGACTTATTTTTATACGCTTAGGTTTTATTGAATCCACGATGGTACACTAAGTTATGTACCGATATCCTAATATCAACTAGTTTATTTTAAATTTTAGATTCCCTTTAGTTTCTCGTTTGAACTTAAAACTAAAACATCTTCGCCTTAGCTAAACACAGTAGCAAACCGTAGCACTAGGTTGATTATCAAGTCCCTGTGGGATCGATATCTTTATTACTACGCGATATGCTGTGCGCTTGCAGTTAGTAACCGTTAGACTCAGAAAGTCGCGACCAGTTCCATTGGGTGTTGATGCTGAAAATAACAGGTTTTTAGGTCTCAGACTCAGTGGTAATCGGTTACTCTATATGAGGTAACCGGTTACTTGTAGGAAAAATAGTTGTTTTACGCAAAAATGAACTGAGTAACCGGTTACTCTATATGAGGTAACCGGTTACCCAAATGTGCCTCTAAACGTAAATTCAGTTCTGTCATGGAAATTTGGCTTGAGTAACCGGTTACTCTATATGAGTTAACCGGTTACCACTGTTGTGTTTTGAAAAATATTTTAGAAAATTAATATCTTTTGAACCGTGTTTTCGATCGAGGTGTTCTTGGTACCGATGGAAAGCTATGGAAATGTACTGCGTGATAAAAGTGAGAAATATTGATTTTGTTGCCTGATTAAATAATCAGAGGGAAACAAAGAGTTATGAATTATGATTGAATTATTATATGTGATTCTATTATGCAAATTGTATTATGCTATGTGAAATCAATGGTTGTTAAACATGATTGAGAGAATATGCATGTTAAAATAGGGAATAGGTAGAGTGAGTAAACCTTACTATGAACCTATATTGGAACCTAGTAATGAGCTAGGAAATTGATGAATAACTTAATGACGACGCTCTTACAGAAAAGACCGAGGCATGCGTCCAATACCGATTGGTATGGAAAGGATAAGACACTAGTATAGAACATGTGTAAACTATGTTAAGTTTTGAGAAAAGGCCTAAAGGCAAATGTGGCCTGGTGATTGTCGAATACAATCACGTTGGTGTGTGAAATCATGTAATCGGAACCGTTTTATCCCTTAATAAATATTAGTGACCCGTGTCCATAACCTTTTGTGTAGGCTGGCCGGGGAAAGTGTTTATTAAGTAAGTGACCATGACCCGTGTTGTAGGGCCTCTTGCGTAGGCTGGTCGGGGAAAGTTGCTTAGTGGGTGGTATTAGTGATCCGTGTCCATAACCTCTCGTGTAGGCTGGCCGGGGAAAGTACCATGTGTAGGTAACTGTGATCCGTGTTGAAGAGCCTATTATGAAGGTTGGCCGGAGAAAGTTATCTATGTTAGCTCCCGGGACCCGTGTCAATAACTCTTTGGAGGGGCTGGCCGGGGATGGATGTCTATGTTCTTAAGTATCTGTGACCTGTGTTAAACTCTCTTGTAGGGTTGGTCGGGGAAAGATGCCTTGGTAAGATTACCGACTAGTGATGAGCTTTGAGTTATCAGACTCATGAACATGTATCCATATACTGTGAGTGAGTAATAATAGTCACTTCCCTTCCTTTTTGACTTGGGTTAGGACGATAGAACCTTGTAAAGTCGAGAGAATCTAAGATAGGGAACTCACTGAGATTTAATATCTCACCCCATGTTGTTGATTATATTACAGGTGCTTCAGGTTCCACGAAGGGTAAGGATAAGGCCATTTGATTATCCTTACTTATCTTGGATTTTGTGGATGGCAAGACTTCCGTTGTGAAGATTATTTTGAGATCAATGTTTTGATCTTGTTCTTAGTGTCTTGGAACATCCTGTATACATTATGCCACAGTTTTTTTGTATTAAGTACTTGGGCATTTAATGTATATATTGTGTTAACTAGGAACTTGTGGTATTTCAGTACCAAAGACTTGGATTCATGTATAATATTTATGCTTTGATGTATGATGTTATATGTGGGTGTTACAGTTGGTATCAGAGCAGGTCGTATCCTCGACCTAGCCATGAAATAGTATAAGTATTTCTTTCTGTTTCATATGCATTGCGTCGCCATTGGTCTTAAGTGTTATATTTATGGTATTGAGCCTGATCAACTTAATCCTATTTGTATGACCTTTAGGAACATGGCTGACAGACGCAGAAGTAATTGTGGTAGACCCAGAACTACTCCTGTTGGGACGAATCCGCCGGGTGGCGAGGAGTATGTCCCATGGCCTCAGCTTTTGCAACAGATGCAGCAGCAGCAGAACCAGTTCATGCAGCAGATGGTATAACAAATGAATGAGGGTCTTCATCCTCTAGTGGTTGTTCCAGATGTTGTAGGTGGGAGTTTTCGGGATTTCATCCGCATGAATCCTCCAAAATTTCATGGTGGATTAGATCCTGTGAAAGCTAATGAATGGATAGCTGGCATGGAGAGAATTTTCTTGATAGTCCATTGGAGTGAGGAGAACAAGGTGTTATTCGCTTCTCATTCGTTGAAGGGTCCCGCCATGAGGTGGTGGGAGAGTGCCTAGCCCTAATGACTATCCAAGAGGTACCTAAGGTCTGGGAGCAATTTAAGATTAATTTTATGGAGAATTCTTTCCCTAGTTCCTTGAGGACCTAGAAGGAATTTGATTTTCAACAGTTGAGACAGGGTACTTTGACTGTGGCTGCTTATGCTGAGAGGTTTGAGATTATGGCTGCTTATTCTAGGCAGGCCATGTATGCTCCGGATGAGAGGTGGAAAATTGACCAGTTTCGTTTTGGTTTGAAGGCTGAAATTTCTCATAGTGTGTCTCAAAGAGAGTTCACTAATTATGCAGAATTGCTAAGGCAATGTTATGTGGTAGAGAATAGTTTGAAGAAAGTTCAGGCTGAGGGAGTTGCAGGTAGGATGAATTAGGGAGACCGTGGGAGATCAAGTCAATAGTATAGACCTAGACCACAAGCCTTTAAAGGGAAGTAGGTGCAAACTGTTAGACCTAAAACTCCTCCTTTGTGCCAGTTGTGCAACAAGTATCACTACGGGAAGTGCGTCGATGGAACTTTTAGGTGTTATCATTGTGATGGAGTGGGACATATGGCTAGAGATTGTCCTCAGAATAGGAATAAGGCACAAGGAAAGAGTACCGGTCGAGTTTATACTTTAGATGCGAAGAAAGCAAAGGGAGATAACCCTTTGATTGCTGGTACGTGTTTCATTAATGGGAATCCTTGTTTTGTTTTATTTGATTGTGGAGCAACACACTTTTTTGTGTCGATGCAATGTGTGAAGCGACTTGGGTTGCAAGCTATTCCGTTGTCTCCACCCATGGTGGTTACTACTGCCATGGATGAGATAGTCGAAACACCTTTAATGTGTGAAAATTGTGTTTTATCTGTGGATGGGAGAGTTTTTCAGATTGATCTTATTTGTTTGCCGCTAAAGAAAGTGGATGTTGTTTTGGGAATGGATTGGCTTTCTTCTAATTCGGTATTTATTGGTTATGAGGAAAAGCTAATCATCATTCCATCCGTTGAGGCTACTCCGAAGGATGTGTTGACTACTATTTTAGAAGGTACGGTTGGAATGATAAATTTCTTGTTTGAGAAGGAAAAATCTGTTCTTTTGGTTCTCACTAAGGAAGAGAGTAGAAACCTTTAAGTTCTAAGTATTCCTGTAGTCTGTGAGTTTTCCGAAGTTTTCCCCAAGGATATCACTTCTCCTCCTCTGGAAAGGGAAGTGGAATTCTCTATTGACCTGATACCGAGAACGGCTCCTATATCCGTTTCTCCGTATGGGATGGCACCACTTGAGTTGAGGGAATTGAAGGATCAAATGGAAGAGTTAATGGCTAAGCATTTTTTCTGACCTAGTGTTTTGTCCCGGGGAGCTCCAGTGTTATTGGTAAAGAAGAAGGATGGTGGAATGTGGTTATGTATTGATTACCGGTAGTTGAATAAAGTCACCATCAAGAACAAATACCCATTACCAAGGACAGACGACCTGTTAGATCAATTGAAAGGAGCCAGCGTGTTCTCGAAGATTGATTTACGGTTGGGTTATCACCAGATCCGTGTGAAGAGTTCAGATGTATCAAAGACCGCGTTTAGAACCCGTTATGGTCATTATGAGTTCTTAGTAATGCCTTTCGGTGTGACGAATGCTCCAGCAGGTTTTATGGATTATATGAATCGGATTTTTCAGGCTTATTTGGACCAATTTGTAGTGATCTTCATTGATGACATTCTTATTTATTCTCGTACTTCTCAAGAGCACGAAGAACATTTAAGAATTGTTTTATCGATCCTGCAAGAGAGACAACTTTTTGCTAAGTTAAGCAAGTGTGAGTTTTGGATGTCATAGGTTAGTTTTCTTGGACATGTCATATCTCAGGGAGGTGTGGCGGTAGATCCGTCAAAAGTTGAAGCGGTGATCAATTAGGAGAGACCAAAGAATGTTTCCGAAGTTAGAAGTTACTTGGGACTGGCAGGTTATTATCGAAGGTTTATCAAGGGCTTTTCTCAATTGGCCTTACCAATGACTAAACTTACTCGAAAGGATTGTCCTTATGAGTGGGATTCAGCTTGTGAACAAAGTTTTATGAGTTTGAAGGAAAGATTAACGACTGCTCTTGTTTTGATTATTCCTGATCCTAGCAAGTTGTATGAGGTATTTTGTGATGCATCAAAGATAGGATTATGAGGTGTTTTAATGCAAGATAGTCACGTGGTAGCCTATGCTTCTCGACAGTTAAAAGTTCATGAAGAGAATTATCCAACACATGACTTGGAATTGGCGGCAGTTGTGTTTACACTGAAAGTGTGGCATCATTATTTGTATGGGGTACATTTTGAGATGTTCAGCGACCATAAGAGCTTAAAGTATCTGTTTGACCATAAAGAGTTAAACATGCGTCAAAGGAGATGGATGGAGTATTTGAAGGATTATGACTTGGAACTAAAGTACCATCTGGGTAAAGCAAATAAAGTAGCAGATGCATTAAGACGAAAAATGTTGCATAATGCCGAGTTGATGATGTTGGAGTATACCTTATTGGAAAAGTTTCGAGATCTTAATCTCCAATTTGTTTGGACTCCTAATGGTGTGATTATGGGAAATTTCAATGTCAATTCTACTCTTAGGGAGGACATTCAACAAGGACAAGTGTTGGATGAGAAGTTACAAGAAGTGTTAGTTCAACCGGGTTTTGTACGGGCTAACGATGGAATTGTTTTATTTAACCAAAGGATTTGAGTTTCGGATGACGCAGTGTTAAAAAGAAGAATTTTGGAAGAAGCGCATAAGAGTGCTTTTACTATACATCCTGGTTCTTCGAAGATGTATCAAGACTTAAAGAGGGACTATTGGTGGTCCGGTATGAAAAGAGATATTTCGGTGTATGTATCGGAGTGTGCGGTATGCCAACAAGTGAAGATTGAACACCAAAGACCGGGTGGCTTATTACAACCGTTAGAAATTCTGGTATGGAAGTGAGATAGTATTTCTATGGACTTTGCAGTTGGATTACCCCGTGCACGAGGTGGTTATGATTCTATTTGGGTAATTGTGGATCGATTAACGAAATCTGCGCATTTCTTAGCCGTAAAGACTAATTACAAGGCAAGTCATCTTGCAAGGTTGTTTATTTCGGAAATTGTGAGGTTGTATGGTATTCGCTCTAATTTTGTGTCCGATAGAGACCCAAAGTTTACTTCAAGGTTTTGGAGAGCTTTTCAACGAGCTATGGGAACAAAGTTGTGTTTAAGTACGTCGAATCATCCGCAAACGGATGGTCAGACGGAGCGGACGATACAAATGATGGAAGATATGTTAAGGGCTTGTGTACTTGAAAGTGGAGGAAATTGGATAGAACTTTTTCCATCGATTGAGTTTTTGTACAACAATAGTTATCATGCGAGTATTGGTATGGCTCCTTACGAGGCATTATATGGAAGGAAATGTAGGACGCCTTTGTATTTGGCGGAAGTTGGCGAATATAGAATTTTAGGGCCTGAGATTATTCAAGAGACTACGGAAAAGATTAGAATGATCCGTGACAAAGTTAAACAAGCACAAGATCGTCAGAAGAGTTATGCGGATAACCGTAGGAGACCTTTAGAGTTTGATGAAGGTGATCATGTGTTTTTGAAAGTTACTCCGAGATTGAGGTTGAAAGGACCGTTTAAGTCGCGAAAGTTAAGTCCGAGATACATGGGACCGTATCTAATTTTAGAAAGGATTGGTGTAGTAGCTTACAGATTAGCCTTACCGCCTTCTCTATCAGAAATGCAGATGTTTTTGATGTATCTCAACTCAGGAAATTTATTCCAGATCCTCTTCAACCAATTCTACCAGATACCATTGAGATAGAAACAGATTTAACATTTGAGCCTCAACCAAGTCGTATTGCAGAAAGAGAAACTAAGGTGCTAAGGAATAAAGAGATTCCTCTAGTGAAGGTTCAGTGGGATGCGACACATCCGGGTGATGCAACTTGGGAACTAGAATCAGAGATGCGAGAAGCTTACCCTCATCTATTCAGGTAATCTTCCAATTCGTGGACGAATTTCTATTTAAAGGGGGAGGATGTAATACCCCGTAAGTTATTTTGCCATGGACAATATTAGTCTGATCAACTGGGTTCTGGTGTACTTTGTGAAATTATCTGCAAAGATAATTTGAGTAACTGATGAGCTCAGAGCAGATCAAATTAATAATTATCTGACTCTGAGGTTTTATCATTTGGTGCTATAGAGACTTTTTGGACATTTAGTAGTGTTACTATCTAATTGAAATTCTCTATATCATTTCATTTTCCACCCTTGTGCAAAAAATAGAAACAAAATTGGAAAAAGATAGAAAGGGTTAGAAAGAAGGGAAAGGAGAGAAAGAGGAGAAACATGGAAGAGAAGAACAAGAGCTTGGATCATCATCTCTTCTTCATCAAATTAACCCAACATCTTCTTCACCTTCTTCATCTTGTTGTTGGTGAGTTCTAGTTAGAACCCTAAGTATAGAAACTTAGGTTAGAACTTGAGTGAAAATGGTGAAATTTGATTAATCATGCTAAATGATGTTTACTATGGTTGAAATCTGAATTAAATCACATAATATGTGTGGGTTGTATGAAATATGAATGTTTGATGCTTGCTATGATATTCCCATAGATTTTGATGGGTTCCATTGGGTGTTGATGCTGAAAATAACAGGTTTTTAGGTCTCAGACTCAGTGGTAACGGGTTACTCTATATGAGGTAACCAGTTACTTGCAGGAAAAATAGTTGTTTTACGCAAAAATGAACTAAGTAACCGGTTACTCTATATGAGGTAACCGGTTACCCAAATGTGCCTCTAAACTTGAATTCAGTTTTGTTTTGGAAATTTGGCTTGAGTAACCGGTTACTCTATATGAGGTAACCGATTACCACTGTTGTGTTTTGAAAAATATTTTAGAAAATTAATATCTTTTGAACCGTGTTTCCGATCGAGGTGTTCTTGGTATCGATGGAAAGCTATGGAAATGTACAGCGTGAATAAAGTGAGAAATATCGGTTTTGTTGCCCGATTAAATAATCGGAGGGAAACCAAGAGTTATGAATTATGATTGAATTATTATATGTGATTCTATTATGCAATTTGTATTATGCTATGTGAAATCAATGGTTGTTAAACATGATTGAGAGAATATGCATGTTAAAATATGAAATAGGTAGAGTGAGGAAACCTTACTATGAACCTATATTGGAACCTAGTAATGAGCTAGGAAATTGATGAATAACTTAATGACGACGCTCGTGCAGAAAAGGTCGAGGCGTGCATCCAATACCGATTGGTATGGAAAGGATAAGACACTAGTATGGAACATGTGAAAACTATGTTAAGTTTTGAGAAAAGGCAAAAGAGGCCTAAAGGCAAATGTGGCCTGGTGATTGTCGAATACAATCACGTTGGTGTGTGAAATCACGTAATCGGAACCGTTTTATCCCTTAATAAATATTAGTGACCTGTGTCCATAACCTTTTGTGTAGGATGGCCGGGGAAAGTGTTTAATAAGTAAGTGACCGTGACCCGTGTTGTAAGGCCTCTTGCGTAGGCTGGCCGGAGAAAGTTACTTAGTGGGTGGTATTAATGACCCGTGTCCATAACCTCTTGTGTAGGTTGGCTGGGGAAAGTACCATGTGTAGGTAACTATGATCCGTGTTGAAGAGCCTCTTATGCAGGATGGCCGGAGAAAGTTATCTATGTTAGCTCCCGGAACCCGTGTCCATAACTCTTTGGAGGGGCTGGCCGGGGATGGATGTCTATGTTCTTAAGTATCTGTGACCTGTGTTGAACTCTCTTGTAGGGTTGGCCGGGGAAAGATGCCTTGGTAAGGTTACCGACTAGTGATGAGCTTTGAGTTATCAGACTCATGAACATGTATCCATATAGTGTGAGTGAGTACTCAAGGTCACTTCTCTTCCCTTTTGACTTGGGTTAGGACGATAGAACCTTGTAAAACCAAGAGAATCTAAGATAGGGAACTCACTGAGATTTAATATCTCAACCCATGTTGTTGATTATATTACAGGTGCTTCAGGTTCTGCGAAGGGTAAGGATAAGGTCGTTTGATTATCCTTACTTATCTTGGCTTTTGTGGATGGCAAGACTTCCGTTGTGGAGATTATTTTGAGATCAATGTTTTGATCTTGTTCTTAGTGTCTTGGAACATCCTGTATACATTATGCCATAGTTTTTTTTGTATTAAGTACTTGGGCATGTAATGTATATATTGTGTTAACTAGGAACTTGTGGTATTTCAGTACCAAAGACTTGGATTCATGTATAATATTTATGCTTTGATGTATAATGTTATACGTGGGTGTTACAAACAACAACAACACCAAACTCACATCACCACTTACCACCTTCTTTCCACAACACCATTAAACAACCATAAAAACACCCATCACCAAAAAACATTTAACAAACTCCATCAAGACCTCAACAATCAAACAACATTTGCAAACAAGCAAAAAAAAGTAGAACAAATCAGGAAACAAAACAAAAAGAAAAAGAGATCGAAACGTGAAGCTCGTCGGATTCGCACACGAAAACAAGCATCACCCCTGTACAACTCGAAACCGCAAGATTTCCAATTTAATTTTACAGCGCTTTTAATGGTAACATAACTTTCATTTGAAAAAATAACTATCCTTAATTTACACGCTGCAACATTACACTGATTGAAGTTAGTAGGTCATTAAGCTGTAGATTTTTGTATATTATGACAATGTTATGAATTGCTATTACACTGATCGAAGTATATTTTGGTATGAATAAAAGCTTATAGGAATCTGTTATGACACTGCATGAAAGTATATTTTGGTATGTATAGAAGCTTATAGGAAACTGCTATGACAGTGGATGAAATTAAAATTATTAAAGTTGGATATGTAAAAAATGTCAATATGTAAAGTTAATTTTTAATATAGTGCAGAAAATTTAATGAGTATGCTTCTTAATTATATTAATTGCATGTTTTTTATGATAGTGAAATTTTATGACAGTGCAGGAAATTTGACGAGTATGCTTCTCATTGGTATTAATTGCACGCTTCTTATAACAGTGAAATTTTATTACAGCGCAGGAACTTAATGTTCTAACTGATATTGGAAACTGTTTATCTTGCTTAGATTGTACACTAATTTCATTCATATTGTTTCATATCTTGTTCAGGCGGTATATACTACTTTCATTCATAATGTTTATGTTTAAATTGATACTAGAAATGACATTTTGTGTGTTAATGAGAATACTTGCAGTAATTGCCTTAAATTGTAATGCATGTAAGAAATTGTAATGAAGGAAATTGCCTTATTTCATTATATAAAAAAATGTTATTAATGACAGTACAGGAAATGTTACAAAATGACAGTGCAAGAAATATTACAAATTACATTGATAAAAAATAACTCTACAAGACATGTACAATTCATCATGTCCTCTAACTAAATTACAAATGTCCTATTATTCTATAATTCTAATAATCTAATTCTGCAGAGTTATCTTGATGTATATTTGCATTTGTTGTGAACATCCTTGCAGGAAGTTGCTTTCTTATCCAGTAATGCAAGTTGCTTTCAATGTCCTTGCAGAGTTGTAAAGACATGTGCTTAGAAGCTTTTTCAAAACAATACCAAATCAGATAATGTAATAAGTCCAATATTAAAAACAGTTAAATAAGATAAAAACATTATTTAACTCAACTACTAAATAACCATACATAGCGTAATGAGACCAAGTCATTTTATAACTCCAAAAACAAGATAGGACATAATTTTGTTTGGCTTAAAAATGAAGAAAAAGGTTTTTCTAGCTATAAAATAGAAAGGTATGACAAATTAAACATGTTGATGTGAAACTGCATAGTAATTGCATTTAATAACATGAAATGACAAATGGAACACATGGTAAAAAGTTAATGAATAGGCAGCAAACCTGTTTCCATGATATCTTTTGTATATATTAAATTAAAATAATACGATACATAATATATCAAAACCGAAAAGGGAAGCTGCATAGCTTGATTTCTAGTACTGCTGCTATGCCAGTATAAAAATACATTAAGTTATGTGTCTTCAATATGAGAAAGGGACACATTCTAACATCAGCAACCTATCATTGCTTAGGCATGTTTGCATGAAATTTGGATATATTGAAGATATACATAAGATAATGTATATTGATTGGCATTACAAAAAAGTTGAAAGCAAATTTCATTGACCAACTGTAATGTGATTTCCATATGTATTGTATATTGATTGACAAAAAAAAAAGAAATCAATAGCTTGCAATCCAACTATAATGTGATTTCCACTCCATAAAAGAAAAAACTCACATTAAATTCCCAAAATGGTATCTATTACAGTGTGAGATTATGAATTATATTTGCCATAGACAATATATTTGTAATATCAACTATAAGATAAAATGCATTCTGTCTAATTGGAGTATATATTTGCAGCATCTATGAAATCCATCAGGGTGGTAGTTTTACACATCTTCATTGGGAATTACTTTCAGTTCCCAAGGACTTACAGCAACTGAATTAGAATAATCATCCCATTTAACCTGTAATAAACAAAATACATTTTTTTTATTACACATATGGCTACACTAAAAAATCCCGCTACATACTTTTATCTTTTTTTTTTAACATGCCTAAATTTATTCAACTAAGCACAAGAAGTGTTAAGCCAGTGTTTAATACAATGCAACAAAGCAAAACAGTGCCCAAGCATTACAAAACCAAAACTGAGATACAGTACAGGCAATGAAAAACAGTTGCACAACTAACACCAAAACAAAACACCAGTTAAAAACAAAATTCACCAAAATCCAAGAAGAGACAAAGCTTACTAAAACTACCGTAATTGCAAAAGAATCCCCCTAACTTCTAAAACTGGATATTTATATGTAGTAAGATATAAATGTACATACCTGTAACTTTTTCCACATGGTATAGGACTCCCCCACATGAGTAAAAATTCCATCTTGAAAAGACCCATCTTCGTTAGCCTTAGCAAAACGAACCCTCATGCCTTCTTTCCAATCAACATCTTTAATTTCATTAAGATAGTACGAATCCACCAAAAAATTATCATAATTGGGAAAAATTGTATTTTGAATGATTCACCATTATTAGCCTGGTCCAAGGCTTGCCAAACACTGTGCCCCTTTATGCCAAATTCATATATCTTATTACTGGTTTCTTTTTGCGCTTCTATTGCAGCAACTTTGAAAATCCTCCTTATCCCAAAGAAAACTTCATCGTTAAGGTCTCTGACGAATACAACAATATCACTGACCAGTAGATTCTTCTCTTCTACAAACCTTCTCCAGCCATCTGAAAGAACATAGAGATTCACGCTTAGAGAGTAATCATGACAAAATATCCATTCTCTATTGTGAATGTCTTTACCTTAACATTTTGAGAAGATTTAGCCTCAGAAAATACTTTTTCCTGAAGAAATGAGAGCTCCGACTCCTTGGTTATGTCGGTACTCCTCAACTTCTTTGACCAAACCTTCAAATCTATTGCTTCTTCTTGGAAAATTTGTTCTTGAACATCATCAATAGATGCTGTTAGGGTAATCCTTTCAGAAAGTTCATCTGTAACAACATCAACAAGAAACTCAATGGCCTTGATTTTACATAGGTACGAAGAAATTAAGCGATAATGACCTCCTTCAGACAAGGCTTCATTGAAATCGTGGGAGCACGAATGCTCCTAATGAACCTCTGGGTAAGTATACTACGTATTAATCAACCTTTGGGTTGAACAACATTGATTCTGCAACTGCTTTCCAAATTCTTGGATTAATCAAGAAACCATTTTGTGAACTAGAAGCCATGAAAACTGAGAGAGAGAGAGAGAGAGAGAGAGAGAGAGAGAGAGAGAGAGATAGAGAGAGAGAGAGAGAAAGAGAGAGAGAGAGAGAGAGAGAGAGAGAGAGAGAGAGAGAGAGAGAAGTTAAATTTGATGATGAAAACGCATGTTGATACTAATATATAGTTTGTCATAAATGATGATTAGGTAGTTATATGACGTTTATTGACAGTTGTATTGCAAATATACAATATAACCCTTCAATATGTATGGATGCGGTTTCGGCGACTTTCCAAATTCTCACCACATGATCAATCCAATGACTTCATATTAGTTTACTGTTTTTGCTTTTATTTTTTTATAAAATTTAATTAACTGTAACAACACCAAACTCACACGACCACTTACCACCTTCTTTCCACAACATCATTAAACCACCATAAAAACACCCATCACCAAAATACTTAATGAACTCCATCTAGACCTCAACAATCAAACAACATTTGCGAACCTGTAAAAAGCAAAAAAAAAGTAGAAAAAAATCAGGAAACAGAACAAAAAGAAAAAGAGATTGAAATGTGAAGCTCGTCAGATTCGCACACGAAAACAAGCATCACCCCTGTACAACTCAAAACCGCAAGATGTCCAATTTAACTTTAAAGCGCATTTGATGGTAACATAACTTTCATTTGAAAAAAATAACTATCCTTAATTTACACGCTGCAGCATTACACTGATTGAAGTATATTTTGGTATGTATAAAAGCTTATAGGAATCTGTTATGACAGTGCATGAAAGTATATTTTGGTATGTATAAAAGCTTCTAGGAAACTGTTATGACAGTGGATAAAGTTAAGATTATTGAAGTTGGATATGTAAAAATTGTCAATATGTAAAGTTAACTTTTATTATAGTGCAGAAAATTTAATGAGTATGCTTCTTATTGATATTAATTGCATGAGTTTTTATGATAGTGAAATTTTATGACAGTACAGGAAATTTGATGCGTATGCTTCTCATTGGTATTAATTGCATGCTTCTTATGATAGTGAAATTTTATTACAGTGCAGTAACTTAATGTTCTAACTGATATTTGAAACTGTTTATCTTGCTTAGATTATATACTGCTTTCATTCATATTGTTTTATTTCTTGTTCAGGCGGTATATACTACTTTCATTCATAATGTTTTTGTTTAAATTGATACTGGAAATTATATTTTGTGAGTTAATGAGAATACTTGCAGTAATTGCCTTAAATTGTAATACTTGTATGAAATTGTAATGAAGCAAATTACCCTATTTCATTATATCCAAAAATGTTACAAAATTATAGTGCAGGAAATGTTACACAATTACATTGATAAAAAATAACTTTGCAAGAGATGTACAATTCATCATATCCTCTAACTAAGTTACAAATGTCCTATTATTCTATAATTCTAATAATCTAATTATGCAGAGTTATGTTGATGTATTTTTGCATTTTTTGTGAACATCCATGCAGGAAGTTGCTTTCTTATCCAGTATTGAAAGTTGCTTCCAATGTCCTTGCAGAGTTGTAAAGACATGTGCTTAGAAGCTTTTTTGAAAACAATGCCACATCAGATAGTGTAGTAAGTCCAATATTCAAAACAGGTAAATAAGATAAAAATATTATTTAATTCAACTACTAAAAACTACTAAATGACAATACATAGTGCAATAAGACCAAGTCATTATATCACTCTAAAAATAAGACATGACATAATTTTGTTTGGCTTGAAAAAGATGAAAGAGGGTTTTCTAGTTATAAAATAGAAAGGCAAGGCAACTTAAACATGTTGATGTGAGACTGCATAGTAATTCCATTTAATAACATGAAATGACAAATGGAACGCATGGTAAAAAGCTCAGGAATAGGCAACAAACATGTTTCCATGATATCTTTCCTATATATTAAAATAATACAATACATAATATATCAAAACCGAAAAGGGAAGTTGCATAGCTTGATTTCTAGTACTGCTGCTATGTCAGTATAAAAATACATTAAGAAAGTTATGTGTCTGGAATATGAGAAAGGGACATATTCTAACATCAACAAGTTATCATTGTTTAAGCATGTTTCCATGAAAATTAGATATATTTAAGATATACATCAGATAGTGTATATCGATTGGCCTTTCAAAAAAGTAGAAAGCAAATTTCATTGACCAACTGTAATGTGATTTCCAAATGTACTGTATATTGACTGACAGAAAAAAATAGAAATCAATAGCTTGCAATCCAACTATAATGTGATTTCCACTCCATAAAAGAAAAAACTCACATTAAATTCACAAAATGGTATCTATTACAGCGTGGGATTATGAATTATATTTGCAATAGGAATTATATTTGCAATATCAACTATAGGATAACACACATTCTGTCTAATTGGAGTATCTATTTGCAGAATCTATGAAATCCATCAGGGTGGTAGTATTACACATCTTCATTGAGAATAGGATTGTTCAACAAAACTATGAACTGAACCAAACCGCCGAACTGAACCGAACTGAAGTTAAAATAACCGAACCATTATGTTTGGTTAGTGAATCAAACCATATTACACAAAACAGTTCTAGAATCATACCGTACCGAACTGAATCGAACCGAAGTAAAATTGAAAATTAAAAATACTAAAAAATAAGTTTTAAATATTTTTTTTAAAAAATTGAAAAATAGTTTAATGGTTCTGTTCTATAATAAATGGTTCGGTTTGGAAAATTTCCTTCTAACGGTTCAGTACGATTCAAAATTTCTAAACGGTATACCAAACCATGATTTTGGTTCGGTTTGGTTCTAAGTAAATTGAAATGGTTTGGTTAAGTTCTAGTAGAGTTTTATTATGGTTCGGTTCGGTTCGTTTTAGTTTTTTTCCTAAACTTTACCATGGAAAACCCTAATTGGGAATTACTTTAAGTTTCCAAGGACTTACAGCAACTGAATCAGAATCATCATCCCATTTAACTTGTAATAGACAAAATACGTTTCTTTATTACACATAAGGCTACATTAACAAATCCTACTACATACAATTTTTTTTTAACAGGCCAAAATTTATTCAATTAAGCTCAAGAAGTGCTAAGCCATTGTCTAATACAATGTAACAAAGCAAAACAGTGTTCAAGCATTACAAAACCAAAACTGAGATACAGTACAGGTAATGAGAAATAGCTACATAACTAACACCAAAACAAAACACCAACAAACAACAAAATTCACCAAAATCCAAGAAGAGACAAATCTTACTAAAACTAACGTAATTGCAAAAGATTTTGCTATAAAAATGGATATTTATATGTAGTAAGATATAAATGTACATACCTGTAACTTTTTCCACATGCTATAGGACTCTCCCACATGAGTAATAATTCCATCTAAAAAGACCCAACTTCGTTAGCCTTAGCAAAACAAATCCTCATGCCTTCTCTCCAATCAACATCTTTAATTTCATTAAGATAGTACCACTACTAGAAAATTCGCTTTTAGTGACCGAATTAGTGACTGAAAAGTTTTGATCACTATAGCAACCAAATTAGCCACCGAAATTGGACATCATGGTAATAAAATTTTAAGGGTCACCAAATTGGTCACTAAATAAAATTAGCCACCAAATTAGTGACTGAAATTTTGTGACTGTAAGTTTCAGTCACAAATAAACGTTTGTATAAAAAAAATTAATTTATAAATATTTGTAGCAACCGAAATTTCGGTCACTTATAATTATTTTCTTTATTAAGTAACTTCCTCCAATTTTTTCTTTTTTTTTAAAAATTTTTTTAATTCCTTTTCAATTTTTATTTTTTAGTGAAAGTATCATACTTTTTTTATTTTAATAAATAAATGATATATTCATATAAATAATTCGTCCATACAAACTTATTAATTTAAAAATTGTAAATTTAATGATAATTAGTTTAATAAATTTTTTAAATAATATTAAAAACTTTTATTTTGTTTATAATATATACAATTTTAAAGGAAAATATACATGTTAAACGAAATAACCTAGTGGTCATGCTCAATCTGCTCAAACATAAGTGCATTGGTTCAATTCTTGAATATGGCAAAATTGTTTATTTTATTTTAATTTCTTTAATTAACTGAAAACTGTCGCTAAATTCGGTCACTAATTTCAACACAAAATCGGTCACTAAGTTTCGGTCACTTAATAGGTTGCTATAGGTTAGAGACTAGCAATTTTCAAACCGAAATTTAATAGTCGCTAAACGTAATAAAGACCGATTTTTACGTTTTTTTAATTCCTAATTCGGTCACTAAACACAAAGTTTTTAGTAGTGTACGGGTCCACCAAAAAATCATCATAATTGGGAAAATTTTGTATTTTGAATGATTCACCATTATTAGACTGGTCCAATGCTTGCCAAACATTGTGCCCCTTTATGCCAAATTCATAATTCTTTTTACTAGTTTCTTTTTGCGCTTCCATTGCAGCAACTTTGAAACTTCTCCTTATCCCAATAAAAACTTCATCGTTAAGGTGTCTGACAAATACAATAGTATCCCCGACCAGTAGATTCTTCAATTCTAAGAACCTTTTCCAGCCATCTGAAAGAACGTAGTGATTCTCGCTTGGAGAGTAATCATGACAAAATATCCATTCTCTATTGGGAAAGTCTTTACCCTCACATTTTGAGAAGATTTAGCCTCAAGAAATATTTTTTCCTGAAGAAGCGAGAGCTCCGACGCCTTGGTTATGTCGGTACTCCTCAACTTCTTTGACCAACCCTTCAAATCTATTGCTTCTTCTTGGAAAATTTGTTCTTGAACATCATCAGTAGACGAAGTTAGGGTAATCCTTGCATAAAGATCATTTGTAACAGCATCAACAAGAAACTCAACGGCATTGATCTTACACGGGTATGAAGAATTAAGCGATAATGACCTTCTTTAGACAAGGCTTCATTGATATCGTGGGAGCACGAATGCTTCCAATGACCCTCTGGGTAGTATACTACGTATGAATTAACCTGTGCGTTGAACAACATTGGTTCTACAACTGCTTTCCAAATTCTTGGATTAATCAAGAAACTATTTTGTGAACTAGAAGCCATTAAAACTGAGAGAGAGAGAGAGAGAGAGAGATAGAGAGCTAGATAGATAGATAGATAGATAGATAGATATATAGATAGATAGATAGATAGAAAGAGAGAGAGAGAGAGAGAGAGAGAGAGAGAGAGAGAGAGAAAGAGAGAGGGAGAGAAAGAAGTGAAATTTGATGATGAAAACACGTGCTGATACTAATATATAGTTTGTTATAGATGATGATTAAGTAGTTATATGACGGTTATTGACAGTTGTATTACAAATATACAATATAACCCTTTAATATGTATGGATCCAACTTCAGTGAACTTCCAAATTCTTACCACATGATCAATCCAATGACTTCATATTAGTTTACGGTTTTTTATTTTATTTTTTGTAAAATTTAATTAACAGCAACAACACCAAACTCACACCACCACTTACCACCTTCTTTCCACAACACCATTAAACCACCATAAAAACACCCATCACCAAAAAAACATTTAACAAACTCCATCAAGACCTCAACAATCAAACAACATTTGCAAACAAGCAAAAAAAAGTAAAACAATCAGGAAACAAAACAAAAAGAAAAAGAGATCGAAACGTGAAGCTCATCGCATTCGCACACAAAAATAAGCATCACCCCTGTACAAGTCGAAACAACAAGATGTCCAATTTAATTTTACAGCGCTTTTTATGGTAACATAAATTTCATTTGAAAAAAATAACTATCCTTAATTTACACGTTGCAACATTACACTGATTGAAGTTAATAGATCATTAAGTTGTAGATTTTGTATATTATGACAGTGTTATGAATTATTATTACACGGGTCGAAGTATATTTTGGTATGTATTAAAGCTTATAGGAATCTGTTAATGCAGTGCATGAAAGTATATTTTGGTATGTATAGAAGCTTATAAGAAACAGTTATGACATTGAATGAAATTAAGAGTATTGAAGTTGTATATGTAAAAAATCTCAATATGTAAAGTTAATTTTTAATATAGTTCAGAAAATTTAATGAGTATGCTTCTTATTGATATTAATTGCATGTTTTTTATTATAGTGCAGTTTTATGACAGTATAGGAAATTTGACGAGTATGCTTCTCATTGGTATTAATTGCATGCTTCTTTTAACAGTGAAATTTTATTACAGTGCAGGAACTTAATGTTCTAACTGATATTGGAAACTGTTTATCTTGCTTAGATTGTATACTACTTTCATTCATATTGATTCATATCTTGTCCAGGTGGAATATACTACTTTCATTCATAATGTTTATGTTTAAATTGATACTGGAAATGACATTTTGTGTGTTAATAAGAATACTTGCAGTAATAGCCTTAACTTGTAATACATGTAAGAAATTGTAATGAAGGAAATTACCTTATTTCATTATATCAAAAAATGTTACAAATGATAGTACAGTAAATGTTACAAAATGACAGTGCAAGAAATGTTACACAATTACATTGATAAAAAATAACTCTGCAAGAGATGTACAATTCATCATGTCCTCTAACTAAATTACAAATGTCATATTATTCTATAATTCTAATAATCAAATTCTGCAGAGTTATCTTAATGTATTTTTGCATTTGTTGTGAACATCCTTGCAGGATGTTGCTTTCTTATCCAGTACTGCAAGTTACTTTCAAAGTCCTTGCAGAGTTGTAAAGACATGTGCTTAGAAGCTTTTTCAAAACAATACCAAATCAGATAATGTAATATGTCCAATATTCAAAACATTTAAATAAGATAAAAACATTATTTAACTCAACTACTAAATGACCATACATAGCGCAATGAGACCAAGTCATTTTATAACTCCAAAAACAAGACAGAACATAATTTTGTTTGGCTTAAAAATGAAGAAAAAGGTTTTTCTAGCTATAAAATAGGAAGCCAGGACAAATTAAACATGTTGGTGTGAGACCATATAGTAATTACATTTAATAACATGAAATGATAAATGGAACGCATGGTTAAAAGTTAAGGAATTGGTAGTAAACCAATTTCCATGATATCTTTTGTATATATTAAAATAATAGGATACATAATATATCAAAATCGAAAAGGGATGCTGCATAGCTTGATTTCTAGTACTGTTGCTAAGCCAGTATAAAAATACATTAAGTTATGTGTCTGCAATATGAGAAACCGACATATTCTAACATCAACAACTTATCATTGCTTAGGCATGTTTCCATGAAATTTAGATATATTGAAGATATACATCAGATAATGTATATTGATTGGGCTTACAAAAAATAGAAAGCAAATTTTATTGAGCAACTTTAATGTGATTTCCATATGTATTGTATATTGATTGACAAAAAAAAAAAAGAAATCAATAGCTTGCAGTCTATGTATAATGTGATTTCCACTCCATAAAAGAAAAAACTCACATTAAATTCCCAAAATGGTATCTATTACAGTGTGATATTATGAATTATATTTGCAATAAGCAGTATATTTGTAATATCAACTATAAGATAACATGCATTCTGTCAAATTGGAGTATATATTTGCAGCATCTATGAAATCCATCAGGGTGATAGTTATACACATCTTCATTGGGAATTACTTTCAGTTCCCAAGGACTTACCATAATTGAATTAGAATCATCATCCCATTTAAGCTGTAATAAACAAAATACATTTTTTTATTACACATATGGCTACACGAACAAATACCGCCACATACTATTATCTTTTTTTTTAACATGCCTAAATTTGTTCAACTAAGCACAAGAATGGTTAAGCCAGTGTCTAATACAACGCAACAAAGAAAAACAGTGCCCAAGCATGTAATACCCCGTAAATTATTTTACTCTGGATAATATTGGTATGATCAACTGGGCTCCGATTTACTCTGAGAATTTATTTGATAAAATAATTAGAGTAAATTGATGAGCTCAGAGCAGACCAATTAATATTATTTGACTCTGAGGTTTTAAGTGTTGGAGCTTTATAGACTATTTGGAAAATTAGTAGTGTTACTAATTAATGATATTTTACTATATCATTTTCCTTTCCACTCTTTTTCCTTACTAGAAGCAAAGGAAGAAAAAGATAGAAAGAAGTGGGAGAGAAAGGAAAGGAAAAGGGAGAAGAGGAAAAAGCTCAAGAACACAAGTCATCAACCATCACCCATTATTCATCAAATCATCTTCCAATCTTCATCATCATCATCTATTCAAGGTGGGTTATAGATAGAAACCTTTGGTTTAGATTTTCTTGAGTTTTAGAATCTAGGTTAGAATGGTGAGAAAATGAGAAATCTTGGATTTAACGGTTGAAATGCGGTATAATCTGTGTAGTATAATCACTAGCCATGTAGGATCATCTGTTATTATATGTTTGCATGTTGGTGAAGTTTTGGAATGAGAAATTGGTCACAATGCTCTGTTTTCATGCTGCAGAATTTCTGCATTTTCCCAGATTCGCACTGCGAATCCCCCAGCGAAGGGGAAGTCGAACA
Source organism: Lathyrus tuberosus (assembly GCA_022829125.1). Classification (NCBI taxonomy): domain Eukaryota; kingdom Viridiplantae; phylum Streptophyta; class Magnoliopsida; order Fabales; family Fabaceae; genus Lathyrus; species Lathyrus tuberosus. Next base: position 4,078,536 of record JALAZF010000236.1, on the reverse strand, counting down.
CTCGCTGGCTATTCGCACGGCGAAGGTGAGGGCGAATGTTCGCCAGAGGTTCGCACAACGAACTTTACCTTGTTTTGGTTCTGACTTAGAAGCTAGGCATTCGCTGGAAGCTTCGCACTGCGAATGAAGTAGCGAGCATTCGCTGGCTGCTTCGCATTGCGAACATGACAGATCCTCCAACTTGTTTCATTCAAAACTTTTGACTCGTTTATCCGATGTGAGTATTCTTGGTATCGTTGTGAAGCTATGAACATATTCTAGCTAATGGAAGTGAGAAATATCAGCTTATTGCCCGATTAAATAAATCGGAGGGAACCGTGAATTGGTGTAAATTGTGGTATGTTGAATCATGTGTTTCCATTATGTGATTGATGACTGTATGCCTATGCTCTTATTATGAAACATGTTTGAATATGTATGCATGTTAAAACACAAAATAGGTAGAGTGAGGAATATTACCGTAAACAATGTCGGAAAAATGTAGAATGAATAAACACTAGTATGGAACATGTGTGTTAACCGTTTGGTTGTGATAAGGCGTATTGGCCTTGTGATTGTCGAATACAATCACGTCTGTGTGTGATCACGTAGTCGTAACCGGTTATCTTGCGAGTGCGTTTCATGGGTCTCGAGCTCCTCTGAAACATGTGCACAACTACTTGGCAGGTTTGATTCCCGCGTACAGTACGAATGGCGCTCTGGGAGTGTATGCTTGTGACTGTAAATGGCCGGTGTGAAGTGACAGTTCATAACGGTATAAGGCCCGTAGAACCCGAATCCATTCGTATGTCAAGTAGGTTACTAGGATCCATGACTCGGATCGACTTCTAGACGTAGAAGCGGACGGGAACAGGGGATTCCTTGGTGTGGTTACCGATTAGTGATATTGTGAGTTGATGAACTCATGACATGTTTCCATATAGTGTGTGTGTGTACTCAAAGTCACTTCCCTTCCCTTTTGTCTTGAGTTAGGCTTGTTAGAACCTTGTAAAGCCGAGAGGACATATAAGATAGATAACTCACTGAGATTTGATGTATATCACCCCACGTTGTTGTTTACATCACAGGTACTACAGGTTCAGCGAAGGGTAAGGACAAAGTGGTTTGACTTTTCCTTACGGATCGTATCTTTTGTGTGGAAAGGCTTCCGTTGTGGAGATTTTGAGATCATTAGTTGATCTAGTTCTTAGTTTTATCTTTTTGAACATCTTGTATATATAACATGCCATAGTTGTTGTATTAGGGTTTTTTGGCATTTATATGTATACTGTGTTACTAGGAACTTGTATATTTCAGTACCAAACGTATTATTCATGTATGATATATGCTTTGATGTATGTATTTATATATGTGCATTACAAAGCATTACAAAACCCAAACTGAGATACAGTACAGGCAATGAAAAACAATTGCATAACTAACATCAAAACAAAACATCAACTAAAAACAAAATTCACCAAAATCCAAGAAGAGACAAATCTTACTAAAACTACCGTAACTGCAAAAGAATCCCCCTAACTTCTAAAACTGGATATTTATATGTAGTAAGATATCAATGTAGATACCTGTAACTTTTTCCACATGCTATACGACTCCCCCACATGAGTAATAATTCCATCTTGAAAAGACCCATCTTTGTTATCCTTAGCAAAACGAACACTCATGCCTTCTTTCCAATCAACATCTTTAATTTCATTAAGATAGTATGAATCCACCAAAAAATTATCATAATTGGGAAAAAATTGTATTTTGAATGATTCACCATTATTAGCCTGGTCCACCGCTTGGCAAACACTGTGCCCCTTTATGCCAAATTCATAAGTCTTGTTACTGGTTTCTTTTTGTGCTTCAATTGCAGCAACTTTGAAACTTCTCCTTATCCCAATGAAAACTTCATCATTAAGGTCTCTGACGAATACAACAGTATCACTGACCAGTAAATTCTTCTCTTCTACAAACCTTCTCCAGCTATCTGAAAGAACATAAAGATTCATGCTTGGAGATTAATCATGACAAAATATTCATTCTCTTTTGTGAAAGTTTTTACCCTCACATTTTAAGAAGATTTAGTCCCAGGAAATACTTTTTCCTAAAGAAACGAGAGCTCCGACTCCTTGGTTATGTCGGTACTCTTCAATTTCTTTGACCAACCCTTCAAATCTATTGCTTCTTCTGAAAAATTTGTTCTTGAACATCATCAGTAGATGCTGTTAGGGTAATCCTTGCAGAAAGTTCATCTGTAACAGCATAAACAAGAAACTCAATGGCCTTGATCTTACATAGGTACGAAGAAATTAAGCGATAATGACCTCCTTCAGACAAGGTTTCATTGAAATCGAGGGAGCACGAATGCTCCTAATGAACCTCTGGGTAGTATACTACGTATTAATCAACCTGTGGGTTAAACAACATTGATTCTGCAACTGCTTTCCAAATTTTTGGATTAATCAAGAAAACATTTTGTGAACTAGAAGCCATGAAAACTGAGGAGGGGAGAGAGAGAGAGAGAGAGAAATGAAATATGCTGATGAAAACACATGTTGATACTGATATATAGTTTGTTATAGATTATGATCAGGTAGTTATATTACGTTTATTGACAGTTGTATTGCAAATATACATTAAACACTTCAATATGTATGGATCCGGCTTCAGCGACTTTCCAAATTCTCACCACATGATCAATCCAATGACTTCATATTAGTTTACTATTTTTGCTTTTATTTTTTTATAAAATTTAATTAACTGCAATAACACCAAACTCACACCACCACTTACCACCTTCTTTCCACAACATCATTAAACCACCATAAAAACACCCATCACCAAAACACTTAACGAACTCCATCAAGACCTCAACAATCAAACAACATTTGCAAACCTGTAAAAAGCAAACAAAAAAAGTAGAACAAATCAGGAAACATAACAAAAAGAAAAAAAGATTGAAACGCGAAAAAAATAACTATCCTTAATTTACACGTGGCAGCATTACACTGATTGAAGTTAATAGATCATTAAGTTGTAAATTTTTGTATATTATGACTGTGTTATGAATTGTTATTACACTGATCAAAGTATATTTTGGTATGTATAAAAGATTATAGGAATCTGTTATGACAGTGCATGAAAGTATATTTTGGTATGTATAGAAGCTTATAGGAAACTGTTATGCCAGTGGATAAAATTAAGATTATTGAAGTTGGACATGTAAAAATTGTCAATATGTAAAGTTAATTTTTATTATAGTGCAGAAAATTTAATGAGTATGCTTATTGATATTAATTGCACGTTTTTTATGATAGTGAAATTTTATGACAGTACAGGAAATTTGATGAGTATGCTTCTCATTGGTATTAATTGCATGCTTCTTATGACAGTGAAATTTTATTACAGTGCAGGAACTTAATGTTCTAACTGCTATTCGAAACTGTTTATCTTTCTTAGATTGTATACTCCTTTCATTCATATTGTTTTATTTCTTGTTCAGACGGTATATACTACTTTCATTCATAATGTTTTTGTTTAAATTGATACTGGAAATGACATTTTGTGAGTTAATGAGAATACTTGCATTAATTGCCTTAAATTGTAATACATGTAAGAAATTGTAATGAAGGAAATTACCTTATTTTATTATATCAAAAATTGTTACAAATGACAATACAGGAAATGTTATAAAATGACAGTGCAAGAAATGTTACACAATTACATTGATACAAAATAACTTTGCAAGAGATGTACAATTCATCATGTCCTCTAACTAAGTTACAAATGTCCAATTATTCTATAATTCTAATAATCTAATTCTACAGAGTTATCTTGATGCATTTTTGCGTTTGTTGTGAACATCCATGCAGGAAGTTGCTTTCTTATCCAGTATTGAAATTTGCTTCCAATGTCCTTGCAGAGTTGTAAAGACATGTGCTTAGAAGCTTTTTTCAAAACAATACCACATCAAATAATGTAGTAAGTCCAATATTCAAAACAGTTATATAAGATAAAAAAATTATTTAACTCAACTACTAAAAACTACTAATTACAATACATAGTGCAACGAGACCAAGTCATTATATAACTCCAAAAAATAAGACATGACATAATTTTGTTTGGCTTGAAAAAGATGAAAGAGGGTTTTCTAGTTATAAAATAGAAAGCCAATACAACTTAAACATGTTGATGTGAGACTGGATAGCAATTACATTTAATAACATGAAATGACAAATGGAACGCATGGAAAAAAGCTCAGGAATAGGCAGCAAACATGTTTCCATGATATCTTTTCTATATATTAAAATAATACAATACATAATATATCAAAACCGAAAAGGGAAGCTGTGTAACGCCCCGATTTGGTTAATCGTATTTATTTATTTCATTTATGTGAATTTTGTGAATTGTGTAAATTAATTGAGTTTTACCTGTTAATTGGATAATTTCTCTGATAGATAAAATAATTGCAATTGGTAATATTTTATTATTAACTTTTAATTCCTATTATATTTTGCATCGTTGTTTATGTTTTATAGCATTTTGAGAGTGTTTGGGAGATATTTGGGCAAAAGGGGAATAGAGAGAGAGAGAGAGAGAGAGAGAGAGAGAGCAACTAGAGATCAATTATTTTATTAAGAGTCGAATTAATAATTATTAGTTCAAGAGAGTATTTAAGGTAACTCTAATAATTGATCAATTGGGTTGAGATGACAAATATCAATTGGAAATGTTTTACCCTATCGGATTATATTATATAATATTGGATTATATATATATATATATATATATATATATATATATATATATATATATATATATATTTGTTTGTAAGAGAAAATAAGAAAAAAAAAAAAGAAGAGAAAGAAGAGAAGGAAAAGAGAGAAGAGGAGAAAGAGGAAAATTGAAGAAATCTCCGTTTCAATCGGGATTAATCGGGTAAGGGTGAGAAGTTTTTATTATATTTCGATTGTATATGTTTTATGTATGTGTTTGTTTGGTTTGATTTTGGTTGAAAATGTTAGGATTTTAACATTTGATAAAAATGGTAAATTGAGGGGGAATCGATGTTTTCACGGTTGAAACTTGATATAAATCGCGTAGTATAGTCGGGTGAGGTTAGGAATTAGTTGGAAATGTTTACTTGTATGTTTTCACATGTTGGTTGAATTTGTTGGAAAATTACAACAATTAATATGTTGAGATTTCGAGATTTGGATACAAAATTTTTGTGTTGGAAATCATGATTTAAGGTTCCTAATTGTTGATACATGATGGATATCGGTTGCTATGTATTTAATTTGTATTATAGTGATGTTTAGATGAGATTTCGAGGAGAATTGAGTGAAACCCGTAGCAGCACTATGCAGAAAATTCTGGGTATTCGCTGCCCATACGCGTAATGGGCAAGGCATTAGGCGTATGGCAAGGGCGATACGAGGGCTTTACGCGTATGGAACCCATTTTTACACGGCCCTCTGTTGAAACACGAAAAGGTACGCGTAAGAGGCAAGGCATTACGCGTAAGGAAGTAGGTACTACGCGTAATGGAATTAATATGGAATCAAGATGGAATTTTTGAGAGAATCAGCTTCTGCCCGTACGCGTAACCCTCTGGGCAATACGCGTATCGCAAGCGGTAGAATTCAGAAATACGCGTATGGGTGTGGGAAATACGCGTATGACCAGCGAGAGCGAAGGATTTTTCCGTTTCGCGATTTCTTTCCCGATTTCGCGTCTGATGCGGTTCCTTTTTGGTCTGAGAGGTTGAGATAGGTATCAGAACTTGTTGAATTTAGGAATGGTAGTAAAAATGGTTAAAAAATGGAATTTGGATGGATTAATTAGATAATAAACTAATTAAGGCCTCGTGAGGTACTCTCCTTAATTGTGTGGATTATGATGAATTGATTGAACAGTTGTAATAATACTAATGTGTATTACGGTGAGGATGTATCTCACGTGTGATCAGGAGGATCGTGTAAATGTATAACTGATTGTTATACATGTGTTTTGTGCATAATTATTGTTATGTATGTGTTATGTTGAATTGATTGGACATGTATGGTAATACTATTGGGTATTACGGTGAGTATGTATCTCACGTGTGATCAAGGGGATCGTGAAGAGGTATAGTTGTTATTGTACTTATGTTTTGTGCATTAATTGTGTCATGCATTTCATGATGTGTCTGGTGGAGACAGCTAGGTGAGAATCCATGATGGGTGCCTAGTATTGTTCGGACTCCAATGTGGAGTTGTATGGAGATAAATCATTGCTCAGTGGAGTGTATGTGATTTATCCGGATTCTTTTATGAATCGAGTTCATGTGAATGAACCATGGGACTCCAATGTGGAGTTGTGTTGGAGATAAATCATTGCTCAGTGGAGTGTGTGTGATTTATCCGGATTCTTTTATGAATCGGGTTCAAATGAATAAACCATGTGGTGTGGTACCACTTGCATTGAATTGTGTAGTTGAGTTACATTGCATTATTATGTTTGGTTGTTCAGGATCATCGTGAGCCCAGTGGGGAGTATAGTGATGTATCCATGTTTCCTGCAGGAATGGGTGGGTTCTTGAAGAACCACTTTTGATGTGTTATTTATATGTCATATTTGTGAATATGAATATATGTGATGTGTTGGCGTGCTTATATATATATATATATATATATATATATATATATGTCATAACTTGTGTACATGAATTTATGATATCTTGGTAGGCTATATGTGTTAGCATGTGGTGTGTGGGTGAGTTGATTAATATATGTGAATTATATGGTTACATATGATTATGCAATATTGATATAGTTGTTATTTCTCACCCTTCTGATGGAATATGATTTTTATGGCATAGTGCAGATTAGCCGTTGTAGAGGCGTGGAGGCAAGTGGAAGAGTTAGATCTTCATTTTGCTTAGATCTTTGGTGTCTGCTCTGATACGTAACACGGGAGTCGGGGGAAACGCTTTTGTTATTTATGTTTACTTATATGTTTTGGATAACTTGTACGTATATTTTGATGTTATGAAACAACTTATTTTGTAAAACGAGTCAATTATGGATCGTTCCGCTTTATTCCATAATTGAACTTCCCTTTTGTTGGAAAAAGTTTCCTGTTATTATTTATTCCATTTTGTATTATGTATCAAAGTTATAGCAGGTGGATTATGTTTTTCTCAAATGTGGCATCCTTATTTCTGTCAAAAAATTTTTTATTCACTCTGATTTAATTATTTATTATTTATCCGCTATATGGGAATTGGGGTGTTACAATTGGTATCAGAGCAGGTCGGTCCGTCCGGCCAAGTTGTGAGTCGGTGTGGCATGACAGTTGAATATTGTCGATGTTGTTTGTTCCTTAGTACGTGATATATGTGTGAAACACTGTCAGTGCTTTCTGGTTTTCTAATCCTTCGTCTTCAGGATTGAGTATGAGATAAGTGGGGGAGAAGCTGGTGCTTCTCCAAGTTGCTTCAGTTGTGGAGCGTTGGTTTAGTGTGTCGTTGTTTGCGATATTTTAAGTGTTGTTTGGACAGTGTTGTTCCCGATTACAGAGGGAATGCGGAGGTGAGGTTTATGTCGACTAAGGATTTGTGCCTTAGGTAGTTTTGTGCACAAGATGCAAGGAATGCTACTATGGTCTGGTAAATATGGTCTATGCCACATCATGATTGTCGGCTGTCTATTGACAAATTGAGGAACTGATCACCCTTAATCTCTTGTTGATAGTAGAAAGAATTATGTTGGATGGAATAGATATGTCTTTCCGGCGTTGATAGTGGGTGCAATGAATTGTTTGGAATTAAGAAAATGATTACGGATTGTTTTGATGAGTCGATGAAGATTCTTATATCGAAAGATGAGGCGGATTAGAGGCTTTTGTATGTTGGTCAAGTCGGGATGTCTCTGAGGGAGAACGATCGGGTATTATTGATGGTTGATCCTCAGGGAGTAGAGAGTGAACTTAAAATGGACGAAGGTGAATAGTGAGGTTTATATCTGCTAAGTAAGTAGAAAAAATCTTAGTCGATGAGACCAAGATGTTTGTTGTGTTTGTGATAATAGTGTTCTGGAATTGACAAGAAAGCCACGGTGAGGGCTGCCAGTGGTGCGTGATTTCCAGATGTGTTTCCGAATGGAATATTGGATGTTAGCGTTAGAATTACCCAGTGAAAATTTTTGAAAAAACTTTAAGAATTTATAACTTTTGGAATTTGGTTGGGCATTACAATGTACAGTGATGTTGTTCGATGTTAGTAATGCGTCTGGAATGTTTGTGGAGTATATGAATCGTTTCTCCCATATTTAATTGGATAAGTTCGGAGTGGTGTTCATTAAGGATATTCTGAACTATTATAAAATCAGAAGGAAAGTATGTAGGGTGTTTGAGAATCGAGTTGCAAGTGTTAAAAAGAAAGGAATTTTTATGCTAAGTTATTCAAGTGAGAATTTTGGTTGAAAAAGGTTAGTTTCTTGGATATGTTATTTTTGATGATGGTATCGTTATGGATCCATCGGAAGTAGATGCAGTTCTACTATGAGAGGCTCCGAAGTCGATTAAGGTGATTAAAAGCTTTTTGGACCTTAGTTGGTTATTACCGAAGGTTATGGAAGGCTTTTCCAAGTTAACATTTTTGTTACTTCAGTTGACTTGCAGAGGGTAAGTCGTTTGCTTTGGATGTTCATTGTGAGGAAAGTTTGTGAGGGCTAAAGTATAATTTGTCTACGGCTCTAGTTTTGATCCTGTGTGATCCTAATAAACTATTTGTGAGGTATTGGGATGCGTCTATGATGAGTTTAGTCAGTGTGTTAATGCAAGATGGTAAAGTCGTGGCTTATGCTTTACGACAATTGGGGATTCATGCTTTCAAGATGGATGCGGTTACTTTTGTGTTGAGAATCTGGAGGTATTATTGTATGGTTTTGAGTTCGAAGTGTTTAGTAATCACAAGAATATTGAGTACCTGTTTGGTCAGAAATAATAGAGTATGAGACAACAAGGATGGTTGGAATTACTGATGAGTTATGACTTTAGCTGGAATTATCCTATGGTTAAATTTAAGTCGAAAGTTTTTATACATGTCTGTTTTGATGGTCAGAGGATTAGAATTATCTGAGCAGTTTAGAGGCTTGTGTCTGGTGTGTGAGATAACACAGTAGAGTGTGAGGTTGGGTATGTTAGAAAGTGTCGCACCTCGAAAAATCGCTTAATCGAAGAAACGACCCTCGCGCGAAAGGCGCGGAAAACGGTTTGACAGAGTCGCCACCGAACTTTATTTATCCCAAAAGAGGGAAAGGAAAATATCGAGAAAACCTTTAAGGGAGAGATAAGAACATGATCGTCGCAACCACATTCTGGGTTCGGGAGTCGGTTACGTGAGGGGAAGGTACGCGCACCCCCTCACGTCTGTTGTACTCAACGGGAACCTCTTAGTTCGATTTGTGATGAGCGTTGTCTAAGCTTGTTTTTTTTCTTCTCAACGATATATGCAAAAAGGTAAAGTAAAAGGTTTCGATTGCTAAGGGAAATGGGGTGGTTTTAGGATAGGGTGCTCGGCAAGATCATCGCGACCTCGGGCCTATGTATGCTCATTCGGATGAGAATGAGAAATAAGAGCAATCGTAGTTCGACTACGGGAAGGGATAGAGGGAAGACGGAAGATGGAGGGAAGGTAGACGCAAACGGGGGAAAAAGAAAAAGTGTGGACGCAAACGGAGGAAAAAGAAAAAGTGTGGACACAAACGGGGGAACAAAAAAAAGGTAGCTCGCCAAGATTATCGCAATCTTGTGCCTACGTATCTTTATTCGGACGAGAATAAAGAATCAGAGCAGTCGTAGTTCGTGGTACGCGCACGAAATAAATGGGGTTAAGGTTTGAATTTTAGGGGACAAAAGATTGAATGACATACAACCCAAAGGGCGTGCCTCGAGAGCAGTCACTCAAGAATCCAAGGAATGCTAGACTCCAAGAATTCAGTTCTTTCATGATTTAATTAAGAAAATGTTTGATAGTGATTAAGTGCTTTAAGACGAAAGAGTGAATGAATAACAACCTAAGGGCTTGCCTCAAGAGCCATTCATTCGAAGACCCAAGGAATGCTAGATTCCAAGAATCTCCTCCTTTTGCAGGTTGATTAAGAAAAACATTTGAAAAAGATTGCGTCGAATTGGTTGAGAAAAGAGGTGAGGATTGATACTAGTCCCTAGGGGTGCTCCTAATAAGGAAACCTACGAAGTGCGAGTGTGCATTTGACGACGAGGCAAAAGGCATTCGACTTACGAGAATATTTTGAAGAGTGGCTCGACGACGAATCGAGGATTGGTTTGGAAATGGTTTGATTTGTTAAGTGTTTTAGGGAGAATGACAATTATTCGATAAACGAGACGTCGGCCTCGCAACCAACTAATCGAGGTATTATTGTGATGCTAGATCCCAACGACACCTTTTTCATTCGATTGATATATGAAATATAGTTTGTTGGATGATGAAAGTACCACATGGAATGCTAGACTCCAATGGCATTTCTTTGTCCAAATAGTTAAGACGAGTGTTTTAGGAGCGAAAGGTCGAATGATCGCCACCTAAGGCGTACGCCTCAATAGCGGTCACTCAAGAACCCAAGAGGTGCTAGACCTCAAGAATTCAATTCTTTCGCGATTTAATTAAAAAAAATGATTTGAATACGCGTGTTAAGTGATTTTAATCAGGAAGTAAGCGTTTGGACAAATAAAATGGTTAGATAAGCATGAATGCGAATATGATATGGATATGAATAAGAATGAATGATAATATAATCGAGATAATATTCGACAGAAAATAAACAAGATAATATTGACAAGAGGTTAAAGTTGACATAAAATAAAAAATGGTCTCGTCTTAATCGGATTTGATCGAGAAATCGCTAAATCGTTGACTTTCGACTTTCATTGACCAAATAAAAGACATAAGATATAAAATAGAAATGGAAATAAAATTGGTCTCGTCTTAATCGGAATTTAATCGACGAATCGATAATCCACGATTTTGACTTTCATGGACCAAAGATGAAAATAAAAGAATATAAAGTGACAAATAAGAAATTAAATCGAAAAATATGGATACCAAGTATAAAGGTCTCACCTTTATTGAGATTTAATCGAGAAATCGATAAATCAATCGATATTTGGTTTTCATTGACCCCAAAATAAATATAAACGAAACAAAAATGATAGAAATAACGTAAAAAGAAAATGACATGAAAAATAGTAAAGGTCTCACCTTTATCGAGATTAAGTCGAGAAATCGACAAATCATCGATATTTGGTTTTCATTGACCCAAAATAAGTGTAATAAAAAAATTGAAATAAAACAATAAATAGGCCTCATATTAACCAAGACTATAGATCTATTTGAAATAGATCCACAAATCATGATATTTTTGATGTCATTGGCCCAAAAGAGAATTGAAAATAGAAACGAGATTTAGTTGAGAAAACTTAAAATTAAAACAAGAATTAACAATTAAAGCTTAAAAACCCTAAAAACTTCAAGATTAAAATTTTAAGAATAGCCAAATAGTCATAGAATGTAAGAAAAGAAAGGAAGAATCATGTGGGCTATAAAAGGCCATCATCCCCCACCGTTTCCAAAAAAAAATAAAAACAAGAAAAGGGCTAAAAACTGGCCGTGGGCCATGGAACCAAATCCAAATGGATTATCACATCCTTATCAACAACTTTAATAATAGATTTTATTAGAAGAGAGAAAAAAAAAAGAAAAAAATAAACACCGACCCCTAGCACTATTAAGTAAAAAACACATAAGGTATTTCTTAAAAAACAAGGTCAATTTTTCAAAGAACTAAAATTGCTCAGAAGAAACTTCGTCATCGCACATCAACGATTCAGAATCGCAAGCATCAAAAACCCACACGACGATATCATTCCCAACCTTTCCGCCTCCGATTCCGTCCTGCTCTCGTTCCAGCTTCAAAAAAGGTTTGTTTCTCAAACTCTTTCTCCTTTGATCTGAAATGGTTCTGTCACCACTCTCTCACGCGATCTCTTCTCTCTCGCCATCTCACTCTATTTTTTCCGAATTTGGGTTGTGTTTGGTTTGAGGTTTTTTTTTGTTTGATTTGGAGTTTGTGATTTTGGAAGTTGTTTTGAGGGGAATGGTTGAAACAGGTTTGATGGAGTTGTTGTGTTGAAGGTTGAAGGAGATTGGAGATGAAGGAGGTTAGGTGAAGTGACGTGAGGTTTGATGAGAGAACGGCTGAGCAAAGTTGAAGACAGATGATTTGTGGTTGTGGAAGTTGACGTTGATTTTGGATGTTTTAGGTTTTTGGGTTTTGCGAAAGAGTTGAATGGTGGCGATGATGGTGTTCACGGTGGCAGAAGGTGAACGGAGGGAATGTTTGTGATGTTGAGGAGGTAGGTTCGTGTCCTTTTTTGAAGAGAAGCAGGGAGTGTGTGGAGGGTGAGGTCGAGAGGGTTTCGACGGAGGGCCTCCGTTTTTTCTTTTATCGTTCTCCACTCTCCTCCTTTTATATTGTTCTTTTTTCTTCTTTTTAAAATCAAATTTCAGACCAACCTTGTCTTGTTGTTGTTGTTAAGTCCCTTTCAAGCTTGCTGAATTGTTCATGTTTTGCTTTGGAGTTTTTCGCAGATGTTGTTGGTTGTTGTTAGCAGGAGTATAGCAGGGTTCAGGGTCTTGTTGCTTTCTCTGCTAAAAGTACTATGCAGGTTTTGTCCGGCGTGATTTATTTGTGAAGGTTTTGAAGTGTGGGTACCAGTTGGTGAGGCTTGCGAATCCGTCTTTGTTGGGCCAAGTGAGGATGATACGGGTTGTGTGTAATGGTTGGTACAAGGTTTGGCTTGTTGCGTTTGGAGTGTGCTGTACGTTGCATAATTTGAAATTGGTGGGTTGCTGCTGTACGTTGCATAATGAACCCTTTTTTTTGTGAATTGGTTTCTTGAACTCAAAAGGGCTTTGTATCATGGGCCTTTCTTTTTTTTAAGACTTTTGGGTTTTGTAGATTTTTTGAATTTTGTGATGGATAATTGATATTGGATTCAAAAAATGGTTAATGAGTTATGGATATATTGGTAAAGAAAAATGGAATTGGATATTAAGAACTATGATCAATAAAATTGGATAATGAAAATAGTATTTGGATAATGATGGATTAAAAAAGTGAAAAATGGATATGAAAATGGAAATGGATAATTGAAATGGAAAATGGTTCAAATGGATATTTAATTGGATAAAAAAAAGGTGGTTTTTGAAATGAATATTAAAAGTGGATATGGTTTAATTGATGGAAATTGGTGAGAGATAGAAAGTGGAGACGAATATGGACATTGAATGGATTTGGAAAGTGGATTAAAAGAAAGAATAATGGATAATGGATAAAGATGGATAATGAAAACTTGGACATAGGCAACAAGGAAACAACATATAAATTTTTTTATTTTCTGAATAATGGTTAGTGGACGGATATGCAGATGAAAATTTATATACAAGTAGGACAAATTTGGGGTATGACAGATGCCCCTATCTAATTGGCTTGAACCGAGTTAGATGAACTGATATGGCATTCATCTTTCGAGGTAGAAGACAATTAGATATAAAGAAGACCACGAATTTGTCCGACGAGAAAGAAAATGCTTGGGAGGTGGAATAACTGATCAACGCCTGCTATTACCGACGAGATAATAGGGCACACACATACAGACCCTTCCACCAAAAGGATGGAAATAAGGTCAAAGCATGCTATTACCGACGAGATAATAGGGCGCACACACGCACACAGACCCTTCCACCAAAAGGATGGAAATGAGGTCAAAGCCTGCTATTACCGACGAGATAATAGGGCACACACGCACAGCCTGCTACTACCAAAAGGATAGTATGGCACACAACACAGCCTGCTATTACCAAAAGGATAATATGGCGCACAACACAGCCTGCCATTACCGACGAGATAATAGGGCACACACACAGGCTGTCACTCACCAAAAGGATGACACACAGACCAAGGGTTTATGGATTGGCGACACCAAAAGGATGACGGATCAAAATTAAGCTACCACCACCAAAAGGATGATAGGAACTTCTTATTTGCGAGGACCATCACCAAAAGGATGAAGGTTAAATTGAGTTGATTGGGTTTGGCTATCACCAAAAGGATGATAGTAAGGCAATTGACAAAAGGTCAAGTTTGCTGGGGATGTGATGAGATTTATTTGGAGACATCAACAAAAGGTTGAAGTAAAGAATTCAATGAGGAAAGCCCACAAAAAGGAAAGGGAAATAGTGAAAAATGGAGAAGGTAACCCGCCAAGATCTACTCAATCTTGTGCCTACGTATCTTTACTCGGACGAGAATAAAGAATCAGGGCAGTCGTAGTTCGACTTGAAGAAAAGATTCAATGAGGAACGCCCACTGACTCGGAGGAATGTTTATTGATTGGGATGAGGAAGACGACCTCAGCAACAAAAGGTTGAGGAACACAACCCAATGAGGAATGCACACTGACTTGCTTGAAGAACACAGTTTCATCAACAGAAGGTTGAAGACCTCATGGAGGGCGCCCATGAACTTGAAAAGATGCCCCTGACTGGGCTGGAGATTGCTTGTTGTCTTGTCTTGATCAACAAAAGGTTGAAAACTTCGTGAGGAACGCCCATGGATTGAAGGAGATGCCCTTAGCTGGGCTGAAAATCGCCTTGGAATCTTGAGATTGATCCTGGATCTTGACATGCACATGTACGAATGCTTCAAATGATGTGCAATGCAAATGCTGACGCGCAGAGATGCAAGCGCTGGGGGAGTATGATTGGTTTTTGGTATGCACATGATGCAAATGATGTTTATGATGCTGAATGCGATGCATATGATGCGTATGATTGCAAACAGGTGATTGGATAAGTTTGAAGGCGCCAGCATGGTGGACTTTTGGTAGTTGCCAATGAGGATTGGACTTTTGGGCGGTGGGAGGGATTTGATTTCCTCGACACTCTGTTTGTTGAAGACGTCATGATTGAAGCAGACGAAGATGCTCTCGAGCTCTGAGTTTAACCGCTTGTTGATTTGTTGGTGAGGATGACCTTCTGCAACAAGGTTTGCTCCAGTCTAAACATGGTAATGGTATGCCCCTGATTAACTAATTCTGAAGCATTCTGTCCTTTGGAAGTTGAGCTTTGCTGTGCTTCTGAGGTGGCTTGCCCCTGATTGAGTTGTTGAAAGATTTGCCCCAGCCTGAGGGTATTGAGGTAGTCTTTGATTCGGGTCGGCACCACTGAAAGTTCAAGTTCTTCTTTGATTGCTCCTTGTTGGAATCGCTTTGATGTCAAGCACTGATTTGTAGTTAAAATTGCACATTTACAAATGGTAATCTTAATACAATGCTCATGCAAGTTTTGAAAAATAATCGTTTATTGGAGTGTCATGATAATGTGAGACGAATGGACCATTAGTCCAGACGTTGTGCAGATTTTGATGGTGTGAAAGATATAGCAAGGAGAATGACACCAATGCTGAAGATTAGCAAATATGTGGGGAGTCAGGTTACGCAACCTTGCAATAGTGTGCTTTCAGAATAAACCTCGCCTCAATTAGGTCTTTTGAGGGTTGTAACGTGGTCTGGTTCACGGTTATGAAACAAAGGATATTAGGCTCAACGTATGATTTGTACCCACCCCTTCTTCGTGATGTTCTCCGGTCCTACGTTCAGTTAAACCTGCACATGTTTGTATTCCAAAAGGGTTGACGGTTTAAGGTATGCTTGAAATGACAGTCACCTTTGTTTTGTTTTTGATGGATGTCAGTGGCCCTTTGATTTTGATTTGGTGGTCACTGAATCTTATTTTGTTTTTGGTGAGGATTTGAGGGCCTCTTTTGATTTTGTTTTTTTGATCCCTATCTTTTGCATGGACTAATTTTGCTTGTCGAGTCCATCAGGGTTGCCTTGATTTTTGCCTAAGTCTCCTTTGAGGTGCTCGACTTAGCAGGCTTTTGATTTTTGATTTTTTTATTTTTTAATTTTGTTGGAGGATTGTGACTGCCAAATCATGGGTATTGATGAACAACCGTCATGTCTTGTGGAATTTTTCTTGTGATTTGAGTGCGTAATTGGATTAACTGAACACTACCCTGCCCCAGGTTGAGTATAAGGGTTTGAATATCCGAAGGAAACTACTACCTCTAGGCTCGAAGTGGTTTACTAGGGATTAACTCCTTGTCTCTCCAGTGTTTGGGGGTTGAAACAATGCCTGTACATCATCGACGAGGTTCTTTCCGAAAGCATACGTTTTGCAATTATGGGTATTTCGTTTTCATCATCCTCCCTCCAATTATTGCTAAACAACAGTTGATAAAGAGAGTGAAGTGGATAGAGATGTGTCGGTGATTTGCAGTAAATGGAAAAAATGAGCGGATACGACATAACTAATTCAAAACATGCATAGTCACTACATTAAGAAAACCAAATACAAACGACAATGTTTGAAGCATACAGTACTTAAACAAATAAAAGACAAAATAACGAGAATGCAAATGATGGGATGGCAATATGACTGCCTTATTCTGGGAAACTTGAACTTGACTTGACTTGACTGGATACTTGTTGCTGGCACTAGCTTGGCGGAGGCCGAGGATTTTTGATAAGGCTTGGAGCTCTCCCATTAAACTTGAGATACTTTGAGTCGATCATGTCTTGAACCTTGTGTTTGAAAGCTCTGCAGTCCTCGATCGTATGCCCTGGAGCACCCTTGTGAAACTCGCAATGAGCATTGGCATCATAATCTGGAGGGATAAAAGTTGGAGGAGCCAAGTCTCTGGGAGTAATTGCCCTCTTCTCCATCAATTGAGCAAAGATCTAAGCATATGTTGTCGGCAGACGATCAAAGTCTCTATCAGACCTCCTTGTCCTCTGTTGATTAGGCTGACGTTGTTGAGCAGTTCTCAGTTGTTGATGTTGAGGAGGATACTGATACCCTTGCTGATTGTACGACTATTGCTGAGGCATTGGAGCTTGAACAACTTGAACTGTTGGTTGATAAGGCATTGGAGCGTATTGCGCAGCAGCAACATACGGATACTGGTAGTATGGCATTTGAAAAGGCATTGGAGGGGGAGCCTGTTGAGCTTGCCCTTTCTGGGCAGAGACAACATTTGTTTCGCCCTCTTTCTTTTTGTATCCATTGAAGGGCTTCTTGACTGCAGATTGACTGCTAGAACCTCCTTGGATCTTTCCACTCTTCAGACCCTCTTCGATTCTCTCACCGACAATTACCAAATCAGAGAATCTGGCAGAAACATTACCAATCAACTTCTCATAGTATTGGCCTTGCAAAGTACCCATGAAGATGTCAATAAGTTCACGATCAACAAGAGGTGGATGCACCCTTGAAGCTAGCTCTCTCCAGCATTGCGCGTACTCCTTAAAGGATTCGTTATCCTTCTAAGCCATACTCTGAAGCTGAGTACGATTCAGAGCAAGGTCAGTGTTGTATTTGTATTGCTTGACAAATGCATCAGCTAACTCATCCCAAGTGCGCACATTGCTACGCTCCAGCTGCATATACCACTCAAGAGATGCCCCAGACAAGCTGTCTTGGAAGCAATGGATCATCAGTTTTTCGTCTTTGGCATGGGCAGCCATCTTGCGGCAGTACATCCTTAGATGCATGTGGAGACAACTGAGGCCTTTGTACTTCGGGAATTCTTGTACTTTGAACTTGGGAGGAATGACAACATCTGGCACCAAGCACATATCCAGAGCATTAAAGAAGTTGAGTTGCGCCCCTCCATGACTCGGAGTTTCTCAGCTAGATCACGACACATCTTGATAGCTTCAGAATCCTGAACAGCAGTAGGATTGACAATCGGGATAGCAGCATGATAGTTTTGGACCCCATCATACTGATCTACCAGATTTTCTTCAGCATGAGGAATAGGAATCTGAGTGACAACAGGTTGGGCTTGCGGAATAGCACCAACAGTAACTCCAGGTGTTGGAAGTGGTTGAGGAGTGGCTCCTTCAGTGGCAGGAGTGAAGTTCATCGGTATCCCATAATTGATAGGGTTGGGAACAGGAACTGAGAGCCTTGAGGGTGACCCTTGCACAGGCACAGTGTTGTTGGCAGCAGCGGCTTCACGCAGTTCTTCTTCTCTTCTGGCCATCATGATGGCTTCAAGAATCTGATCAATCTTTCCCTTCATAGAGTCCAACTCCTCTATGAAGGCAGCTTGCTCTTGCTGAATCTGCTCCATCGTTCTTCTTGTGTTGGCTCGAATTGCGTACTGGTGTCGAGGAATCAGCTTGATTTACTGGAGAAGGAAGGAAGTTAAAGTGAGATTCTGAGGTTGAAAATGTAATGCAAGATGCGTAACAGATGCAATGCAAGATGCAAGATCCAGGATCGCAGATCACAGGTTCAACATTTCTGAGGTTGGTCGATCACGAGTAGATGACCAAAGTCTATGATCAAAGAAACCCTATAGGTAGGCTCTATGAGGAAAGTTCTAGGTTCTTTACCCACAAATCCACTCACGGGATGGTTTCTACGTTGACGGATAAGGTTCCCAGGATTACGGACACTAATCGCATCAAGGTCACGCAACAGGCTAGCTGCATTACAAAGATAATGATGACAAGGTCTCCCCTGAGTGGGTCCTCGTGCTAGGCGCACAAAGAGCGAGTCCTTGGAGACTAACACTACACGACCACCAATATAGAACTTGGTTCTAAGAGTGGTTCATAGAGTCACGGACCCTTCATGAATCAAGTCGTGCAACAGGCTAGCTGCGTTACAACAAGATCTACGAAAAGGTCTACTCTAGGGGAGCTTTCATGTTAGGCACGCAAGGAGCGGGTCCTTGGGGACTAACACTACTCGACATCCAATTCTAAACTATGCGTTCTCTCCGCTTTTACCAAACTCGGGTGTAGAGCTTTACTCATGATATCATCCCAAGATCTAACAATAGGAGAAAGCAATAAGAGAACAAATACGTAAACGAGAAAAAAACATACAAACAAAGATAATGCTCCTCACAAATCACTCTAAGATAGGCTTGACTCTCTCTTGCATGGAGCAAACGTCCCCAGCAGAGTCGCCAGCTGTCGCACCTCGAAAAATTGCTTAATCGAAGAAACGACCCTCGCGCGAAAGGCGCGGAAAACGGTTCGACAGAGTCGCCACCGAACTTTATTTATCCCAAAAGAGGGAAAGGAAAATATCGAGAAAACCTTTAAGGGAGAGATAAGAACATGATCGTCGCAACCACATTCTGGGTTCGGGAGTCGGTTACGTGAGGGGAAGGTACGTGCACCCCCTCACGTCCGTTGTACTCAACGGGAACCTCTTAGTTCGATTTGTGATGAGCGTTGTCTAAGCTTGTTTTTTTTTTCTTCTCAACGATATATGCAAAAAGGTAAAGTAAAAGGTTTCGATTGCTAAGGGAAATGGGGTGGTTTTAGGATAGGGTGCTCGGCAAGATCATCGCGACCTCGGGCCTATGTATGCTCATTCGGATGAGAATGAGAAATCAGAGCAATCGTAGTTCGACTACGGGAAGGGATAGAGGGAAGACGGAAGATGGAGGGAAGGTAGACGCAAACGGGGGAAAAAGAAAAAGTGTGGACGCAAACGGGGGAAAAAGAAAAAGTGTGGACATAAACGGGGGAACAAAAAAAAGGTAGCTCGCCAAGATTATCACAATCTTGTGCCTACGTATCTTTATTCGGACGAGAATAAAGAATCAGAGCAGTCGTAGTTCGTGGTATGCCCACGAAATAAATGGGGTTAGGGTTTGAATTTTAGGGGACGAAAGATTGAATGACATACAACCCAAAGGGCGTGCCTCGAGAGTAGTCACTCAAGAATCCAAGGAATGCTAGACTCCAAGAATTCAGTTCTTTCGTGATTTAATTAAGAAAATGTTTGATAGGGATTAAGTGCTTTAAGACGAAAGAGTGAATGAATAACAACCTAAGGGCTTGCCTCAAGAGCCATTCACTCGAAGACCCAAGGAATGCTAGATTCCAAGAATCTCCTCCTTTCGTAGGTTGATTAAGAAAAACGTTTGAAAAAGATTGTGTCGAATTGGTTGAGAAAAGAGGTGAGGATTGATACTAGTCCCTAGGGGTGCTCCTAGTAAGGAAACCTACGAAGTGCGAGTGTGCATTTGACGACGAGGCAAAAGGCATTCGACTTACGAGAATATTTTGAAGAGTGGCTCGACGAAGAATCGAGGATTGGTTTGGAAATGGTTTGATTTGTTAAGTGTTTTAGGGAGAATGACGATTATTCGATAAACGAGATGTCGGCCTCGCAACCAACTAATCGGGGTATTATTGTGATGCTAGATCCCAACGACACCTTTTTCATTCGATTGATATATGAAATATAGTTTGTTGGATGATGAAAGTACCACATGGAATGCTAGACTCCAATGGCATTTCTTTGTCCAAATAGTTAAGACGAGTGTTTTAGGAGCGAAAGGTCGAATGATCGCCACCTAAGGCGTGCACCTCAATAGCGGTCACTCAAGAACCCAAGAGGTGCTAGACCTCAAGAATTCAATTCTTTCGCGATTTAATTAAAAAAAATGATTTGAATACGCGTGTTAAGTGATTTTAATCAGGAAGTAAGCGTTTGGACAAATAAAAATGGTTAGATAAGCATGAATGCGAATATGATATGGATATGAATAAGAATGAACGATAATATAATCGAGATAATATTCGACGGAAAATAAACAAGATAATATTGACAAGAGGTTAAAGTTGACATAAAATAAAAAATGGTCTCGTCTTAATCGGATTTGATCGAGAAATCGCTAAATCGTTGACTTTCGACTTTCATTGACCAAATAAAAGACATAAGGTATAAAATAGAAATGGAAATAAAATTGGTCTCGTCTTAATCGGAATTTAATCGACGAATCGATAATCCACGATTTTGACTTTCATGGACCAAAGATGAAAATAAAAGAATATAAAGTGACAAATAAGAAATTAAATCGAAAAATATGGATACAAAGTATAAAGGTCTCACCTTTATTGAGATTTAATCGAGAAATCGATAAATCAATCGATATTTGGTTTTCATTGACCCCAAAATAAATATAAACGAAACAAAAATGATAGAAATAACGTAAAAAGAAAATGACATGAAAAATAGTAAAGGTCTCACCTTTATCGAGATTAAGTCGAGAAATCGACAAATCATCGATATTTGGTTTTCATTGACCCAAAATAAGTGTAATAAAAAAATTGAAATAAAACAATAAATAGGCCTCATATTAACCAAGACTATAGATCTATTTGAAATAGATCCACAAATCATGATATTTTTGATGTCATTGGCCCAAAAGAGAATTGAAAATAGAAACGAGATTTAGTTGAGAAAACTTAAAATTAAAACAAGAATTAACAATTAAAGCTTAAAAACCCTAAAAACTTCAAGATTAAAATTTTAAGAATAGCCAAATAGTCATAGATTGTAAGAAAAGAAATGAAGAATCATGTGGGCTATAAAAGGCCATCATCCCCCACCGTTTCAAAAAAAAAAAAAAAAAACAAGAAAAGGGCTAAAAACTGGCCGTGGGCCATGGAACCAAATCCAAATGGTTAGCACATCCTTATCAACAACTTTAATAATAGATTTTATTAGAAGAGAAAAAAAAAAGAAAAAAACAAACACCGACCCCTAGCACTATTAAGTAAAAAACACATCAGGTATTTCTTAAAAAACAAGGTCAAATTTTCAAAGAACTAAACTTGCTCAGAAGAAACTTCGTCATCGCACATCAACGATTCAGAATCGCAAGCATAAAAAACCCACACGACGATATCATTCCCAACCTTTCCGCCTCCGATTCCGTCCTGCTCTCGTTCCAGCTTCAAAAAAGGTTTGTTTCTCAAACTCTTTCTCCTTTGATCTGAAATGGTTCTGTCACCACTCTCTCACGTGATCTCTTCTCTCTCGCCGTCTCACTCTGTTTTTTTCGAATTTGGGTTGTGTTTGGTTTGAGGTTTTTTTTGTTTGATTTGGAGTTTGTGATTTTGGAAGTTGTTTTAAGGGTAATGGTTGAAATAGGTTTGATGGAGTTGTTGTGTTGAAGGTTGAAGGAGATTGAAGATGAAGGAGGTTAGGTGAAGCGATGTGAGGTTTGATGAGAGAACGGCTGAGGAAAGTTGAAGACAGATGATTTGTGGTTGTGGAAGTTGACGTTGATTTGGGATGTTTTAGGTTTTTGGGTTTTACGGAAGAGTTGAATGGTGGCGATGATGGTGTTCACGGTGGCAGAAGATGAACGGAGGGAATGTTTGTGATGTTGAGGAGGTAGGTTGGTGTCCTTTTTTGAAGAGAAGCAGGGAGTGTGTGGAGGGTGAGGTCGAGAGGGTTCCGACGGAGGGCCTCCATTTTTTCTTTTATCGTTCTCCACTCTCCTCCTTTTATATTGTTCTTTTTTCTTCTTTTTAAAATCAAATTTCAGACCAACCTTGTCTTGTTGTTGTTGTTAAGTCCCTTTCAAGCTTGCTGAATTATTCATGTTTTGTTTTGGAGTTTTTCGCAGATGTTGTTGGTTGTTGTTAGCAGGAGTATAGCAAGGTTCAGGGTCTTGTTGCTTTCTCTGTTGAAAGTACTATGCAGGTTTTGTCCGGCGTGATTTATTTGTGAAGGTTTTGAAGTGTGGGTACCAGTTGGTGAGGCTTGCGAATTCGTCTTTGTTGGGCCAAGTGAGGATGATACGGTTTGTGTGTAATGGTTGGTACATGGTTTGGCTTGTTGCGTTTGGAGTGTGTTGTACGTTGCATATTTTGAAATTGGTGGGTTGCTGCTGTACGTTGCATAATGAACCCTTTTTTTTGTGAATTGGTTTCTTGAACTCAAAAGGGCTTTGTATCATGGGCCTTTTTTTTTTTTTTTTAAGACTTTTGGGTTTTGTAGATTTTTTGAATTTTGTGATGGATAATTGATATTGGATTCAAAAAATGGTTAATGAGTTATGGATATATTGGTAAAGAAAAATGGAATTGGATATTAAGAACTATGATCAATAAAATTGGATAATGAAAATAGTATTTGGATAATGATGGATTAAAAAAGTGAAAAAAGGATATGAAATTGGAAATGGATAATTGAAATGGAAAATGGTTCAAATGGATATTTAATTGGATAAAAAAATAGGTGGTTTTTGAAATGAATATTAAAAGTGGATATGGTTTAATTGATGGAAATTGGTGAGAGATAGAAAGTGGAGACGAATATGGACATTGAATGGATTTGGAAAGTGGATTAAAAGAAAGAATAATGGATAATGGATAAAGATGGATAATGAAAACTTGGACATAGGCAACAAGGAAACAACATATAAATTTTTTTATTTTCTGAATAATGGTTAGTGGACGGATATACAGATGAAAATTTATATACAAGTAGGACAAATTTGGGGTATGACAGAAAGGAACTATGATTTTTCTGGTGAATACTAGAGAGAGTCAGAAGTTGGATATGAAATTGGTAGATTTGATTATTGCGAGTAATCAGAGTGCGCATCGAAAGCGTGAGGTGGCACATTTTGTGTATGCGTGTGTGACTTGTAAGAGTTCATAGGTTGAACATTGGAAACATGTAGGAATGATGAGACCATTGGACGTTTCAGAATGGAAGTGTTAGGTGAAAGGTTTAAATATTATTCATAGGCTACTATGTAGATGGATGTTTTGGTTATATGTTCGATTGGTGAATCGTAGCATTGTTGTAATGATGTTGTGTGACAAGGATGTTGGTATTATGGTTATGTAGAGGTTGTTGAAACGATGTTGTGTCATGGAACTTTATGTTCTTGTGTTTGTTGTTGCCTCGTTTCCATTGTGGTGATTCGAGTGCGAGTAGCTAATTCCTATGTGGGGAATTAGGGAAGTGTTACCTATGGTGAGGGTAACGATCTTGTGGTGATCTGGTTCTAGAGTGAACCTATGTGTGTTCGTAACTTGGGTATTCTTTGAGTCGTTAGTTAGTCTTCAAGTGCACTGTATGGCCATTGCACCTTGTCGTTGTTGTAGTTGTTGTTAGCCAGGTGGTTTGTCAGTTTGTGTTATTCGTGGTGTGCCTAGTGTTGGCATGATAGTTGGTTAGTCGGATGCGAGAGTCGTATCCGGAGTTGTTCGTCTCAGTTATATTTTCGAGGACAAAAATATCTAAGTGGGGGAGAGTTGTAACGCCCCGATTTGGTTAATCGTATTTATTTATTTCATTTATGTGAATTTTGTGAATTGTGTAAATTAATTGAGTTTTACCTGTTAATGGGATAATTTCTCTGATAGATAAAATAATTGCAATTGGTAATATTTTATTATTAACTTTTAATTCCTGATATATTTTGCATCGCTGTTTATGTTTTATAGCATTTTGAGAGCGTTTGGGAGATATTTGGGCAAAAGGGGAATAGAGAGAGAGAGAGAGAGCAACTAGAGATCAATTATTTTATTAAGAGACGAATTAATAATTATTAGTTTAAGAGAGTATTTAAGGTAACTCTAATAATTGATCAATTGGGTTGAGATGGCAAATATCAATTGGAGATGTTTTACCCTATCGGATTATATTATATAATCTTGGATTTTATATATATATATATATATATATATATATATATATATATATATATATATATATATATATATATATATATATATTTGTTTGTAAGAGAAAAGAAGGAAAAAAAGAAGAAGAAAAAAAAGAGAAGGAAAATAGAGAAGAGGAGAAAGAGGAAAATTGAAGAAATCTTCGTTTCAATCATGATTAATCGGGTAAGGGTGAGAAGTTCCGATTATATTTCGATTGTATATGTTTTATGTATGTGTTTGTTTGGTTTGATTTTGGTTGAAAATGTTAGGATTTTAACATTTGATAAAAATGGTAAATTGAGTGGGAATCGATGTTTTCACGGTTGAAACTTGATATAAATCGCGTAGTATAGTCGTGTGAGGTTAGGAATTAGTTGGAAATGTTTACTTGTATGTTTTCACATATTGGTTGAATTTGATGGAAAATTACAACAATTAATATGTTGAGATTTTGAGATTTGGATACAAAACTTTTGTGATGGAAATCATGATTTAAGGTTCCTAATTGTTGATACATGATGGATATCGGTTTCTATGTATTTAATTTGTATTATAGTGATGTTTGGATGAGATTTCGAGGAGAATTGAGTGAAACCCGTAGCAGTACTATGTAGAAAATTCTGGGTATTCGCTGGCCATACGCGTAATGGGCAAGGCATTACGCGTATGGCAAGGGCGATACGAGGGCGTTACGCGTATGGAACCCATTTTTACACGGCCCTCTGTTGAAACACGTAAAGGTACACATAAGAGGCAAGGCATTATGCGTAAGGAAGTAGGTACTACGCGTAATGGAATTAATATGGAATCAAGATGGATTTTTTGAGAGAATCAGCTTTTGCCCGTACGCGTAACCCTCTGGGCAATAAGCGTATGGCAAGCTGTAGAATTGGGCAATACGCGTATGTGTGTGGGCAATACGCGTATGACCAGCGAGAGCGCAGGATTTTGCCCTTTCGCGATTTCTTTCCCGATTTCGTGTCTGATGCGATTCCTTTTTGGTCTGAGAGGTTGGGATAGGTATCAGAACTTGTTGAATTTAGGAATGGTAGTAAAAATGGTTAAAAAATGGAATTTGGATGGATTAATTAGATAATTGACCAATTAAGGCCTCGTGAGGTACTCTCCTTAATTGTGTGGATTATGATGAATTGATTGAATAGTTGTAGTAATACTAGTGTGTATTACGTTGAGGATGTATCTCACGTGTGATCAGGAGGATCGTGTAAATGTATAACTGATTGTTATACATGTGTTTTGTCCATAATTATTGTTATGTATGTGTTATGTTGAATGGATTGGACAGGTAAGGTAATACTATTGGGTATTACGGTGAGTATGTATCTCACGTGCGATCAAGGGGATCGTGAAGAGGTATAGTTGTTATTGTACTTATGTTTTGTGCATCAATTGTGTCGTGCATTTCATGATGTGTCTGGTGGAGACAACTAGGTGGGAATCCATGATGGGTGCCTAGTATTGTCCGGACTCCAATGTGGAGTTGTATGGAGATAAATCATTGCTAAGTGGAGTGTAAGTGATTTATCCGGATTCTTTTATGAATCGGGTTCATGTGAATGAACCATGGGACTCCAATGTGGATTTGTGTTGGAGATAAATCATTGCTCAGTGGAGTGTGTGTGATTTATCCGGATTCTTTTATGAATCGGGTTCAATTGAATGAACCATGTGGTGTGGTACCACTTGCATTGCATTGTATCATTGAGTTACATTGCATTATTATGTTTGGTTGTTCAGGATCATCGTGAGCCCGGTGGGGAGTATAGCGACGTATCCATGTTTCCTGCGGGAATGGGTGGGTTCTTGAAGAACCACTTTTGATGTGTTATTTATATGCCATATCTGTGAATATGAATATATGTGATGTGTTGGCATGCTTATATATATGTATATATGTCATAACTTGTGTACATAAATTTATGATATCTTGGTATGCTATATGTGTTAGCATGTGGTGTGTGGGTGAGTTGATTAATATATGTGAATTATATGGTTACATATGATTATGCAATCTTGATATAGTTGTTATTTCTCACCCTTCTGCTGGAATATGCTTTTTATGGCATAGTGCAGATTAGCCGTTGTAGAGGCGTGGAGGCAAGTGGAAGAGTTAGATCTTCATTTTGCTTAGATCTTTGGTGTCTGCTCTGATACTTAACACGGGACTCGGGGGAAACGCTTTTGTTATTTATGTTTAATTATATGTTTTGGATAACTTGTATGTATATTTCGATGTTATGAAACAACTTATTTTGTAAAATGAGTCAATTATGGATCGTTCCGCTTTATTCCATAATTGAACTTCTTTTTTGTTGGAAAAAGTTTCCTGTTATTATTTATTCCATTTTGTGTTATGTATCAAAGTTATAGCAGGTGGATTATGTTTTTCTCAAATGTGGCATCCTTATTTCTGTCGAAATTTTTTTTTATTCACTTTGATTTAATTGTGTATTATTTATCCGCTAGATGGGAATTGGGGTGTTACAAGCTGCATAGCTTGATTTCTAGTACTACTGTTATGCCAGTATAAACATACATTAAGAAAGTTATGTGTCTGCAATATGAGAAAGGGACATATTCTAACATCAAGAAGTTATCATTGTTTAGGCATGTTTACATGAAATTTAGATATATTGAAGATATATATCAGACAATGTATATCGATTGGCCTTAAAAAAAAGTAGAAAGTAAATTTCATTGACCAACTATAATGTGATTTCCAAATGTATTGTATATTGACTGACAAAAAAAAATATAAATCAATAGCTTGCAATCCAACTATAATGTGATTTCCACTCCATATAAGAAAAAACTCACATTAAATTCACAAAATGGCATCTATTACAGCGTGAGATCATGAATTATATTTGCAATAGGCATTATATTTGCAATAGACATTATATTTGCAATATCAACTATAGGATAACATGCATTCTGTCTAATTGGAGTATCTATTTGCAGCATCTACACATCTTCATTGAGAATAGGATTGTTCAACAAAACTATGAACTGAACCGAACAGCCGAACTGAACCGAACTGAAGTTAAAATAACCGAACCATTATGTTTGGTTAGTGAACCAAACCATATTGCACAAAACAGTTCTAGAACCGTACCGAACTGAATCGAACCGAACTGAAATTAAAAATTAAAAATACTAAAAAATAAGTTTTAAATATTTTTTAAAAAAATTTAAAAATAGTTTAATGGTTCGGTTCTATAATAAATGGTTCGGTTTGGAAAATTTCCTTCTAACGGTTCTGTACAATTCAAAATTTCTAAACGGAATACCAAACCAATGATTTTGGTTCCGTTTGGTTCTAAATAAATTGAAATGGTTCAGTTCAGTTCGAGTAGAGTTTTATTATGGTTCGGTTCTGTTCGTTTCAGTTTTTTTCCTAAACTTTACCATGAACATCCCTAATTGGGAATTACTTTAAGTTTTCAAGGACTTACAACATCTGAATCAGAATCATCATCCCATTTAACTTGTAATAAACAAAATACGTTTTTTTATTACTCATATGGCTACACTAAAAAATCCTATTACATACTATTTTCTTTTTTTTTGAACAGGCAAAAAATTATTCAATTAAGCACAAGAAGTGCTAAGCTATTGTCTAATACAATGCAACAAAGCAAAACAGTGCCCCAACATTACAAAACCAAAACTGAGATACAGTACATGTAATGAGAAACAACTACACAACTAACACCAAAACAAAACACCAACAAACAACAAAATTCACCAAAATCCAAGAAGAGACAAATCCTACTAAAACTACCGTAATTGTAAAAGATTCCGCTAACTTCTAAAACTGGATATTTATATGTAGTAAGATATAAATGTACATACCTATAACTTTTTCCACATGCTATAGGACTCTTCCACATGAGTAATAATTCCATCTTGAAAAGACCCATCTTCGTTAGCCTTAGCAAAACGAACCCTCATGCCTTCTTTCCAATCAACATCTTTAATTTCATTAAGATAGTACCACTACTAAAAAATTCGCTTTTAGTGACCGAGTTAGTGACTAAAATTTTTTGATCACTATAGCAACCAAATTAGCCACCGAAATTGGACATCATGTTAATAAAATTTTAAGGGTCGCCAAATTGGTCACTAAATAAAATTAGCCACCAAATTAGTGACTGAAATTTTGTGACTGTAATTTTCAGTTTCAAATAAACGTTTGTATAAAAAAATTAATTTATAAATATTTGTAGCGACCGAAATTTCGGTCACTAATAATTCTTTTCTTTATTAAGTTACTTCCTCCAATTTTTTCTCTTTTTTTTTTTAATTTTTAATTCCTTTTCAATTTTTATTTTTTAGTGAAAGTATCATACTTTTTCATTTTAATCAATAAAAGATATATTTATACAACTAATTCGTCCATACAAATTTATTAATTTAAAAATTGTAATTTTAATGATAATTAGTTTAATAAATTTTTTAAATATTATTTAAAACTTTTATTTCGTTTATAATATATACAATTTTAAAGGAAAATATACATGTTAAACGAAATAACCTAGCGGTCATGCTCAAATTTCTCAAACATAAGGGGCATTGGTGTAGCGCGATTTTTGTGGTTTCGAATCACTATCGCTTTGGAACTACATTCGGTTCATTTTTTATCCGGTTGAGCTGATTAAGGAAGGGAAATAGATGTCTCAAATTAACCCTGCTTGCAAACTGAGATTAAACAGTCAAAACTGTTGGTTTACAGATGCTATCAAGAGGGGGTTCTTCTTAAGGGTTATTCGCTTAAAAACAGTGTCTAGGCTATTGGTAAGATGTTAGGTCTGATGCTTTTCGATTGATGTGTGAAGGTACGGGATTTTGGGTTTTTGATTAGTATGCTCACTAAGATTTTGCAATCTTATGCCTACGTATTCCCGTTTAACGAAACAGGGAAATCAGAGCGATCGTAGTTCCTCCTATTCTATGGGAGGAAAGAGGTGTTTTGGTGTCTTGTTCAAAGCCCAAGACATGAAGCTAAAGGTGGTTTGTATCTTGTTCAAAGCCCAAGATGTGAAGCTAAAGGGTTTTGGCTGAGAGAGAATTTGTCATCTCTAAAGAGGAGTTATTGATGTTTGTATACCGTGAGCAAGGCACAACTTTGATGCTAAAAGGTTGATTGACTCAACCGGGGTTTTCTTTATACAAAGCCTAAGAGGAGGCGGGAAGTTTGACTTTTCCGGAGGAAAATGTTCTTTCTGTCTTGTACAAAGCCCAAGATTGAGGCTAAAAGGGATTTTGACTCCGTTGGGGAGAATGTATCTTGTATAAAGCCCAAGATGGAGGCTGGGATGGTTTGACTCAACAAGAGAGTACTTTTATCTGTCCTGTATAAAGCCCAGGACGGAGGCTAAAAAGGTTGACTCGACAAGAGAGTCTTGAACAGGTGATTGACTCAACAAGAGAGTCTGAAGGTTGTTTGACTCAACAAGAGAGTCTTTTATACTCAACAAGAGAGTGATTTGTTGTCTCATACGAAGCCCGAGATTGAGGCTAAAAGGAAACTGACTCAACAAGAGAGTCTTTTATACTCAACAAGAGAGTGTTTTTCTATCTCATACGAAGCCCGAGATGGAGGCTAAAAGGAGGTTGACTCAACAAGAGAGTCCTTTATACTCAACAAGAGAGTGTTTTTCTATGTTTTGTACAAAGCCCAAGACGGAGGCTAAAAATGGTTTGACTCAGTAAGAGAGTCTTTTATACTCAACAAGAGAGTGTTTTTCTATCTCGTATGAAGCCCGAGATGGAGGCTAAAAGGAGGTTGACTCAACAAGAGAGTCTTTTATACTCAACAAGAGAGTGATTTATATGTCTTGTACAAAGCCCAAGACAGAGGCTAAAAAAGGGATTGACTCAACAAGAGAGTCTTTTATACTCAACAAGAGAGTGGGTTTTTATGTCTTGTACAAAGCCCAAGACAGAGGCTAAAAGTGGTTTAACTCAACAAGAGAGTGTTTTTCTATCTTGTACGAAGCCCGAGATGGAGGCTAAAAAGGGGATTGACTCAACAAGAGAGACTTTTATACTCAACAAGAGAGTGACTTATATGTCCTGTACAAAGCCCAAGACGGAGGCTAAAAAAGGGATTGACTCAACAAGAGAGTCTTTTATACTTAAGAAGAGGGTATTTTATATGTCTTATACAAAGCCCAAGACGGAGGCTAAAAGTTGACTGACTCAACAAGAGAGTCTGAAATGGTTAGCTCTGCTAGGGAAAATCATTTGTACAAAGCCCAAGAGGAGGCTGCCTTACCGCTGTGGATTCTGGAGATCCTGAAGCGGGTCCAAGTGTGTGGAACTCTCATGGGAGAGACCGGGGTTTCTTTCAATGTTTGGAAGGAACTTGAGAATATCTTTGAGACTCAAGGTTCTTAGACTGTCCAAGTCTAGAGTTTTCTCTATGGTACTATGCCCTAGAGGTGGCATGGGCATTAAGGGATGAGTATCAACCCTACAACGGTCGGAGTTTTGGCGCTGGAAAGACTGCTCTAGCAAAGGATGACTAAGTTCTGTCTTATACCTTTAAGAGGTCACCAGGGTCCTTGTATTACGGCCAAGAGAAGGCATGAGAACTTCTAAGAAGCCGAAGGGTCCTTGTACAACGCCCAAGAGGAGGTGGGGATGCTTTTAGGAAGCCTGTGGGTCCCCAAACCAAGAGAAGTTCAAGAAATGCAATTCACAGAGAAGAGATCATTCCAGGAAAGTTCTAGAATTTGGAAGAAACTCAAGAGATGTCATTCATGGAGAAAAGATCATCTCTGGGGAGTTAGAGTTTCTTTGACAATTTCTAAGGGTGACAGTCTAAGAAAAGGTTCACCGAGAATACTGCCTTTCTCTTTGTTCTATATTGTTTAACCCCAAGAGAAGGGAAGACTGTATCTGGAAATCCTATGGGGATCTAGTTTTGTTTGTATTTAAAGAGTGACCAACAGGGCTTTACCTAGTTCTAGACGTAGTTGCCGGGGAAAACTCTATATAACTATACTAGTATTACACAGTAGATATGTGACAAATATATAAAAGGATGTGAAAGAAGACTTACAGTGGAACAGCCCCACAATACAGTTATATACATATGAAAGCGGTAAATGAAAGCGGATAAACACTTACCCATTGTAGAGCTTCCATGCTGTTTTGTTAGTTGTTCAACAAAGAAAGTTTTGATAACAACATATATTTGAATTCAAAATCAAAGGAGAAAGTGCTTGAAAAGATTGTTGGGGCTTACAGCTCGAGGAGAGGCCCAAGTTTTAATGATGATCGCACCATTGTTTAAAAACCTGTACAGAGGGACTTATACAATACGTGAGGCCCAAAAAGTTTTTATGTACAAGGGGATGGGTCTTACACTCTATTAGAGGCCCAGAGAAAAAGAAATGGGGCTCACAACACGAGGGGAGGCCCAGATGATTTGTTTTTGAACTGGCGATCGCGCCGAGATTTTTCTTTTAACGCAGAGGGACTTATACAATGTCTGAGGCCCAAAAAGGTTTTGGTTAAAAGGGGATTGGGTCTTACACTCTATTAGAGGCCCAATAATTTATTTTTGTACAAGTGCCGGGGTTTACAACTCAAAGAGAGGCCCAAGGTGATTTTTGTTGAAAAGGCGACGATCGTGCCGAACTTTTTGATGGTATCGGGACTTATACAATACACTGAGGCCCAAATTATTTTGGTTTTAAAAAAAAGGGTTGGGTCTTACACTCTATTAGAGGCCCATGAGTGATTTTAAGAAAAAGAATGGGGCTTACAACTCAAGGAGAGGCCCAGCTGGATTATTTGAAAACGACGATCGCGCCGAAGTTTTTTGAAAACACAGGGGGTCTTATACAATGGCTGAGGCCCAAACTATTTTGGTTTTCAAAAAGGGTTGGGTCTTACACTCTATTAGAGGCCCAAAGATTTTGAAAAAGTTTGATGAGGGTTGAATTAATCAAAACCCTAATTTGTTTTCAAAATATATTTTAATTGAATAAAAATTCAATTAAAATGATCAAAATTGTTAAACATGTGTGAAAACAAATTGTGATCTTGGATCAATGTTTCAAAAATCATGTTTCTATCCATAAAATGATTGGAAATCAATTAAATTTGGAAAATCAAGGGAGAAAAACATTTTAAATGTTGAAAAACAAATAAAATATTAATTCTTTGTAAAAATATCAAGCATATGAAATAATTAATATTTTTAGGATTTTTTGGTAAAATAAAATATTTTAGCATTTTTGTGAATTATTAAAAAAAGAATCAACTCAAAATCATTAAAAACTAGATAGAAATTAATTTTTTAATCAATTAAATAAAATCACAAAATTCAAATATTCAAATATTCAAAAATGGCGCCAAGAACATGCCAAGAACATGCGCCACCCTCTGTTTCTGCAGATTTGCATTTTCTATCCAATCTCACTGAATACTTGATGATATCATGCAATCTACATATCAATCTGCTCGTTTTCACCTCACGATCATGTCTATGGTCTTTAATTTCATTTATTTTAAGCATGGAATAAGAAATCAAAGAGAAACCTCAAGAACCCTAAAATTTGCATGAAGGCTCAGAAATTCCATACACTATTCAAATAAAGCAATTGATTGAGGGTAAACACTCTATGCATGATTATGAACATATGGCCAAATTATTGTACAGCAAAAAATGCATGGATTATAGAGTTAGAAGAGCTCAGGCTTACCTCTTGCAGCTGGTGATCGTGTTTTGTGTTAGAGGTGTTGCAAGCTGGTTCCAATGATTTTCACAGCTTCCTTAGGTGCCAAGTGATGTGTCTGAATGCTTGGAGTGGTTTGAAACAAGCTGGAACTGAAGGTGGTACCCCAACTACAAGTCTGCTAAAAGCTTGAGCAGTTGGATGGTGATTTTGAGAAATCAGTGTTCCAGATGTTGTTTAAGTGTTTGGATCACTTCTATATGATGTTTATGAGGTCTGTGTGTGATTGGTTTGGTTGGAATTGCTCTCAAACTCAAAACCCAATAGTGACTTGCATTGGAAGGTAATTTTGGAGTGAAGGAAGAGATTTTGAGGAAAGCATATGTTTGATGGCTTTGGTGTACTCAAACTGAGCACAAATGAGCTCTATTTATAGTAGAGCAAGTTTGTTTTGCAATCAATAGTGAATGGCAACTGCTGCAGAAGTTTGGCAAATGTTGATCAATAGGAATCCAAGTCTCCTCTAGCCATTGACTAGAGGTTAGAGCACAGGCTGCTGGTTCCCTAGTTCTTGGATAAGTCTTGACAAAATTCAGTTGGAAAGGGCTCAGCCCATGCCACCTTGGTGCATCCATTAAATTCTCCAAACCAAAAATGGAGTCTTGTCCCTCTTTTAGGCATTTCTAGGTTTGGCATGTTACTTTTGGTTCGAAGGACTTGGGAGGCTGATGGATCAGTGTTTGTCCCTCCTTGGTCTCCCCCTGAGGTGTTCAGATGGATAAACTTGTTTGTCATTTGTAAAATTTGCTCAAATTGAGCAAAATGCACAAATCTGCCTTGCCATGACAGTTTGCAGCAAGGCACATTGTCATTGTCATATCTCATGGCTTAAGTGGAGTTTCATGGAGTTCTTGGCCATTTTGGAAAGCTCTTATATGATACAACACATATGTGATCATAGTTTGTCTTGATACTTTTGGGATCCAAGTGAAAAATCCCCCTACTTTTGGAAAAAAAACAAGACAGATTCTGACTTAGTGAAAATTTCACTAAGTGTTGGAAAAAGTGGCATTTCATGTTTTCAACCATTTTGATCCAACCATAACTCAAAATCTATGATGAATTGGAATGAGGTGTAGTTGACACTTTTAAAGTATGCCATGAGAGCTACAAATCCATCTTTGGATCAGCCCAAATGGTTGCTTGGATCTCAAGTTATGATCCTTGGAAGTTGCTACCCTAGCCACTTTGTTCCATAACTTAGAAAAATTCTAAGTTTTTTATGGTTATCCCTTTTACAAGTTAACCCACTTTATTTGATTTTTCTTGATGAATGTTGATTCAAATCACACATTAACATCATTTTAGGGTTAGGGAACCATAATTGACCAAAAAATCAAAAAGTAAAACTTTGACGTTTGGGCACAGTTGACTTTTTATCAAATAAACTCTAAACTGTGCGATCCTCTATGAAATCAAGTCCTTGACCTAAATCAAACTTGATGGATTGATTTCATAGGTGTTATAGGGTGTATTGAATCATGTCCCAAGGTTTGGGAGCATGTCCTGGTCAAAAGTCAAAGGTACAGTTGACTTTTTCTTCAAAAACCCTAATTGTGGTTTAGATGAAATTGAAACTTGTAGATCAAGCTTATTGGATCAATCCATTATTGCAAATGGATCAATGAAGTTTATTGGAGACCCTCAAACCATGTCTTGAGGTTTTGGCTCATGCTTTGTCCCAAAAGTCAACTTAGGGGTGAATTAGGTCAAGAAACCCTAATTCTTGATTTTTTATGAATGCATCCCCTGAGGCTAAATTGACTTGATGATGGGGTTTATGATGTCCATTGGAGCATCTTAAGTTGTGATTTGAAGTGTTGGCTCATGCCCAGAGGAAAATTTCCATCTGGAGGCCCTGGTCGACCAAAACCCCAATTTGGTGACACTGGCGATCTTGAGGCTTAATCCACTTGGAATGTTGCAGCCTTGTGCTTGATTCTTGATGTGGGAGTCCTATTGAACCATTGTGGATGTTTGAGAGGCTAGACAAGTTGAATATCATGTCATTCCTTGATTGATCCTTTGTCTAAGGCTCAGAGAGGGCTGGAAACCCTAAGTCTGATTGTAGTGGATGCTCACCCATCTTTGGGGAGACTAATGAGGTATGATGGCCCATCCATATTGTGATGATGATTGGCACAATGATGGGGAATCTTAGTGGTCAAAATTTAGGGTATGACAGATGCCCCTATTTAATCTTCTTGGATCCGAAGGTGTGAATGGCGAAGTTATTCGGGCATTCAGGGTGCAAGAGGATTAAATATCGGAATACCCGAATTTTTGATGGTGGTTATGAATGGTAGCTTACGCATTCATCTTCTTTTGCTAAGCAATAATGCTTATAAATGGTAAACTTCCCCTCGATCCTGGTTTCCTACCAAGGAACTGGTCTCAGTTTCTGATGTAAACTTCCCCTCGATCCTGGTTTCCTACCAAGGAACTGGTCTTAGTTTCTGAAATAAACTTCCCCTCGATCCTGGTTTCCTACTAAGGAACTGGTCTCAGTTTCTTTTGTCAATAAACTTTCTTGACAAGGGACGCTATTCTTAGCGGTTTTCCTCAAACTTCTCGCTGAATTTTCCTGGGGAGATGCCATTTGATAGAAAAATTTGATGTCAGAGTTGCTAGGGAACCCAGTCGTCTGAGTTGTAGAGGTGTACAAACTTCTCTGTTGGAGACGCCATTTGTTGACTCTACTGGGGAAAGCAGGTATCTTGAGAGACTGCTGTCGCTTGGGGGTGTTACATCATACTTTTCTCGGGATCTTCTCGGAGAAATGCCATATGACGTGATCTAATTTTGAGGTGCTGATGACCTTTTCATCAGCGGATTTTTTGGAGAAAAACGGTTGCATTGCCGAATCTCTGATTAAGAGGCTTTCTCTAGGGATTTTCCTTAATTCGGGAAAGCGAAGACATCATCTTCAATGGCGAAGAGTGACGTTGGCTGAAGGTTCTCTGGTCTTTCAGAGGTTCAAGTTATCAAAGTGGTCAAGGGACCCACTTCAATTCAGCAGCAAAGTGGAGGAGCGGTTGGTCAGACGCCACCTTTCCCGACGAGGAAAGAACTGACAACTCGGTTGAAAAGATGTTTATCACTAGGGAACAAGACCGACTAGAGTGATAGTGTTGCAATATGAATATGAATGTAAATCAATAATGCATGATGTATGTATGTATATGCTGAAAAAACTGACACGACATACAGACTAGTGGATGAACACGACTGGATACTCGGCCACAGCGGGAGATGAAAAGTATCGTTGGTTCAGAAAATAGCAATCCTGCCTTGCTTAGGAGGGATAGTCCCTGTTGGGAGCTACGTTGGTCGGACTTATGAGATGAGAACTCTGCCGAGGGTGTCAGACGAAACCTGGTCTCTAACACAGTTGATCATTCATTCAGGTGTATTGGCTAAGAAAGAGTACTTTGATTATGCACTTTGAAGCTCGATTACTTCTGGAGAAGTGATCGACGTTCTTTCGATGTTCAACAGTCAAAAGAATTGCCATCTTTGTTTTAAAAGCAGAAAAAGTTTTAACAAGTAAATTCATTTTTGTTTTATTTCAAGAATCGTTAATCATGTTAAATGTCGTTCTATAAAGCTAAAACAAATGAGAATTATAAACAAAGCACCATGGCTCAAATTTTATTGATAGGATGGAAATCAGCCAAACGCGTGATTCCATTGAGTATTTACAAAGTTTAGAAAATGGTAATTTAAGGGGAAAGGGCTACATTGAAACATAACGACCGTTATCCTTCTACCAACTTTGAATTCTGGACATTCTGAGCTTCCGTCGAAGATGACCTTGACTAGAGTTTTCCTGATGGATGGCATAACTGCTGCTAGGGGATTTGCCCCTGTTGAACATAGTTACTTGCCATTATCCCTAACTTTTGCCTGGATTGTACTTTGAGATTTCCAATCCATCGGGATGATTTTTGATTGTGTCTCTAATTTTTTCCTGGACCGCCCTTTCGGGTTTTCAATCCACCGAGATGTCTTTTTTTTTTTAGTTTAGGCGAAGTATTTCTTGACTACGTCAACATTTGTGGGGTAGGCAAACTCCTCTCCATCCATGGTTGCGAGTCTCAAGGCGCCGCCTGAGAAAGCTTTCTTGACCACATAGGGGCCGTCATAATTCGGAGTCCATTTTCCCCTCGAATTAGTGAGGAATGATTGTATCTTTTTGAGCACGAGGTCTCCTTTCTTGAAGACGCGAGGTCGGACCTTTTTGTCAAACGCCTTCTTCATTCTCTGTTTATACAAATGACCATGGCATAGTGGCGTTATTCGTTTTTCTTTGATCAGATTCAGTTCATCGTGTCGACTTTGACACCATTAAGCTTTTGTTAGCTTAGCTTCCCTCAATACCCGGATTGATGGGATCTCTACTTCTATGGGAAGCACTGCTTCCATGCCATATACTAGAGAGAAAGGGGTTGCCCCTGTTGAAGTGCGGACTGTTGCACCCAAAATTTGCCCTCCTTACTTTAGTACTAACTGGCTTATGTTTCATTTCATTTTTGCATTATCATGTGTGCATATCATTGGTTCTTAGCATGGGGTCAAGGTGCCTGAGGCAAGTTCAAGAGGAGAAGATGTCCTTCAAAGGGTCAAGCAAGAGAGCTCAGGTGGATCACTCTCCTAACCAGTGCAGAAATTAGGGTTTTAAGATTCTTGGGTTTATTGCTCCAATGGGCAAGCTCCTTGGGTTTTTATCATCACCAAATGGCATATCTTATCTTTGTTGGAGAGGATACATATCATATTAAGAGGAATTTGGATTTGGAGACTGTGATATTTCCTCCTAGACTGAGGGTACCAAGATTAGGGTTTGCTATAAAGTCAGTTTATTTCTGATTTTTTGGGCAAGACTTAATTCCATGGTCTTCCTTGGGTCCCTAAGTATCTAGGAATGGAAGATTGTCCATCAGTTTGGTTCATGAGAAGTTCAATTGGCCAATGGATTGGGAATCAGGAGAATTGGGGAAAAGTCAACAGTGAGAGGGGAGGTCAACTGTGAAATTTTGAGGTTCTCTTCAAGGTTTTCAAGGTCTCACATCCTCATATGGTCTTCAAGAGTCAAATTTCATACCATTAATCAAGAATCAAGGGTTGGTACAAAAGTTACTAAATATGGAAATGACCTATAATTTGAAAGTTTCCTTTTTGGGCAAGTCTTTACACTACATTCAACTTGACTTTTCACCATCAAGAAAGCTTCAAATGAATTTTCCTCAAACATAAAAGTTGAAGATCTTTTTCTCCTCTTTCCAACAAGTACTAGTGGGTCTCCATATCATTTGTGAAACTCAAGTTATGATCAAAAGAAGGCAAAGTGGTTTTTAGGGTTCCATTTTCACAACTTTTGCACTTTGGGACATATGGACCTATAATTGATTCCATTGCTTCATGTCATATTCTAACCTCAAAGTACAATCCCCAAGGAGCATTGTTGGCCTTTAAATCAAGTGGATCCATGGTTTATTCATTATTTATTTTTTATTATGCAAAATTGCCAAATTATCTAAAACTCATGAACCAAGGCATCTCAAGGCCCAAATCAAATTCAGGTGTGATTAGCAATTGAAACTTAAGTGATCCATCATGAAATATTTGGATATCCATGCATGGAGGAGGGTGTATTTCACATTATTCAAATTTCTAAAATCACCCAAAACTCTTTAAACAAAGAATCACCAAGGCCCAATTACTGATCAGTGGTTTAACCTAGCCTATTTAAACTTACTCATGCTAGGGTTGGAGGGGAGAACACGGGATTTGGAGGAGAAAAAGAGCTTGAACCCTAAAAACTTCTCTCATTCGTATCTCACAATCCACAAGGTTTCTTCACAAAATTCTTCCACAAACTTCATTCTGGGGATCCACAGAGCACAAACCAATCATCCTTTGAAGCTAACAGTGAAGATACGTGTTGCACCATCTCAGATTAGTGATGTTTTTTATGATCATAAAACTCTCCTTTTAAATACGCATAATGTTGTGTGGCATCCATGGATCATGCTGATATAATTTGTTTTGATTTTAGACGTGTATTATGTGCATATGGTGAAGTTTAAGTTTTGGACCCACACTTTGTTTTGTTCGAATCTCTTTGTGTGTTGATCATTTGCAAATTTTGATTGGATATTTGAGATCCTGACGAAATTCTGGACAAAATGGTATATGCATTTGCATTTTCTGGGTTCTTTTAAGTTGCAGGTGGCCGTGGACGGTAGCTGGAACCCTAGCTCCGACGGCTGGTGAGGGTTCCGGCGAAGGGAGAGGCTGGAGGTAGAAGACGAGTCCTCAGCCATTGATGTGGTTGATCGTGTGGCCCTCATGCTGCCACGCGTTTTAAGTTTTTTTTTTTTTTTTTCTGATTTTTATTTAATGATCGTGTGTGTGTGTTCCCATGCTTATTGTGGTGAGCCTCAGATCATGTGCCCTCATCATGCTTACCTTTTATCTCATTGACTTAATCATGTGCGTTGGATGAATCGTACGGGTGTAAATGTGACAACGAATTAAAAAACGCATGTGAGACTCACGTGGGAGCCCATGGTATGCTGAATAGTCATGTGTGCGCGTGTGTATCATTGTTACCATGCGTTGGTTGATCATGGCCATTGATTTTACTTACTTTGCTTTGTTTGACTTGATGAGGAACGCAGGATCAATCTGGTGGTAAACACGCAGTCAATATGGTTGACTGAGGTTCACACGTGGACCCTTTTTTCTATTTTATTTTTTTTCTGATGGATTTGTGCTTGGGCTTGCTATTCACACACGCCTTTTTCAGCCCATTATCCCTTTCAACGTGATTCTTTT
Source organism: Lathyrus tuberosus (assembly GCA_022829125.1). Taxonomy (NCBI): domain Eukaryota; kingdom Viridiplantae; phylum Streptophyta; class Magnoliopsida; order Fabales; family Fabaceae; genus Lathyrus; species Lathyrus tuberosus. The sequence goes on along the minus strand of JALAZF010000236.1, from coordinate 4,038,298 downwards.
ACTTTCCACACCCCCTTGCATATTTCATATTTTTATTTTTATTTAACTATTACATTTCATTTTTATTTTTTTTAAAATAGTTAATTGCATTAAAAGATTACCAAAAAATTCATGCATCATATTTATCATTTTATAAAATTTCTCCAAATTTTATTTTATTATTTTATTTTATTTTTGGTGTCTGAAATAATTATTTGTTTATTTTATTTTTGAATTATTCATACCATGCATACCTAAACTTGTAGAATTTTGTTCTCATAGCATGCAAAACCTTTTGAACTCATTATTTTTGCATTCATTCACCAATACATTGAATTGCATTAAAATATTTTTCTATCATTTTTTAAAATCATCTCATAGTGCATTTTAGTCCTTTTCTTTTGCATACTAAACCATACTTCTCATCTGAATTTGTATAATTGTTTGAGTGACTTTTATTTTGAATTTTGGCATGAGTTTTTGATATGCTGTTTGCTTCTGGTTGGGATATGTTGACAATTAATTTGGAGATTTTATAAGATGTTTTGCTAATTATTTGATTGCTTTTATTTGAAGTCTTCTTGTATGCATATCTCTGATCATGTCTGGTTACCTGTTTGAAGAGGCACTTGTGCCATTGCTTGGGGGGTTTGTTTATTTGATTTCTTAATTCATGTTTGAGTTGTTATAGGTCATTTGATCACTATTATATGTCTTTGTTTAGGTTTCATTTGGCTTAATATTACTTGTGTCTGTTTTGTATTAACCTTTTATGCAGGGGCTAAGGTAGGTTCTTTGAGGGTGTGGATAGTCATCCATATTCACCCTTACTCTTTCTGTCTCTCATCTTTTCTTTTCTTTAGGCTTAGGTTGTCGTCAAACTTCACTAACCGTAGGTCATCCATGCATGATAACATTAGGACTCTTAGTTTCCCTTTTGAGTTTCCTTTGTGTCTTCTCTCTTCTCATCTCCAAACTTCTTGAAAATACTTAATAAGGATAAAGTGTATTGCGCACGAGCCTTAAGCGTGGGGAATGAGAAATGAGGGGCTTCCTCTGATCTTTCTAGAGTGCTTAGCGAGCGTCCTGTTTTGGGACGATGCGTTAAGTATTCGCCCCTGTGCCCTAGACTTTGGTGCAATGCAAGTTATGAACTAACTCAAGTCACTTCTGTCCTAAAAAAATACAAACAGACTTCAAACCTTTTTGTCCTTCGGGATTGTCAAACTAAAGGATATTTTCAAAAAGGGCACGTTACTTTCCGTCTAAGTCACAAATAGGCATCAACCCTAACTGTCGGACGCGAACTTAACGTCGCTCATAAAAAACACAAAAAGAACTTGGTCCGAACTACGTTGACTCTGAATTCCCCATTGCACAAAGGGGGTACGTAGGCCTAGGACGTCGACGTCCTACCGAGTCTGTCTTTGTTTCCCCCCGTCTTAGCACAGCCATAGATTTTAGGATAACTCACCCTTAGATTAGACAACAAGCGTGGATCCCATCGAGTACGATGGACGCGTGGGGTGCTAGCACCTTCCCCTCGCGTAATCGACTCCCGAACCCAGGTTATGGTTGCGATGACCATTCCTTTCCCTCTTCCTCAGGTTTATGCGGTGTTCCCTTTCCCTCTCTTGGAATAAATTTACACGGCTGGCGACTCTGTTTTTCCGCGCCACTCTCGCGTTTGTACCTGGATGAAAATCCTGGGAGCGACAGCTGGCGACTCTGCTGGGGACTCTGGTTGACCTATGATGGTCCATCCCTAAGTGAGTCAATCCTAGCGCTTGCTTGTCTTTGTTCTCTTTGGGTGTTTTTGTTTTTGTTTTGCTTTTTTCGTTGTATTTTATTTTTATAGCTTTTACTGCATTGCATTTCATTTTTATTACTGTCATACTGGATACTGCTGTGTTGTGCTGGTTGTTTCTATTTTGCAGGTTGGGTTGTTCTGAGAGATAAGCCCAATACTCAGGCTTGAGTACACCCTAGGACTAGAGTGGAGAGTAGTGGGACCTACGTGCCCGCTTGGTACGTTTGTGTGTTCATGAAATTCACAACCAGACGAGGCTATCTTGGGACGCATTCTAACGTGTGTGTCTTGCGCATGTTAGGATGTCGATCTAGAGAGCTGTCGACTCTGGTGACCGATCATCGAGGACCTTAGTGGAAACATCCCTCTTTAGTGGTGACAGTGGCAGACCACACTCTGTGGCAAACCCATTCGCACCCGAGGGCCCACTTTGGAACTCGCATAGGATGGCCCCTATCTTTTGAAGAGAATCAGTGGAGGCACTCCTCGATTGACGATAGTACTGTACCCCGAGGGATGAATGTACTATTGTTTCTTGACCTCAGTGCCAGCAGCTGAGGACCTTCCGTTTTGGAGAATTAGTTGAGGCCTCCTCGATTGATGATGATGACAAACCAGAAATGGTGAACGTATCATCATTTCTCAACCTGAGAGCCCGGGATACTGAACATCCTAGTACCCACACGTGAGAGGGGATGGGCGTTTGGAGGTTTGCAGGTAACCGAAACCTTTAACCTACCCGGTTTTTCTGGATTTCTCATTAGTGTTTGATTATCTGGGTTCCTGGTTATCTCAGTGGTTCGCTACTTTGGAATTCTGGTTTTCTGGGTTGTGGTTCTCGTTCAGTTAACAGCACAGCGCATCCAGCAGTGTTGCCTTGATCCCATGTTTGCATGAGCATATCATTTTTCTTCCATTCTGACATGTGTGACATTTTTCAGGGCTTGTATCTTACTCTTGATTCCGGTTTTCTAAAGTTACCTTGGCATGGATGTCCAGAGAAAGAAGACTGTTGCCTATTCGTTCCCAGATCCGACCTTGACATTGATTCACAAGCTGATTAATATGGCTGGTCCCAGAGTTCGTACAGAGTTCAGTGGAGGGTATGGGAGACTTCTGAAGTTTGTCTACAATATCTCCAAGTATGAGAAGGATGCCATTCATACACTTATTCAGTTTTACGATCCGTCTTTGCGTTGCTTCACTTTCCCAGACTACATCTTGGCCCCAACGTTGGAGGAGTTCTCATTTATTTTGGGAATCCCCACCAGGCACGACATAGTATTCTTTTCTGAAGAACACCCCGGGATAAAAGAGATGGCTATTGCTCTTCATATTGGTGAATCTGTTCTGAGCAGTAATATTGAGGAAAAACAAGGAGCTAAGGGTTTCTTATTGAAGTTCTTGTTTGATCAAGCTTGCATACATGTTAAAGAGAAGAATTGGACTGCTTTCCAAGCTATTCTGGCTATGTGCATCTACGGGATTGTCCTGTTTCCCAATGTTCCTGATCTGGTGGATATGCATGCTGTTAGAATCTTTATCTCAAAGAATCCTATACCTACCTTGCTAGGTGATGTGTATCACTCAGTCCACTACAAGAATGAAAATTGGCGGGGAAAAACCGTGAGTTGTTGTCCACCGCTCTTATCTACTTGGTTTCTGAGCCATCTCCCTAAAACTGGCGCCTTCGTTGATACAAAAGATTCTCTGAAGTGGTCAAAGAGGTTAATGGGCTTGATTACTGACAACATTGTCTGGTTTAACCGTGACTTGCTAGGAATAGAGATTATTTGCAAGTGCGGAGAATTCCCTAATGTACCCTTGATAGGGAGGAAATATGGAATTAACTATAATCCTTCCCTTGTTATCAGGCAGTTTGGTTATCCTTTGAAAGGTCCCCCTGAAGAGCGAGATGTCAAAGAGTCCTTATTCTTCAATGGTACTGAGGATCGAGAGATGATAAGGAAGATTGTGAATGCTTGGAAGCAGGTGACCAAGAAGGGAAAAACTTCATTCGGGAAATGTAACAACCGGGCTTTCCCTTCCTATAAAGAGTGGATCAAGAAGAGAGCAGAAGAGGAGCTTCTTCCCTTCCCGGTAGAACCACCATCTTACCCCTTGCTGATTGAGCCTTCTACCACAGTTGAGATAGAGAAATTTAACAAGTTGTGGGCTGAAAAGGAAAAGCTGCGAGAAGAAAACAGTGAGCTACTAAGGGAGATTTATCAGTTGAAACATGAGCGGGGTGAAGCTGTTCATACCGCCAAGTTGAAGACAGAGCTTCTTGCTGAAGCAGAAAAGGAGCTAGCTGACAAGGTCGCGGCCAGACAAAGGATGAAACAAGCTTTGGATGGAATCAATAAGGTTCTCGAGTCTAAAAAGGAGGAATTAGACAAGGCTTTGTTGAAAATTCACAGGTTAAATGCTCACCCAGAAACTGCAATGGCTGATAATAAGAGAAAGGAAGACGATTATCTAGCTCAGATTGATCAGTTGAAGTCGCAGCTCAAGAAGAAAGACGCTGAGATCCTATCAGGGGTATTCTAGAGACAAGCAGTCGAAGGTCGACTCAATGAAGCCATAGCCTCCATAGAGGAACTGAAGATCCAAGCTGAAGTGAAGAAACCTAGACATGAGGGTCCTGGCATGGATAGTGTTTTTGGAGAAGACGCTTGGGAGTTACATTGTCGATACTTGGAAGGGATCATGCATAGGAGAGACGTTCTCATTCAAGAGCTAATTCAGAGACCGAAGCATCCCGACACCAAAAAGCTGTTCAAAGAAATTCAAGACTGGAGCAAGAAGCATAATGGATGGGGAGGATTGACACTTGTGGATTTTAATGACATGCCGTAGTTCCTTATTTCTCTTTCATTGTATTTGGATCACCGCCAGACTTGTTGGTTGGGATCTATGATTATTGTGTTCAGACTTGTTATCTTGGATTTGTGATTGTTGACATTTGGTTTTCCTCTGGTTTTCTTAATATATGAGCAGAAGTTCCGTTCTATCTTATTGTTAAACTGGAATCAAGAGGTGGATCGCCCTGCGAATGTTTTAAACATGTTCATTTGCATTTGCATATTCATAATCATTTTGCATAATCATTGTGCATAACAGGTGTTCCAGGCTGGTCATTCTTATTTTGATCTGGTTTTCTCAGAATTGCAGACTTAACTCCTCAGGCCATTCAAGAGTTGATCATGGAGCAAGTTAAAGCTGAGTTGAGGAAATGCGAGGCCAGATGGGGCAGCTTATGGGGAATATGTAAACTCTCATGCAAGACCAGAAGATGCTGAGGGAGGAGGTCAATCAGATGAAGACTCAGATGGGTTTGGCCATGGAAATTTTGAATAGGGTGTTGAAGAAGGAAGACAGTCCTGTGCCCGCTTCCACAACAGAGATCCTTACTCCCCCCATCTCTTTGGAATTTGATTTAAATCGTGGATTACCTCGTGAATCTCTTCCACGAGCGGAAGTTCCAGAACTTTCCCAACAGCAGCTGGGTCTTGGCTCCCAAGAGAAGCCCAAGGGCAAAAAGTGTACACAGGGACAGAAGAAGTCTGAAAGAGTTTTTCATCCGCTCCCTATGCCATATTCTCAACTATTGCAGCTGCAACTGGTACAGAAAAGGACTTTGACTCCTCTCACCGGTAATCCTCCACCAGGCTATGATGCAAGAGCCCATTGTTATTTCCATTCTGGGGCACCAGGGCATACTGTGGAGAAATGTAGGGCCTTTCAGCACCAAGTCCAGGATTTGATTGATGCAGGGGCAATTGAGTTCACATCGGGCGGCGTGAATGTACAAGGTGATTTTACCCCAATTGTTGCAAAAGAAGTGGAGACTCCTCCCCTCTTTGCAGGATCCACCTCATGTCATGGACTTTCTCCATAACCTTTTGCAGCAGAAGCTCTACGTCAGCAACCTTTGTTTGTGCCTCAGCCAAATGTGGAAAGGAAAGTGCAAGCGCAGGTGGGGCGCCCAAGTCAGCACCGACAGCAGAGTTATCAGCAGCAGGGGCAACCGAGACCAAGAGGGCCCAAGAGGATATTTGATCCTATTCCTATCCCTTATAGTCAGCTATTTGCTCGTCTGCTCAAGAACTCTCTGATTCAAACAAGGAGTACCGCGCCGGTACCGTACCCTATTCCTCCGGATTATGACATGACTGCTAGGTGCGAGTTTCACTCGGGAACGTTTGGGCATACAATTGATAAGTGTAATGTATTCCAGCACAAGGTGCAAGACCTGGTAGACTCAGAGATCATTGTATTCACTAAAGATGATATGTACATCAATGGAAGCCTCCTTTCTCAAATGAACACTCAGTCTGCAGGTACGTCCAGGCATAATTAAGCTTCCTCAGCAATGGCAATCTTTAGCTTCTTTACTGCATTTTCATTTGTAGTTTTTCATTTCTTGTTAAAGCATCGTATGCATGTAAGACTTGTTTGTTTTTTAATGATGATATTAATGCAATGAGTATGTTTTTCTTGAAGTAATCCATTCGTGTTCACTCTTAAATGTTTATATGCACTGCAATACCAATTTTCTTGTTTAGAACTCTTGAGGGAGGATGATGAGACGAAAACGCAAAAACTCTGGTTGTATGTTCAAGGATAGAACCCTGTTGAGGATGTACAGGCATTGTTTCAAACCCCTAAACACTGGAGAGATAAGGAGATAAACCTTCGTTAACCCCTTCGAGCCTTGGAGTAGGAGCTTCTTTCGTATGAAAAAACCCTCATACTTAACCCAGGGGCAGGGTAGGCGTCTGTTAGTTTGACCAAGCGTTCAAATTTCAAGAAGAGTGTGCATCCGAGGATCCATTACCCTCTATCCCACCATCAAGAGGTCAAGAGATGTGAAACCACAATGGTTATCCTTCAACGATCAAGGAGTGAGGCAGTCACAACCCTTTCAAGCAAGTAAGACAATCAGTGTCACACGCTTTGTTCAAAGAGGGGAATAAAAAAGAAAGCCTGCTAAGTCAAAACTTATAAACAAGTGACTTAGGCAAAAGGCAGGGCATCCCGTTGGACCCCAAAATCGAAAAACTCAAAAGAGTCAGTCCAGGCAAAAATTAGGGATAAAAAAAAGCAAAAGAAAGAAAAAGCGAAAAACGAAAAGGATTACAAAAGGAAATCCCCGATAAGAACAAATTCGTGTGATTACAGACACAAGATAAAAAGGGGTGACTGCCACTCCAAAACTTCCTTAGGTGTCAAACCATTAGTGGCATGGGTTCCTTAAAGATCATGAACCTTTTGAGAGATGAGCGTTTGTGTCAGATTAACTGAACATAGGATTGGAGAACATCACGAAGAGTGGGTGGGCATCGATAAATTTTGAGCCATAAATCCTTTTTCTGAAACCGAGAACCAGACCACGTTACAACCCTTAAAAGTCCTAATTGAAACAGGGTTTATTCCGAAAGCGTACTGCACCAGGATAGCGTTCCTGACTCCTACGAGTTGTGCTAATAAGATTTGTTCGTATTGCATGTGCGCATTGTTTTGCCATTCAAAAATCAAGGTCGCATCACAGCTAGTGATTCGTTCACAAGGCTTGGCGACGCATTTTCAATAAAACTTCAAGGTTAACATGAGTGTTACATTTTCATTCTCATAAATAACTTGTGAACGTCAGTCAAGAAGCTTGATCCTGCCAAGTTGGGTTGCTTGAATATTCTAAAGGACAATCATATCAAAGGGCATGCTGCCAAGAGACTCAGTGTAGAGTGGGCTCTCCCCAGTAAGTCGTGTTAAGATGTAGCCAATCTGGGGCAGTCACGTCGAGAAATCTCTCCGAAATTCAGTTATTCTGGGGCATTCATTCTAAGATTAGGGGCAAAGTCACTTCAAAGCTCGTATTGGGGCAGGCCACCTCTAGAGCGTGGGAGATTGTCCACTCCTGAAAATGGTCAATTGAAAACACCTCCTTAAGGTTCAAGACACGAAAGCAGAGTATTTTTAAGTCATTACGATCCCTTTTGAGGTAATGTACTTCATGGATTATGAAGACTGGGGAAGTTATGTTGAGATATGATAAATCCCTCCAAAGAGTTTGAAGACCCTAGGGCAGTGCGAACGCCCGGTATTCTATAAAATCCTCTTGAGATGATTTCTTCCATTAGACCTGGTGGTCTGGGGAAGTGGAAAGTTCAGAGGGCCGTTTATAACCTTAGAAACAAGTCAGGATTGAATGGCAACAAGATTGTATTTCCCCAGCAGTTTGCTCTCCCCAGCATTGAGATTGGACTTTCCTCAGCAGAGCAGACTTTCCCCAGCAGGAGACCTGGAAAGTATTTTCTCTGAATCAAGACGTTATCTCCCCACAAAATCAGGGTTTTCACTTCCCCAATCCAGTCAGGAAGCGTGCTTTCACCGACAATGTCATATTCTAGTCCCCAGCAAGGTGGGAGTAAAGTCACTCCCCCCATCAGCAGGCTAAGTTCAACAGTATCCCCAAGCAGGATGGTATTATGGGCTGGCATCCCCCGGCAGGTTCTGAGCCCAATTGGATATTAGCAATCTTCAGTAACAGACTTCCGGTTCCGTTATTGGCGTTCATTCTCAACTCCTCCAGAAGAGGAAAAATCTCAGGTTTTGGATGTTACCTTCAGTGAAAGACAGGTGTGGCCCCCGGTAGTTCTTTCGGGATTTCATCCCCAGCAGAAGTTGTGGGTCCAAAGAGTCGGTCAGTGTGGTCCTTCTCAGCAGAGTTCCTAGATTCAGAGGACAATTTATTTTTGTCATCCCCAGCTAGATTGGTCTTTTCTCTCCTGCATTTATTTTGCTGGAGAGACCCCTTTTGCATATCATAAGCATTCGCATTGCATCCTCAAACGCGTAGCATTTCCATTTCGTATGGAGTATTACGCCATAATTCAAACATTTGCATTTGAAGCATGAGCCAGGTTTGATACTTTCCTTGCCAGTTCTCTTTCTCAGCAGAGATGGCATAACTCAGGAGATTTTGGAGGGATGCGTTCCTCATATTTGGGCTCCCCGGCAGGGTCTTTTATTTAGACTTCTCCTTTCCCCAGCGGAGTCATCTTATCTGTGGACCGTGAGTCCGTTAGAAGTTTGCCTTGGTTTGGCCTTTCTCTTTAGTGAAATCCAGTTCTCGCCTGGTATTCAGTTCTTGCTTGACATATTTTGCTGGTCAGTTCCCTTTATCAGCAGGGATGGCATTTGTTTTGCTAGTTTTTTTTATCAGCAGAGATAGCAACCTTTTGAAGATTTTCTTTTGTCAGTTCCCTTTATTAGTAGGGATGGCATTTATTTTGCTAGTTCTCTTTATCAGCAGAGATAGCAATCTTTTGGATATTTTCTTTCGTCAGTTCCCTTTATCAGCATGGATGGCATTTATGTTGCTAGTTCTCTTTATCAGCAGAGATAGCAATCTTTTGGATATTTTTCTTCGTCAGTTCCCTTTATCAGCAGGGATGACATTTGTTTTGCTAGTTCTCTTTGTCAGCAAGGATAGCAATCTTTTCGAGATTCCTTTGTCAGTTCTTTTTATCAGCAGGGATGACATTCATTTTGCTAGTTCTCTTTATCAGCAGAGATAGCAATCTTCTGAAGATTTTCTTCGTCAGTTCCCTTTATCAGCAGGGATGACATTTATGTTGCTAGTTCTCTTTATCAGCAGAGATAGCAATCCTTTGAATATTTTCTTCGTCAGTTCCCTTTATCAGCAGGGATGGCATTTGTTTTGCTAGTTCTCTTTATCAGCAGAGATAGTAATCTTTTGGAGATTTTTCGTCAGTTCCCTTTATCAGCAGGGATGGCATTTATTTTGCTAATTCTCTTTATCAGCAGAGATAGTAATATTTTGGAGATTGTTCGTCAGTTCCCTTTATCAGCAGGGATGGCATTTATTTTGCTAGTTCTCTTTATCAGCAGAGATAGCAAGCTTTTGAATATTTTCTTTCGTCAATTCCCTTTATCAGCAGGGATGGCATTTATGTTGCTAGTTCTCTTTATCAGCAGAGATAGCAATCTTTTGGATATTTTTCTTCGTCAGTTCCCTTTATCAGCAGGGATGGCATTTGTTTTGCTAGTTCTCTTTGTCAGCAGGGATAGCAATCTTTTCTAGATTCCTTTGTCAGTTCTCTTTATCGGCAGAGATGACATAACCTGGGAGAGTTTGTTTCACTTTATACCCGGCACAGCTAGCACTCGTCCGTGTTGTGACAGTACAACATTTATGGCTAATTCTCCAGTGGAGGATTGCAAATTTCCGGGTTCTTTGGTATTCAATCTCCGTGCATCCTGATTGTCTGAAAGCCGTCGATATCATACCCTCAGGACCAAGTTGATTGAATAGGGGCAGCTGTTGCACCCCAAAATTTGCCCTCCTTACTTTAGTACTAACTGGCTTATGTTTCATTTCATTTTTGCATTATCATGTGTGCATATCATTGGTTCTTAGCATGGGGTCAAGGTTCCTGAGGCAAGTTCAAGAGGAGAAGATGTCCTTCAAAGGGTCAAGCATGAGAGCTCAGGTGGATCACTCTCCTAACCAGTGCAGAAATTAGGGTTTTGAGATTCTTGGGTTTATTGCTCCAATGGGCAAGCTCCTTGGGTTTTTATCATCACCAAATGGCATATCTTATCTTTGTTGGAGAGGATACATATCATATTCAGAGGAATTTGGTTTTGGAGACTGTGTTATTTCCTCCTAGACTGAGGGTACCAAGATTAGGGTTTGCTATAAAGTCAGTTTATTTCTGATTTTTTTGGGCAAGACTTGATTCCATGGTCTTCATTGGGTCCCTAAGTATCTAGGAATGGAATATTGTCCATCAGTTTGGTTCATGAGAAGTTCAATTGGCCAATGGATTGGGAATCAGGAGAATTGGGGAAAAGTCAACAGTGAGAGGGGAGGTCAACTGTGAAATTTTGAGGTTCTCTTCAAGGTTTTCAAGGTCTCACATCCTCATATGGTCTTCAAGAGTCAAATTTCATACCATTCATCAAGAATCAAGGGTTGGTACAAAAGTTACTAAATATGGAAATGACCTATAATTTGAAAGTTTCCTTTTTGGGCAAGTCCTTACACTACATTCAACTTGACTTTTCACCATCAAGAAAGCTTCAAATGAATTTTCCTCAAACATGAAAGTTGAAGATATTTTTCTCCTCTTTCCAACAAGTACTAGTGGGTCTCCATATCATTTGTGAAACTCAAGTTATGATCAAAAGAAGGTAAAGTGGTTTTTAGGGTTCCATTTTCACAACTTTTGCACTTTGGGACATATGGACCTATAATTGATTCCATTGCTTCATGTCATATTCTAACCTCAAAGTACAATCCCCAAGGAGAATTGTTGGACTTTAAATCAAGTGGATCCATGGTTTATTCATTATTTATTTTTTATTATGCAAAATTGCCAAATTATCTAAAACTCATGAACCAAGGCATCTCAAGGCCCAAATCAAATTCAGGTGTGATTAGCAATTGAAACTTAAGTGATCCATCATGAAATATTTGGATATCCATGCATGGAGGAGGGTGTATTTCACATTATTCAAATTTCTAAAATCACCCAAAACTCTTTAAACAAAGAATCACCAAGGCCTAATTGCTGATCAGTGGTTTAACCTAGCCTATTTAAACTTACTCATGCTAGGGTTGGAGGGGAGAACACGGGATTTGGAGGAGAAAAAGAGCTTGAACCCTAAAAACTTCTCTCATTCGTATCTCACAATCCACAAGGTTTCTTCACAAAATTTTTCCACAAACTTCATTCTGGGGATCCACAGAGCACAAACCAATCATCCTTTGAAGCTAACAGTGAAGATACGTGTTGCACCATCTCAGGTTAGTGATGTTTTTGATGATCATAAAACTCTCCTTTTAAATACGCATAATGTTGTGTGGCATCCATGGATCATGCTGATATAATTTGTTTTGATTTTAGACGTGTATTATGTGCATATGGTGAAGTTTAAGTTTTGGACCCACACTTTGTTTTGTTCGAATCTCTTTGTGTGTTGATCATTTGCAAATTTTGATTGGATATTTGAGATCCTGAAGAAATTCTAGACAAAATGGTATATGCATTTGCGTTTTCTGGGTTCTTTTAAGTTGCAGGTGGCTGTGGACGGTGGCCGGAACCCTAGCTCCGGCGGCTGGTGAGGGTTCCGGCGAAGGGAGAGGCTGGAGGTAGAAGACGAGTCCTCAGCCGTTGATGTGGTTGATCGTGTGGCCCTCATGCTGCCACGCATTTTAAGTTTTATTTTTTTCTGATTTTTATTTAATGATCATGTGTGTGTGTTACCATGCTTATTGTGGTGAGCCTCAGATCATGTGCCCTCATCATGCTTACCTTTTATCTCATTGACTTAATCATGTGCGTTGGATGAATCGTACAGGTGTAAATGTGACAACGAATTAAAAAACGCATGTGAGACTCACGTGGGAGCCCATGGTATGCTGAATAGTAATGTGTGTGCGTGTGTATCATTGTTACCGTGCGTTGGTTGATCATGGCCATTGATTTTACTTACTTTGCTTTGTTTGACTTGATGAGGAACGCAGGATCAATCTGGTGGTAAGCACGCAGTCAATATGGTTGACTGAGGTTCACACGTGAACCCTTTTTTCTATTTTATTTTTTTTTTTCTGATGGATTTGTGCTTGGGCTTGCTATTCACACACGCCTTTTTCAGCCCATTATCCCTTTCAACGTGATTCTTTTACTTTCCACACCCCCTTGCATATTTCATATTTTTATTTTTATTTAACTATTACATTTCATTTTTATTTTTTTTAAAATAGTTAATTGCATTAAAAAATTACCAAAAAATTCATGCATCATATTTATCATTTTATAAAATTTCACCAAATTTTATTTTATTATTTTATTTTATTTTTGGTGTCTGAAATAATTATTTGTTTATTTTATTTTTGAATTATTCATATCATGCATACCTAAACTTGTAGAATTTTGTTCTCATAGCATGCAAAACCTTTTGAACTCATTCTTTTTGTATTCATTCACCAATACGTTGAATTGCATTAAAATATTTTTCTATCATTTTTTAAAATCATCTCATAGTGCATTTTAGTCCTTTCCTTTTGCATACTGAACCATACTTCTCATCTGAATTTGCATAATTGTTTAAGTGACTTTTATTTTGAATTTTGGCATGAGTTTTTGATATGCTGTTTGCTTCTGGTTGGGATATGTTGACAATTAATTTGGTGATTTTAGAAGATGTTTTGCTAATTGTTTGATTGCTTTTATTTGAAGTCTTCTTGTATGCATATCTCTGATCATGTCTGGTTACCTGTTTGAAGTGGCACTTGTGCCATTGCTTGGGGGGTTTATTTATTTGATTTCTTAATTCATGTTTGAGTTGTTATAGGTCATTTGATCACTATTATATGTCTTTGTTTGGGTTTCATTTGCCTTAATATTACTTGTGTCTATTTTGTACTAACCTTTTATGCAGGGGCTAAGGTAGGTTCTTTGAGGGTGTGGATAGTCATCCATATTCACCCTTACTCTTTCTGTCTCTCATCTTTTCTTTTCTTTAGGCTTAGGTTGTCGTCAAACTTCACTAACCGTAGGTCATCCATGCATGATAACATTAGGACTCTTAGTTTCCCTTTAGAGTTTCCTTTGTGTCTTCTCTCTTCTCATCTCCAAACTTCTTGAAAACACTTAATAAGGATAAAGTGTATTGCGCACGAGCCTTAAGCGTGGGGAATGAGAAATGAGGGGCTTCCTCTCATCTTTCTAGAGTGCTTAATGAGCGTCCTGTCTTGGGACGATGCCTTAAGTATTCACCCTTGTGCCCTAGACTTTGGTGCAATGCAAGTTATGAACTAACTCAAGTCACTTCTGTCCTAAAAAAATACAAACAGACTTCAAACCTTTTTGTCCTTCAGGATTGTCAAACTAAAGGATATTTTCAAAAAGGGCACGTTACTTTCCGTCTGAGTCGCAAACAGGCATCGACCCTAACTGTCGGACGCGAACTTAACGTCGCTCATAAAAAACACAAAAAGAACTTGGTCCGAACTACGTTGACTCTGAATTCCCCATTGCACAAACGGGGTACGTAGGCCTAGGACGTCAACGTCCTACCGAGTCTGTCTTTGTTTCCCCCCGTCTTAGCACAGCCGTAGATTTTAGGATAACTCACCCTTAGATTAGACAACAAGGGTGGATCCCATCGAGTACGATGGACGCGTGGGGTTCTAGCACCTTCCCCTCGCGTAAACGACTCCCGAACCCAGGTTATGGTTGCAATGACCATTCCTTTCCCTCTTCCTCAGGTTTATGCGGTGTTCCCTTTCCCTCTCTTGGGATAAATTTACACGGCTGGCGACTCTGTTTTTCCGCGCCACTCTCACGTTTGTACCTGGATGAAAATCCTGGGAGCGACACGGACGGATGTGCGATAACCGTGAAGAACAAAGGGTAGCATCTCGTGCCAGTCTTTATAAGTTACAACCATCTTTTGAACGATCTTCTTGATGTTCTTGTTAGCCGCTTCTACCGCTCCGTTCATCTTGGGTCGGTAGGGAGATGAGTTATGGTGTTCGATCTTGAACTCAGCGAACAACTCTTTCATCATCTTATTGTTCAAGTTGGATCCATTATCGGTAATGATCTGGCTTGGAACACCATAACGGCAAATGATATTATCTTTGATAAATTAGACCACCACTTGTCGGGTTACATTGGCGAATGACGCTGCTTCGAAGCACTTGGTGAAATAGTCAATGGCTACATGGATGAACCGATGTCCGTTTGAAGCCTTGGGTTCGATCATGCCAATCATGTCTACATGGATGAACAGATGCTTTCCTCAAAATCTCTTCTTTCACTCCAATTTTGCCTTCTAAGGTAAGTCACTATCGGGTTTTGAGTTTGAGAGCAATTCCAATCAAACCAATCACTCACACACCTCACATACATCACATATGAGCTGATCAAACACTTAGATTACTTCTGAAACATCAATTTCACAAAATCACCAGCTGGTTGCTCAAGGTTTTAACCAAAGTGCAGCTGAGGTGCCACAAAATGATCCAGCCAATTTCAATCAAGTCCAACCATCCAAACACAATCCATAGGGTGTAGGGAAGCTATTCAGATCATCACCACTCATCTGTAACACCTCCAAATCAAAAATCACTTTGAACTTGCTGTCACGACTTAGAGGTAAGCACATACTTGGTCATCTCTCAATCTATGCATATTTCCTCGCACAATAATTTTGCCATATGTTCATAATCATGCATGGAATGTTTTCCCTCGATTAATTGCATTGTTTGAATCGTGTATCAAAAATCCCAGCCTTCATGCAGAAATTAGGGTTCTTGAGGTCTCTTCGTGATTTCTTGTTGTATGTTTAATTTAAATGAAATTAAAGTACATAGACATGATCGTGAGGTTGAGACGAGCATAATGATATGTGGATTGCATGATATGATTACGTATTCATGGAGATTGGATAGAAAATGCAAATCTGAGAAACCAAGAACACGCGCGTGTTCTTCAGCTTGTTCTTGGCGCCATTTTTAGAAATTCAAATATTTGAATTTTGTGATTTTGTTTAATTGATTCAAAAATTAATTTCTCTCTGAGTTTTAATGATTTTGAGTTGATTCTTTTTTTAATAATTCACAAAAATGTTAAAATATTTTATTTTCCCAAAAAATCCCAAAAATATTATTTATTTGTTATAATTGATATTTTTGTAAAGAATTAATATTTTGATTGTTTTTGGCATTTTAAATATTTTTTCTACATTGATTTTGCAACTTTTAATGCTTTCTAATTATTTTGTAGGTCAATACTTAATTTTTGAAGCATTAATCCAAGATCACAATTTGTTTTCCATGTGTTAAACAATTTTTTTATCATTTTAATTGAATTTTTATTCAATTAAATACATTTTGAAAACAAATTAGGGTTTTGGATTAATTCAACCCTCATAAATCATTTTCAAAACTAATGGGCCTCTTGAGAGAGTGTAAGACCCATCCCCCCCTTGTACAAAAACATTTTGGGCCTCACTCATTGTATAAGTCCCTCTGTACAAGTAAACGGCGCGATCGTCGCCCGTTTAAAAATAAAAATCATCTGGGCCTCTCCTTGAGCTATAAGACCCATTCAAAACACTTTGGGCCTCTATTAGAGTGTAATACCCAATCCCCCTTTTAACCAAAACATCTTGGGCCTCACTTATTGTATAAGTCCCTCTGCGTTAAAAGAAAACCTCGGCGCGATCGCCATTTTTAAACGAAAAATCATTTGGGCCTACCCTCGTGTTATAAGCCCCACTATTTTCTTTAAACCTTTTTTGGGCCTCTTGAGAGAGTGTAAGACCCACCCCTTTGTACAGAAAACCATTTTTGGGCCCCAGTCACTTGTATAAGTCCCGCTGTACAAAGTCAAACAGTGCGCTCACTGATAAAACCCTGGGCCTCTCCTTGAGCTGTAAGCCCCAAATCTTTCTTTTTCAAAGCACTTTCTCCTTTGATTTTGAATATACTATTGTTTTCAATCTTTCTTTGTTGAACAACTAACCAAACAGCATGGAAGCACTCCAACCGAGTAAGTGGTTATCGCTTTCGTTTACTGCTTTCATATTATAAACTGTATTGTGGGGCTGCTCACTGTAAGTCTCCTTTCATAAACTCATATCTACTGTGTAATAATAATATAGATATTTCGAGTTTCCCCGACAACTACGTCTAGAACTAGGTGACGCCGTTTCATTTATTCGTAGAAATAGACGCCTAGATCCCCAATAGGAGCACCAGATACAGTCTTCTCTTAGGCTGTCCTCCTTAGGAATCGTCAAGAAGCTCTACTCCCCAAGATGAATGTATTCTCCGTGAATGGCATCTTTGAGTTTCTTCCAAATTCTCGAACTTTCCTGACTTGATCTATTCCTTATGGATAGCTTGCCTTGAATGTCTCGGGGTTTGGGTACCCACTACGGTCATAATCTTGGACTTTAACTAAGGAACCCTCTTTAAAAGCTTAAAGTCGCTGGATAGTAAACCTCGCACGTTTACCAGTGGTCTTTATCTTTAAAAGAGTTATCTCTCCTAATGGAAAGGAGATGATAGACCCACGGGCTTCTTAAAAGCATCGGCCTCCTCTTGGGCATTATTCAAGGACACTACGGCTTCTTAAAAGTTTCCAGCCTCCTCTTGGGCTTCGTACAAATTGTCCCGACGACCTCCTAGAGGTATAGGAACAGAACCTAGTCATCTTAATAGAACAGTCTTTCCAAGAGTCTACTACTGTTTCTCAAAGCATAGTACAAAAGATAAAACTCTAGACTTGGACAGTCTAACTTCCTTGAGTCTCAAAGACATTCTCAAGTGACCCCCTTCGTTAAATAGGAAGGAAGCCCGCAGACTCGGACAGTCTCAATACCCTTTGGATTTCCCATTTCCTCAAAGCGAAGGAAATACCCCTGATCCTCAAATCAAATCCTTGAGTACAGTGTTGCTCATATAAGAACTGATTTTCTCTTTTAAAATCAGTATATTGGATCTGTCACTCAACTGAAACAAACCTTTAGCCTCCATCTCGGGCTTCGTACGAGATACAAAAACACTCTCTTGTTGAGTATAAAAGATTCTCCTGTTGAGTCAACCCTTTTTGCCTCTCTCTCGGGCTTTGTACGACACACACAAAGACTCCCTCGTTGAGTCAAACAAACAATATCCTCTATCTCGGGCTTCGTACGAGACACAAAGACTCTATCGTCGGGTCAAAAACTTTTAGCCTCTCTCTCGGGCTTTGTACGGGACACAAAATAGCCTCCTCATAGGCTTTGTATAATGATTTTCCTAGCGGAAATTAGCCTCCTCTTAGGCTTTTGTATAAGAAAACCACTGGTTGATCCAATCAACCTTTTAGCATCAAAGTCGTGCCTCGTTCACAGTACACAAACATCAACAACTCCTTTCCCTTCATCTAATCGCTGTAAGCGGCAAGCCTCTGGATCATCTATATCCATGCCAATGTCCTTCTTTTAGCATGAGAAATTCCTAAGGAAAGATGGCATTGCTCTACACTGAGTTAAAGTCTTCTCCTTCAGGTTAAAACCTTTTCTTCGGAAATTATGGCATTGCTCGGATCCGCGTATCCCAGTTAAAGTAATTCTCCTTCTCCCTCTTTAGAGATGACAAATTCTCTCTAAAGTCGAGGTCTTTCAGCTTCACGTCTTGGGCTTTGAACAAGACACAAATAGACCTTTCAGCTTCACATCTTGGGCTTTGAACAAGATACAAACCACCTTTTGCTTCACGTCTTGGGCTTTGAACAAGACACCAAAAACCAATTTCCTCCCATAGAATACGAGGAACTACGAACGCTCTGATTTCCCTGTTTTGGTAAACGGGAATACGTAGGCATAAGATCGAAAGAAAAGATCTTAGCGAGCACAATCAACAAAAAACCCAAATCCCATATCTCCATCAATCAAAAGCAGTAATTCAAAAGCATCAGTCCTAACATCCTAATCCTTGTTCCCCGCCAGAAACCTTCTGCCCAGGTAAAAAAGAAAGAAAACAGTATTGGCGAAAATACAAATAACCAGTACAAAGGCCCCCCACATTGATAGCATTCGTAACCTAACAGACCGCTGTTTAAACTCAATATGCAAAGCAGGGTTAATTGGAGACATCTATTTCCCTTCCTTATTCAGCTCACAATAGGATAAAAAATGAATCGACCTGTAGTCAAAGCTTAAACCGCAGAGAGCGACCAGAGTTTAAGAACCGCGTCCAAAATCGCTCGCTACAGAAAAAGTGGCGCCCACCGTGGGGCCGGTTCTTTCTTCCTTACAATTTAAACCTTGGGTAAGTCATTTTCACGGCGGTGGCCGCCAACAGAAAAGTGGCGCCCACCGTGGGGCCAAATCTTCTTTCTTAAACGTTTAAGGTGAAAACCTTGGACAAACTTTTTTCTCTTCACTTGTGTGAATACCACAGATTGGGGCTTCCGCCTGGGAACCCATTTTCTGTCAGGAACTTAGGAATCATAGCTTTATAAGTCTAGGATGATTAGGACAAATATATATACTGCTTTTCCTAATTGCTATACGTGTTTATTTTTCTGTTACTGGGAATACGTGTGATGCCGCATGTGGTGAGAATGAGTATACACTTAAGATAAGTGATGGCGACGGGGTCGACCATCAACCTGCTGACCAACGCAACCCATTCACTCTTCTAGCCAATGGGCCGGTTGTTAAGTCTGAGAAGTTGAGGAGCCAAACCCTTTCGTAGTGCGGAAACTATCGAAAATAGTTGTTACGCGATACTACCCTCATTTGAGGCTGGTGATCTATTCTCGGTGAATGGCACTTACTCTAAGATTGCTCTACAACTCGCTGGCGATCCGCTTGTTGTCTTGCTTTCCTGGGAGGAGCTGATGATAATGAGTACAGGTACAAAAATCACCCTAGTATAAACCTTTGGGGACGGGTAGAGCCTTGACTTCATGACAACGACCCTTTGACCCCATGTTTTTTCTATGTTTTTGTGTGCTGTATTCATGCATCCATTTAATAAAACATTAAAACATTCAAAAAACTTCTCTTCTAGTCTCTCTATTTTTCAAATAAACTAAGATTGTGATTGCAAATATCAGAGAAAAAGATTGCATTAATGGATTTCGGTAGAAGGAGAACTCGCCAGTATACCTTTAAGGTTCCAAAGCTAGAGGATTTGAGAAAGTTAGCGAGGATGATCGTTAACCCACAGGCTTTCAGAGCCAAGCATGGTGGTTTGCTACCACTGTTAAGAGTCCATGTGATTAAGGGGATCATGGACGCACTCATTCAGTTCTACGATCCGGTTTATCACTGTTTCACATTCCCGGATTACCAGCTATCACCAACGCTGGAGGAGTGTTCTCATCTGACTGATTTACATATCACTGATCGAGCTCCGTTTTCTGGACTGGAAGAAATTCCAAAGAATCAGACTATTGCAATAGCAATTCATTTGGACGAGTCTGAGGTCAGGACTCACATGACCACTAAGGGTGGCATCCAAGGTTTGCCAGCCCAGTTCTTGACAAAAAAGGCTCTATACTTCGCTAGTATAGGGAACGGGACTGCTTTTGAAAGCATCTTTGTCTTGCTCACCTACGGGTTATTTTTGTTTCCCAACATCAATAACTTCGTCGATATCAACGCCATTAAGGTTTTTCTCATTGGAAACCCTGTGCCGACTTTGCTCGCAGATGCGTATCATTCTGTACACTTGGGAAATTTGTACAGCGGAGGGGAGATCACATGTTATGTACCTTTGCTCTACAAATGGTATATCTCTCACTTGCCCAAGTTTGCTGCATTTTGGGATTGCAAGAGTGTCTTACGTTGGTCGCAGAAGATCATGTCTCTCACCAATTCCGATATAGATTGGTGTAATAGGATTTATGAGGGAATCAGAATCATTGACCGTTGTGGAAACTTCCCCAGCGTACCCATCATAGGAACTAAAGGAGGAATCAACTATCATCCGATATTAGTTCTTCGTCAATTTGGATACCCGATGAGACACATCCCGCTGGGTGTTCATATGGAAGGTCTTTTCTTCAAAGAAGGAGAAAATGACATAGCACTAAAGATGGAAATAGTGCAAGCTTGGAAACATGTTCATAAGAAAGGACGAGAGTCTCTGGGAAAACCAGACTGTGTCTCGGTGGAGCCTTATCTCCATTGGGTACAAACCAGAGCCCTCAAGCTAAAGATGCCTTATCCTCGTTACGGAATTCTTCCACCGAGGGAAACTGTCATGTACTTCATGACGGAAACTGAAAAGCTTCAGGTTACTCTCAACAAAGTTCAAAAGGAAAGAAGATCTTGGAAGAACAAGTACCGCACCCTCGACGTAGAGTGTATCCAAATACAGCAACTACTAAAAGAGAAAGATGCTGTGATTGAAATTTTGGAGCAGCATGCTGTAGAGAATCAAGGTGACCAAAGGAATTTGCTCACTCCTTTCACTTGGCAAAGGAATGACAACCCGACAACGGCCCAGGAGCCCCGGTCAAAGAAAAGGGGGATACCAAAATTAGCACCCGGTTTCTCCTCAGAGAGGACTCGGGACCCATTAGTTTAGGTTTCTGTTTCTGCACTTTGTAATCTACTGGACTTCCATTTCTGTAATCCTTTGAATTTCAATAAAAAAGGGTTTCCCCACTGTTTGATATTTGCAATCTAATTGTCGAAGTTTATTTTGATTAAACCAAAGAACAATTAAAATAATCATCGCATTCATCATTCTCACATCGCGTATTCTTCTTCCCTACGAATCTCACGTTTGTGTCTCGATTCTAGAGTCAAACTGTCTCATTCGTATAATACTCGGGCCAATCGTCAGAAAAGGATGGATGATCTTGAGGAAGAAAACAGAGAGTTGAAAGAAGAGATCGACGCTCTGAGAGAGGATATGAGAAAGCTTCGTAACGACATGCAAGCCATGGCAGAAGCTCAGCTACAAAGAACTGTGATCTCAGAGATCACCTCAACGCCCATCATAGAAAAGTATGATCCTAGGTATCAGATGCCGAAAGATCGTCCTTGGGGCATGCCTGTTAACTATATCCCGGAAGGATATGTTCCGCCGATCACTGAAGATCAGGGAATCGCAACAGAAGCCGTTGGGCCTGAAGGTTACAAACTTCGGGAAAGCGAAGATGCCAGGGGCATACTCAAGACTCCTGAAGGTTACAAACTTCGGGAGGCGCCAAGACTTACTGCCGTAGTCACGGTACCACCCCCTGTGGTGCACACTGTCCCGGAAGGACAGATTCCACAGACACCTTCTGGTAAGAAGGAAACTATGTTTGACAGAATGGATGAATTCCAGGAGCAGTTCTTGGAAATGCAGGAAGACCTGCAAGCCATTCGCGATCAGGATCTATTTGGAAAGGACGCCGCAGACCTCTGCTTGGTCCCAAATGTGAAAGTCCCGCACAAGTTCCAAGTGCCCAACTTTGAAAAATACAAGGGTAACTCTTGCCCTCAGAGCCATCTGGTGATGTACGCTCGGCGGATGTCAGCTCAGACGGAGAATCAGGACCTGCTGATTCACTACTTCCAGGATAGTTTAACCGGTGCCGCACTCAAATGGTATATGGGTTTAAACCGTACTACGATCAGTACATTCAGAGATCTTGGTACTGCTTTCGTCCAACAATACAAGTACAATTTGGACATGGCACCCGACAGAGATCAACTCAGATCGATGTCGCAAAAGGAAAAGGAAACCTTTAAGGAGTATGCTCAAGGGTGGCGTGAAATTGCCGCTCAAATTTGTCCACCTCTTGAGGAAAAAGAGATGACAAAGATCTTATTAAAGACCTTAAGCTCATTTTACTATGACCGAATGGTTGCCAGTGCGCCCAGTGATTTCACCGAGATGGTCGGCATGGGCGTACGTCTTGAGGAAGCCGTCCGAGAAGGACGTTTGGTAAAAGACACTGGATCAACGAGCGGTACTAAAAAATATGGTAGTGCTCTCCCTAAGAAAAAAGAGCAAGATATTGGGAATATCTCTCTTGGAAAGCAAAGGCGACGTTATCAGCCAGTAGCAGCTGTTACTCCTGCTATCGGCCCCGCGCCTGTTCCTATGTATCAACCTCAGGTTGCGCAGAGCCAACCTGACCAACAAAGGACACAACAGCCTCTTCAGCAGGCTCGTCCTCCATTTAACAACAACCGTACAACACGGCCACCAGGATTTGATCCTATACCCATAACGTACGCAGAGCTGTTTCCGTTACTGCTGGCTAAGGGGCACATTCAGACTAAGTCTCCCATTTCAGTTCCGGAAAATCCGCCTTTTTGGTTTAAAGCAGATCAAACATGCCCTTATCATCAAGGAGGTTCAGGGCATAACATTGAGACTTGTCTCAATTTCAAATCCGACGTGCAAAAGCTTGTTAGGAGCGGGCTCTTATCTTTCAAAGATACGAATCCTAATGTTCTTACGAACCCGCTGCCTCAACACGAGAAAGCTGCAGTCAATCTGATTGAGAAAGAGACTAACAATGTCTATCAAATTCGCGATGTACTCTTATTGGGGACCAATCTGGTCAAGATGCATTGTAGACAGAGTGGATATGGCCATGTGCCACCTCATAATTATCACCAGTGTGATATCTGCTCTAAAAAC
Organism: Lathyrus tuberosus; assembly: GCA_022829125.1. NCBI lineage: Eukaryota > Viridiplantae > Streptophyta > Magnoliopsida > Fabales > Fabaceae > Lathyrus > Lathyrus tuberosus. The sequence goes on along the minus strand of JALAZF010000236.1, from coordinate 4,015,319 downwards.
AACCAGGGATGTTCTGTAGTGCAAGCAGCTCTACAGGAACAAATGGATCTTGGATGGATGCAAGAGCACCGAGTTCGTGGAGTTAACATGGTTTACGCGAATTCCAACGTCATTCAAAACCACGACATCCGTGCGATGAATGTCAATCTGGTGGCGATGCACTCAAGGCAAAGCCAGTATCATAATCTGCCGCGACACGATTACAGTTCTTGTCTGATTTGCTCGGTAAACAAACAGGGATGCTCTTTCATACAAGAGGCCCTCCAGCGTCAGATGGATCTTGAATGGATCCAAGACTACCATGGTAGGAACTCCTATCAAATCAACATGGTTCAGATCTTTGACATTCGCGTGATGAATACCAACCTGGTAGAGTTACATGCTGAGCAGGTCCGACTCGGATTCTTAATATCACATGATTATCAAAACTGTAAAGCAGGTTGCGGAAACGATCAAGGTTGTACCCTTGTCCAGGAGGCACTTCAGCACTTGTTAAATTACTGGTGGATGCCAATCTATATGGACGAAGATACTCAGCAGATTGATATCAATAACAGGAATCCTACTCGTCATCAAAGTCAGGATGTCCGATCAATGGAAGATAACCTAGTGAGGTTACATTGTATTCAAAGTGGGCGTGGCCAGGTGCCACCACACAATTATGACCGTTGTAGCGTCTGTGCAGAAAGTAACCAAGGGTGTTACCTTGTGAGAGCAGCTCTTCAGGGTCAGTTCGATCATGGAGAAATTCGTCCATATCCAGGTTCAGGACCCATCATTTGGTCACCGAACTACCTTGCCGAGCAAGTTGAGGATGTTGTCACGATCTCTGGTCATCACAGGACCGGGATGTTTTTGCCATCATCCCTCTACTTGACAAATCTAGAGTTCCCAACCGGGAATGGATCAAGGTTACCTATGATGGTCAGAAAAATTAGAAGGTTCCCATAGTCATCTATCTACCGGGGCCACTACCCTATGAATCAGCTAAGGCAATCCCTTACAAATACGGTGCAACAATAATCGAGAATGGAAAGGAAATTCCATTACCCTCCGTCGTGAATATTGCAGACATCAGTCGTGTAACACGGAGCGGTCGAATCTTCAACCGAGGGGTTGGAGAACCCTATTAGGAAGACCTTGGATACATCAGGCTGGAGCGGTTACTTCAACCCTCCACCAAAAGCTAAAGTTCGTCAAGAACGATCAACTTGTCACGGTTTGTGGGGAACAAGCCTTGCTTGTGAGTAGCCTATCATCATCTACTTGTGTGGAACCCGAGGAGGTTATTGGATCTCAGTTCCAAGCACTATCGGTGAGCAAGGACAATCAGTTCAAAGAAGGAACTTCAATTTCTTCATACAAAGATGCTATCAAAGCGGTCGAGAGTACCGATACGACAGGATGGGGACGGCTTGTCATTCCTATTGACAATAAAACAAAGAAGGGTCTTGGTTTTTCTGCAACCTGTACCCAGACAGTTGCCAACGATGAAAGTCTTCATCCCCTTCCAAACTTCTTCCACAGTGGAGGTTTTCTCCACCCAGTGTCTCAAGCAGTACATGCTATCAATGAGGAAGATCCCTCTGACACAGGTGAAGAATGGAAGTCCTATCTTAACAAGGACGGTTATATGTCTCAGGAAGAGGTGCCTATGCCTTTTTGCTTTCCTACAGAAAGTCCGAGATTTATACCAAGATCAGATGTCGAATTAATCTACGGAGATTGTGATCCTGAAGGATGCCGTGCTCCGCCAAATTCATTAGAGGAAGACACTCTGATGAAAGACAACTTTGATCACAATTACTATGGCCCGATGGATGGTCTGCCAATGTGGCAGCCTTACCCAGGAAACTTGGGGCAAGAAAGTCAGCCGAGTAATGAAAATCAGCTGACCGTCATTTAACAGAATACATGTGTCCCCGCTATGTCATGGGATCAACACTCAGGTCATTCCGGAACTACTCAACATGACGATGAATTTGCAACGTTTGCAGGACTAGAATTCATCAACTATGCTTTTCCTGAGGTCAACGTCATCGAGAGGGATGACTTCTCCAGTTCCAAAGAAGTTTGGGACACTCTGGGACAACCAAGTGGAAAATACGACTTTATGGTCAAGTACACTGCTCCCGAAAGCTCTCGTATCAGGTTCGAAGATATCCAGTCAACTGGATGGGGAGATACAGTTGAGAGCACCAATGCTGTGCAAAATGCAACAGAGGAATCCTCCTACGACAATTCTGCTTGGGAGACAGATTCCAATGATCCTGCTCCACCAGAAATCAGCGTCATTTCTGAAGACAAATCAAGGAAGGTGCCAGCCTTTGTGATTCACCGAGGAGTTCGCCGCCAATGGGTTGCTGTCGAGGTTCTGAAGGTCGTTCTCCAGTCAAAGTAATTGCCATCTTTAACCTTTCACCCTGCCCAGATGAAACGGATGTTTTGATAGGGCTCATTTTCTGTAAATTTTCCTCTTCGCTTTGCCCAAAGCGACAGAGTTTTGTTTTATAGGGCTGTAGTTTCAAGATTCGACTTATTCATTAATAAAATAACGTCGTTCTGTAATTTCCGCATTAATTGCTGTTTTCTCTTTTTGCTTTTTCAGAAAATGGTAATCCTAAAAAATATTCAATAATAAAAACAAGCAGTAAAATCAAAACACTGCACACACTTGCATTTTCTCTATCTCTTCTAAACACGAATCATCACGTCATGCAGATTGCTTGTTTTATACCCCGTTGAAACATACGATCCAATGCCTTCTCCCAACTTTGAGTTCCCGGTATTCGAGGCTGAAGAAGAAGTTGACAACGAAATTCCAGAAGAGATCTCCCGACTACTCAGACAAGAGGAAAGGTCCATTGAACCTCACAAAGAGTCGTTGGAAACGGTAAACTTGGGTTCAGAAAAAGAGAGAAAAGAAATCAGGATCGGAGCACTGCTCAGTCCAACTGCCAGAGAGGATCTGGTAAAGCTTCTCAAAGAATTCCCCGATGTATTCGCTTGGTCCTATCAGGATATGCCAGGGTTGGATACCAGCATCGTGGAACATCACTTACCGTTGAGATTGGAATGTCCGCCAGTAAAGCAAAGGTTGAGACGGACTCACCCGGACATGGCCATCAAAATCAAAGAGGAGGTACAGAAACAGATCGACGCGGGTTTCCTCGCTACATCTGAATATCCTCAATGGTTAGCCAACATCGTACCCGTTCCCAAAAAGGACGGAAAGGTCAGAATGTGTGTTGATTACAGAGATCTAAACAAGGCAAGTCCAAAGGACGACTTCCCTTTACCACACATTGACATGCTGGTAGACAGTACAACAAAGTTCAAAGTTTTCTCCTTCATGGATGGATTCTCGGGCTATAACCAGATCAAAATGGCGCCGAAAGACATGGAGAAAACTTCGTTCATTACCCCATGGGGTACCTTTTGTTACAAGGTAATGCCGTTCGGTTTGAAGAATGCCGGGGCAACCTATCAAAGGGCCATGACTACTCTGTTTCATGACATGATACACAATGAAATCGAAGTGTATGTCGATGATATGATTGCAAAATCAAAAACAGAGGATGAGCACGTTGAACATCTCTCAAAATTGTTCGAACGTCTAAGAAAATTCAAGCTCCGCTTGAATCCCAACAAGTGCACCTTCGGTGTCCGTTCAGGGAAATTACTAGGGTTCATCGTCAGCCAGAAAGGAATTGAAGTTGATCCTGACAAGGTCAAGGCCATTCAAGAAATGCCTTCTCCGAAAACGGAAAAACAAGTCAGAGGATTCTTGGGACGTTTGAACTACATCTCTAGATTCATATTCCTTATGACCGCCACGTGTGCGCCGATTTTCAAATTACTGAAAAAGAACCAGGATTGCGTTTGGTCAGAAGATTGCCAAACCGCATTCGACAGTATCAAGGAATATCTGTTGAATCCTCCGATTCTATCACCTCCAGTGGAAGGGAGACCACTGATCATTTACCTCACAGTCCTAGAGGACTCAATGGGATGTGTGCTTGGCCAACAAGACGAAACTAAATGGAAAGAGTCTGCCATTTACTATCTAAGCAAGAAATTCACCGACTGCGAGACTCGGTACATAATTCTTGAGAAAACTTGTTGCGCTTTGGCTTGGGCAGCCAAACGTCTTCGCCAGTACATGATTCGTCATACTACTTGGTTGGTCTCCGAAATGGATCCAATCAAGTACGTCTTCGAAAAACCCGCTCTCACGGGAAGGATTTCCCGTTGGCAGATGTTACTATTAGAATATGACATAGAGTACCATGCTCAGAAAGCCATTAAAGGAAGTATTTTAGTCAATCATTTGGCTCATCAACCGATTGACGATCAAGAATCAATCGGGTTTGACTTCCCAGACAAAGATGTCATGTATCTAAAGATGAAAGATTGTGATGAACCGCTACCCAGTGAAGGGCCAGAACCAGGTTCCCAGTGGGGACTTATCTTTGACGGAGCAGTCAATCATTATGGAAACGGAATTGGGGCAATCATTGTTACCCCTCAGGGTTCCCACATTCCTTTCACTGCCAGACTTACGTTCAAATGTACGAACAACGAGGTCGAATACGAAGCTTGTATTATGGGTCTCGAAGAATTGATTGATTTAAGGATCAAAAACTTGGACGTATACGGCGATTCAGCCTTGGTTATTAACCAGATAAAAGGAGATTGGAACACATACCAATCAGGATTGATTCCTTACAAAGACTATGCAAGAAGGTTGTTACCCTTCTTCAACAGAGTTGACTTTCATCACATCCCTCGTGATGAGAATCACATGGCTGATGCATTAGCCACTCTCTCTTCCATGATTAGTGTAGGTCGATGGAATGACATACCTAAGATCGACATCATGCGCCTTGAACGACCCGCTTACATCTTCGCGATTGAAGCAGTCATAGACGACAGACCTTGGTATCACGATGTCAAATGCTTCCTTCAGAAACAAGAGTACCCATTAGGGGCACTCAGAAAAGACAGGAAAACCCTCAGAAGATTGGCTGGAAACTTCTTCCTGAGCGGCGACACTCTTTATAAGAGAAATTTTGACATGGTCTTGCTCCGATGCATCGACAGACCAGAAGCAGACATGCTCATGAAAGAAATTCATGAAGGATCCTTTGGCACTCATGCCAACGGACACACAATGGCGAGAAAAATCCTAAAGAGCAGGGTACTATTGGTTGACCATGGAATCCGACTGCTACAAGTACATGAGGAGGTGTCACAAGTGTCAGATATACTCCGACAAAATTCATGTACCGCCATCACATCTCAAAGTTCTCTCTTCCCCATGGCCTTTTTCCATATGGGGAATCGACATGATTGGCTTGATCGAACCTAAGGCTTCAAACGGACATCGGTTCATCCTGGTAGCCATTAATTACTTCACCAAGTGGGTCGAAGCAGCGTCATTCGCCAATGTAACCCGACAAGTGGTGGTCCGATTTATCAAAAACAATATCATCTGCCGTTATGGTGTTCCAAGCGAGATCATTACTGATAATGGATCTAACTTGAACAATAAGATGATGAAAGAGTTGTGTGCAGAGTTCAAGATCGAACACCATAACTCATCTCCCTACCGACCCAAGATGAACGGAGCGGTAGAGGCGGCTAACAAGAACATCAAGAAGATCGTTCAAAAGATGGTTGTAACCTATAAAGATTGGCACGAAATGCTACCCTTTGCTCTTCACGGTTATTGAACATCTGTCCGCACTTCAACAGGGGCAACCCCTTTCTCTCTAGTATATGGCATGGAGGCAGTTCTCCCCATAGAAGTAGAGATCCCATCAACCCGGGTATTGATGGAAGCTAAGCTCACCGAAGCTGAATGGTGTCAACGTCGACACGACGAACTGAACCTGATCGAAGAGAAGTGAATCACGGCACTATGCCACGGTCAGTTGTATCAACAAAGAATGAAAAGGGCGTTCGACAAAAAGGTCTGACCTCGTATTTTCAGAAAAGAAGACCTCGTGCTCAAGAAGATACAATCATTTCTCACTGACTCTCGGGGCAAATGGACCCCAAATTATGATGGCCCCTATGTGGTCACGAAAGCTTTCTCAGGCGGCGCCTTGAGACTTGCAACCATGGACGGAGAGGAATTTTCCTACCCCACGAATGTTGATGTAGTCAAGAAATACTTCGCCTAAAACTAAAAAAAAACGTCTCGGTGGATTGAAAACCCGAAAGGGCGGTCCAGGCAAAAGTTAGAGACATGGAAAAAATCATCCCGATGGATTGGAAATCTCATAGTACAATCCAGGCAAAAATTGGGGATAATGGCAAGTAACTATGTTCAACAGGGGCAAGTCCCTCAGCAGCAGTTACATCATCTATCGGAGTAAATCTCCAGTCAAAGGTCATCTTCGACGGAAGCTCAGGATGTCCCGAACTCAAAGTTGGTAGAAGGATAGTGGTCGTTATGTTTCAACGTAGCCCTTTTCCCTGTAAATTACCATTTTCTAACTTTGTATATACTCTTTGGAATCACGCGTTTGGCTGATCTCCATCTTATCAATAAAGTTTGAGCCCTTGTGCTTTTGTTTGTAACTCTTTACTTGTTTTAGCTTTACAGAACGACGTTGTTTAAACTTAATCAGCGATTCTTGAAATAAAACAAAAATAAATTTACTTGTTAAACGTTTTCTGCTTTTAAATTAAAGATGACATTTCTTTTGACTGTTGAACATCAGAAGAACATCGATCGCTTCTCTCGAAGTAAGCGAACTTCAAAGCGCGGAATCAAAGTACTCCTTCTAAACCAGTTCGCCTGAATGAAGGGGTCAACTGTGTCAGAGACCTTGTTTCGTCTGACATCCTCGGCCGAGTTCTCATCTCCTAAGCCCGATCAACATAGCTCCCAACGGGACTATCTCTCCTAAGCAAGGTGGAATTGCTATTTTGAATCAACGGTACTTCTTCGCCCCGCAATGGCCGACTATCCAATTGTGTTCATCCATTAGTCTGTATGTCGCGTTTGTTTTGTCAGCATATACATACATACTTCATGCATTTTTTATTTGCATTCACATTTCATATTGCATCACTATCACTCTAGTCGGTCTTGTCCCCTAGTGGTAGAAGTCCTCTCAATCGAGTTTGTCAGTCCTTTCCTCGTCAGGAAGTGTTGCGTCTGCACAATCTCGCCACCAGTGTATCTTTAGATCAGAGTCGGCACTTGGCCACTTTGATAATTTGAACCTCTGAAAGATCAGAGAACCTTCAACAGATGTCACTCTTCGCCATCGAAGATGATATCCTTGCTTTCCCGGATTAAGGAAAATCCACAGAGAAAGCCTCGTGATCAGAGATTCGGCAGCACGCCAGTTTTGCTCCGAAAAGGTCATCGGCACCTCAAAATTGAACCCCATCATATGGCGTTTCTCCGGGAAGATCCCGAGAAAAGTATGATGAAAGATCCCAAACGAAAACAGTCTCTCAAGAGACTCGCTTTCCCCAGTAGAATCGACAAATGGCGTCTCCAAAACAGAGAAGTTTGTGTACCTCTACAATTCAGACGAATGGGTTCCCCAGCAAGTCTGACATCAAATCTTTTCCCACTCAAATGGCGTCTCCCCAGGAAAATTCGGCGAGAAGTTTGAGGGAAAACCGCTACACATAGCGTCCCTTGTCAATAAAGTTTATTGACAAAAGAAACTAAGACTAGTTCCTTGGTAGGAAACCAGGATCTAGGGGAAGTTTAAATCAGAAACTAAGACCAGTTCCTTGGTAGGAAACCAGGATCGAGGGGAAGTTTATTTCAAAAGAAACTAAGACCAGTTCCTTGGTAAGAAACCAAGAACGAGGGGAAGTTCATTTCAGAGACTGAGACCAGTTCTTGGTAGGAAACCAGGGTCGAGGGGAAGTTTACAAAAGAGACTGAGACCAGTTCTTGGTAGGAGACCAGGATCGAGGGGAAGTTTACCTTTTCTAAGCATCATCGCTTAGCTAAAGAAGATGAATGCGTAAGCTGCCATTCATAGCCATCAAAATTCCGGATATTCCGATATTTAATCCTCTTGCACCCCGAATGCTCGAATCCTTTCGTCATTCACACCTTCGGGTCCAAGAAGATTAAATAGGGGCATCTGTAATACCCCAAATTTTGACCACTAAGATTTCCCATCATTGTGCAAATCATCAGCACAATATGGATGTACCTTTGTACCTCATTAGTCTCCCCAAAGATGGGTGAGCATCCACTACAATCAAAATTAGGGTTTCAAGCCCTCTCTGAGTGCTTAGACAAAGGATCAATCAAGAAATGACATGATCCTCAACTTGTCTAATCTCTTAAACATCCACAATGGATCAAAAAGGACTCCCACTTCAAGGATTAAGCACAAGGCTGCTCCCTTTTAGGTGGATCAAGTCTCAAGATCGACAGTGTCACCAAATTAGGGTTTTGGTCGACCAGGGCCTCCAGATGGAAATTTTCATCTTGGCACAAGGCAATGATCCAAAACATGACCTAGTATACTTCATGGAACCTCATGAACCCATGCATCAAGTCAATTTTGCCTCAGGGGATGCATTCATCAAAAATCAGGAATTAGGGTTTCTTGACCTAATTCACCCCTAAGTTGACTTTTGGGACAAACCATGAGCCAAGACCTCAAGAGATGATTTGAGGGTCTCTAATATACCATATTGATCCATTTGGGACAATGGATTAATCCAAGAAGCTTGAGCAACAAGTTTCAATTTCATCTGCACCACAGTTAGGGTTTTAACGAAAAAGTCAACTGTAACTTTTGACCAGGACATGCTCCCAAACCCTAATACATGATTGAATATACCCTATGACACCCATGGAACATGTCCATCAAGTTTGATTTAGGTCAAGGACATGATTTCCTGAAGAATTGCACAGTTTGGAATTCATCTGATAAAAAGTCAACCGTGCACAAAAGTCAACTTTGACTTTTTGAGATTTTTCACCAAAATGGATTTTTAACCCTAAAATGATGTTAATGTATGATTTGAATCATCATTCATCAAGAAAAATCAAGAAAAGTGAGATAACTTGTAAAAGGGGTAACCATAAAACTTAGAAATTTTTCTAAGTTAAAAATAAAGTGGCAAGGGTACCAACTTTGAAGGACCATAACTCCTAAACCACAAGGCCATTTTTTCTCATCCAAAGATGGATCTGTAGCCCTCATTATCACCTACAAAAACTTCAACTACAAGTCATTCCAATTCATTAAGGATTTTGAGTTATGGAGTGATCAAAGTGGCTGAAAAGTGAAAATGTCATTTTTTCCAACACTTAGTGAAATTTTCACTAAGTCAGATTCTGCTTCACTTTTTGCCAAATGTAGGGGGATTTTTCACTTGGAATCAAAAGAGATCAAAACCAAACTTGTTCAAACAGTTGTTGTATCATGTAAGAGCTTTCCAAAATGGCCAAGAACATTGCCAAATTCAACCTACACCATGAGATACAACATTGCCAAGTTGCCTTGCTGAAATCTGTCAAGGCAAGGCAGAATTTGCAACTTTGGTCGATTTGCCAAAATCAGCCAAATTCAATTGCTCCTATCCACTTGGACACCTCAGAGGATTGAATCTAAAGGGGACAATCACTGAGCCAAGCCTCCAAAGTCCATGGAACAAGAAATAGCATGTTGAACCTAGAATGGCCAAAATAGGGACAAGACTTCAAATTTGGAATGAGGCATTCAATGGAACCATCAAGGTGGCATGGACTGAGCCATTCTCATCTGAAATCAGTCAAGACTTATCCAAGACCAAGGGAACCAAAGCTCTGTGCCCTAACCTCTAGTCAATGGCTAGAGGAGACTTGGATTTTCAGTTGCCAACATTGGCCAAACCTACTTACCAGCTGCCATGCACTATTCCTTGCAAAACAAACTTGCTCTACTATAAATAGAGCTCAATTGTGGTCAGTTTGAGTACACCAAAGCCATCTAACAGATGCTTTCCTCAAAATCTCTTCTTTCACTCCAATTTTGCCTTCTAAGGCAAGTCACTATCGGGTTTTGAGTTTGAGAGCAATTCCAATCAAACCAATCACTCACACACCTCACATACATCACATATGAGCTGATCAAACACTTAGATTACTTCTGAAACATCAATTTCACAAAATCACCAGCTGGTTGCTCAAGGTTTTAACCAAAGTGCAGCTGAGGTGCCACAAAATGATCCAGCCAATTTCAATCAAGTCCAACCATCCAAACACAATCCATAGGGTGTAGGTAAGCTGTTCAGATCATCACCACTCATCTGTAACACCTCCAAATCAAAAATCACTTTGAACTTGCTGTCACGACTTGGAGGTAAGCACATACTTGGTCATCTCTCAATCTATGCATATTTCCTCGCACAATAATTTTGCCATATGTTCATAATCATGCATGGAATGTTTTCCCTCGATTAATTGCATTGTTTGAATCGTGTATCAAAAATCCTAGCCTTCATGCAGAAATTAGGGTTCTTGAGGTCTCTTCGTGATTTCTTGTTGTATGTTTAATTTAAATGAAATTAAAGTACATAGACATGATCGTGAGGTTGAGACGAGCATAATGATATGTGGATTGCATGATATGATTACGTATTCATGGAGATTGGATAGAAAATGCAAATCTGAGAAACCAAGAACACGCGCGTGTTCTTCAGCTTGTTCTTGGCGCCATTTTTAGAAATTCAAATATTTGAATTTTGTGATTTTGTTTAATTGATTCAAAAATTAATTTCTCTCTGAGTTTTAATGATTTTGAGTTGATTCTTTTTTTAATAATTCACAAAAATGTTAAAATATTTTATTTTCCCAAAAAATCCCAAAAATATTATTTATTTGTTATAATTGATATTTTTGTAAAGAATTAATATTTTGATTGTTTTTGGCATTTTAAATATTTTTTCTACATTGATTTTGCAACTTTTAATGCTTTCTAATTATTTTGTAGGTCAATAATTAATTTTTGAAGCATTAATCCAAGATCACAATTTGTTTTCCATGTGTTAAACAATTTTTTATCATTTTAATTGAATTTTTATTCAATTAAATACATTTTGAAAACAAATTAGGGTTTTGGATTAATTCAACCCTCATAAATCATTTTCAAAACTAATGGGCCTCTTGAGAGAGTGTAAGACCCATCCCCCCTTGTACAAAAACATTTTGGGCCTCACTCATTGTATAAGTCCATCTGTACAAGTAAACGGCGCGATCGTCGCCCGTTTAAAAATAAAAATCATCTGGGCCTCTCCTTGAGCTATAAGACCCATTCAAAACACTTTGGGCCTCTATTAGAGTGTAAGACCCAATCCCCCTTTTAACCAAAACATCTTGGGCCTCACTTATTGTATAAGTCCCTCTGCGTTAAAAGAAAACCTCGGCGCGATCGCCATTTTTAAACGAAAAATCATTTGGGCCTACCCTCGTGTTATAAGCCCCACTATTTTCTTTAAACCTTTTTTGGGCCTCTTGAGAGAGTGTAAGACCCACCCCTTTGTACAGAAAACCATTTTTGGGCCCCAGTCACTTGTATAAGTCCCGCTGTACAAAGTCAAACAGTGCGCTCACTGATAAAACCCTGGGCCTCTCCTTGAGCTGTAAGCCCCAAATCTTTCTTTTTCAAAGCACTTTCTCCTTTGATTTTGAATATACTGTTGTTTTCAATCTTTCTTTGTTGAACAACTAACCAAACAGCATGGAAGCACTCCAACCGAGTAAGTGGTTATCGCTTTCGTTTACTGCTTTCATATTATAAACTGTATTGTGGGGCTGCTCACTGTAAGTCTCCTTTCATAAACTCATATCTACTGTGTAATAATAGTATAGATATTTCGAGTTTCCCCGGCAACTACGTCTAGAACTAGGTGACGCCGTTTCATTTATTCGTAGAAATAGACGCCTAGATCCCCAATAGGAGCACCAGATACAGTCTTCTCTTCGGCTGTCCTCCTTAGGAATCGTCAAGAAGCTCTACTCCCCAAGATGAATGTATTCTCCGTGAATGGCATCTTTGAGTTTCTTCCAAATTCTCGAACTTTCCTGACTTGATCTATTCCTTGTGGATAGCTTGCCTTGAATGTCTCGGGGTTTGGGTACCCACTACGGTCATAATCTTGGACCTTAACTAAGGAACCCTCTTTAAAAGCTAAAAGTCGCTGGATAGTAAACCTCGCACGTTTACCAGTGGTCTTTATCTTTAAAAGAGTTATCTCTCCTAATGGAAAGGAGATGATAGACCCACGGGCTTCTTAAAAGCATCGGCCTCCTCTTGGGCATTATTCAAGGACACTACGGCTTCTTAAAAGTTTCCAGCCTCCTCTTAGGCTTCGTATAATGATCTCTTCCTCCGGGAATGATAGCCTCCTCTTGGGCTTAGTACAAGGACCCGTCGGCTTCTTAAAAGTTTCCAGCCTCCTCTTGGGCTTCGTACAAATTGTCCCGACGACCTCCTAGAGGTATAGGAACAGAACCTAGTCATCTTAATAGAACAGTCTTTCCAAGAGTCTACTACTGTTTCTCAAAGCATAGTACAAAAGATAAAACTCTAGACTTGGACAGTCTAACTTCCTTGAGTCTCAAAGACATTCTCAAGTGACCCCCTTCGTTAAATAGGAAGGAAACCCGCAGACTCGGACAGTCTCAATACCCTTTGGATTTCCCATTTCCTCAAAGTGAAGGAAATACCCCTGATCCTCAAATCAAATCCCTGAGTACAGTGTTGCTCATATAAGAACTGATTTTCTCTTTTAAAATCAGTATATTAGATCTGTCACTCAACTGAAACAAACCTTTAGCCTCCATCTCGGGCTTCGTACGAGATACAAAAACACTCTCTTGTTGAGTATAAAAGATTCTCCTGTTGAGTCAACCCTTTTTGCCTCTCTCTCGGGCTTTGTACGAGACACACAAAGACTCCCTCGTTGAGTCAAACAAACAATAGCCTCTATCTCGGGCTTCGTACGAGACACAAAGACTCTATCGTCGGGTCAAAAACTTTTAGCCTCACTCTCGGGCTTTGTACGGGACACAAAATAGCCTCCTCTTAGGCTTTGTATAATGATTTTCCTAGCGGAAATTAGCCTCCTCTTAGGCTTTTGTATAAGAAAACTACTGGTTGATCCAATCAACCTTTTAGCATCAAAGCTGTGCCTCGTTCACAGTACACAAACATCAACAACTCCTTTCCCTTCATCTAATCGCTGTAAGCGGCAAGCCTCTGGATCATCTATATCCATGCCAATGTCCTTCTTTTAGCATGAGAAATTCCTAAGGAAAGATGGCATTGCTCTACACTGAGTTAAAGTCTTCTCCTTCAGGTTAAAACCTTTTCTTCGGAAATTATGGCATTGCTCGGATCCGCGTATCCCAGTTAAAGTAATTCTCCTTCTCCCTCTTTAGAGATGACAAATTCTCTCTAAAGTCGAGGTCTTTCAGCTTCACGTCTTGGGCTTTGAACAAGACACAAATAGACCTTTCAGCTTCACATCTTGGGCTTTGAACAAGATACAAACCACCTTTCGCTTCACGTCTTGGGCTTTGAACAAGACACCAAAAACCAATTTCCTCCCATAGAATAGGAGGAACTACGAACGCTCTGATTTCCCTGTTTTGGTAAACGAGAATACGTAGGCATAAGATCGAAAGAAAAGATCTTAGCGAGCACAATCAACAAAAAACCCAAATCCCACATCTCCATCAATCAAAAGCAGTAATTCAAAAGCATCAGTCCTAACATCCTAATCCTTGTTCCCCGCCAGAAACCTTCTGCCCAGGTAAAAAAGAAAGAAAACAGTATTGGCGAAAATACAAATAACCAGTACAAAGGCCCCCCACATTGATAGCATTCGTAACCTAACAGACCGCTGTTTAAACTCAGTATGCAAAGACGGGTTAATTGGAGACATCTATTTCCCTTCCTTATTCAGCTCACAATAGGATAAAAAATGAATCGACCTGTAGTCAAAGCTCAAACCGCAGAGAGCGACCAGCGCTTAAGAACTGCGTCCAAAATCGCTCGCTACACACTGGAGGTGATAGAATCGGTGGGTTCAACAGATATTACTTAATACTATCGAAGGTGGTTTGGCAGTCATCTGTCCAAATGCAGTCCTAATTCTTTTTTAGTAATTTGAAAATTGGCGTACATGTCACGGTCATGAGGAATATAAATCTGGAAATGTAATTCAAACGTCCCAGGAATCCCCTGACTTGTTTTTCAGTCTTTGGAAAAGGCATTTCTTGAATGGCCTTGACTTTGTCAGGGTCTACCTCAATTCCTTTTTGGCTGACGATGAACCCTAGCAGTTTCCCCGAACGGACACCGAATGTGCATTTGTTGGGATTCAAGCGGAGTCTGTATTTTCTCAGCCGCTCGAATAATTTTGACAGGTGGGTCACATGCACCTCCTATGTTCTAGATTTGGCAATCATGTCATCGACATATACCTCGATTTCCTTGTGTATCATGTCATGAAATAGAGTAGTCATGGCTCGTTGATAGGTTGCCCTAGCGTTCTTCAACCCGAACGGCATTACCTTGTAACATAAAGTACCCCATGGGGTGATGAAGGAAGTTTTCTCCATGTCTTTTGGTGCCATTTTTATTTGATTATAGCCCGAGAATCCATGCATGAAGGAGAAAACTTTGAACTTTGTTGTACTGTCAACCAGCATGTCAATGTGTGGTAAAGGAAAGTCATCCTTTGGACTAGCCTTGTTTAGATCCCTGTAGTCTACACATATTCTGACTTTTCCGTCCTTTTTTGGAACTGGTACTATGTTGGCTAACCATTGAGGATATTCTGATGTGGCGAGGAAACCCGCGTCAATCTGTTTCTGTATTTCCTCTTTGATTTTGATGGCCATGTCTGGATGAGTTCGTCTCAACCTCTGTTTTACTGGCGGACACTCTGATCTTAACGGTAGATGATGTTCCACGATGCTGGTATCCAACCCTGGCATGTCCTGGTAGGACCAAGCAAATACATCGGGAAATTCTTTGAGAAGCTTTGTCAAACTCTCTTTGGTAGTTGGACTGAGATGGGCCCCAATCTTGACCTCTTTTCTCTCTTCCTCTGAGCCCAAGTTGACTGTTTCCAATGGCTCTTTGTGAGGTTTAATGGACCGTTCCTCTTGTCTGAGTAATCGGGAGATCTCTTCTGGAATTACGTCGTCATCTTCTTCTTCAACCCCAAATACCGAGAATTCAAAGTTGGGAGAAGGCATCAGATCGTACGTTTCAATGGGGTTTAAAATAAGCAATCTGCATGACGTTATGATTGTTTTTTAGAAGAGATAGAGAGAAATGCAAGAGTGCATGCAGTGTATTTTCTGAAAACTGCTTGTTTTTATTATTTGAATTGTTTTTAAGGATTACCATTTTCTGAAAAACGAAAAGAGAAAACAGCAATGAATGCCAAAATTACTGAACGAAGTTTATTTATTTATGATATTGTCGATTCTTGAAACTACAGCCCTATAAAATAAAACTCAGTCGCTTTGGGCGAAGAGAAGAGGGATATTTACAAAAAGTGAGCCCTATCAAAACATCCGTTTCACCTGGGTAGGGTGAAAGGTTAAAACAAATATGGCCATTACTTTGACTTATGAACGATCTTCGGAACATCGACTGCAACCCATTGGCGGTGAACTTCTCGGTGAATCACAAAGTCAGGTACCTTCCTTGATTTGTCTTCAAAAATAACGCTGATTTCTGGTGGAGCAGGATCATTGGAATCTGTCTCCCAGGCAGAGTCGCCATAAGAGGATTCCTCAGTTGTATTTTGTATAGTGTTTGTGCTCTCAGGTAAATCCCCCCATCCAGTAGGCTGGATGTATTAGAGCCTGATACGAGAGCTTTCGGGAGCGGTGTATTTGACCATGAAGTCGTATTTACCACTTGGTTGTCCCAAGGTGTCCCACACTTCTTTGGAACTGGAGGAGTCATCTCTCTCGATGACGTTGACCTCGAGAAAAGCATAGTTAATGAATTCTAGTCCTGCAAACTTTTCAAATTCATCATCGCGCTGGACATTTTCTGAATGACCTGAGTGTTGATCCCATGACATGATGGCGATGCAAGTATTCTTTTCAATGATTCTCAGCTGATTTTCATTATTCGGCTAATTTTCTTGCCCCAAGTCTCCTGGGTACGGCTGCCACATAGGCAGGCCATCCATTGGGCCATAATAGTCGTGGTTAAAGTTGTATTTCATCGGAGTGTCTTCCTCTAATGAATTTGGCGGAGCACGGCATCCTTCCGGATCACAATCTCCGTATATCATTTCGACGTCGGACCTCGGTATAAATCTAGGACTTTGTGCGGGATATTAAAATGGCATAGGCACCTCTTCCTGAGACATATAACCGTCCTCGTTAAGATAGGACTTCCATTCTTCATCGATGTCGGAGGAATCACCCTCGTTGATGATATGTACTTCTTGAGACACTAGGTGAAGGAAACCTCCACTGTGGAAGAAGTTCTGAATGGGATGAAGACTTTCATTGCTAATAGCAGTCTGAGCACAGTTTGCAGAAAAACCAAGACCCTTCTTTGTTTTGTTATCAGTAGGAATGATAAGTTGTCCCCATCCCTTTGCATTGTTACCTTTGATTACTTTGAGGGAATCTTTGTATGAGGAAATCGATGTTCCTTTTTCTGACTGATTGTCATTGGTCACTGAAAGTGCTTGGAACTGAGTTCCACCTACCTCCTTTGGTTCTACACAAGTGGTCGTTGATAGGTTACTCACGATCAAGGCTTGTTCTGCACAGACCGTGACGAGTTGGTCATTCTTGACAAACTTTAGCTTCTGGTGAAGTGTCGAAGTGACTTCCCCAACTTGGTGTATCCAAGGTCTTCCTAATAAGCAACTGTATGTTGCCTGGATGTCCATGACCTAGAAAGTGACTAGGAAAGTGTGAGGACCGATAGTTATGGGAAGTTCGACTTCACCGATAACTGTTTTTCTAGATCCGTCAAATGCTTTGACGACGACCTCACTGCCTCTCACCGGAGATCCTTTGAATGATAGTCGCATTAGAGTGGACTTCGGGATGACGTTGAGAGCCAATCCGGTGTCTACCAGTACGCTGGCTAAAGCATCATCCTGGCAGTTGACTGTGATATTGAGCGCCATGTTGCGGCTTTTGCCTTCTTCTGGCAATTCCTCATCACTAAACCCCAAGTTGTTGCAGGAAGTGATGTTAGAGACGATATTGTTGAATTGTCGTACTGACACATCCTGTTCCATAAAGGCCTATTCTAAGACTTTCTGTAGAGCCTTTCTGTGGGCTTCAGAACTGAGTAAAACAGATAACACAGAGTTCTTTGAAGGAGTTTGTAACAGCTGATCAACAATGTTGTATTCACTCCTTTGGATGAGCTTCAGCATCTCATCATTGTTCTTTGAAAGGTCGGGATCACTGGATGGACCGACTGGTGGATTAGGAACTTCTGTTTGAGGTTCCTTTTCTCTGTTAGGTTCTCCAACTCCTCTGTTGAAGATTCCACCGCTTCGTGTTACTCGACTGATGTCTGCAATATTCAGGATGGAGGGTAATGGAATTTCTTTTCCATTCTCAACTATTGTTGCACCGTAGCTGAGTCATACGGTACTGGTCCTGGCAAATAGATAACTACAGGGGCCTTCTGATTTTTCTGACCATCGTAAGTAACTTCAATCAATTCCTAGTTAAGAACCTTTAATTCGTCAAGTAGAGGGATGATGGTACAAACATCTTTGGTCCTTTCATGATCAAAGATTACGACAACATCCTTAATCTGATCAGCGAAATAGTCTGACACCCAATTGATTAATCCAGAACTTGGATGTGGTCGAATCTCTTTATGGTTCAACTGACTTTGAAGGGCTGCTCGCACGAGGTAACATCCTTGATTATTTTCCGAGCAGCCTATACAGCATTCGTAGTTATGTGGTGGCACCTGGCCACATCCGCTTTGTATGTAGTGTAATCTCACCAGGTCTATTTCCATAGATCGGACATCCTGACTTTGATGCCTAGTAGGGTTTCCGTTTGTCACACTGATTTGTTGCGTGTCTTCATCCATATAGATTGGAAGCCACCAGTGGTTTAACAAGTGTTGTAAAGTTCTTTGAACGAGAGCGCACCCATGGTTACTCTCACAACATACTGTGCAGTTCAGATAATCATATGAAGTGAGAAAACCGAGCTGGACTTGTCTGGCGTGTAACTCCACCAGGCTGGTATTCATCAAACGAATATCAAAGATTTGAATCATATTTACTTGATACTGATTTCCATCGTGGTAATCCTGAATCCATCCAAGATCCATCCGACGCTGGAGGGCCTCTTGTACAAAAGAGCATCCCTGATCGTTTACCGAGCAAGTCAGACAGGAATTATAGTCATGCCATGGCATATTATGATACTGGCTTTGTCTTGAGTGGATTGACACCAAGTTGACATTCATTGCACGGATGTCGTGGTTCTGAATGATGTTGGAACTTGTATAAGTCATGTTAACTCCACGAACTCGATGCTCTTGGATCCATCCGAGATCCAATTGTTCTTGTAGAGTTGATTGCACCACAGAACATCCTTGATTGTTTTTAGAGCAGATATCACACTGGTGATAATTATGAGGTGCCTCATGGTCGTATCCACTCTGTCTACAATGCATTTTGACCAAGTTGAGTACATCATGAATTTGATAGCTGTTGTTAGAATATCCTTCTATCAAATTTATTGTGACTTTCTCGTGTTGAGGCATCGGGTTTGTGTGAACATTTGGATTTGTATCCTTGAAGGATAAGACCCCGCTCCTAACAAGCTTTTGTACATCGGATTTGAAACTGAGACAGTTTTCTATGTTATGTCCCGGTCCTCCTTGATGGTAAGGGCAAGTCTGATCCGCTTTGAACCAAAAAGGCGAATTTTATGGTACTGTAAGAGGAGATCTGGTTTGGACGTGCCCCTTGGCCAGTAATAATGGAAACAGTTCTGTGTACAACACCGGTATAGGGTCAAACCCTGGAGGTCGTGTTGTACGATTGTTGTTATATGGAGGACGAGCCTGCTGAAGAGGCTGTTGTGTCCTTTGTTGATATTGTTGTTGAATCGGTTGGCTCTGAGCAACCTGAGGTTGATACGTAGGAACAGGCGCAGGGTTGATAGTAAGAGTTACAGCTGTTACTGGTTGGTATCGTCGCCTTTGCTTTCTGAGAGAGATATTCCCAATATCTTGCTCTTTTTCCTTAGGGAGAGCACTACCGTATCGTTTTGTACTACTCGATGATCCAGCGTCTTTAACTAAACTTCCTTCTCGGACGGCTTCCTCAAGATGAACTCCCATGCCTACCATCTCGGTGAAGTCACTGGGCGCATTGGCAACCATTCTGTCGTAGTAAAATGAGCTTAAGGTTTTCAAGAAGATCTTTGTCATCTCTTTTTCTTCAAGAGGTGGACAAATCTGAGCGGCAATTTCACGCCATCTCTGAGCGTACTCCTTAAAGGTTTCCTTGTCCTTCTGTGACATCGATCTGAGTTGATCTCTGTCTGGTGCTATGTCCAGGTTATACTTATATTGTTGAACAAAGGCAGTGCCAAGATCTCTAAAAGTACCGATCTTAGTGCGGTTTAAACCCATGTACCATTTGAGTGCGGCACCGGTTAAACTATCCTGAAAGTAGTGAATTAGTAGCTCCTGGTTCTTTATCTGAGCTGACATTTGCCGAGCGTACATCACCAAGTGGCTTTGAGGGCAAGAGTTACCCTTGTACTTTTCAAAATCGGGTACCTGGAACTTGTGCGGAACTTTCACATTGGGGACCAAACAAAGGTCTGCGGCGTCCTTTCCAAATAAATCCTGATCGTGAAGGGCTTGCAGTTCTTTCTGCATCTCCAGGAATTGTTCCTGGAACTCATTCATTCTGTCGAACATACTTTCGTTTCCACCAGAAGGTATCTGTGGAATTTATCCTTCCGGGATAGTGTGTACCACGGGTGGTGGTATAGTCATTATGGCCGAGACTCTCGGTGCCTCTCGAAGTTTGTCACCTTCAGGAGTTGCTGTCATGCCCTTGGCATCTTTGCTTTCCCGAAGTTTGTAACCTTCAGGCCCAGTGGCTCCTGCTGAAGTTTTCGGATCTTCAGTGATCGGCGGAATATATCCCTCCGGGATATACTTGAGTGTCATTCCCCAGGGACGATCTTTCGGCATTTTGTACCTAGGATCCTACTTTTCCACTATGGGTGTTGATGTGATCTCTGAGATCACAGTCCTTTGTTGTTGCATTTGAGCTTCTGCTAGAGCTTGCATGTCGTTATGAAGCTTTCTCAGATCCTCTTTCAGAGTGTCGATCTCTCCTCTCAACTCTCTGTTCTCTTCCTCGAGATCATCCATCTTTTTCTGACGATTGGCCCGAGTATTGTACGAATGAGACAGTTTGACTCTAGAATCGAGATGCAAACGTGAGATTCGTAGGTAAGAAGAATACGTTACGTGAGAATGATGAATGATATGCAATGATTATATTAATTATATATATTTTTCGTTTATTCAAAGTAAACTTCGACAATTAGATTGCGAATATCAAACAGTGGGAAAAACCCCGCTTTATTGAATTCAAAGATTGCAGAATGGAAATACAGTAATTTACATAGTGCTGTAAAAGGAAATCTAAACTTATGGGTCCTGAGTCCTCTCTGAAGTGAGCTCAGGTGCGGGTTCTGGTACTTTCATTTTCTTTGACCGGGGCACTTGGGCCGTTACCGGGTTGTCATTCCTTTTCCAAGTGAAAGGAGTGAGCAAATTCCTTAGGTCATCCTGATTTTCTACAGCATGTTGCTCTAAAATCTCAATCAGAGCATCTTTATCTTTTAATAGTTGTTGTATTTTCTTGCACTCTACATTGAGAATACGGTACTTGTTCTTCCAAGACCTCTTCTCCTGCTGAACTTTGTTGAGAGTAACATGAAGTTATTCTGTCTCAGACATAAAGTAAAGGACGGGGTCCCTTAACGGAAGAACTTCCTGACGAGGGTAAGGCATCCTCAGCTTGAGAGCTCTAGTTTGTACCCAGTGGAGATAAGGCTCCACCGAGACACAGTCTGGTTTTCCTAGAGACTCTCTTCCTTTCCTATGAACGTGTTTCCAGGCATGCACTATTTCTGTCTTTATTTCTCTGTCATTTTCTCCTTCCTTGAAGAAAAGACCTTCCAAATGAGCATTTCGCGGGACATGCCTCATCGGGTATCCAAATTGACGACGAACTAACACTCGATGATAGTTGATTCCTCCCTTAGTTCCTATAAGGGGTACATTTGGGAAATTTCCACAACGGTCAATGATTCTGATCCCGTCATAGATTCGATTGTACCAATTGATGTCAGAGTTGGTAAGAAACATGATTCACTGTGACCAACGTAAAGTATTATTTTGATCCCAAAATGCAACATACTTGGGTAAGTGGGAAGTGAACCATTTGTATAGCAGGGGTACACAACATGTGATCATTCCTCCGTTGTACAAATTCCTTAAGTGTACCTAATGATAAGCATCTGCGAGCAAGGTCGGTACAGGGTTTCCAATCAGAAAAACCTTAATGGCGTTGATATCTACAAAGTTATCGATGTTGGGAAACAAAAATAACCCGTAGGTGAGCAAAACAAAGATTCTCTCGAAAGCGGCCACGTTCCCTATGCTAGCAAAGTATAGAGCTTTCTTTGTCAAGAACTGGGCTGGAAAACCCTGGATTCCCCCCTTAGTGGTCATGTGAGTCCTGACCTCTGACTCGTCCAAATAGATTGCTCTCGCAATGGTTTGATCCTTTGGAATTTCTTCCAGTCTAGAAAAGGGAGCTTGGTCAGTAATATGCAAATCAGTCAGGTGAGAGTACTTCTCCAGTGTTGGTGCTAGATGATAATCCGGGAATGTGAAATAGTGATAGACTGGATCGTAGAACTGATTAGTGTGGACAGGATTCCTTCTATTACATGAACCCTTAACAGAGATAGCAGTCCTCCATACTTGGATCTGAAAGCCTCGGGGTTGGTGATCATTCTCGCCAGACCTCTTAAATCCTCTAATTTTGGAACCTTGAAGGTGTACTTGTGAGTTTTTCTTCTACCGAACTCCATTAGCGCAATCTCTTTATCTGACATTTGCAATCATTGTCTTAGTTTAATTTGAAAAAGAGAGACTAGAAGAGAAGATTTTTCTTTGTTTTTTAATGTTTTTTAAATGAATGTATGAATGCAGCACACAAAAACATAGAAAAAACATGGGGTCAAAGGGTCGGTGTCATGAAGTCAAGGCTTTACCCATCCCCAAAGGTTTATACTGGTGATTTTTTGTACCTGTCCGCAAAATCATTGAACCCTTTTGGGATAACAACAGCAAGCGGATCGCCAGCGAGCTGATGTATCTTAGAGTGATCTTAAATGAGGGTAGTATCGTGTGACAACTATTCCCGATAGCTTCCGTACTACAAAATGGTTTCAGTCTACTAAAAACCTCAGCTTCTCAGATAACCCAATCGACCACACTACTTTCAACAACTGAAGTCGTATAGGCAATGTATCTGCAAAGGGAGTCTCCACTGAGTCTGATGGTCGACCGGGGACTCTTAACTGGGATTCACTCCCCGTAAGAT
The DNA here is from genome assembly GCA_022829125.1 of Lathyrus tuberosus. Taxonomy (NCBI): domain Eukaryota; kingdom Viridiplantae; phylum Streptophyta; class Magnoliopsida; order Fabales; family Fabaceae; genus Lathyrus; species Lathyrus tuberosus. Next base: position 3,992,657 of record JALAZF010000236.1, on the reverse strand, counting down.
TACTCGTACAATGCCATCCCCTATCTTAGGTGTATACTCAATTTTTCCACATGCGGCATCACACGTATTCCCATTAGCAAAAAATATAAACACGAATATCAATTAGGAAAAGCAGTATATATATTTTTCTTAATCATCCTAGACCTCTAGTATTATGATCCTATATAGACAATGACTCCCCAGCAGAGTCGCCATTTCTGTGACATTTTGTTGAATATAAGGTTTCATCCCTTAGGAGTGTAAGAATGCCTCCCACTGTGTCTCCACTTTTCTGTAGCGCGATTTTTGTGGTTTCGAATCACTATCGCTTTGGAACTACAATTCGATTCATTTTTTATCCTGTTGAGCTAATTAAGGAAGGGAAATAGATGTCTCCAATTAACCCTGCTTGCAAACTGAGATTAAACAGTCAAAACTATTGGTTTACAGATGCTATCAAGAGGGGGTTCTTCTTTAGGGTTATTCGCTTAAAAATAGTGTCTAGGCTATTGGTAAGAAGTTAGGTCTGATGCTTTTCGATTGATGTGTGAAGATACGGGATTTTGGGTTTTTTATTAGTATGCTCGCTAAGATTTTGCAATCTTATGCCTACGAATTCCCGTTTAACGAAACAGGGAAATCAGAGCGATCGTAGTTCCTCCTATTCTATGGGAGGAAAGAGGTGTTTTGGTGTCTTGTTCAAAGTCCAAGGCGTGAAGCTAAAGGTGGTTTGTATCTTGTTCAAAGCCCAAGATGTGAAGCTAAAGGGTTTTGGCTGAGAGAGAATTTGTCATCTCTAAATAGGAGTTGTTGATGTTTGTATGCTGTGAGCAAGGCACAACTTTGATGCTAAAAGGTTTATTGACTCAATCGGGGTTTTCTTTATACAAAGCCTAAGAGGAGGCGGGAAGTTTGACTTTTCCAGAGGAAAATGTTCTTTCTGTCTTGTACAAAGCCCAAGATTAAGGCTAAAAGGGATTTTGACTCTGTTGGGGAGAATGTATCTTGTATAAAGCCCAAGATGGAGGCTGGGATGGTTTGACTCAACAAGAGAGTACTTTTATCTGTCCTGTATAAAGTCCAAGACGGAGGCTAAAAAGGTTGACTCGACAAGAGAGTCTTGAACAGGTGATTGACTCAACAAGAGAGTCTGAAGGTTGTTTGACTCAACAAGAGAGCTTTTTTATACTCAACAAGAGAGTGATGTGTTGTCTAGTACGAAGCCCGAGATTGAGGCTAAACGGAAACTGACTCAACAATAGAGTCTTTTATACTCAACAAGAGAGTGTTTTTCTATCTCATACGAAGCCCGAGATGGAGGCTAAAAGGAGGATGACTCAACAAGAGAGTTTTTGATACTTAACAAGAGAGTGTTTTTCTATGTCTTGTACAAAGCCCAAGACGGAGGCTAAAAGTGGTTTGACTCAACAAGAGAGTCCTTTATACTCAACAAAAGAGTGTTTTTCTATCTCGTACGAAGCCCGAGATGGAGGCTAAAAGGAGGTTGAATCAACAAGAGAGTCTTTTATACTCAACATGAGAGTGATTTATATGTCTTGTGCAAAGCCCAAGACGGAGGCTAAAAAAGGGATTGACTCAACAAGAGAGTATTTTATACTCAACAAGAGAGTGGGTTTTTATGTCTTGTACAAAGCCTAAGACGGAGGCTAAAAGTGGTTTGACTCAACAAGAGAGTCTTTTATACTCAACAAGAGAGTGTTTTTCTATCTCGTACGAAGCTCGAGATAGAGGCTAAAAAGGGGATTGACTCAACAAGAGAGTCTTTTACACTCAACAAGAGAGTGACTTATATGTCTTGTACAAAGCCCAAGACGGAGGCTAAAAAAGGGATTGACTCAATAAGAGAGTCTTTTATACTCAACAAGAGAGTGTTTTATATGTCTTGTACAAAGTCCAAGATGGAGGCTAAAAGTTGACTGACTCAACAAGAGAGTCTGAAAAGGTTAGCTCTGCTAGGGAGAATCATTTGTACAAAGCCCAAGAGGAGGCTGCCTTACCGCTGTGGATTCTGGAGATCCTGGAGTGGGTCCAAGTATGGGGAACTCTCATGGGAGAGACCGGGGTTTCTTCCTATGTTTGGAAGGAACTTGAGAATGTCTTTGAGACTCAAGGGTCTTAGACTGTCCAAGTCTAGAGTTTTCTCTATGGTAATATGCCCTAGAGGAGGTATGGGCATTAAGGGATGAGTATCAACCCTACAACGGCCGGAGTTTTGACGCTGGAAAGACTGCTCTAGCAAAGGATGACTAAGTTCTGTCTTATACCTTTAAGAGGTCACCAGGGTCCTTGTATTAAGCCCAAGAGAAGGCATGAGAACTTCTAAGAAGCCGAAGGGTCCTTGTACAATGCCCAAGAGGAGGCGGGGATGCTTTTAGGAAGCCTGTGGGTCCCCAAACCAAGAGAAGTTCAAGAAATGCAATTCACAGAGAAGAGATTATTCCAGGAAAGTTTGAGAATTTGGAAGAAACTCAAGAGATGCCAGTCACGGAGAAAAGATCATCTCTGGGGAGTTAGAGTTTCTTTGACAATTTATAAGGGTGACAGTCTGAGAAAAGGTTCACCGAGAATACTGCCATTCTCTTTGTTCCATATTGTTTAACCCCGAGAGAAGGGAAGACTGTATTTGGAAATCCTATGGGGATCTAGTTTTGTTTGTATTTAAAGAGTGACCAACAGGGCTTTACCTAGTTCTAGATGTAGTTGCCGGGGAAAACTCTATATAACTATACTAGTATTACACAGTGGATATGTGACAAATATATAAAAGGATGTGAAAGAAGACTTACAGTGGAACAGCCCCACAATACAGTTATATACATATGAAAGTGGTAAATGAAAGCGGATAAACACTTACCCGTTATAGAGCTTCCATGTTGTTTTGTTAGTTGTTCAACAAAGAAAGTTTTGATAACAACATATATTTGATTTCAAAATCAAAGGAGAAAGTGCTTGAAAAGATTGTTGGGGCTTACAGCTCGAGGAGAGGCCCAAGTTTTAATGATGATCGTACCGTTGTTTAAAAAACTGTACAGAGGGACTTATACAATACGTGAGGCCCAAAAAGTTTTTTGTGTACAAGGGGATGGGTCTTACACTCTATTAGAGGCCCAGAGAAAAAGAAATGAGACTTACAACACGAGGGGAGGCCCAGATGATTTGTTTTTGAACTGGCGATCGCGCCGAGACTTTTCTTTTAACGCAGAGGGACTTATACAATGTCTGAGGTCCAAAAAGGTTTTGGTTAAAAGGGAATTGGGTCTTACACTCTATTAGAGGCCCAATAATTTATTTTTGTACAAGTGGTGGGGCTTACAGCTCAAGGAGAGGCCCAAGGTGATTTTTGTTAAAAAGGCGACGATCGTGCCGAACTTTTTGACGGTATCGGGATTTATACAATACACTGAGGCCCAAATTATTTTGGTTTTAAAAAAAGGGTTGGGTCTTACACTCTATTAGAGGCCCATTAGTGATTTTAAGAAAAAGAATGGGGCTTACAACTCAAGGAGAGGCCTAGTTGGTTTGTTTGAAAACGGCGATCGCGCCGAAGTTTTTTGAAAACACAGGGGGTCTTATACAATGACTGAGGCCCAAACTATTTTTTTTTCAAAAGGGGTTGGGTCTTACACTCTATTAGAGGGCCAAAGATTTTGAAAAAGTTTTATGAGGGTTGAATTAATCAAAACCCTAATTTGTTTTCAAAATATATTTTAATTGAATAAAAATTCAATTAAAATGATCAAAATTGTTAAACATGTGTGAAAACAAATTTTGATCTTGGATCAATGTTTCAAAAATCATGTTTCTATCCACAAAATGATTGGAAATCAATTAAGTTTGGAAAATCAAGGGAGAAAAACATTTTAAATGTTGAAAAAAAATAAAATATTAATTCTTTGTAAAAATATCAAGTATATGAAATAATTAATATTTTTAGGATTTTTTGGTAAAATAAAATATTTTATCATTTTTGTGAATTATTAAAAAAAGAATCAACTCAAAATCATTAAAAACTAGAGAGAAATTAATTTTTGAATCAATTAAATAAAATCACAAAATTCAAATATTCAAATATTAAAAAATGGCGCCAAGAACATGCCAAGAACACGCGCCACCCTCTGTTTCTACAGATTTGCATTTTCTATCCAATCTCACTGAATACTTGATGATATCATGCAATCTACATATCAATCTGCTCGTTTTCACCTCACGATCATGTCTATGGTCTTTAATTTCATTTATTTTAAGCATGGAATAAGAAATCAAAGAGAAACCTCAAGAACCCTAAAATTTGCATGAATGCTCAGAAATTACATACACGGTTCAAACAAAGTAATTGATTGAGGGTAAACACTTTATGCATGATTATGAAAATATGGCCAAATTATTATGCAACAAAAAAATGCATGGATCATAGAGTTAGAAGAGCTCAGGCTTACCTCTTGCAGCTGGTGATCGTGTTTTGTGTTAGAGGTGTTACAAGCTGGTTCCAATGATTTGCACAGCTTCCTTAGGTGCCAAGTGATGTGTCTGAATGCTTGGAGTGGTTTGAAACAAGCAGGAACTGAAGATGGTACCCCAACTGCAAGTCTGCTAAAAGCTTGAGCAGTTGGATGATGATTTTGAGAAATCAGTGTTCCAGATGTTGTTATAGTGTTCGGATCACTTCTATATGATGTTTATGAGGTGTGTGTGATTGGTTTGGTTGGAATTGCTCTCAAACTCAAAACCCGATACTGACTTGCTTTGGAAGGTAATTTTGGAGTGAAGGAAGAGATTTTGAAGAAAGCTTCTGTTTGATGGCTTTGGTGTACTCAAACTGAGCACAAATGATCTCTATTTATAGTAGAGCAAGTTTGTTTTGCAAGCAATAGTGAATGGCAACTGCTACAGAAGTTTGGCAAGTGTTGATCAATAGGAATCCAAGTCTCCTCTAGCCATTGACTAGAGGTTAGAACACAGGCTGCTGGTTCCCTAGTTCATGGATAAGTCTTGAATGAATTCAGTTGGAAAGGGCTCAGTCCATGCCACCTTGGTGCATCCATTAAATTCTCCAAACCAAAATTGGAGTCTTGTCCCTCTTTTAGGCATTTCTAGGTTTGGCATGCTACTTTTGGTTCCAAGGACTTGGGAGGCTGATGGATCAGTGTTTGTCCCTCCTTGGTCTCCCCTTGAGGTGTTCAAATGGATAAACTTGTTTTTCATTTGCAAAATTTGCTCAAATCGAGCTAAATGCACAAATCTGCCTTGCCATGACAGTTTGCAGCAAGGCACGTTGTCATTATCATATCTCATGGCTTAAGTGGAGTTTCATGGAGTTCGTGGCCATTTTGGAAAGCTCTTATATGATACAACACATATGTGATCATAGTTTGTCTTGATACTTTTTGGATCCAAGTGAATAAATCCCCCTAATTTTGGAAAAAAAACAAGACAGATTCTGACTTAGTGAAAATTTCACTAAGTGTTGGAAAAAGTGGCATTTCACGTTTTCAGCCATTTTGATCCAACCATAACTCAAAATCTATGATGAATTGGAATGAGGTGTAGTTGACACTTTTAAAGTATGCCATGAGAGCTACAAATCCATCTTTGGATCAGCCCAAATGTTTGCTTGGATCTCAAGTTATGGTCCTTGGAAGTTGGTATCCTAGCCACTTTGTTTCGTAACTTAGAAAAATTCTAAGTTTTTTATGGTTAGCCCTTTTACAAGTTATCCCACTTTCTTTGATTTTTCTTGATGAATGTTGATTCAAATCACACATTAACATCATTTTAGGGTTAGGGAACCATAATTGACCAAAAAATCAAAAAGTCAAACTTTGACTTTTGGGCACAGTTGACTTTTTATCAGATGAACTCCAAACTGTGCGATCCTCTATGAATTCAAGTCCTTGACCTAAATCAAACTTGATGGACTGATTTCATAGGTGTTATAGGGTGTATTGAATCATGTCCCAAGGTTTGGGAGCATGTCCTGGTCAAAAGTCAAAGGTACAGTTGATTTTTTCTTCAAAAACCCTAACTGTGGTTCAGATGAAATTGAAACTTGTAGATCAAGCTTCTTGCATCAATCCATTGTTGCAAATGGATCAATGTAGTTTATTGGAGACCCTCAAACCATTTCTTGAGGTTTTGGCTCATGCTTTGTCCCAAAAGTCAACATAGGGGTGAATTAGGTCAAGAAACCCTAATTCTTGATTTTTTATGAATGCATCCCCTGAGGCTAAATTGACTTGATGATGGGGTTTATGATGTCCCTTGGAGCATCTTAAGTTGTGATTTGAAGTGTTGGCTCATGCCCAGAGGAAAATTTCCACCTGGAGGCCCTGGTCGACCAAAACCCCAATTTGGTGACACTAGCGATCTTGAGGCTTAATCCACTTGGAATGTTGCAGCCTTGTGCTTGATTCTTGATGTGGGAGTCCTCTTGATCCATTGTGGGTGTTTGAGAGGCTAGACAAGTTGAAGATCATGTCATTCCTTGATTGATCCTTTGTCTAAGGCTCAAAGAGGGCTGGAAACCCTAAGTCTGATTGTAGTGGATGTTCACCCATCTTTGGGGAGACTAATGAGGTATGATGGCCCATCCATATTGTGATGATGATTGGCACAATGATGGGGAATCTTAGTGGTAAAAATTTGGGGTATGACAATTGGTTCAATTCTTGAATGTGACAAAATTGGTTCAATTGGCTCATCCATAATATGTATCTAGAATAATACCATACAAGTGTTTTATTTGGTACTGACACATCAAAAGTGCCTAATGGCCTAATTCACATACTTGTCCATTCCTAAAACACAATTACAACATATGGCACAAGACATGGAAACTAGCCAAAAAATATAAAATTTATGATCAATATACAATATTCCTCATTGTACAGAAAAATAATACACAGCAGAATAAGCTCAACTAAGCTTTTCTTGAAACATCCAAGAATAGCTCCACTTGTAAATCATACCTGCAAATACCTCCTGAAAATAATCAACAATAGTGGGGTGAGATACATCAAATCTTAGTGAGTTCCCTATCTTATAGATTCTCTTGGCTTTACAAGGTTCTATCTTAGCCTAAATCAAGTCGAGGGGAAGGGAAATGACCTTAAGTTCACAATCTCTGACTATAGAAATAATCGTACAATACACCAAAACGACAAACTAGTTAAGGAATCTTTCCCCGGCCATCCCGCTCAAAGAGATTAAACACGGGTCACGGATCCTTAACGTAGATAACTTTCCCCCTACATCTCGCTCAAAGAGATTAAACACGGGTCACGGTTATCTACAATAAATACTTTCCCCGACCATCCCGCTCAAAGAGATTAAACACGGGTCACAATATTTATCTACAATTAGTACTTTCCCCGGCCATCCCGCTCAAAGATATTAAACACGGGTCATGGTACCAACCACTTAGTAACTTTCCCCGGCCATCCCGCACAAGGAGATTAAACACGGGTCACGGTTACCTTCCTAATAAATACTTTCCCCGGCCATCCCACGCCAAAGGATTAAACAAAGGTCACTAATATTTATTAAGGGACACAAACCTAATAAATACTTTCCCCGACCATCCCGCTCAACGAGATTAAACATGGGTCACTAATATTTATTAAGGGAAAACATACTTAATAAATACTTTCCCCGGCCATCC